>CM046657.1:37280701-37880701 GCA_025594165.1 Tamias sibiricus | reverse complement strand
CAGCTAAATCAAATAAATAAATATTTTTAAAAAAATAAAAAGGACTAGGGATGTGGCTCAGTAGTAAAGTGCCCTGAGTTAAATCTCTAGTACTAAAGGGGTTGGGAGACATATCTTCCTAGTACCTTTAAACACTTAACATAACTTGAATAAGGATAGTTTTAAATCATTGGAGATTTAGGATAGTCAGAGTATGTGTGGCCAACTTAAGGAAGTATATATATATAGTTTAAGTTGGGTTGGGACAGTTAAGAGTGGTTTGGGCTGGGCACGGTGGCACATGCCTGTAATCCTAGGACTTGGGAGGCTAAGGCAGGAGGATCGCGAGTTCAAAGCCAGCCTCAGCAATGGTGAGGCACTTAGCAACTCAGTGAGACCCTGTCTCTAATAAAATACAAAAAAAAAAAAAAAAAAAGGGAGCCGAGCGGGGTGGCGCACGCCTGTAATCCCAGCACTTGGGAGGCTGAGGCAGAAGGGTCGTGAGTTCAAAGCCAGCCTCAGCAATGGCGAGGCACTTAGCAACTCAGTGAGACCCTGTCTCTAAAATAAAATACAAAAAAAAAAAAAAGGCTGGGGATGTGCCCCAGTGGACGAGTGCCCCTGAGTTCAATCCCCGGTACCACAAAAAAAAAAAAAAAAAAAAAAAAAAAAAAAAAAAAAAAAAAAAAAAAGAAAAGAAAGAAAAGGCTGGGGATGTGGCCCAGTGGTCGAATTCCCCTGAGTTCAATCCCCGGTATCAAAAAAAAAAAAAAAAAAAAAAAAAAAAAAAAAAAAAAAAAGTGGTTTGGGAGAAAACAGTATTAGCATGCTGCTGCTATAGCTTTGTCATAGCTGTCTTTAGGATCTTATTCATTTTGGGACCAAAGTAGATACTTGGAGAATATATGTTGTAAATTTTATATAAGTGCTTGTCAAATTAGACCTTGAATTTTTTAGGGGACTCAGGCTGTTCTCAGTTGATATGTGGGCCATATGTCGCTAAACAAAGACAGCGTATTATCTTGATTCTGAGATACCACTGTTATGTAAAGGACCAAGAGCCTCTGCTTTTACTACTTGTGCGGAAATTAAAAAGATGAATATTGACAAAATTGTATTTTTAGAGTGGCTTCTGTGGTTTGGGGACACTGAGCAGATTTACTTTGCCTTTTTTCCTCCTCTGGTACTGGAGATTGAACCAGGGGTACTTTTACTGCTGAGCTACATCCCTAGCCTTTCCTGCCACCACTTTTTTTTTCTCCCCTTGAGATTGTCTTGCTGAGTTGCCCAGGCTGGCCTCAAATTTGTAGCCCTCTTGCCTCAGCCTCCCAAGTCACTGGGATTACAGGCATATGTCACCATGCCAGGCTAATTTTGTCTTATTGGGTAGTTAATGCCAAGTCAGTCCTTTAGAAAGCTCTTGTTTTCCAACAAAGTTTTTGTTTTTTGTTTCCCTTTTTTTCAGTAATGGGATGAACCCAAGGTCTCATGTGTGCTTGGCAAGTGCTTTACCAATGAGCTATGCTGAAGAGCCTTATTTTATTTTTATTTAGCAACAGGGTCTTACTAAGTTGCCTAGGCTGGCCTTGAACTTGTGATCCTCCTGCCTAAGCATCCCAAGTTGCTGTGTTATAGGCATCTGCCACCCCAGCCAAAAGAAAGTTTTTTTTTTCCAAATTTATTTTGATTCTATGTTGTTAGAAATGACGGCAGAATGTATTACATTTCATATTATGCTTATAGAGCACAGTTTTATGTACCTCTAGTTGTATACAAAGTATATTCACACCATTCGTGACTTCACACATGCACTTAGGGTAATGATATCCATCTCATTCTACCATCTTTTTTTTTTTTCCTTCACCCTTTTGCCCCCTTTCTTCCCCTCCCTCCTCATTGGCCATTCTAGTGTTCCTCTAATCCTCCTATGCTGTTTTCTCTGATATAAGGAAACAGAAAGTTTTTGAAATGAAAGAAACCAATGACAGTACTTTTGATTGTAAATGTAATTTATTAACTCAAATCAAACGATTTCTGTAATTTTCTTTTTTTTTTGGTACTGGGGATTGAACTCAAGGGCACTCGACCACTGGGTCACATCCCCAGCCCTTTTTTGTATTTTATTAGAGACGGGGTCTCACTGAGTTGCTAAGTGCCTCGCCATTGCTGAGGCTGGCTTTGAACTTGTGATCCTCCTGCCTCAGCCTCCCAAAGTGCTGGGATTACAGGCGTGTGCCACCACGCCCGGAAATTTCTCTAATTTTCTAAAAGTGAAAAATTTCACTCCTCTGGGAGACTGAGTAGGAAGGAGGATGTAAGGCAGGTCAGTAGGGGGAATCGGGGCAATAGGAGGGGGAAGAGTTAGGTTTAATTGAATTTGGGAGACCAAATCTGTTGTGATTGAAGTGCTCATGTTGCTAGAGATCAGAGTTCACATAGTTAATAAAGACAGAAAAATTTGTGATACTTTCAGGGAAAGACCAAGAATAAGCTGATGATATCTGCTCAATGATCAGTCATGTGAAATAACTTATTTTTTAAAATCCTTTTTTCCTCCCTACTGATTTCTTTGTCTTTTGTTTTATTTCTTCAACCTGAAACACTTTCCCTTAATGTAGAACTTAAAGGTGATAAACTTTCCATGTAACTTGAAAAAAAATCTTATAGACCTAACCTGAAATCAGAAGCATGGAAAGCATAAAATACAATATACAGGATTCATTTTTAGTTTTTGAAGATTCTTAAGAATAAAACTAAACAGCTGGGTGCGGTGGCTCTCACCTATAATCCCAGTGACTCTGTAGACTAAGGCAGAAGGCTTTCAAGTTCCATGCCAGCCTCAGCAATTTAGGGAGGCCTTGTTTTAAAATGAAAAATAATGGGGAGGGGGCATGGAGTCAGGAAAGATGGTGGAATGAGATGGATATCATTACCCTAGGTACATGTATGACTGCACATATGGTGCGACACTACATTGTGTACAACCAGAAATTAAAAGTTGTGTTGCTGTTGTGTACAGTGAATCAAAATACATTCTGCTATAATATATACCTAATTAAATTAATAAAAAAAAGAAAAATAAAAAGGACTGGGGCTGGGGTTGTGGCTCAGTGGTAGAGCGCTTGTCTAGCATGCACGAGGCACTGAGTTCTATCCCCAGCACCACATAAAAAAACTAAATAAACAAAATAAAAAGGACTGGAATGTTGCTCGGTGGTAAAGCACCTCTGGGTTCAATCCTTAGTACCAAAACCCAAAACCAAAACCCAAACAAACAAAACTAAACTATATATGATACTATATGAATCTAGGTTTTTCAAACTGTGAATTAAAACTCAGACTTTTTAAAAAAATATTTATTTATTTGTTTTAGTTGTACACAATGCCTTTATTTTTACGTGGTGCTGAGAATTGAACCCGGGCGTGCACGTGCTAGGCCAGCGCTCTACCGCTGAGCTACAACCCCAGCCCCAAAATTCAGTCTTTTGATACCTGTCACAGTCCATTTTACCTTCTGAGATAAACATCCCCCTTATTTTTGTTGCTGTTGGTGGCGGGCATGCCCTCTACCCTGGAAGTACACTTCCAGCCCAGACATTAAATGACTAGATTTCCAGACTTATTTTCACCTTTCATTTTCTTTTCTGTTAGCCTTGCCTTTCTGCCTTTCTGCCTTTCTGCCTTTCTCCCTCCCCCTCCCTCCCTCCCTCCTTCTTCCTTCCTTCCTTCCTTCCTTCCTTTCTTTCCTTCTTTCCTTCCTTCCTTCCTTCCTTTCCTTCCCTTCTTTCTTTCCTTCTTTCCTTCCTTCCTTCCTTTCCTTTCTTTCTTCTTTCCTTCCTTTCTTTTTTTTTAAACAATGGGATTACACTTAAAAGGAAAAGTTGGAGGCTTAATTTTGGGAAGAATAAAGGAAAATGTAGTATTTGCTCTTTTGAGCTAAAACTTTTGTCTTTGGACAAAGATCTATAGATTGATTCTTTTTTTTTTTTTTTTTTTTTTTTTTAAATATTTATTTATTTGCTTTAGTTGTACACAGTTTGTTTATTTGTACGTGGTGCTGAGGATCGAACCCGGGCCGCGCACGTTCTAGGCGAGCGCTCCACCGCTGAGCCACAATCCCAGCCCTATAGATTGATTCTTAAGTATCACTTTTAGTCTCATTGAAAGTAAAGAATTTGCCAGGCGTGGTGGCGCACGCCTGTAATCCCAGCACTTGGGAGGCTGAGGCAGGAGGATCGCAAATTCAAAGCCAGCCTCAGCAATGGCGAGGCACTTAGCAACTCAGTGAGACCCTATCTCTAATAAAATACAAAAAAGGGCTGGGGATGTGGCCCAGGGGTCAAGTGCCTCTGAGTTCAATCCCCAGTACCAGGGGGAAAAAAAAAAAAAAAAGTTGCCAGAGTCGGTCACATGTTATTCCTTTCATCCCCCCATGATTGATAATGCTAGAGCACATTTTCTAATTGGAAAATTTGTTTTTACTTCTGGTGGACATTAAAATAACAGGTTATTAGAGTGTCATTCCATTTTTAAACATTTTATAGCTATTTATTATAAATTATATTTGATTACACATAGATTACCAAGAAAACTGTCTTAATGTTTGATTGAAACTTGGTTGTATTTAAGTAGCCAGTTCTTCTACCTTAGAAGTTAACAAAAGTGTTTAATTTGCTAAAAACATTTTTATTAACGTCAAATTCTTAACTTCTCCATACTTTGTTGCAAGTTATTAGTAAATTTATACAAAATATTTTAGACATTTTAAAAACAAAATTGTAAATTTTGAAACATTTGCAGGAAATAACTCACTTATAAAATGTTTCCTGTCCTATGAAGCAGTTACATGAAGGCCTAAACATTTTATTTTTGTATGTTTCAAGTATGTTTTGTCTGTTTAATAATAACAAGGAGAATCTTGTAGGTTTGGTAAACTCTACGACTTTAGATATATAGTGCTACAGTTTTAAATAGTTAATAAGTTAGATAGAGTGATAACATTGAAAATTAAACCTGACTTTCCAGGGACATAGCTTCCAAAATATAATTTATATTAGCAATTCTGAGGGCTTTAAATATATAATTTATTGCAACTTCTATTGGAAAATTAAATAGGGTTTGGTGACATAAAATCACAATGAAAATTATAGGTTATGTTGCCATATAGCCCATGGCTAGATGCTGTGCTTCACTACATTCTTTTTTTTTTTCAAATATTTATTTATTTACTTTAGTTGTACACAATGCAATGCATTTATGTTTACATGGTGCTGAGGGTTGAACCCGGGCCGTGCACATGCAAGGCGAGCGCTCTGCTGCTATGCCACAACCCCAGCCCCTTCACTACATTCTTAAAATGACACAAATCATGTTCTGGGTCAAGTGTAATCAGACAGTTTTGTTGGAGACAGTATTAGTACCCCTGCATTGTGTCAATATTATTTTCCCTGCAGTATATTAATTGTAGTTCATGTTTTAATATAAAATTAGATAAGGATAATACTGGGTTAAAATACTGGATTTGTAATCTATTTAGTATGCTTTAAGTAGTTTTTGTAGCTGGATCATAGACTAGCCACAAAAAATAAAATTTTATTACAGCAGATACAATAATGATAAATTTTTTTTTTTTTTTTTTTGGTACCGGGGATTGAACTCAGGGGCGCTCGACCACTGGGCCACATCCCCAGCCCTTTTTTTTTTTTTGTATTTTATTAAGAGACAGGGTCTCACTGAGTTGCTAAGTGCCTCGCCATTGCTGAGGCTGGCTTTGAACTCGCGATCCTCCTGCCTCAGCCTCCCAAAGTGCTGGGATTACAGGCGTGCGCCACCGCGCCCAGCCAATAATGATAAATTTAAAAAAATATTTTTTTAGTTGTTTGTTGGACCTATTTATTTATTTATATGTGGTGCTGAGAATCAAACCCAGTGCCTTACACATGTTAGGCAAGTGCTGTACCACTGAGCTACAATCCCAGCCCCTGATAAAATATTTAAAAAAATTTTTTTATTAGTGCATTATAGTTATACATAATAGTGGAGTTTTGGACATTTTCATAAATGTATATAAGATAATTTGCTCCATTTCAATTCCTAGTACTTCCCCTTTCCCTCTTCTCCTTCCTCCTCCTGATGCCTTTCCTCTATAATGTTGGCCTTCTTATTTTTTAATTGGTGCATTATAGTTATATATAAAAGTAGAATTCATTATGATGTAGTTACGTATGCATATACCTTAATTTGGTCAATTTCATTCTCCTGGTTCCTCACTTTTCCCATTCCTTCCTCCCTCTTCCCTTCTATTCCCTTTCCCTATTTCACTGTTCTCCCTTCTATAAAATATTTTTATGAAAACACCTTTTACTTTTTTTAAAAAAATATTTATTTATTTACTTTAGTTGTACACATGCAATGCATTTATGTTTACGTGGTGCTGAGGATCGAACCCAGGCCGCGCACGTGGGAGGCGAGCGCTCTGCCGCTGAGCCACAACCCCAGCCCCTTACTTTTTTTTTTTGTACTGAGGATTGAACCCAGGGAGGCTTAACCACTGGGCCACATCCCCAGCCCTTTTTATTTATTTTTAAATTTATTTTTATTTAAAAATTTAAAAAATACATATTTATTTGTTTTAGTTGTACATAATGCCTTTATTCTTACATGGTGTTGAGGATCCAACTGGGCTGCGCACGTCCTAGGCAAGCGCTCTACCCCTGAGCCACAACCCCAGCCCCCCCTTTTTATTTTTTGCTTAAGGCCTTGCTAAGTTGCTAAGGCTGGCTTTGAATTTGGGATCTTCCTGCCTAAGCCTCCTGAGTCGCTGGGATTACAGGCATACTCCTCCGTTCCTGGCTAAAAACTATTTTATCCAGTACATGTTCTATCCTCAGTATGGAAAAATCAAACAATTAGACTATCAAACTGGTTAGCCTTGATAAAAAAAGTTTATAACAAAAATAAAATTGGTAGTTTTTGTTCTTTTTTTTTCAGTACTGGGGATCATATCCAGGGCGACGCACATGTCAGGAAATCATTATACCACTGAGCTACATCATTTTTATTTTACATTTTGGGACAAGGGCTGGCTGTGGTGCCAGGCTGGCCTCAAAATTGTGATTCTTCGGGCTGGGGTTGTGGCTTAGCGGTAGAACGCTGCCTAGTACATGTGTGGCCCTGGATCCTCAGTACCATGTAAATAAATAAATAAATAAATAAATAAATAAATAAATAGGATAAAGGTATTGTGTCCAATTACAACTAATAAATAAATAAATAAATAAATAAATAAATAAATAAATAAATCTTGATTCTTCTGTTTTCAGTTGTGAGTTGCTGGAGTTATCAGCCTGTGTGTGTCACCATGTGTAGCCAGTAGTATAATAGTCTTTTAGAAGTATACTATGTTAATTTAAATCAAGAGAAGGTCATGTTTTTTAGATCTGGTTAGTAATCCAGTTTTCTTGTTCTCTCATGTTCTTTCTGGACATGCACAGTTCTCATATAGCTTAAGAAAATTGTGTTAGGTTTGCTTTCTTTTCTTTTCTTTTTTTTTTTTTTTTTTGGTACTAGGGATTGAATTCAGGGGCACTCAATCACTGAGCCACATCCCTAGCCCTATTTTATATTATAAATAGAGACAGGGTCTTACTGAGTAACTTAGTGCCTGGCTTTTTTTTTTTTTTTTTTTTTGCTGAAGCTGGCTTTGAACTCACGATTTTCCTGCCTCAGCCTCCTGAGCCCCTGGGATTACAGGTGTGTGCTACTGTGCCCAGCCCTAGGTTTACCTTTTCTAACTATATTTTCTTCCTCCTATATGTGGAATGCAGTGTCCTCCAAACTTCATTTCTATGCCAACCTGTGGAAGGAAGATAAAAAGTAAAAACATTTTTAAAAAAATATTTATTTATTTGCTTTTAGTTGTACACAATGCGTTTATTTTTATGTGGTGCTGAGGATCGAACCGCCTGGGCCGCGCATGTGCTAGACGAGCACTCTACTGCTGAGCCACAACCCCAGCCCAAGTAAAAACATTTTGAGATACCTTTAAGATTATTGAAATTACAAGCTGTAACTTATTTGAAACCACAATATGAAAGGGATGTTAATATTGTACTTCATTTGTGTAAATTAAAAATAGTCTTTTTGTTTTGTTTTGTAGTGCTGGTTATCCATGTCCTAGGCAAACACTCTACCACTGAGTTATACATCCCGCCTGGTTTATCCTGGGGTTCTTAAGTAGAAGTATACACAGAGCATGTATTATGTTGTGTTACCCCTACTATAATTGTGTATAATCTACATAATGAAACTTGACAATTTGGTGACATTTTTATTTTATTTTTTTTGTGGTACCGGGGATTGAACTCAGGGGCACTTGACCACTGGGTCACATCCCCGGCCCTTTTTTGTATTTTTATTTAGAGACAGGGTCTTACTGAGTTGCTAAGTGCCTCGCCATTGCTGAGGCTGGCTTTGAACTCTCAATCCTCCTGCCTCAGCCTCCCAAAGTGCTGGGATTACAGGCGTGTGCCACCGCGCCTGGCACATTTTGATATTTTTATATGTATGTATTTAAAATTGAATTCTGTATGGAAGCTCACTTAGAAAAATTGAATTCTGTATGGAAGCTCACTTAGAAAATTCTTGGAGTGACTTGCCAGTTGTCCTGTCTAAGCCTAGTGTGGCATTTCTGAAAGTATTTCTAGTGGCTTATTTTTTTCTTGTTTTGAGATAGGGTCTTGTTACGGTTGCCTACATTGGCCTTGAACTCTTGGACTGAAGGGATCATCTTGCCTCAGCTTCATGAGTAGCTGAGATACAGGTGTACACCACGGCTCCTGGCTTTTTAGTAGCTATTCAACTTGCAAAATCTCTTTAAAGTGTTTTATTGCTGATGATATATCCGGCCTGAAATTGTTTCCTGTTAATTAGATTGGAAGAAGTTGAAATACCTCACTTCATGATCTATTAGAAGTTACAGACCACTATTGGAAAAGGTTACATTTAAAACATTTGAGAAAGTATCTGAATTGTTTCTTCAGGTCGGGGACCATGGTCTACAGGTTTTATATTCCAAGTGTATAACAGATATTGGGGAATCTAATATGTTATTATAAAAGCAGTGAAATACTGACATGCTTATATTCCACTTAAGTACCTTACTCAAAGTATGACATCTTTATTGTCTAGCTTTACAGGTACCTGACCAAATACTTGTGAATGTGTCATCTACACATTTGATTTGTCAAAACCATGCTGTTTCCTGTATAGAGGTCAGTGTGCATGAGCTTCCTCTAGCTTTCCAACCTACCATCTCTGAATCTAATGCAAACAGTATATACAAGTGTGCTTTTATTCCTTTCTCAAGGAAAGAAATGTTTCTTCATCCCTCCAAGATGACTCCTTATTCTCTGTGTGTATTAAATCCTCGATTGTGTTTTTCATATCTTTAGTTTGTCCAAGAATGTCAAGTATCCCCTTTCTCTTGACACTTTCTCTTTAACCTTGTAACATGCTCAACTTTCTGGGATCTTAAGCAGCCATTTCCAAGTGTGCCTCCTCGAGTATATTAATCTATTTCCTTTTTCTGTTTCTTCCAAATTTCTTCAACATTTGTCCAGTATAGTTCTATCCATGCTGTTCAAGTAAAATTACTCCCATTAAACTGCCTGGTAGTTTTATTCACAGTTTGTGTATTCTTTCAGAAGATTGAATCTATAGTGTCTCCTACTCAATTTTGAGCGTTCAACCCATATTTTGAACTGTGGAATGATTTTTGTATTTTTTGCCCCACAGTACCTCAAATTGATTTGATTATCTTATTTCCAAATTTGTTCCTTTGTATTCCACATTTGGCATCTTCATTCTGGTACAGTTGATTTTGAAACTTTAAATCTGAAAATATTTGTATCTTGTGGGTGTATTAATAAGAATTGAACAACTGTACCTTGCCAAGTACCATTTGGCAGTATTTGTCATTATCAAAGTCTCCTTTCTGGAAATGCTACACTAAGAAAATTAAAAATGTACAAAAATGTTTATATGAAAATGTTCATTGGAACTTGAATAAATGGTGAAAAAAAAAAGGAAAAACAGCAATCCAGCAAATGATGTGTACATAGTAAAATGGTACACTGTTATTTAAAATAGTAGTTAAGATACGCTGTGAGGGGCTGGGGTTGTGGCTCAGCGGCAGAGCGCTCGCCTTGCACGTGCGCAGCCCGGGTTCGATCCTCAGCACCACATAAACATAAATGCATTGTAATGTGTACAACTAAAGTAAATAAATAAATATTAAAAAAAAGATACACTGTGAAAGAACAAATGGGCATACAGATTATACATGTATTTTGATTGTTTAATAAAATGTACGTTAAAATGACTGGAAGGCAATAGATGATTTTCCCTGAATATTTTAAATTTTATAATAATCAAACAATTTAAAGATGATTGCTATACTGAAATCCAGCCTCTTCCTGGTGTGAATAATGTGTGCCTTACTTGATTTTGTAGTAAAACATTTTAAAATTCATATTACTGTACCCATTCATTCTAACAGTATGATTCCAGGTAATGTTACTGGCTTAAAGGTAATTTTTTCTTTATCAGTTTCCATGGTTCTGTGAATAAATAATATTTTAAATATTACTGTGGTAAACATTGCTATACAATAACTTTGGTATATTCATCATTCATAATTAATAGGTAATCATTATTTTTGCTTCTGAAATTCTGTATAGTGTCTTATGTAAATGCCTGAAAAATGGTATGAGGTCGATTTTGGAGTATAGGAAACTTTTAGTTATTTGAGAATCAGTTTCTCATTTTCAGTCAACTGATAAAGCCCATTTTTCTTTATTTTATTCCTTGATACCATGACTATCTTTATTTTTGAATTTAAAATATATTAGCTATAAGTTGTAGCTTTGAACTGAAAATTTTTTTAAAACCTTTTTTCCCCCTAATATTTATGTTTTAATTATAGGGGGACAAAGTATCTTTATTTTATTTTTTTAATGTGGTGCTGAGGATCAAACCCAGTGCCTCACACGTTAGGTGTGCGCTCTACCTCTGAGCCACAACCCCAGCCCCCTGAACTGAAATTTTAATATCTCTATCTTTTTTATGTGTTATTGGTGTATACTCAGATAAGTCTGAAGAAGTTTTATAAGTTCTGATACGTGTAATTTTTAGTACATGTATTGGCATGTGGCTTTTTACAACTAATTATAAAACAAAAATCTCAAGTTTTACTGAGACTTGCCGTGAAATGACTGTTTCTAAGTCCATATCAGTTTGTAGTTTTAATGTACAGTTTATCCAAGCAACATTAACAATGTGCCACTTAAAGTTAATGATTAGAGGAAGCCAGAGCCAAACAGAAGCAGTTCTAATTTCTAAGAATTCAGTGTTCTTTCTTTGAGGTACTGAGAAGCTGCTTGTTTTCTTTCCTCTTTAAGACTTCGTAAATTACATTGTTGTTCTTTAGCTTTTTCTGGCTTTCTTAAGAAGATATATTGTAGATCTCCACCCTGTCCCCTTCCTCAAATTTAGTCATGAAAATAAGACAAACATATTCTCATTTCTGTTCCTCATGTTGTTTGGCTTGATGCCACAGAGACTTTCCTGAAGCCATTGGTGAAAGGCCATCTTCATTTGAGAGTATAACATGCCACAAGCCCAGGTAGTGGTGTACTGTAATCCCAGCTACTGGAGGTGGGGGTGGGGTGGGGGTGAGGGGCTGAGGCTGGAAGATCTCAAGTTTGAGGCCAGCCTTAGAAATTTATTGAGACACTGTTTCAAAATACAAAATAAAAAGAACTGGGGGGGCTGGGGTTGTGGCTCAGCAGCAGAGCTCTCACCTAGCACGTGCGGGGCCCCGGTTCCATCCTCAGCACCACGTCAAAATAAACGCATTGTGCACAACTAAAGCAAATAAATAAATATTAAAAAAAAAAAAAAAAAAGCTGGGGATGTAGCTCAATGGTAGAGTGCCCCAGTACTGATGATGAAGTAGTTACAGTTAAACAATTTAGTGAAACCCTAAGCAATTTAGCAAAATCCCATCTGAACATTAAAAAAAAAAAAAAAAAAAAAAGGGCTGTGGATGTAGCTGAGTGATAATACACCCCTGGATTAAATTCTCAGCCCCCTTCCCTCCCCCCCCCCAAAAAAAAAATTTCTTTTTGTTTTGGATTTTAGGTACTGGGAATTGAACTTAGTCAGGGACATTCAACCACTGAGCCATATCCCCAGCATTTTTTTTGTATTTTATTTAGAGACAGGGTCTCACTGAGTTGCTTAGTGCCTTGCTTTTGCTGAGGCTGGCTTTGAACTTGCCATCCTCCTGCCTCAGCCTCTGAGCTGAGGTGCTGGGGTTACCTGGAAGAAAGAAAGAAATTTTAAAAAGATTTTTTACATTACAAAGGTTTTTAAATTCCTTAAAGAGAGCACTTAAATAAAGTGCTATGTCTGGCAACATAAATCCAGGTAGAAAAAAAATACTTTTGAATTTAGCAGTGTAAAGCACAGTAAGACCATATAGTATATTAATTTGGAAATTAATTACAAATAATTGACTTGTTACAGTTAAAATTTGAAAAGTCCTCAGATGTCTTTAATAAAGCTTTTGAAAAAACCCAAGTACCATAATTAAGCGTATACTGTAAATGTTGGTCTTTTTAGCTCTTACAAATGAAAACCTTGCGTTTATATGTGTCACATTATTGGTTTTGTAGAATTTTCCTCCTTGTGACGTAAATTACTGTAGAGTGATAATTCTCTTTCAGCTATGAATGTAGAATGTTATAGTATGGGAACTACACAATGGGAATCTATAAAAGGTTGTTTAGATTAGCCCATACTTTTGGAAAGTTTTGTAAAGCTTGACGTTGATTCTGTAAATGTTCATTCAGAGCTTTGAATCATTATCTCTTACAAAGTCTTATTTGTCAGCAGAATTTTTTCTTTTATTACTGTATTAGCTGTGGGCATTTGATCAAATTATTCATCTAGGATTTGACTTCATCTGTTGATTTGAGTTATTTCAGAGATAGATTTGTTGGGAGATCTTGGTAAAGATCATTTGACCTTTGCCTTCTCAATCTTTAATGTTTTGTATTTGTCTGAAAGTTAGTTACATATATTTTAAATAAAAGTTTTGTAGTTTTGCCGGGCGCGGTGGCGCACGCCTGTAATCCCAGCACTTGGGAGGCTGAGGCAGGAGGATCACGAGTTCAAAGCCAGCCTCAGCAATGGCGAGGCACTTAGCAACTCAGTGAGACCCTGTCTCTAAATAAAATACGAAAAAAGGGCTGGGGATGTGACCCAGTGGATGAGTGCCCCTGAGTTCAATCCCCGGTACCACCAAAAAAAAAAAAAAAAAAGTTTTGTAGTTTTATTTTGGCAGATTTTCTTATCAAGTAGAAAAACATGCACTTGGCTCTCTATTAAAAGGGTTGTTCATAACCCAAATTTATATAACTGTTTACTTTTTCTAACAACCCATTGGTAGGTATTAGCCATTGTATGAAGAATTTAAATAAAAATTTTTCATTTGAACATGTTTTATAAACTAAATTGTAATAGTTACTCTGAAGAAAGAGAGCTTCAGGTGAGCTTTTTTATATTTAGCCAACCTGTATGTTAGTATTTTCATTTCTGATTTTTTATTTTGTATGACTTTGAAAAGATCTAGGGAATTATCCATTTTAGTAAGAGTAATCCATTTTCTAGACCTGATAAAGTATGGATTTGTCCTGGTAGGGTGATTTCTAGCACCTTTGAAATGTCCAGCAGGTCATTTTCTGTTCCAAAAGTTGGAACGTTTTGCTAAGTCAGATGAAGCTTGTTATTTAACATGCTGATTTGTGTTACAGTCAACACATTCTCTAGATGCTTTGTTCACAATACTGCTGGAAAATACCCAAGACTTTAGTAATTTTTCAAATAAATGTTTTGTAGGCACCTCAGATAGTAGGCTTAGTTTATGAAGTGTTTATAATATGTGGTGGTTCATTTATGTGAAATGTTTCTTATGTGAAATAGTTCAGTGTTATTTTCTGGGTAGAATACTAGTTGAAAGAACTTGTTAATGATAGGTATTTAAAATAGTGACAGTTGATCAATGAAATGTTAAACTCATGTACTCTTTTCACCAACAACTTATTTTCTCACATAAGAAGACATGTTTTTCCTTTCGAAATTAATAAATATAATTATACTTTTTTATTGTCTAAATATTACTGGCTGTGTAGTGATACTTTCTAATTTTTATTAGTAGAGCCTTGTATAGACTAGTGTTCAAAAATGAAAAGCCTTTTTTATTGTCAAAAATTTATTGGAAGTAAATAAATAAATAATAAAATAAAAAAATTTATTGGATCACATAATGAAATTGTACTTTCAGTCTATTGACTGAGGAAATTATAGTCTGATCAAAAGCTTCAAAAACTATTATGAATTAAGTAATACTTGTAAATGAAAACATTTGCTGCACATGAATACTTTTTTTTCATAACCAAATCTGGCTAATCATAGGTTAGCCAAATCTGGCTAATAAACCCAGGGATTTGTATGCCTGACAATTCTAATTTTTAGGTGCTCTGGGCCATGCCTAAGGTTCTTTCACAAATAAATGACCCTCAAATAGCCTCCTTCCAAAAGATACTATTTGCCTATCACTCATATTCTTGACATCTGACAAAGAATAGCTTCCATTTAACTCATCATTTGACAAAATTTGAGAACTATAAAAAAGTTGCAAGAATAGCAAAGAATTAGCCGGGCACGGTGGCGCATACCTGTAATCCCAGCACTTGGGAGGCTGAGGCAGGAGGATCGTGAGTTCAAAGCCAGCCTCATCAATGGCAAGGCACTTAGCAACTCAGTGAGACCCTTTCTCTAATAAAATGAGGGGATGTGGCCCTGGTCAAGTGCCCCTGAGTTCAATCCCTGGCACCAAAAAAAAAAAAAAAAAAAAAAAGAATAGCAAATGCCGGGCGCGGTGGCTCACGCCTGTAATCCCAGCACTTTGGGAGGCTGAGGCAGGAGGATCGCGAGTTCAAAGCCAGCCTCAGCAATGGCGAGGCACTTAGCAGCTCAGTGAGACCCTGTCTCTAAATAAAATACAAAAAAAAAGGGCTGGGGATGTGACCCAAGTGCCCCTGAGTTCAATCCCCGGTAACCACAAAAAAAAAAAAAAAAAAAAAAAAAAAAAAAAAGAATAGCAAAGAATTCATGTATGTCTTTCATCAAGATTCTTCAAATCTTAACATTTCCCCCTCTTGCCTTTAACTTTTCTCTTGATGTATATATTTTTTACCTTTTTTGTCTGAACTTTTTGAGTAAGATGCAGCCATAATGTCTCTTTAACCCTAATTATTTCCTAAAAGCAAAGACAGTTTAATTAGGAATCTTTAGTTTATTGTGATCTGAAAAGTTCCTTAGACTTTGTGTTGTTTTAATATCTTCATTTGAAGAATTCTGCTAGTTAATATAGAGTGGACCTCACATTGGATACATTATTTCTTTTGTATTTAGGAATGTCAGATGAATGTGTTCGTTTTTGTGGGCCATACAGAAATAGGCCTAGGTTGATTTTGCCCGTTGTAATTTTTGGGCCCGTGTTCTAGCCTAATAAAACATTTACATAGTAGGAGGCGGTGCATCAAGTGAATATATTCTGTTACTAGTGCTTTTAACTTTGATCACTTGGTTAATGTGGCGTATGTTGAAACTATGTAAAGTGTCAAGAACCGTAAAGGATCTTGCCAGTAAAAAGGTAGCCTTGGATGTTGGGAGAAGATAGGAGACACCTGGATCAGAGATAAAGGTTTTTCTTACTCATGGCTGTAGTAGTAGCCAGTGTGTCAGTCTTTGTGTTGGTTTCCTGACTCACTTTACACAGGGTTATGTGAACAAGGCCAGGTGACTCCTGCACAAAATGAGTTGCATTATTGGAGAGGAATCCCAAGCTTAGGAAACTT
Organism: Tamias sibiricus; assembly: GCA_025594165.1. Taxonomy (NCBI): domain Eukaryota; kingdom Metazoa; phylum Chordata; class Mammalia; order Rodentia; family Sciuridae; genus Tamias; species Tamias sibiricus. The sequence continues at coordinate 37,864,736 of CM046657.1, read as the reverse complement.
GGGATTCTTTTATCAGAGATCATAAGCTTGCCTGACCTTTGCCTAAGCAGAGGGAGAGGGGTATCATCTTTATCATACCGGATATTAAACAGTGTGCCCTTTGCTTAGGAGAAAGACACTGTCTCTATAATCCAAGTGTTTGCTGTACAAATATCCTTAAAAAGACACTCTGAAAGAAAGGCAAGGTGGGGAGAAACATAAGAGCCCACAGAAATTGTCACCTAACAGCAGTATCCTGTTACTTCTCAAACTTTGATATGCTAGTTTTTTTTTTTTTTTTTTTCCTTCAATTTTTTTTTTTTTTTTTTTTCTTTTTTGGTACCAGGGATTGAACTCAGGGGCACTCGACTATTGGGCCACATCCCCAGCCATTTTTTTTTTTTTTTTTTTGTATTTAATTAGAGACAGGGTCTCACTGAGTTGCTAAGGCTGGCTTTGAACTTGATATTCTCCTGCTTCAGCCTCTCAAATGCTGGGATTATAGGCGTGTGTCACTGTGCCTGGCTTATTTTTCCTTCAATTTTTTGAGATAGGACCTCAAACTTAAAATGTTCCTGTCTTAGCCTCCAGAGTTGCTGACATTATAGGCATGCTGTACTCTGCCCAGCTCACACATCAATTTTTACATCCATTGGTAATAATTGTTTGAATCATGATTGTTTGTTGCCAGATAGTGAATTTTAAAATTCCATTATTCCTTTACATTTTCTCTCTTCCTTGACTTTTATTTTTTATTTTATTTATTTATTTTAAAATATTTATTTATTTACTTTAGTTGTACACAATGCAATGCATTTATGTTTATGTGGTGCTGAGGATTGAACCCAGGCGAGGCGAGCGCTCTGCCACTGAGCCACAACCCCAGCCCCTATTTTTTATTTTTTAACCATGTTTCATACTTGCCTCTGCCCAGCATAATTTCCCAAGTGAACTATCTGAATGCAGGGAACTTAGATTAAGTCACAAGGTACCACAAACTGAGCAAGTCTGAAATTGTGGTCAGTTTTTCCTCTCCATTCTCTTTATTTTTATATTTTCTGTTATCATTTGGCTATCAGTTCTTGAAAACCAGAAACACAGTTGTGTCAGTTCTTTCCTTTGTTCGGAGTTCTTTGGTTTTATTTTCTCCTAGCTACCTGTTGATAACCAGTGCTCTTGACTGCATTCCCTTAGTTCTGCCTAGGTTCAGACTCTAACCAACTATTATCTGCACTAGTCTAGAAGTCTTTCTACTGTTGTCTCCAGTATTGTTGTTCCTTTCTATTTTATCCTTCACAGTTTGCCTGAGGAATCACTCTAAAACAAAAATGTGAGTATATTGGTTTTCTTTTTAAAGCCCTTCAGAGGTACCACATTCTCATAGCTCCTTAGCACGAAAGACAAGGTTCTTCAGCTCTTTCCTCCTTTTAACCTCTTTGTAAGGTTGTCCTTTTCAGTGATTGACTTTTTTCCAGCTGCCCCTTTGTTGGCAAATTGTGTTCTAGTGCAGAGGTTGGCAAACTTTCTTAAAAGGCAATATGAAAATATTTTAGGCTTTGCAGACTGTGTCCCTGTTGTTTTCTTTTTTCTTCCCAGTACTGGGGATCAAACTCAGGGTTTTGCACATGCTAGGCAAGTGCTTTACCGCTGAATTACATCTCCAGCCCTTTTTATTTTATTTTGAGACTGGGTCTCAAAATAGTTGTCCAGGCTAACCTTGAAATTGTGGTCCTCCTCCTTCAGTCTTCCAAGTAGTTTGACCTATAAACATGTGTCACCACTATACCAGCTACTTTTTTCTTTTAAGTGACTCTTTATAGGGGCTGGGTTTGTGGCTCAGTGGCAGAGTGCCTGCCTCACACATGTAAGGCACTGGGTTTGATCCTCAGCACCACATAAAAATAAATAAACAAAATAAAGATATCATGTTCAGCTATACCTAAAAAATATATATATTAAAAAGTGACTCTTTGCAGGATTCAGTCCCTAGAACTGTAAACAAACAAACAACAAACAAAAAACCCCAAACCCTTTACAAATGTAAAAACCATTTTTAGCTTGTGGGCCCTAGGCTGTGCTAGTTTTGACTAATGCAATTTTTGGGCCTCTGTTCTAGCCAAATAAAGCTAATATGTATCCCCCCCCCCCCCAATATTTTCTGCCCTTAAAGAGCTGTTAATTTTTTACTATATGGAATATCCTGTCACTCCTACATAGAAGACTTTCCCATCTGTATTTAAAACTTAGATCATAGGTTAACTGCTTACTGAATCCTTTCATGTTCCTTCAGGGCATATGTCAGTCATCCCCTTTTCTTTGCTCTTTGTGCCTTCTGGATCCTCATGTTACTGCCCTCATTAGTGTTGTAGTTTTGTGTGTACATGTGTTTGCCTCTTGCTAGAAGGAGCTCATTGATGAAAAAAATTTTGATTTTAGATCTTCCTGTACCTGTCTTCACTTCTTCACTTGATTAGAAAGAAAATTTTGAAAAATATTGGAAAAAAAAAAGAACAAAATAGGGTATGACAGATTGAATATATTAATAAAATGTATCTATTATAGTTTTTTTTGTAATTTTTAACAAAATTATCTAAAAAGAAGTTATTCATATTCTCATACATTTCCCCCTCATCATTTAAAAATTAATATAATTTCAGTCTGTGAAACTATAACAATAGAATCAATTCCTACTTAGCTTGCATCCAGTTTGCAAAATGAAAGTGATATAGTTGAAGCCCCTCACTTTCCCTTTCTTCCCAGCATGTTTATTATTTTCATGCATGTTTTTATACTTTTGCCTGATACTTAATACACCTGGAAACAGTACAGCTAGCCCTCCATATCTGCAAGTTTTACATTTGTATATTCATTGGACAATTTAACCAAAAATATTCAGAAAAAAATTTCATCTGTACTAAACATGTAGACTCTTTTTCTTGTCATTATTCCTTAAACTATGTAGTATAACTGTTACTTACATAGCATTTACATTGTATCAAGTATTATAAGTAATTTAGAGATGATTTAAAGTAAATGGGAGAATGTGTGTAGGTTATATGCAAATAATGTGCTGTTTTACATAAGGGAATTGAACATCCATTGGATTCTGTGTATTCTTGAGGTATTCTGGAACTGATTCCCCTTGGATCCTGAGGCATGATTTTGTAATTGTGTGTCCTTTTAATAAAAGGTACTTTATAATATATGATACATGCTCTTCTGTAACTTATTTTTTTGTTCAATATGTATTTTTTAAAAATATTTATTTATTTGTTTTTTGTTGTACACAATGCCTTTATTTTTACATGGTTCTGAGGATCGAACCTGGGCCACACATGTGCTAGGCAAGTGCTCTACCGCTGAGCCACAACCCAGCTCCATGTTTAATGTTTTGAGATTTAAGAAAATGAAAATGTAAGACCAACATCATCCATGTTTATACACAGAACTTCTGTTCGTTCTATTGTACTTTACTAGTTCTACTGCGCACAACCAATTTTATCATTTTTGAAATTGGCATACATCTTAAAATCAGTTACATTTTACCCTTACAATTATTATTTTTTTATTTTCTTGTCGTACATAAATATATGATGATTGTGTTACAAGCCACACTTGTATTATATACTTGGTATTGTACAAATAAGATACAATATACAGCTGGGTGTGGAGGCCCATGCCTGTAATCCCAGCGACTTGGGAGGCCGAGGCAGGAGGATTGCAAGTTCCAGGCCAGCCTCAGCAATTTAGTGAGACCCTAAGAAACTTAGTGAGACCTTGTCTCAAAATAAAAAATAAAAAAAGGACTTCGGATGTAGTTCAGTGGTAAAAGTGGTTAAATCCCATGTACGAAACAAACAAACAAATAAACAAAATACAATATCCATTCATTTTCTGACAATTAGGTTATTTCAACATTTTTTAAAAAAATCACATACTGTGCTGCAGAGAATATTATTTTTACCAGTTTCTTTGTAGTTATTTGGGAGTGTTTCTTTAGGCAGGGGATATACCTGGGAGAATTGTTACATTATAGAACATGTCTGTCTTCAGCCTTGCTCTCCGAAGTGATTGTACTTTTTACCTAATATTTAAGAGTTTCTGTTGTTCCACTCTTCATCAGCACTGATAATTGTTCTTTTTCCAGTTGGGTGGATGTAAAATGGCTTCTTCCTGTGTTTTTAATTTAGAATTTCCTCATTACTAGTGAGATTGGGTGTTTTTTAATTTTTGTCTTTTGGTTTGTATGATTCTTTGTGCATCATCTGTTTATACCTGTATTTATTTTGGTGCTGATGGTACTTGGAAGTGGCTTCTTGCATGCTAGGCAAGTGTTCTGCCAGTCCCTCACCTGTTTATATCTTTTACCTATTTTTCTACCACATTTTGCTGAACATGATGACTTTATGTATGTTGCAGATATCTTCTCCATGTCTGTGCCTTATTTTTAAAATTTATTATTATTATTTAATATTTTTAGTTATAGATGGACATAATACCTTCATTTTATTTGTTTATTTATTTTGTATGCGGTGCTGAGAATTGAACCCACTGTCTCACACATGCTAGGCAAGTGCTCTACCACTGAGCCACAACCCCAGCCCTCTATGGCTTATTTTTATTTCTAATGTAATTTGATGAATGAAAGTTTCAATTTTTTCCACATTTTATTGGTGCACTATAGTTGTACATAGGTGGGATTTATTGTCACATATTAGTACATGCATACAATATAATAATATAATTTGGCTACTTTGTCTCCCCAGCACTTTCCCCTTCCCATTCACTGGTCCCTTTCCTCTATTCTACTGATCTCCTGTTGATTTTCATGAAATTTTCATCACTCTACCTTCTTTTCCTTTTTCTTCTTTAGCTTCCGCGTATGAGAGAAGAAATATGACTCTTGACCTGAGTTTGGCTTATTTCAGTTAGCATAATATTCTGAAGTTACATCCATTTGCCCGCCAGTGGCATAATTTCATTCTTCTTTATGGCTGAATAAAACTCCATTTTGTATATATACCACATTTTCTTTATCCATTCATCATCAGTTTATGGATACCTAGGCTGACAGTTTTAAATTTTAATAAAGTCAAATTTGTCACTTGTCCCCTCTCATCGTTTGTGCCTTTTTTGTTTTATTTGAAGAAAGCTTCCTTTTCTTTCAAGGGTTGGTGATTAATTTGTTAAAAATGTAGCATGAAATTTAAACTGAAAGGGATAAAAATATAACTCTGTGTAGGTTGACCAGGGTGTATATAATATTGTGAGACATTTAGAGACTCAGATTTTTCTGGTCTTTAGTTTTTGGAATGGAAAGGTGGAAATAATCTATAATTGGTAAAGAGTTTCCCTCCTCTTTTATATTTATTCTCTTGAAGGAAATTCTAACCCTTCAGTTGGAGAATAATTAGAACATGTGGGTGTGAAACTATTGAAATATAACAAGTGACAAATATAACTATAAAATTCTCATGAAAAATTCACAGGTGGTCATTCTGTGATTATAATTTTGGGTATTATTAACTGGAGAAATCTAGGTTGCTTGCTTTCTTTTTCTCTTCTCTTTTTTTCAGTAAAGTACTTCTCCTTTTTTGGGTAGGAAGGGGGTGAGATGGGTAACCATACTGAAGTTAAGTGGATATTTACTACTTCAGACCATACAAGATATAAAGTAATTATAACTACTTTTTTTTTTTTCCCCTTCAAATACTGGGCATTGAGCCTAGGGACACTCTACCACTGAGCTACATCCCCAGCCCTTTCCTTCATTTTATTTTATTTTGAGAAAAAGAAAATAAAAGAGGATTGGGATATCACTTAGTAGTAGAGCACTTACCCAGCATAAGTGAGGCCCTGTGTTCAATCCTTAGTATAGCAAAAAGAAAAAAGAAGAGAAACTATCAAATGTTGGTGAGGATGTAGAGAAGTCAGAACCTTTGTTCGTTGCTGGTGGGGATATAAAATGATAGAGCCTCTATGGAAAATGGTATGGTGGTGACTCCAAAAATTAAAAATAGGTGCCAGGCATGGTGATATACACTTGTAGTCCTAGCTGCTTAGGGGGCTGATGCAGGAGTATTACAGGTTCAAGGCCAGCCTGAGCAACTTAGTAAGATCCTGTCTTGAAAGAAAAAAAAAAAAAAAAATCGCCGGGCGCGGTGGCGCACGCCTGTAATCCCAGCACTTTGGGAGGCTGAGGCAGGAGGATCGCGAGTTCAAAGCCAGCCTCAGCAATGGCGAGGCACTCAGCAACTCATTGAGACCCTGTCTCTAAATAAAATACAAAAAAAAGGGCTGGGGATGTGACCCAGTGGTCGAGTGCCCCTGAGTTCAATCCCTGGTACCACAAAAAAAAAAAAAAAAAAAAAAAAAAAAAAAAAAAATCTGTGGATGTAGCTTAGTGGTAGAATTTTGGCACAGTATGTGTGAGGCCCAGGATTTAATATCCCTAGTACTAAAAAAATTTAAAAATAGAATTTCCATATGATCCAGCAGTTCTACTTCTGGGTATATAAACAAAAGAATTGAAAGTAGTATCTCCAAAGAGATACCTATATACCCATGTTCATAGCAACATTAGTCACAATAATTAAAAGGTAGAAGTAACCTATGTTTTGCTTATTGGTGGATGAATGAATAAATAAAATGTGGCACATACACACAATGGAGTATTGTTCAGTCATAAAAAGGAAGAAAATTCTGACATGGTATAACATAGATGAATCTTGAAGACATTATGCTAAGTCACAAAAAGGTAGATATTGTATGAGTCTACTTATATGAAGTGTAATTAGTATAGTCAGATCTACAGAGCAGAGAATGAGTGGGGGTTACTGGGGTTTATGGAGAAGGGAGGGTAGGGAATTATTATTTGGTACCAAGGATTGAACCCAGGGGCCTTAACCACTGAGTCACATCCCCAGCCCTTTTTATTTTTTATTTTTTTATTTTTAAAAATATTTATTTATTTATTTATTTACTTTAGTTGTACACAGTGCAATGCATTTATGTTTACGTGGTGCTGAGGATTGAACCTGGGCCGTGCACGTGCGAGGCGAGCGCTCTGCCGCTGAGCCACAACCCCAGCCCGCCCTTTTTATTTTTTATTTTGAGACAGGGTCTCACTAAATTGCTTAGGGCCTTGCTAAGTTGCTGTGTAGCTTTGAACTTGTGATCTTCCTGCCTCAACCTCCTGAGCTACTGGGGTTACAGGGGTGTACCATCATGCCCAACTGGGAATTATTTTTTTAAATGAGTAAAGAGTTTCAGTATTCAAATAGGAAAAATGTTTGCATGGTGGTGATGATTGTACAACATTCTAAATGTATTTATTGCTATTGAATAGTATAATTAAAAATGGTTAAAATGGTAAGTTATGTGTTATATTTTACTACAGTTGAAAAAAAGAAAAACATTTTAAAACTGGAGATTTGAACAAGGAGAAGAAAATTGAGTAAGGATAATGCAAGGCATTATAGCCTTTTGTTAAATCTATTTTTTATGCCAGTGAATACTTAATAGAATTGTGCATAAGTTCGGCAGAAATGATTTAGAAGTTTTCTCCTAGCAAATAAATTGGATAGATTAGCAAAATTTTTTCCTTCTGTCCCCTCCATTCCCTTTCAGAAGACCTGATACTATGTGTAATGCTAATAAAAAAAGACAAAAACATATCTCACTATCGTTAGCAGTGATCAGACCCATGGTCTGACTGGGTGTCGGTATTGGTTATATTGTGTTTGATAATTGTGAAATAATGAACAATTTGTATAGGGTTTAGATGGGTCTTAAGTTTACTAGAGGAATGGAAGAGTAATGCCTGTCTTTGTCCATATAGTTTGCTGTCACAAAATCCCTGGGTAATTTATAATGGGCATAAAACTTACTGCTCATAGGTCTGGAGTTGGGAAGTCCCAAGATCAAGGCATCAGCAGGAGCAGTGTCTGGTGAGGGTTTGGTTGTCTGCTTCAAAGATGGTTCCTTCTAGATGCAATTCCACATGGCCAAATGAGTGATTTTACCTGCCTGAAGGGGCGAACAAGCTCCCTTCAGCCTTTTTTGTGAGGGAATGCCTCCCATTCATGAGGAGGGATCCCTTGTGACCTAATTACCACCCAGAGTTCCCACTTAATGCATCACCTTGAGGGTTGGGTTTTAACATGTGAATTTTGGGCAGGACACAAACATTGGGCACATAGCAGGTTAAAATACCTGCATGATGAAGCCTGTGGAATGGAAGCTAATTTGTTGCTCTCATAGGAGTGTTCACTATCCTCTGAGTAATATTTTATAGGCAGTTCTAGCTTACAAAGGGATAGTATTTCAAAACTTAGTCAATTGATAAGAACAAATGACAAAGTCATGAATAATATAGCTTCTCAGGGTAACATAGTATGTATTGCAATTAAAAATAATAGGAAATAATATTGTGCCAAAGCAGTGTTTTGGACTTCATGGACTGTAGTAACTCCTGGGTATACAGCAGTGTAAAATTCATAAACACTGGGTATAAGATAGTCTTAATCAGGTCATTAGTTTATCTGATGGAGGGTAGGAGAAGGGAAGAATTTAATACCTGGATGTGACAGGGTCTTGAAGTGGTCAAGTTAATTAGTAATTTATAGCTCTTTTCTTATAGTCTGTGTCTAGCACCACCACTTCCACCTTCTTCTGATATGCTCTTTGATTGTATATCATGTGATATTCCTATCTGTATTTATTTTCTACAGTCCCCTTTCAAAGAAGTCCTACAGAGTACAGTGAATTAGTTGGTGAGTGATTATGACTTTTCTTAAGCTTCCCTTTGTTGATCCAAGTTGGGGCTTTGGGTTGATTGTTTGCCTTCTAATTTCCCATGTTAGGAAAGAAAAGGTAGGAAGAGCAGGATTCAGAAATAATAGCACTTTCTCTAATTGCTCTAGATTAATTACTTGGACCTTACTTGTTCAAGTAACACATTCATTTAACATAGCCTGCATTGTTCTAGGGCAGTATGCATTAATACTGTTTTCTAGGACTTCGTCCTTTTTTGTTTTTCCCCCCAGACTTGAGGACTGAATTGGTAGGACTTCATTTTGCCAAGGGGTTCTGTACAGACTAGGTCATTGGTTCTCAGATTTAGTGTGAATCAAATGGCCATGGATACAGATGTCTGGACTATACCACAGAACTACTGCATCAGGATCTTTCAGGGTAGAGTTTTTCATTGTTTGTTTATTTTTCATTTATTTATTTAATATTTATTTATTTACTTTAGTTGTACACAATGCAGTGCATTTATGTTTACGTGGTGCTGAGGATCGAACCCCGGCCACACACGTGCGAGGCGAGCGCTCTGCCACTGAGCCACAACCCCAGCCCTCATTGTTTGTTTATTAATGGAACATGTAAACATTCAAATATAGATGCATGTTATTATGAACACCCATGTTCTCATTGTCAAGCTTCTATAACAATTTGTGGTTAATCTCATTTTATCCATATCCCTGTCCACTTTCTCCTGTTCTGTATTATTTTGAAGAAAATCCCAGATTATTATCATGATGAAATATATGTATTATAGTAGGTTCCTAATTATTAAAAAACTATTGGAATAGGTATTATTTGTATGTGGTAAAAAAATTAAAAGTAGGGGCTGGGGATATAGCTCGGTGGTAAGAGTACTTGCCTAGCATGCATGAATCCCTGGGTTCCAGCACTGCACAAAAACAGCAAACACCTCTCCCTTCCTCCATACACTAAACAAGGTGGTAGAAAAGGATGTACTATGAAAAGCAAATCTTTTCATTGCTCTGGTATTCTTGTTTTTCTCCCCTAAGGCAAAGAAACTCACAATTTTCTTTATCTACAGAATCTATAGATAGTCAATGCTCATGAAAAAAGTATAATATTTCTTTTTAATTAAATGCATGGTAATATATACTGTAAAGTACACATTTGTCTGAATCTTGGTTCTTTTACATAACAATATTATCTTGGGAATCAGGTCATAACTGTAAATACTTTTTTTTTTTTTTTTTTTTTTTTTTTGGTATTGGGGATTTAACCTAGGGGCACTCCATCACTGAGCTATATATCTCCAGTCCTTTTTAGTTTTTACTTTGAAACAGGGTCTTGCTAAGTTGCCCAGACTGGCTTTGAACTTGTGATCTTCTTGCCTCAGCCTCTGGAGTTGCTGGGATTACTAGGCCACCATCTCTGGCTTTTTTGTTTTTTTTTTTTTAAACGATATAAAGCAATCCATTTATTAGACTGGATTCTGTGGGCCATGACTTCAAACAGGCACTGTGGGGATGTCTTGTCATTCCTCTCTGGTATGGGGAGATGATTCCATGTCTGTGGCCAGAACCAGCTAAAGGCTCATTACTCACGCTGCCACACTGATGTGGATGGCCACATAAGCTGCCCCAAGTATTTACATGTGGCCTCTCATAACAGTCTGGGCTTCCTTACAGCATAGTCGGGGCTGCAAACACTCAGATTTTAAACGACATAGCAAATGTATGTGCTCATATAGCTTTGGAAATCACATAGTTATCTCTCTTGGAGTTGTGGTTATTCAAACATGAATCCAGCCAGAATCATGGGGAGGTACATTGATCTGTGTCACACAACTGGCAGTTTTAAAACCACAACTGGCAGTTTTTAAACCACCAGAGAAAGGAATCTGGAAATGAACTTACCTTTCCTTTGAGAAATAAAGAAACAGGCCCAGAAAATGTCCAGAATGTTTTCAAGGCACACCAAACAGGTGGGAGAGGATGATGGCAAGCAGGGCTTTGGGCTCAACATCCAGCTCTAGTCATTCTATGAACTGAACCATGGTCAGAGAAGCAGGTTGTGTCTGCTAGCTAGTGCCATAATTACATGACTACAAACTTCTCCTAGTGCCATGTATTAAAACAGCCATTCTTGCCACTCATGTCTATGGGCTGTGGGGCAACTGATGAAGGCTGGTCTCTGGGCTATGACTGGGGCCACTGAGACGACTATAAATATGGGAATGGCAGAGTTTTTTGAAGACAGGCAGAGATTGATTGGATTGATGCTGTTACAAGCCAAGGAATGCCAAAATTGCCAGCAGCCACCATGAGCTGTGGACCCACACAGTAAATCAGATGGCCTGTTGAGGGTCATCTTCTCAGGGGATCCTCCTGGCCAAATGGAGAACTTTAGAGTCCCTGCTTCCTTTTCTTCTACTGACAGGTTCTCTCCTCCATTAAACCTCAAGAGACTCCAGGGTTCTGAATTAGGTGCTGCAGTAAGCTAATGATGTCATCAGGAACCTTGACTCTTTCTATCCTTAGGCTCTGCCATGCCTGTGTGCTAGATTATCTTCTGGTTTCTCACTTCATGGTTCCAAGATGGTTCTCCAGTTACTGTAGCTTCTGACCACTACATTCAAGGAAAGAAAAAAAAAGACCTCTTTCATACTTCTTGAAGACTATAATATATCCATGTTTCAAGATTTATTCAGCCAGTGCATTCTTGGTAGATATTTTGGTTATTTACAAAATTGGATTACAGTGAACATTATGAATATATAATTTGCTTGAATTTATAGATCAGAAGATAAGTCCATTTGGAATTTTGTTGAATACTACCTAATTGCATTTTTATCATCTAATGTAGCTCAGTGGTATAGCACTTGCCTAGTGTGAGGGCCTGGGGATGAGGTTCAATTCCTATCACTGCAATTAAAAAAAAAAAAAGTAAATAGTCAGTCCATCAACTATATATGCATGGTTCTTCCAGACTTTTCATTGTTTCTACTATTTATATTCATGCTTTCCTTTAAATTCACAAGTATGTTTTGTATGTATTTATTTTTGGTGCCAAGAATTCAACCTAGGACCTGACACATGCTAGGCAAGTGCTCTACCACTACCCTTGGCCCCAAGTGTGCACATTTATAATAGCTATTTTAAAGTTTTTATCTGTAGCAAGGCATGGTGGTCCATGCCTGTAAATTCTAGTAACTGGGAGGCTGAGACAGGAAGATTGCAAGTTTGAAGTCAGCCTCACCAACTTAGACCTTGTCTTTTTTTAAAAGACCATGTCTCAAAATAAAAAATAAATAGGGCTAGGGATGTAGCTTAGCGGCAGAGTGCCCTGGGTTCAATCCTAAGTACTGCAGAAAAGTAAAATGAAATAAAAATAAAATAAGAGAAATGTTATCTGTTAGTTTTATCATCTACCTTTCTGCATCTGCAGGTGTGGGTTTTAAAAATGGTTTGAAAATTTAGGAGATGCCAGGCCCAGTAGTGCATGGCTATAATTCAGGAGCTGAGGCAGGAAAATTGCAAGTTTCAGGCCAGTCTCAGCAACTTTGTGAGATTCTGTCTCAAAGTAAAAAATAAAAAAAGTACTGGAGTTGTATCTCAATGGTAAAGTGTCCTTTGGTTCAATCTCCATCACCAATAAAAAAATATAAAAAGAAAGAAAAAGTAAAAAGCAGGGGTGGGGGGCCACTGGGGATATAGCTCAGTTGGTAAGAGTGCTTGCCTTGCATGCACAAGGCTCTGGGTTCAATCCCCAGCACCAAAAACAAAACAAAAAGCAGGGGGGAACCATAGCAGTTTTCAATGATTGAGGATAAGATTAGGGAGCTTAACTGAACTGCATTAATGGATTATTTTGTCTTTTTAAGAGTTTTCATCCTGGTGCGATGTTGCATGTCTGTAATCCTAACAATTTGGGAGGCTGAGGCAGGAAGATTGTATGTTGGAGGCCAATCTAAGTTGTCCAAAGGTCTGGGAATGAGACTCAGTGGTTAAGGTCTCCTGGGTTCAATCTCCAGTACCAAAAACCAAAGCAAAAAAACAAAAGATGAAATACCCAGAAAAATAAACGATTTTTCAGTGTGGTTTCATTTCATGGGATTGTAGGCGTGCACAATCTGTGTGTGTGTATAAAATGGTTTGGAACTTTAGAATTTCAGAGAGCTTTTTTTATTTGTTTTTGGTACTGGGGAATGAATCAATAGACACTTTACCACTGAGCTATATCCCCAGTCCTTTTTTATTTATTTATTTTTTTTTGTGGTACCGGAGATTGAACTCAGGGGCACTCGACCACTGGGCCACATCCCCAGCCCTTTTTTGTATTTTATTTAGAGACAGGGTCTCACTGAGTTGCTAAGTGCCTCGTCATTGCTGAGGCTGGCTTTGAACTCGCGATTCTCCTGTCTCAGCCTCCCAAAGTGCTGGGATTACAGGCGTGCGCCACCGCGCCCGGCTCTTTTGTATTTTTTATTTTGAAACAGGGTCTTTTGCTAAATTGCTGAGGGTCTTATTAAGTCATTGAGGCTGGCCTTGAATTTGTGATTCGTCTGTCTCAGGCTCCCAAGCTGCTGAGATAATAGGTACATGCCACTGCGCCACAGCTGAACTTCAGGAATTTAAAAAAATTTTTTTTTTTTTTTTGGTAGTTGTAGATGGAACACAATGCCTTTATTTTATTTGTTTATTTTTATGTGGTGCTGAGGATTGAACCCAGTGCCTCACGCATGTTAGGCAAGTGCTCTTCTGAGCTATGGCCCCAGCCCTGAACTAACAGGATTTTAATTTGCAGTTTTCTCTTAACTCAATTAACATCAACTCTTAATTTTTCTAAGGTTTTGTAGCTGACTTCTTCTTTTTTTCTTTACCAAGGCCAGGTCAATTTAGGAATGTGGTAGATGGTGTATAAGAAACTCTGAGGAGCTGAAGGTAGTATAAATATATGCTCTTATCTCAAGTGTAGTGTCCTTACTTTTTCCATTTAACACACCTTAGATTTGTGACCTTGAGCCAGTAACCTGGTTCCTCTGAGCTTTAGTTTTAACTGAAAATTGGAAAGATATTACTATGATTAAATAAAATACTATTTTGAAAATTAAAACAATATTAAATTAAATATTATTTAAGTAAAACATTTAACTGATGCGTAGTAAGTGTTCTGTAGGCTAGGGTTATTTTTCATGTTATAAATATCACAAATTATGATGATAATATGTTGTTTCTGAGTTGAGATTGTGATGATTATGACTTGTTAAAATAATGGGACACTGGGGCTGGGATTGTGGCTCAGCGGTAGAGCACTTGCCTAGCACGTGCGCGGCCCGGGTTCGATCCTCAGCACCACGTAAACATAAATGCATTGCATTGTGTACAACTAAAGCAAATAAATAAACATTTAAAAAAATAATGGGAGACTGCACAGTTAATATAACAACAGGGTTTTTTTTTTTTTTTTGGTACTGGGGGATTGAACCCACAGGTACTTAGCCGCTGAGCCACATCCCCAGTCATGGTGTGTGTGTGTGTGTGTGTGTGTGTAAATATATATATACATATATATATATGCTTATACACACACATACACAAGTATGTGTACATATACCTGTGTATACATATACATGTTGAAACAGGGTCTTGCTAAGTTTAGGGCCTTGCTAAGTTGCTGAGACTGGCCTTGAACTTGTGATCCTCCTGCCTCAGCCTCCCGAGTTGCTGGATTTTATAGGCATGTGCCACTGCGCCCAGCTTCAATAACATTTTTAAATTGTGGGGAATGAAGGTATTTTGAAATTAATCCAGCCATACCAAATTTATTGAACACTGACACCATACCTGGGCACTTTGATTTTTGCCTAGTATGAAGACAAATAAATGTATGCACTGATAGTTACAATGTAATGCATGCAAATGAGAAGAATGTGGAGACTTCTATGAGAGCTCTAAGTGCCCAGCTCTGCCTCCAGTGTGAGTACTGTGTGTATGTCTCAGGACAGGCTCTAGCAAGAAGGTGTCAGTCACATTACTTTGAACTAAATCTAAAGGAGATTGCTAAGTGTTCAAGGGTAGATGTGCAGACAGACGTAAATAAAGAGAGCATCATGCTAAGTTCCTATATTTGGCTTATGTGCTTATTTTTATAATTATTTGCATAAGGATTTAAAAATATATTTATTTTTTTAGTTATAGGCAGACGCAATATCTTTATTTTTATGTGGTGGAACCCAGTGTCTCATTCATGGTAGGCGAGTACTCTATCTCTGAGCCACAACCCCAGCCCTGCATAAGGATTTTACCATTGGGAAAATTACCAATGGGAGACTGCACAGATAATTTTTTCCAAGTAGAAAATATGGAGTATTATTTAAAAGTGATAATTCTTTCAAATGCCGTTTTTGACTTATGTTTATATATTGTGTGCCAGATCTAGTAGATGGTAGATTGAATACCTACATAATAATAAGGTCATTGTTAGCTTGTGGTCCTGAGGATCTATTGTTGAGTGTGTGTGTTTTTAGTTAATACACACAGGCCAGCAGTTGCTGGATTGATTTCATATTATATAAAATTAAAAGTTGGTAAAATAAAGTCATACGGAAGAAAATCTTATGTCAGTAAAATGTTTTTCATATATGTGTTAAATTGGAATCATTATTTATGATATCATTATGCACTTCATGGTTTAGTTAGAATGGTATTTTACTCTCATTAACCTCAAATCCCTTTTGGATGCAGGGATAAAATAAATATAGTATCATCAAGTCTTTGGGAACTTTGGAATGGTTTTAAGTAACTTGTTTTTCCAATATAAGTGAACTAATGACTATTATTTGGAGGAAGTTTAAAGGAATATCCATGTAATAAAATACAAATTGAGAGGCAACATGTAGGTAACTGGGTAGAAAGTCAGTAAGTTGTCTTTGTAGTATAATGACACTTTACACCAAAGGATAATATACTTAGCATGTAGAATGTAAGATCACCTGTTCAGGAAATGGGTGTCTTTTTAGTTAAAAATCCCTGCCAAGATATGTTTTAAAAATATGCATAGTTCTTTTCTTTCTGAGTTAGTTTTTGAGCTTTAGGTTTAATGAATGTGACTATAAACTATACTTATGTAATATATATTTTCTGTCCTTATAATTGGTTCATAAATTATAATTGGTGACAGAATGCATTATTTTTGCCACGTGTATACAGTTTAGGGGTCTATACTTTTCTTTTTTGGGAAGAACAGTAGGTACAGTTTCTATGAAATATCTTGGCCATTATGTCTACTCAGTGTTTCTTGAGTAAATGATAGTACTTGAGTCTTTGTGTAATAAGCTCTTTTGTGAAATACATTAAATAACTGAAGTGCTAATTAACTGACATGGAGTTATTAAAGATCTTTATCTTTTTCAAGGGGAAAAATTCTTTTTTTTTTTTTTAAGGGGAAAATTCTTAATGGAATTTTATAATAATAATTTTAAAAACAAGTTACAGAGTTGATGAAAAGTTTTCTTTCTGAGATTTAAAATCGAAAAAAAATACTTTGTTGTTAAAGTTTGCTTTTCTTCTTTTGTAGGTATGGCCTCACAAGTCTTGGTCTACCCACCATATGTTTATCAAACTCAGTCAAGTGCCTTTTGTAGTGTGAAGAAACTCAAGGTAGAGCCAAGCAGTTGTGTTTTCCAGGAAAGAAGCTATCCACGGACCTATGTGAATGGTAGAAACTTTGGAAATTCTCATCCTCCCACAAAGGGTAGTGCTTTTCAGACAAAGATACCATTTAATAGACCCCGAGGACAGAACTTTTCGTTGCAGACTAGTGTTGTTTTAAAAAATACTGCAGGTGCTACAAAGGTTATAGCAGCTCAAGCTCAGCAAGCTCGAGCAGAGGCACCTCAGATTGGGGCGTGGCGAAACAGGTTACATTTCCTAGAAGGCCCCCCGCGATGTGGATTGAAGCGCAAGAGTGAGGAGTTGGATAGTCATAGCAGCGCAATGCAGATTGTCGATGAATTGTCCATACTTCCTGCAATGTTGCAAACCAACATGGGAAATCCGGTGACAGTTGTGACAACGACCACAGGATCAAAACAGAATTGTACCACTGGAGAAGGTGACTATCAATTAGTACAGCATGAAGTCTTATGCTCCATGAAAAATACGTATGAAGTCCTTGATTTTCTTGGCCGTGGCACTTTTGGCCAGGTAGTTAAATGCTGGAAAAGAGGGACAAATGAAATTGTAGCAATCAAAATTTTGAAGAATCACCCTTCTTATGCACGTCAAGGTCAAATAGAAGTGAGCATATTAGCAAGGCTCAGTACTGAAAATGCAGATGAATATAACTTTGTACGAGCTTATGAATGCTTTCAGCACCGTAACCATACTTGCTTAGTATTTGAGATGCTGGAACAAAATTTGTATGACTTTCTGAAACAAAATAAATTCAGTCCTCTGCCACTAAAAGTGATTCGGCCCATTCTTCAACAAGTGGCCACTGCACTGAAAAAAAATTGAAAAGTCTTGGTTTAATTCACGCTGACCTCAAACCAGAGAATATTATGTTGGTGGATCCTGTTCGGCAGCCATACAAGGTTAAAGTAATAGACTTTGGGTCGGCCAGTCATGTTTCAAAGACTGTTTGTTCAACATATCTACAATCTCGGTACTACAGGTAGGTGATAATGTTGAATTTCTGCTAAGTGAAGTTTTTGAGTGTATTTGGTGAAAGGCTACTTAAGTTAAATAAGGAAATCAAGACAAGATCAGTTAAGGTTTGAGGTTTTAAAGATATTTGAAAAATTGAGACATAAAATCTGCCTAAGGAGAATATAGAAAAATCTCCACTAGTTCCATGCTCAAGATATATGGCTATTTTCATTATAGCCAGAAATGATGTGATTAATGATGATCAAATAGAAGTCTTTAAATGTTAAAGTAATTTTTGTATCTATCTTTGGACATTTCAGCACTTGAGAGAAATAGTTTAAAGCTATAACCACATGTAACTGAACATTCAGAAAAATTAAAAGAATTAAAAAAGTTACTCTGATTAATGATTTTAAGATTCAAATACATTTCCATGGCTATCATGAGTATTTTTTTCTACATATATGCTATGAGTAATGCTATTTTGGTGTTGGTGCTGTTGGGGGAAAATTTAAAGAAGAAAACAGTTTCTATGTAAATATTAATAAAGGCTCCAATGTCATGAATAATGTAACGCTAGCCTGAGGTAAAATAGTCTAAGGGGCTAACTAAGGGTTATCAGGATTCAAAATGCCAAGAATTCCTTCATGAGTGTGATGTTTTTTAATTCATAGTTCATAGTTTTGTGAATAAGTTATTTTCATTTTGACCTAAACAAATTTATGGTCTTGGTATTCTCTAGAGCCTCATGATCCTCAGTACTGTGGGGCAGATATAGGAGCAACATTGGTGACAATATTGGCCATTTAAAAGTTACTAAATAGACAAACACACGAAGCTTATTTTGGCCCAACAAGGGGTATTTTCTGGTATTGAATCTGCCTTTATACTCTTTCTGATTACCATGATTAGCCTTCTTGCAAGTATATGCTATAGTACCCAGGGCAGAGTAAAGGAGAAATTAATTAGCTGTTACGAAAGTAAACTCTAATGCCCTTCTGTCAGTAGTTTATCAGAAAGAATTCCACATTTAACTTAGTGACAATTAAATTTATTAAAATGTGTATTAGTAATTAGCAATATAGCCTCATCTGTAGTTAGTATATTCTGTATTATATGGTTTTTAGTATTAGAGTGCTAGACATCATTCTTAAATGTAATTCACTGTTGTGGCATTGCAGCCTCATTTAATTTCACGTGATTAGATTTGCTTGATCTATGATGCTCCTGACAATTTGTTTTCAACTTAATGAGTCATAAGATTAACTTCTAGTTATTTTTTTCCTGGAAAATTATTATAAATCATATTTAATAGCATGCAATTAGTGCTTTCTTTTCTTCCCCTTCCCTTTGTCACTATGGATTGTGTCTTAAGAGCTTTTAGCAGTCTACTAGCATGTTATATAAACTTTCAGCTCCAGCTGCTTGAGTCCTATATTTAGTTCACTAGTTAGTAAATGATTTCACTTTATTTGGGTCCTACTTTATTCTCCATGTCAGATTGAGTGACATGTTATACCTACTGCCTTTTCTGTGTTTGAAATCTTTTAATGAGAGTTAAAAAAAAAAAAGCCTAAATTTATTTTTTATACTTGAGAATGTCTGTTGGTTTGTTAAATGTTTCAAGAGAGTAAAGCAAATCCTTTAAAAAGCAATTTAAATGCTAAATATTTTATGATACCAGTTTCTAGCATTAGGACTTTGCACAAATATTAGCTTCTGTGTTGAGGATGAAAAAAAGTTATGAATAATTGCTAAGTACAATTAGCCATTTCTAGTTTGTGTTTATATATAAATTTCAGTTAAATTATTTACCAAACTTTGAGAAGCTACACAATAGCTATTCTACACTACAGGTCCTGTGTTTAGAATTTAAAAAAAAAAAAAAATGAGGTTTGTATTTGTAAACATAGACTAGTGCTAACATTTTGGTTGATGTTGCCTCGATGAAAAATTGAAAATAAACATTACTTTAGATCTGCGAGTTAGAAGAGTTAGTGTTAAGGTAGCTTGGTGAAAATGTGGGGTCCTCAATAGGACTGTTTTGATGTCTTGTGTAATTTTGTGTGGAAATGGAAATAACTATTACTTTCTTTAAATATTTGTTTGCGCTGTGTTTGGAACATTGCCTCATTTCTCTTGTAGCTTACTAGGTTACTTAAAAATCTGATTAGATAATAAGCAAAGGTGCCTTATACTTGGTTTTTCACTTTTTTTTTCATTCGAGCTTTATGGTTATACATAGTAGTTGAGTTCACTCTTTATTAAAAAGATATTGTAATTTTAAATGAAAACAGGAAGTGGAAATGTGTCAAATTAAATATTTTCAAACTAAGCATATTAGGCACACACATGCTGTGATTTCCAAGGTAAATGATTTGTATTTAAACACACAGGTTCATGATGTGTTATTCTATTTCTTTGAACTGTGCAATACAAATGTAGTAGGGATATCTTAAAATAGACAGGGGACAGTGGCCAGAAATTGTTGACTACTATAGATGGTGAGGCTGTCTAGCTCTTGCAGTGATAGAAGCCAGAAGTACATGCTAAGGGCATTGATTTGCTCAAGGTCAGCATGTTCTAAATTCAGCTGCTTGAGCATGGTTTCTGTCAAGAACACATAGGCTCTTGAATGCATAAAAGGTTTTAGCAGCAGAAGGTGGTGTATTTATGAGGTGTGGTGGCAACATTCAGGTCATGAATTTCTTTCTTTCTTTCATTTTTAATTATAGAATTTTAGCCTGTGGTTCTGAGTCATTTTCAGAGCATAGAGACAGGAAAGTGGGCTGAAAGTAACCTGTGTAGCAGTTAGATTCTTTGTTGTATTACAAATTTAGCATTAATTGCTGTTGAACGAAAAAGTGCTTCTAGGGGTTGGGGTATAAATCAGTGGTAGAGTGCTTGCCTAGCATGGGTAAGGCCCTGGATTTGATCCCCTGCACTTCAGGAAAAAAAGAAAAAAAAGAAAAAAAAAAAAGAAAAAAAACTTTCTATTATGCATGTAATAGTTACAAAAATGTATGGAGTGGTAAAAAAATTAATTTATACTTGCCACTTCTTATTTAGGGTATACTCATTTCTCATTTTTTCTTAGGCTGTAATGTGTCAAAGACAAAATTCCTGTAACAAAATTAAGGTACCCTTAAAATAATATTTTATGTAGGGTACTTTATAATAGAATACTATGTATGCATACTTTTTCATTTTTTCAAAGTGCTTTCTCTTAAATTTCTTAAGTTTACTTCTAATGTCTCATCTTTTTTTTTGGTACCGGGGATTGAACTCAGGGGCACTTGACCACTGTGCCACATCCCCAGCCCTTTTTTTGTATTGTATTTAGAGACAGGTTCTCACTGAGTTGCTAAGTGCCTTGCCATTGCTGAGGCTGGCTTTGACCTCGCGATCCTCCTGCCTCAGCCTCCCAAGTGCTGGGATTACAGGCATGCGCCACCATGCCCGGCTCTAATGTCTCATCTTTATAAGTTAAAAATTTTAAAAAGAAGCTTTATCCTTAAAATCATAGTTATAACATATGCATGAATTAATAAGTTTCACTGTGACTTTTTTTTTTTTTTTTTTTGTGGTACTATGGATTGAACTCAGGGCCTTGTGCATGCAAGGCAAGCACTCTACCAACTGAGCTATATCCCTAGCCCCATACTGTGACATTTTTATACATGCATATATCATGCTTTGGTAAACAGCTTTTTAAATATTTTTTTATTTGTTCTTATTAATTGTACATGATAGTAGGATATATTTTGACATATATATGGAGTATAACTTCTCATTCTTCTGGTTGTACATGATGTAGAATTACATTGGTCATGTAATCATATGCACACAGGATAGTAATGTCTGATTCATTGTACGATCTTTCCTATTCCTATTCCTCTTTCTATTCTTCCTCCCTTCCCTTCAATACCCTTTGTTTAATTCCCTTATTGTGAGTTAGTTAGTATCCACATATCAGAGAAAACATTTTGCCTTTGGCTGGTAAACAGCTTTATTGAGATATAATTCACATGCCTTGAACTTAATTCATTTGAAGTATACAACTCAATGGCCTTTAATATATTCACAGTTGTACATCAATGAATACAATGTTGGAACATTTATGTTATCCCATAAAAAAATCTCTGGGCTCTTGAACCATTGTTTCCCAATTTCCTCATCCCCCTAGTCCTAGGCAATCACTAATCTATTCTGTAGGTAGTTTTGCTTGTTCCAAACATGACATATAAATGTAGCCATACAATATGTGGTCCTTTTTTTAAAAAAATATTTATTTGTTTGCTTTAGTTGTATACAATGTGTTTATTTTTACGTGGTGCTCAGGATCAAACCCGGTGTTTGCTTTAGTTGTATACAATGTGTTTATTTTTACGTGGTGCTCAGGATCAAACCCGGGCTGCGCATGTGCTAGGCAAGCGCTCTGCCACTGAGCCACAACCCCAGCCCCCATGTGGTCCTTTTTGATTGGCCTTTTTCCACTTAGTATATTGTTTTCAAAGTTCATCCATGTTGTAGCATGTATCAAGAGTCCATTTCTTTTATTGCCAAATAATATTCCATTGTTTAGACATATAATATTTTTGTATATTCATTCATTGATGATTGGAAATCTCTTAAAATGGTGTCAGAGAGGCAAGACATGGCGGTGCTTGCCTGTAATCCCAGCGATTTAGGAGGCTAAGATTGGAGGATTATTAAATGCCAGGTCAGCCTGGGCAGTTTAGTGAGACCCTTTCTCAAAAACAGAGAGGGGGCTGTGGACTTAGTTCAGTGGTACAGTGCTTGCCTAGTATGTACATACAATGCCCTAGGTTTAATCCACAGTACTAATATATGTATATATATATCAATGAAAAAATACAAAAATAAAAACTGTAAGATGGTCCCTGATTAGGTCTTTCTTTCAAAATATTTTGTGCCTCTAAAGTGTGAAGTATGGTGTTGGGTGCTGCTTTTACATTGAAGAGCACAAATATAGTCCCTGCCTTCAATCTAATGAGTAGATAAGCACTAGAAAAAGTAAAGTACTCTGAAGGCTGGGGTTGTGGTTCAGTGGTAGAGCGCTTGCCTGGCACTTGTGAGGCACTGTGTTTGATTCTCAGCACTGCATATAAATGAATAAAACAAAGGTCCATCAACAGTTAAAAAAGTCAAAAATTAAAAAAAATCATCATCAGTGCACATCAATATTATTGATTTAATGAACTGTTTGAACTATTCAAAATACTATTGATTTGAGGAAATTTAAATCAATTCAATACTGTTAGCTCTTTAAGAGACTTTATTCTGATTTTTCTAATTGTCCCATTAATGACGTATTTCTAGCCCAGAAATCAATCCTGCGTCACACATTACATGATTTGTCATGGCTTTGTAGTGTCTTCTGATATGGAACAGTTCCTTGTCTTTCTTTGCCTTTGTGACCCTGACACTTCTAGAGTGCTGGCCATTTATTTTATAGACTGTTCCTCAGTTTGGGGTATCTGTTTCTTGTGTTTAGATTCAGATTGTGCTTTTTGGGCAAGATCTCATAGAAGTGATGTGTATTCACGTTTGATTGGCATACAATGTCAACTTGGATTACTTGGTTGAGGGGATTAACTGCAAGGTTTTTTCACTATAAAATTACTGTTTTTTTCCTTTGTAATTAATCAGCGTTTTGTGGAGAATACTTTGGACTATTCATATATATATTTTCTCATCTTATTTTCACTGGATAATTTTTTGCGATTGTTGGTGAATTTGGCCTTAAAAAATTATGATTGGGGGTTGCTAAATGATGGTTTTCCTAATTCCATTGTTCCTCTATTAAGAATTGTTCTATAAGGAAGAGTTTTTTTCCACATTGTTTATATCAGTTAGGATTCATAGATTCATATTTTATTCAATGGGTTATAAGCTATTTTTTGTCATTCTTCGTTTTGTTGCACAAATTATCCCAGATTGTCTAGTAAGAGCCCCTTTATGCTTGCTTCTGTGCCCGTGGGCGTGGCTTCACTGTTCCTTAAGTGCTTAAATGCTTAATTTCTGGCACTACAAGATGTTCTGACTTGCCTTGTATTCTTCCTGCCCCAGCCCTAGGACTGGCCATTTTTCCAAGGAGCTCCTCTGCTTTAAAATAAATAAATAAATAAATAAATAAATAAATAAATTAAATAAAATTAATTCTTTGTCAATCCAAATAGAAATCCCAACATAAACAGAGCCAGTCTACATTAAGTTATGTGATGGTATCAATTAAAAAAAATATGGGGGGCTGGATTGTGGCTCAGTGGTAGAGCGCTCTCCTAGCACGTGCGTGGCCCGGGTTCGATCCTCAGCACCACATACAAATAAACACATTGTGTACAACTAAAGCAAATAAATAAATATTAAAAAAAAATATGGCTGGGCACGGTGGCTCACGCCTGTAATCCCAGCACTTTGGGAGGCTGAGGCAGGAGGATCGCGAGTTCAAAGCCAGCCTCAGCAATGGGGAGGCACTTAGCAACTCAGTGAGATCCTGTCTCTAAATAAAATACGAAAAAGGGCTGGGGATGTGACCCAGTGGTCTAGTGCCCCTGAATTCAATCCCCGGTAACCACAAAAAAAAAAAAAAAAAAAAAAAAAAAAAAAGTGCTTCATGAATTTGTGTGTCATACTGTGTAAGTATGTGTCTTACACAAGTATGACACACAAATCTTTTCTGTATTGTTCAAATTTTAGTACACATGCTGCAGAAGGCAGCATGCTCTTGTTCCTTTTATTGGAGAATGGTTATTTATAAAACAAGATCTGGATGCTAATGCCAAGTATGCTTGTGGTATTAGGGTATGACTACATTTTCAGCCCCTTTGAGTTGTAAAGCTAGAAAATACATGCGTGTTTATTGAGGTATGTATGTATTTATTTATCTGTATATTAAAACCATGAATTCATGCTAATATGTCCAAATCTGACACCTCAGAATTCTTCATTTTTCATAATCCCATCTCTGATGCTGAGAAGCAGGCTTTCATTATCCATAATGTTATTTGTTCAATTCTAGAATACATTTAAAGTAGTTTTGGAGTTCTTCACCCTTACCATTAATTTACTATTCAAGTATAACATTTATAATTCTTTTATTCTTTGGTGTTAGATTTGGAGTATGAAGTCAAAATACAGTGTTCCAAAATTGCTCAGCTTAGCTTCTTTCCAAATGTCTTCTTTACTACCTTCATTCCCATGTTATTAATTTGAAATACAGTTAAGTCCATTTGTTTTTGGTTGAATACCATTTTAAGTCCTTTTGTGTCCTTGTTGGTTGGTTGATTCAGCAATAATATGGTTCTAAAAATTAGAACTGTTCTCACATATGTGTCACCACTCTCCCTATCCTTCCACTTTATTCCCATCCAGCTGTTTTGATAACCGTTACTATTAGCTTCTGACTTTTTGCGTGTGTGTGTTTTGGTACAAATAAGCAGATAAATGTATTATTTTTAAATATATTTATTTATTTACTTTAGTTGTACACAATGCAATACATTTATGTTTACATGGTGCTGAGGATCGAACCCGGGCCGCGCACGTGCGAGGCGAGCGCTCTGCCGCTGAGCCACAACCCCAGCCCTAAATGTATTATTTTTAAAAATTATTTTTCTTCCAAGAAGGATAATGTATTATAGGTACATGTTTGCACTTGACTATACTTAACAGTGTTTGCTGGAAGTTATTTCATATCAGTTTATAGAGATCATTCTAATTCTACTTTTTTAATATTTATTTTTTAGTTGTAGATGGACACAATATCTTTATTTCACTTTTATGTGGTGCTGAGGATCGAATTCGGTGCCTCACTCAGTGCTAGGCGAGTACTCTACCACTGAGCCACAACCCCAGCCCCTAATTCTATTTTTTTTTTTTTACTTCTGAATAGTACTTTGTTTTGTGGATTATGATATTTTATTCAGTCACTTTCCTAACCATCGACTTAGTGTTTTGCAATTACAAACAGTGTGCAAGAATTAAGTTTTTGTATATATGTATTTTTTCCCCTTCTTTCTTTTGTATAGTAGCTAGTCTAATAGATGTGAAGTGATATGTTATTGTGGTTTTGATTTGCATTTTCCTGATCATAGTGAGGTTGATCATCTTTTTAATAAGCTTTTGTGCCATTTGAATATCATCTTTGGGGAAAAGTCTTTTGCCCATTTTTAAATCAGGTTATTTGATTTTTTGTTGTTGTTTTGTTGGAGTTCTTTATGAATTCTGAATTTGAACTCTTTTCAGATACAGGATTCATAAATATTTTCTCTTGTTCCATAGGTTGCCTTTGTAGTCTTTTTTTTTTTTTTTGCAAGCATGACTTTTAAAATTTGATATAGTCCCATTTTTTAATACCTTTATTTATTTATCTTTATGTGGTGCTGAGAATTGAACCCAGGGCCTAACCCATGCTTGGCAAGCACTCTACCACTGAGTTACAACCCCAGCCCCATCCCTTTAGTTTTTTTTTTTTTTTTTTTTTTAATATGGTATGAGACAAGGATCCAACTTTATTCTTTCACCTCTGAATATGCCATTTTCCAAACACCATTTGTTGAAAAGACTGTCCTTTCCCCATTGAGTATTCTTGGCATGCTTGTCAAAGATTGTTTATCCATATATGCAACAATTTATTTCTGGTCTCTTTGTTTTATTCTGTTGGTCTATTTGTCTTTATTTTAGTATCATACTGTTCTGATTAGTTTTGTAATATACTTTGATATCAGGAAGTTTGAGTGCTCCAAAACATTTCTTCCCTTTTCAAATTGTTTTGGCTATTTGGGGTTCCCTGATGTTTTTTCTTTATGTCTTCAGACTTTCCCCGCTAAAACTTTGATCTCACAGTTAAGAACTTTAATGATAATACTAGCTTTAATATATGTCAGAATTTAAGACTGTAGATTGACTAATGAATGTGGTCAATAAGTAGTGTGTTTGTCTATGTTAATATTTATCTTCCCTTTTCAGCTTTGAGTACAGTTTTACCTTGAGCTTCCCTTGGTTAATGATACTTTGAAACATGCTTTATGCCTAGGAGCTAGAAACCATCTCTTTCAGCCTTCAAGGCTTATCTTGGTGTTATCTCCTTGATAAAATCTTTCCTGGCTCCTGTGTCACTGTGCTGGGCTATACCTGCACCTAGCACTGTAGTGTATTTGCATGTGGAATAGGCATGCACTGAGCCATAATGGAGTGCTTGTCCTCCCTGTGAATGACTGGAATGTGGACTCACAGATTTTAAAACTGGAAAGGACTTGTGATGTTTTCTAATGTAACTCTCTACTAAGGCATGGATTACTTTTATAGAAACCCAACACTGTTTGTCCAACCTCATCTTGAACTCTTTTCAGTAATTACAAGTGGCCTCCTTCCAAAACAGAGTCCTGCTTCTATCCATGGTTATGTAAGGTATGTGGGATAAGTATGATAGATCTTTTTGATGTCAGTTTTGTAGAATTTCAATTTTGAAGAAATGAACACTTTTTTGTAAAACATATATTATGGAATCAAACATAAAAATCACAGGTCTCCTTATATCTCTAGACTTTTCTAGAGGGGTTATGAGTTTAGTCTTCATTTA
The DNA here is from genome assembly GCA_025594165.1 of Tamias sibiricus. Lineage (NCBI taxonomy): Eukaryota > Metazoa > Chordata > Mammalia > Rodentia > Sciuridae > Tamias > Tamias sibiricus. The sequence goes on along the minus strand of CM046657.1, from coordinate 37,837,730 downwards.
GTTTTTTTTTTTTTTTTTTTTTTTTTTTTTAGTTTGCATCAGTGGGAAAGCTTAAGAATTATATTAAGTAACCCATTTTGTTTTCATTGTTTAAAATTTCCCTTTTAGTAGCCACAAAATGAACATATCCCCAGCCTCCTTCATGTAAAATAAGCTGGTTTACATATAAGTTGGATGTTTATATTTTATTTGGGAAAACATAAGTGTATCTCATTTAAAAATCTGAAAGTATTAGAACCTTGCTTAGAACGCTGTCTTGAGTTCTGTGCCACGAAATATATTTTAGACAAGATCTCCTTAGTCTAGTACTTAAAGAACTATACTCCTTAGAAAGAAGGAGAAAGAGAAGAATTACCACTGCTCTGCAATGTCTTAAATTCTGGCTGTTTGGAAATAGCATTGGAATAAATGTACACATTCTGAGTATTAGATCCTCTAAGGGTTATCTGCAACCCTTTCAGTTCCAACATTCTAAATCTGTCATTTCTCCTGGCTTGTAACTTTAAGTTCATTCCATTCCCATTTCCTCCTTTCTTGAAATGAAATAGCAAATGATGTTTCCCATGTAATCATTTCTCCACATTAGAAGTTTGTACTTTATTCGTCCTACTTAACTCCTCTATGATGATTCCTTATTTCTTTTTATATAATGACAGATTAGTGCACATGATTCAGTAAATGATTTCAGTAATGTGAAGAAGAAATAAGATGAATAATAAGACAGAATTGGGGTAGAACTAGCAAACTATGAACTCTGAATTTTAATCCAGATTCTGTTACTGGTTGACTTTGAGGCACGTACTTAACTTTATATGTTTGTACATTAATGGGTTAAAGTTGGCACTGTTACTATCCTCTTACATTATAGGTGTGATGTTAAGTTATAAGATGGTAAGTAATATATAATGCTCAATAATACTAGTCGGGCATAGGGCAAAACATTGTTTATATTTAGTTTTTTTTTTTTTTTTTGTGGTGTTGGAGATTGAACCCAGGGGTGCATTACAACTGAGCTACATTCTCAGCCCCCCTTTTATTTACTTTTTAAATTTTTGAGACCGAGTCTCCCTAAGTTGCTCAGACTAGCCTCGAACTTTCCATCCTCCTGCTTTAGCCTTCTAAATCAGTGGGATTGCAAGTGTGTACCATCATGCCTGACACAAAAAACACAAAAAATATTTAGTTGTTTTTTTGAAAAGCTTGGTCATAACATATTAGAAGAAACAAACAAACAAATAAATAAAGCTTGGTAATAAACAAAGTGATATAAATTCTATACATTGTAGCTATAAAATATGTAATAATTATAATGCCATGTAAACTAGATTGGTCCATCTTTTACATCAGATTTGAAAGACCATATTCTAAAATTGTAAATAAATATCTGTTAAATAGTTATTCAGAGGCTTAATGAAGACTTTTTAAAATTAGCTTCTTTCTTTTTATTTTTAAAATTTTTATTTAGTTTTTAGCTTTTAAAATTTGTTATAATTAGTTATGCATGACAGTAAAATGCATTTTGACACATAAATGGAATATAACTTCTCATTCTTCTAGTGGTACATGATGTAGATTTACACAGGTCGTGTAATCATATATGCACATAGGGTAATAATGTCCATTTCATTCTACTATCATTCCTACCCACATGCCCCCTCCCCTACATTCCCCTCTGTCTAAACCAAAGTACCTCTATTTCTCTCCCACCCCGCCTTATTGTGAATTAGCATCCACATATCAGAGAAATCATTTGGACTTTGGTTTTTTTTGGGATTGGCTTAGTTTGCTTAGCATAATATTCTCATTTCCATCTGTTTACAGGCAAATACCATAATTTCATTCTTCTTTAAGGCTGAGTAATATTCCATTGTTTATATATACCATGATTTCTTTATCCATTCATTAGCTATTGTGAATTTTGAGGTGTTTACAAACATTGATGTGGCCGTGTCACTGTAGTATGCTGATTTTAAGTCCTTTGGGTAAAAATAAACCTAGGAGTGGAATGACTGGGTCAAATGGTGGTTCCATTCCAAGTTTTCTGAGGAATTTCCATAATGCTTTCCATAGTGGTTGCATCAATTTGCAGTCTCACCAGCAATGTATGAGTGTACCTTTTCTTCCCATTCTTGTCAGCATTTATTGTTGCTTGTATTCTTGATAATTGTCATTCTGACTGGAGTGAGATGGAATCTCAGTGCCGTTTTGATTTGCACTTCTGTAATTGCTAGAGGTGTTTAACATTTTTTCACATATTTTTTGATTGATTGTATTTCTTCTGTGAAGTGTTCAGTTCCTTAGCCCATTTATTGATTTTTTTTTTTTTTTTTGGTGTTTTTTGAGTTCTTTATATGTGCGTGCGGTAAAGATTTTCTCCCATTCTGTAGGCTCTCTTGAAGATTTTTTTTTTTTTTTTTTTTTTTTTTTTTTTGTGGTACCGGGGATTGAACTCAGGGGCACTCGACCACTGGGTCACATCATCCCTAGCCCTTTTTTGTATTTTTATTAGAGACAGGGTCTCACTGAGTTGCTAAGTGCCTCGCCATTGCTGAGGCTGGCTTTGAACTTGCGATCCTCCTGCCTCAGCCTCTCAAAGTGCTGGGATTACAGGCGTGCGCCACCGCGCCCGGCTGAAGATCTTTTTTTGATGGCTTTTAATTCTATGGAATAAAGCCTTAAATTTCAAAGGTTCTCAGTATTTTCCTTGGGCTATATCTAGCCTTGTTTAAAGGTGCATATAGCTTGTGAATTTACTATGACAGTAGAATGTAATGATATCATGGATCAAGTGTGACTCTTGACATCATACACCTCTAAGCATTTGTGTGCCGATTCCATTTCTAAGTCTTTTTTAGCATCTTCCCAGGAATGGAATTCAGCACCCCAAATGTTAATAACAGTGAGTGTGCTACCATGGAAGAGTGCCAGTTTAGTGGCCAGTGAATAATTTAGGTTATCAGCTGGTGTGGAGAGATTGTATTACTTAGGAGAGAGAATCTAATAGCACTAAACTTTGACATTCAAAAGAATAAATGTTTCCTTTGTGAAGAAGCACTGAATCACAAAATATTTTGTTTCATTTATCTAAAAGCCAATATAATTAAAAATTATTTGATTTAATGTTTTTTAAATTGTGAAAGTGATGGCGGCTCACTGTCAGAAAAAATTCCTATAATAATAGAGAAGTGTATGAAGTAAGACAGGAATAATTTCTCTTGTATCATGGCTCCATCTTTGTAATTTTTCCTCAAAGGCTAGTTTCTCTCTCTTTTTTAGTTGTTGATGGACCTTTATTTAATTTATTTATTGATATATGGTGCTGAGAGTCAAACCCAGTACCTCACACATGCTCTACCACTGAGCTACAACCCCAGCCCATCCATTTTGTAATTTTATAAAATGTATTTTGTATTTTATTTAACCAGACTTCTATGATATAGATTTAGTTTTCCTATAATACCACAGAGAACTTTGTTTTGTGACCTTGGATAATTACAGGACACTTCCATAACATTTTAAAAGGAGAATTGTTAAGTCAAAGGATGTGTACATTTTGCTGATGGACAATGCCATGCTTCCTTCCAGAAATATACTATTCCAGTTCATAATCTCATTATAGCATGTGAAAATGCCCTTCTCATTCTTGTTATCACAAGGATACATCTTTTTTTTTTTTTTTCCCCAGATGATTGGACTTGAATAGGGAAAAAAGAAAATTAATTTTGAATTTTAATTTTTTTTTCTTACCACTTTTCTCTGCATTAAAACATTTTTAGGGTCTGTATTCTCTGTTATGTCATAGTGGTAGTTTTTTTGTTTGTTTAATTTGGGGGTTTAGAATATAAAAGTGAACAGAATTGATGAATGAATGGCATTGATTATCTACTTAGTCCCAGCCATTGTGCAGAAAATTTACATAATTATCCTTAATTCTTTTTTTAAAAAAATATTTTATTAGTTATGGGTGGACACAATACCTTTATTTTATTTATGTGGTGCTGAGGATCGAACCCAGGGCCTCACACATGCAAGACGAGCGCTCTACCACTGAGCCATAGCCCCAGCCCCATAATTATCCTTAATTCTTATAATAACTATAGTAAGTGTTAATACTATCTTCATTTTACTGGTAGGGAAGTTGAGATTCAGATACATTAAGCAACTTGTCTACTGGTACACAGCTACTAAATTGCAGAACTCATTTGAGCTTAGTTTTACCTCTTTAATCCCGTACTCCTTTGGGGATTTCTCCTTATCTTCCTCAAACTGCTTTTGTGAAAGACATTGATAACTTGTTAATTACCAAATATGGTGGATTTTTGGCCATGTATATGTAATTTCATACATATTTACATAAATATAATTTTTTAAAAAAATTATTTATTTTGTGATAGTAGGTATCAAACCCATGGCCCTGTGTGTGTGTGTGTGTGTGTGTTTTCTTGGTACTGGGTTGATTTACTACTGAGCTAGGCTGGCTTCAAACTTCTGATTCTTCTGCCTTAGCCTCTTGAGTTGTTGGGATTACAGGTGTACACCACTGTACGTGTTTTTTAAGGCCTCAACTGGCTAGACTTCTGTCATTCAGCACTGTTTGTGCTTCATGTTACTGAAACTTCCTTTGTTGGCTTCCCTAGAGTTCCTCTTTCACTTCTCTGACAAACTTTGTTGTTTGAATAAAGTTCAAATGAATGTTGTCTTCAAGATTCAGGGTCTCAGTCCCTTTCCCATTTAAAAAAAATGTAGTTCCCTCTTGGAGATCTTACTCAATTCTTGACTTCAGTTTTTTAACTTTGAAATACCTTCCTCTAGCTACATTTCCTTTTGAACACTTAATTTTTATTTCTGAGTGTCTTCTTGGACAAGCTCTAGATGTCATTAACTCATGTTTAGTTAATCTTTCTCCCCAAATCTTCTCATCTTCCCATATTGTAGGTCAGGATTAATAAAGGAACCGTTTGTCCAGTTTTTCAGTAGTACATACTTTGAGTTCTTTGGCTTGGCTGTTTCCTTGCTGTTTATCTAATCATTATGTGACCAAAAATGTTTAATCTTGATAAAGACCAGTTTGTATACTTTTTTCCTTTTGTTGGCTATGCTTGTGGTATACAATTTGAGAAACCATGGTCAAAGTTGAGCTTATGAAGATTTCTACTTATGTTTTCTTTTAATAATTTATTGTTTTAGTTTTTAAGTTTAGTCTTTCTAGTCATTTTGAATTAAATTTTGGTGTGAGGTAGGATTTCCACTTCATTCTTTTGTATGGGTGGACGTTCAGTTTTTCAAGTACTACTGATAGAAGAGACTGTTCTTTCCCTATTGATGGTCTTTGGACCCTTGTTGGACATGAGTTGACCACAGATGCAATTATTTAATTTTTTGATTATTTATTTGTTTATTTCTTTTTTTGGCAGTGCTGAGTATTGAACTCAAGGAGTGATGCATGTGTGGCAAGTACTCTACCACTGAGCTGCACCCTCATTTGTTGATTCCATAGCTTTGTAATAGGTTTTGAAATTGGCAAGTAAGAGTCTTCCAGTTATAATTTTTATTTTCCAGATTGGCAATTTTGAGTCCCTTGAAATTCCATATTAATTTTAGGCTTTTTTTTTCTCATTTCTACAAAAGTACTGTTGAAATTTTCATATGGATGGCATTGAATATGTATATTGTTTTAGTAAGTACTGCCATTTTAGGAGTATTAAAGTCTTCTACTCCATGAGCATGGGATGTCTTTCCATGAATTAGGTCTTTTTAAATTTCAGTTATGTTTTATAGTTTTCAGTCAAAAGGTCTATTACCTCCTTGGTTGTATTTAGTCCTAAATATTTTGTTATATTTGATGCTATTATAAGTGAAATTGCTTTCTTGATTTTCTTCCTGGGTCATTTATTTTACTGGTGTGTAGACATACAAGTGACTTTTGTAAGGTGATTTTGTGTCCTGCAACTTTACTAACAACATATTAACCAGTAAGCGATTTTATGTCCTCAACTGAGAACTGTCACCACTTCTTTGCTCCTTCTTCATCTTAAATTCCTAATATGAATGTACTTTCATCAATATCATGAACTATGTCTTGGAAACCTAATTGTAGTGCATCAAGATTATGGAATGACTTTGACATGCCACATACAATTGGAAAAAGTGACAAGGTTAGCTAAACAAAGGGATTTCAATACTTTAAACGTGTAAATAGGCTTTCTTTGCTCAGATAGTATTTGTTAATTTTCAGTACGTTTGGCAATAAATTCCTTATAACATAGTCCTTTATCTCTGTGTTGACTTCAGTAGTCTTTGGATTGTCCACTTTTGCTATAATAGAAAGTGATTTTATTTTGCAACAAAATGCTCTCTGGCATTTTGAATTGGTATTTATGTGTTTTTTAACCCCTTCCTCAAGGCTAAATGAGTCATCAGTAGTTCCTAAAGATAAAACATTTGTATTAAGGCCATTGTAATACAGAAGCAAATAATTTTAGAACTGTAAGATTCTTTATAAAATATTTTTCATAGATTTTTACCCTAATTTACATTATAGAAGATGCAACTGAAACCCAGTATACTTAAGTGGGAACTGCTGTATCAACATTTATAAATAACACTTTTACTTATATATGTAGTATATATAGATATATAGATATATGATATGTATGACATATGATGTGTGGCATATATTTAGATGTGTATGATGCATTTGCTTTTGAGTCATAGTAAAATAAATATAAAAATTTCCTTTGAAATCTAAGGATATAGTTTCTGCATAAATGGCAAAGTATTATTGCAGAAATAGGCAATTCAGGATTATAAAAATCACCTGAAAACAGAATACCATTTTTAAATAAAATACTTGTTGGAGTATTTAGAAGAAATAAATTCATAGAGAGAATGTATGTTTGAGTAATATGGTGGTGAAGCTATGTAACATGATTGAAGTATGTGTTTAAACTTATTAAAAGATTGTTTGCTCTAAATTGCTTTTCATTAATATTAGCATATAACTCCTTCAAACAGCATGGCATTGAATATGTAGCAAAGTTCTAACACTATAATACTTTGGATATGACAGTATTCATTTTAAGGGCTTGTAAGAAAACTTTATGCTTAGTAGTGATTCATGCGGCATTAAATATTCTGTTTCAAGCAGGGATAGAATTTAAGTCATAAAACAGATGAAACAATATATTCAAGCTTGATGGTGCTTAAATAATGACAGGTAACTAATTATGTTACCATATTTATTCTCATGTTTATATGGTTCATATGGTTCATTCTGGTTCTCCCACCTATGGTGTCACCTCAAGCAAGTTGTTTAATCTTTCTAAGCCTCAACTTACTCATCTGTAAAATGATGGTTATAATAGCTACCTCAAAAGTTGTTGTGAAGGTTAAATCCATAATGCATTAAAGCATGTAATACAGTCTTGGGAATATTGTATATATTTCATAAGTAGGAGCTATAAAAGAAGAGTGGCATGGTTTAAAAGAATATTATACAGATAGTTGGGCTGGGGATGGAGCTCAGTGGTTAAGTGCCCCTGGTTCAATCCCCAGTACCCTACACACACACACACACACACACACACACACACACACAAAATATATAATGATAGGGAGTATCTCATAGTTGTTCCCTGGCTGCTTATTTTAGAATATGTACAGAATCTTTGACAGCTTGGGAAACATTGAATTTTTGTGAATAATGATTAACACACCCATTTAAAAAAAATATTTATTTATTTGCTTTAGTTGTGCACAGTGTGTTTATTTACGTGGTGCTGAGGATCGAATCCGGGCTGCGCACGTACTAGGCAAATGCTCTACCGCTGAGCCACAACCCCAGCCCCAAACACACCCATTTTTTGACTATAAGATTGTTTATAGACACAGATGTTCAGTAGTTTGATAAATTTTCACAGTGTGAACATGCTCATCTTATTACTACCCATGTCAAGTTTACTGACTGTGCATTCTATTTTATGAAGTGTATTTTGTTTAATTTTCTGTGTGCTTGGTTGTCTTATTCTTGTTGATATGTGTGTGTATTTGTGTGTATTATTGTAAAATACATTCCTAATATGAAACCATTGGGGGGAGTACCATCTGTGGCTTGTTTTATCACTTGTTTTATCACTTGTTTTATCTTAGATAAATATATGGTCTTAATTTTGATATTGTTAAATGTAGTTTTTTCAAAAATATTCTTTATGAACTAAGACAGTTTCCTTTGCAAGACTTATTTATTTATTTATTTATTTTACCTTTTTAAATTTGGAGCTGCTATCCATCTGGAATTGACATTTGTGTAAGGTATGAGGTGTAGAGATTAAGTTGCATTATTCCTATATGGATATCCCTTAACTAAGCACCATTTATTATTTATTCTACTGCCTGGCAGTAACAAATTTGTCTATTCATTTGTCTATTCTGCCAGTATCACAGTGTCATTACCATAGTTGATAGTGTAATTCCTCCTGCTTCTTGTCTTCTTTTTGGGTGGGGTGGGGTGGGTTCATACCTGGGATTGAACTCAGGGGCACGCGGCCACTGAGCCACATCCCCAGCCCTATTTTGTATTTTTTGTATTTTATTTAGAGACAGGGTCTCACTGAGTTGCTTAGTGCCTAGCTTTTGCTGAGGCTGGCTTTGAACATGGGATCCTCCTGTCCCAACCTCCGAGCTGCTGGGATTGCAGGCATGCGCCACTGCGCCAAGTTTCTTGTTCTCCGTTTGTTTCTGGTTCTTTCTATTTCCAGGTGAATTTTAGATTGTCAATTTCTGCAAAATACACTTTCATTTTCAAAGCATATTTTCTCCAAAGTATGCTTTGGGAATTATTTTCTGTTAGCACCTTGATGATGTTATTTTCCTCTGGCTTCCATTCTTTTCTTTTCTTTTTATTTTTCCCTGTGGTGCTGGGGATTGAACCTAGGGCTTTGTGCATGCAAGGCGAACACTCTACCAACTGAGCTATATCCCCAGCCCCACATTTGTTAACAAATGATGAATCTGTATTGATAACATTACCATCACCCAAGTTAACACACACAGCTAATTGTGTGTGTTTATTATCCAGCTTTTATAGTTGTTCAGTGTACTTCCATTTTCTTTATTCAGAGAATATAATTCAGTATATTGGAAAGCTTTTCAATGGTTTCTGACAAGTTTTAAAAATGTTACTTGTTGGGATTAATGGTTGAGGTAGTAAATTATGCATGGTGATGTATGTTGCAGGGGTTTTATTTTTCTATGGTCGCTTAAATCCCATTGGTCTAGATACAGAAGTTGCTTAATGTAGTTGACTGTTTTGTAGTTATCAAATATATGAGAATTTAATTTAAAATGTGTATTAAAATTGAATGTATTTTGGGGGACATTGTGTCTAGTGAATATTTTGTGCTCATTGACTGCTTCCTTAAAGAATGACTTAAGTTTGTAAAATATTCTGCCAGAAAGTGGATGAATTATAAAACCAGTTGAGAATTCCTGATCTTAAGGACCTTCCGCTTTTCTTAATAGAGGAGATAAAGCACACATGTAAATATCGTCAGAACCTTTTGTAGAGGGCACATTTTATTTCTTATAAGGTTTACTTACAACTTAAGCCCAAGTTTTTGTCATGGTACTATCATTTATTCACCTTGGGAAAATCACTCAAGCACTCTTAATTTCAGATGCTCTTTGGGTTAAGGAAGATAGATTATGTGCCAAGTGCCATATGTGGTTTTGTTGTCATAACAATTTCAAAAAAAAGTGTATCCTTGTCTTAATCCATTTGGTTTTGCTATAACAAAATCCTTGAAGATGGGTGCTTTATAAGTAAAGAGGTTTATTTGGCTTATAATTCTGATGGTTGAAGATGTCCAGTCATGATAGAACCAGCATTCCTGGAGAAGCTCCCTTTAGAAACATGGTGGAGATTTTGCAGGAGGGGCGTGTGTGGAGCAAGAGAATAGGAGGGCAGATTTTTTTTTTTTTTTTTTTTTTTTTTTAATAACAATCTATTCTTGGAGAAAGAACCCACTCCTACACCCAAGCCATTCCTGTAGACTGACTAGCATTAATCCGTTCATGAAGGTAGAGCACTTAAGCCTAATATCTTCCACCAGGCCTCACCTCTTAAATGTTCCCCCACCTCAACCCTTAGGGATCAAATTTCCAGTGTATGAATCTTTACATACAAAGACTGTCCAACCCTTAGCAGTCCCTTATTGGCAAATGAGTGATTTGAGGCTGTAATGAAGTTTGTGATTTGTTTAAGTTCTAGAGATTGTGAGTAACTACCAGAGTTGGGATTGGAATTCAGACCTCCATGACTCCAAAGTCTGTATTTATTTGATTATACCAGCAAATAACAATCTTTTCTGAGAAGCATTAAAATGTGCTCTTTGAAAATTAATCTCAGGCAAGTTTTCTGATATGTACATTTAAAAATATTAGGATGATAGTGTCACTCCTGTGGTCTTCCTGCTGAAAACAGATAAACAGTCTTCTTATGAGGAAGCATTAGATAAGCACAAATTGAGCTACATTCTACAAAGCTACTGGTCTGTACTCTTCAAAAATGACAGTGTCATGAAAACCGCAGAAATAGTGAGGAGAGCTGTTCCAGATAAGCAAAACTAAAAAGACATGAGTCTGGGATTTATTTATTTATTTTTAAAAAGTGTTGTTTATTCTAGCCGGCGCGGTGGCGCACGCCTGTAATCCCAGCACTTTGGGAGGCTGAGGCAGGAGGATCGTGAGTTCAAAGCCAGCCTCAGCAATGGCGAGGCACTTAGCAACTCAGTGAGACCCTGTCTCTAATAAAATACAAAAAAGGGCTGGGGATGTGGCCCAGTGGCCGAGTGCCCCTGAGTTCAATCCCCGGTACCACAAAAAAAAAAAAAAAAAAAAAAAAAAAAAGTGTTGTTTATTCTAAAGGTAAATATTATTGGGACAATTGGCAAAATTTGAATAATATTGTATTAATATTAATTTCCTGATTTTTCACAAATACTGTAGCTATATAAGAAACTTGTGTTTTTTAGGAAATACATGCTGATTGAAGCATTTAGAGGTAAAGGTGTATGTTGTCTGCCACTTAAATCTCAAATGGTTCAGAAAAGTTGTATTCATTGTGTGTATATAAAAAAGAAGGTAATGCAAACAGAATAATGTGTTAACATCTGGGAATTCTGATTCTGGGTGTTTGAATACTTTGTGCTATTTTTGCAACCTCTGTGTAAGTTTAAAGCTATGTCATCATAAATAATTATGAGGGAAAAAGTAAAAGGAAAATACTGAATATATTAGTTTAGCCATTAAGTAAAATTTGCTTTTAAGAAACTGTATGTGGTGATGCACACCTGTGATCCCAGGTGCTTGGGAGGCTGAGGCAGAAGGATCACAAGAGTCCAGTCCGAGCAAGCAATTTAGTGAGACCCTCTCTGAAAATAAAAATAAGAAGGGGTAGTGGATTCAAAGGGTGTGTGTGGGGGGAGAAATGTGGTATGCTACATGAAATTGTATTAAGAAATCACCCAATGAATCAGTGTCTAATCTTACACGTGCTCATCAAGGAATAGGCATGTGTTCTTATGATTAAATAATGCATTTTTTAATAGTTTATGAAATAAAAGTGATTTCTGTACATTGTTGTGAAAATTTTGATTCGTTTGCTTATAAGCCCCAACACTTACCAACAGACCTTTAAAAGTTAATTTCATACTTCAGTTTCCTCATCTCTAAAGTGGGATGATATAGTGTTTACCTCAGAGGCTTTTTGTTAGGATTGAATATCAGCATAAAACTTCTTTTTTTTCTTTTCTTCAGTGTTGGAGATTGAACCCAAGGCTTTACACATGTTAATCAAGTGTTCCACAAGTGAGCTACAATTCTAGTTCCTTTATAAAACATTTAGCAAAGAATCAGACCCCTCATAACAGCTCACTTCTCATTTTTTTCCAATAATTATCATAAAATTAGAAAATCATTTGTTGCAGTTATTTTTTCTTATTATTTAGAATAGACATATCTTATAGGTGATGAGGTTTTGTTGGTGTTTTTGATGACATTTTATAATTTTAAAATATCTTACAGTGAAATACATTTAAGAAATAGTGGGTTGTTCTATTTCCCTCCTAATCATATATAAAATAAGGATAATTATATTTTTTCTTATCATCTCATAGAGTAAAATATTTATAAGGGCTGTAAAATACAAATGTATGTATTAATTAATATAATGCATGTTTATGTGTTGTGATAAATACTAATTTTTCTGCATTCAATAGAATATACATCATGATGTCAAGAACAGACACTTTCAGCCTCTAGCTGGCATGTTTTTCATTTATTTTTCAGATATTTTCATTTTATCTTTTGAATTTAGTCCTTTAGCTTTACCCTCTGGATGTTTGTTAATATTCTCATAGTTTTTTGTATTACAAGAATTTTGAGTGATCTTGCAGCTGTTATTAGTAGATAAAATGAAGCTAATAGTGCTGTCTATAAATGAAATCCATTTCTGACTTATTGTTTTATAAAACATTAGTTATTGATCAATCATAGATGGATACTTTATCTTATTTGATGTTAGGCTATAAACTATATATTTGGCATATTGGTCATGAATACTAAATCTTTGCTATCTTATATTCTTTTCAACACCCCCACCCTACCCCAGTACTGGTGATTGAACCCTGGGGCACTTTACCACTGAGTTATACCCCCAAACTCTTTTTTGTTTGTTTGTTACTGGGGATTAACTTGGTGGCACTTTATCACTGAGCTACATCCCAGTCCCTTTTTAAATTTTTTAACTTTGAGACAAGGTCAAGCCAAGTTGCTTAGTGCTTTGCTAAGTTTCGAGACTGATCTCAAATTTGTGATCCTCCTGTCTCAGCCTCCTGAGTCATTGGGATTACAGTCATCTTTTTATTTTTTATTTTGAGACATAGAGTTTGTTGCCCAGGCTGGCCTCTAATTGGCTGTCTTCCTGCCGTAGCCTCTCAAATCGCTGGGATTACAGGCGAGTACCACTGCACCTGGCTTCAGGTTTTAAATTTAATGGGCTTTGAAAATATTTATTATTGCTGTTCTCTGTACTTGGTGCTTTGATCTGGATCATTGTCCTGCATAGTTAAAACATTAAGTGGCCTTGCAGTAAGGATATTTTTAATTGTGTTATTTTTAGCCTGCAATACAAACTACATTTGAATGAGGATCTAAGGGTCTGTACTTTGATTACATTTCAAAATGTTATTGGATAGTTACAGCTATAGTTATAAAAGCAATTTTCATGACTGGTATTCTGTATTTATGTTATTTTTTTTTTAAACATATTTATTTATTTGCTTAGTTGTACACAATGCAAATGCATTTATGTTTACGTGGTGCTGAGGATCGAACCCGGGCCGCGAACGTGAGAGGTGAGCGCTCTACCGCTGAGCCACAATCCCAGCCCCTTTATGTTATTTTTTATGGCAACAATTTTCTCATATCAGAAACATTCATAATTTGAAAACATTTGTAGAAGTGGTTAATCATCTATTTTGACATCTATTTGCTTTTTTAGGAGTGTTGAGATTTTGTTGGTGGTTTTAAAGAAGGCACTGTTCTGCGGGATATTCAAAAGAATGCCGAAATAAACTCACTAATGGTATTTTAGTGATCATTCTACTGTGGAAGTTCCAGCTATAGAAAATGCTCTTTCACATTCTCATAAATTTCAGTTGCATTTATGATTTGGACAGACTCTCTGAGATCCTCTAGTGTAAGTTCTCCTGATGTACTTGGAGGAGTCTCCTTTGTGGCGTACCCTGCCAGAGATAGAACCTCTATGGGATACTTCCAATATGCTTTTCTCCTAAGGCAACACATTCCCACTTTATTGCCACTTGTCTTTTTACTAGAAAATTTCCTTGTAATAGATGGAAATAAAAAAGATTCGCTTACAGGGCTGGGGTTATGGCTCAGCGGCAGAGCGCTCACCTTACACGTGCGTGGCCCGGGTTCGATCCTCAGCACCACGTAAACGTAAATACATTCCATTGTGTACAACTAAAGGAAATAAATAAATATTTTTTAAAAAGATTCGCTTACATCTGATGTGATGATAATAATAATAGGAAAAATGTGAAATTTCTGCAAAATCCAAGCATGGATGCAGTTAACATCTAATTTGATAATGATAATAGAAAAAATATGAAATTTATACAGTATCTAGGTGACTGGCAGTTTTAAGCTTGAGATTTTGTTATATAGTAGGAGAGGCTTGTTTAGTAACAATTCAAATATTATGGAAATGTGTGCCTTTTGATTCTCCTTGCCAGGTTGATTTCACATTAATAGTAGTTGAAAAAACTTGGATTTCTATTCAACCCTACATGTTTCTATGTTTGTACAAATCCACATTTATCTCTTTCTGTACTTATAAGCACTTTAGGTCTCTTCTGTCTTTTGCCAAGTATAGGGCTTTAATTTGCAAGGATTTATTGAAGTTGAATTGGTATTCATGAGTATTCATCCCTGTTACTAAAAGGACGTTACAGTTACCTTTAGGAACACAGTGTTTCCCACAGTCAGAGCCTTTTTTTTTTTTAACTAAGAGGTGTCCAAAAGATGTCTGTATATTTAATGTGAAAGATTTTTTATGGTTTAGCTGAATAACTGTATCAAGATCATGAAGAGGGATCAGTAAAACGTCAGCTAAAGTTCTCTTAATAAAAGTATATTTATACTTCACTTTTCCACTAGTTTTAGTTTAGTTTTTGTTTTTGCTTTACTGTGCTGTGCTAGAGATCAAACTCAGGGCCTCGTTCATATGATGCAGACGCTTTTCTGCTAAGCTACATCCCCAGGGCTTCTGGTTAGTTTTACAATCTATTTAAAAAGAACACAGTAATGATAAATATAACATTGGAATGGGAGAACTTTCAGTAAGATTAAAGTCCAATAGTTTTAGTAATACTAGCAGTTTTTATTTCAATGTATACTAGTGAAAAGCATTAAAAGCATGGATTCTTAAGCCATAAAACTCAGATTTGAGTCCCAGGTGCACTTCTTACTATGTGACTTTAGTTAGGAAAGTTGCTTACTCCTGTGCCTATTAAAAGGGTTTGTATGAATATCAAATAAACTAATTTATAAAACACTTAGAACATTACCTGGTTCATAGTGTTATGTGTTTCATGTAATTACTGTTGTATAGTTTTAGAAGGGTTTATGATACTAAAAGTTCTCTCTCTGTGCCCTCCTTCCCTTTCCTCTTCCCATCTTTTTTTTTTTTTTTTAAATACTTCTTTTTCTTTTGATTGTCCAAGAAAGCTAAGGATCATACAAGGCCTGTTACAGATGGTTTCTTATGTTATGGAACTGTTAGAAACAGTGGTCAGTATTTTCCTGTGCTGTAAAAAATAAAATGAGAGCATAATTTAATTGAATAACTAAAAGTGATTTCTGGGTAATTTTCTAGGTTTTCTGTTTGACTTCCAGTGTTTTTCTGAGTCAAATGGTTTTAGAGAAAGAGGGTTAGGAAACAGTTATTTAAATATTAGTCCTGTTACTTTCTGGGAAACTTTGGGTAATGCATATGTTATCTATTGCTATGTGACAAACTCCAAAGCTTAGTTGCTTTAAAAAACAATTCTTTATTATTTCTCATGATTTTGTGGGTTGGCTCTACTCAACCCAGGGGTTCTTCTGTTTTTTGTTCAACATTTTATTTACCTTGATTTTTTATCTTTGGGCAGAAGAACAATACAATATGTTGTTTTTAGAATATTTTCTTGAAATGAGATAATGTATTAAATGTTATTTCCACAGTGCTGGGCCTGTTGCTAAAGCTTGGTGAATGTTATTTGTTTTTATTATGTAGTCATAAAATACATTAGTTGTCCTAAATATGAAGTGGCTAGCATATAAAATTCTCTTGGATTGATACCTGTTAAGCTCATATGTTTGATTGAACAAAATTTTTCTTATCTTTCATGAATGAATGAATGAATGAATGTATGTTAGCAGCTCTTGTAAGCAAATAATGAATAAGTGCCTATGATGTGTCAGGCAGTGTTCTAAGTGCTGGGATTATAGCATTGAAAAAATTACAAAATTTATATTCTAGTAGGGCCTGAGGATAAGAGACAGTAAGCAAGTATATTTACCAGTTGATAAAAAAGTGTTATAAAGAACAATAAAGCAGGATAAAGGTGAAGTACAAATGCCATGCCTTGGTGAGGGTTTAAGGTATTCTGGGAAGGCCTTTGTAATACAATGACCTTTAAGTAGAAAAATAAATAAATACAGGTGAGGGGATCAACTCTTGCTGCCCACCTGGAACTGTTTTCTCCCCAGGTATCTTTAAGCATAATGGTTTTAAGAACCAAGGTTCGAAAGAGGAATAAGGTCAGTGTAGCTGGATTAGAGAAAGCAAGTGGAAGAATAATAGAAATATCAGATGTAGTTAAGGGCTGGACAGAATAGGTAAAGGCTGGATCTCGTGAGGCCATTGTGGGGAATTAGACTTTTACCAAGATACAAGCTATTGGGGATTTTGAGAAGAGGAGTGATGTGGTCCGATGTTGTATAAAATGGATCACTCAAGCTGCTGGATGGAGAACAGATGGTAGAGAACAAGGAAAGAAACAAGACTAGTAGGAAATTCTAGCATTAATCCAGATAAGAAAATGATGGCTTGGGTTATGATAGTAGTGGTAAGAGGGGAGCAAAGTAGTCAAAATACTGATCTGTTTGAAGATAGTCTAGGGGATTTGCTGGTAGATGTGGGGAGTGAAGAGAAGAGGCATATTTACTTCTCCCAGGTTTGGGCCTGAGATACTAAAAGAATAGAATTGTTAATTACTGAGATGGGGAAGGCTGGGAGTGGGTGGATTTGGGGGGGAAATCAATTATTTTTGAATATGTTAAGTTTAACATGTCTGATAGATATTTGAAATGTATTGAATAGATAATTTGATGCATAAGTCAAGGAGAGGCCTCAGTTGGAGATGCATATTCAGAAGTCTTTAGAATAAAGGTGGCTTTAAAACTCTGTGATTGGATGAGATCACTTAGGGGAGGTGAATGTAGAGAGAAGATAGATTTTCAAAGTCTGAGCCTCAGTGCCCAGAGTTTAAAAGTTGGGAAAATGAGGGCTGGGATGCAGCTTGGTGGTAGAGTGCTTGCCTAGCCTGGTTGAAACTCTGGATTTGGTTCTTGGCACTGGAGGGAAGTAAAAAGAAAGTTGGGAAAATGATATGGAACTAGTGAAGGAATCTGAAAAGGGAAAGCTAGTGAGGTAAGAACAACAGAGTTCTCCTGGTGTCCTGAAAGCCAAATGCAGGTAGTTTTTAAAGAAGGAGAGCATAATCAGCTGTATTCAATAATGCAAGTCTAGTAAATGGAAGATGTGGCAGTGCAGTAACTGATGGTGTCCAGGAGAGGAACTATTTTTGGTGAAGTGAGTTCAAGATGAGTCCAATTGGAGACAGCTTTCAAGAAGGATTAGAGTAAAGGGAAACAGAAAGGGGTGGAGCCTGAAGGAAGATATATAATCAAGAGAATTTCTTTTAAGGTGGGAGCTGTAGAATTGTTGCATAGAGAGGGAGATAATAGATAATGGTGGGGAGAGAGAGTGGAAATCAGCGGAGCTATGTACTTCAATAAGTGAGCCTGGATGCCTTATCTTGATAGCAGGAGCCCACTGACAGATGCAGGTGGGCCAGTGGATGTGGTGAGAATGTAGAAACTGTCTTTCAAATTCCATCTATTTATTTCAATAAAGTAGGATGCAAGGACAGTAGTCAGGAATGAGGATGGGAAGAAGGTGGAGGTTTGAGAAGAAAGTGAATTAGTGAAAGGATGAATTAGGGAAATGCAATGAACAGGTCCTGAATTATACCGGGGATTTCAGAGGCAACCATGCCATATACTTTTTTGTATTTTTACATTTTTACTAAGTGCACGCCATTTTGGCTTTGAACTCTCGACTTGCCTCAGCCTCCTTTTACAGGTAATCTTTTGTGTTGCGTCCCTGTGACTAAACACTTAAGGTCACTCCAGGTGAACTGGGCTGCTCGAAATAACCTTAACACAGAGACAGAAAATTACCTTAGGGGTCCTTGGAAAGAGAGGGAAAGCACGCATGGAGCCCAGTTTTATTGGGGAGAAGTCATGCAAATGAGGCAAGGGTTCAGGTTTCTGGAGGTTGAGGCTAATTTCCTGACAGGTTGACTGACATTGTAGGAAGACCACACCCATCTCATGTGCTGAGTGGGGATCGAGAGCAGAGCAGACGAAGGGAGTTTCCATGGAACATTCTATCCCAAACAGGGCAAAGGGGTAGGATACAAAGGTGTGAATCAACCCCAGTGGGCACAGCTACTCCTAGGGCCACACCTTGTTATCAGAGCCTGGGAAGTGCCCAAGTCACGAGTCCTGACACTGTGGTGCCAGACTTTCATGATCTTTCATTTCTTGGTAAGGCATCAGGACTGAAAGGTGAGTGCACCTAGTGTGGCTTCCCACACTTTTGAATATGTAAAATTCCATTTTAAAAATGAAAATACTAAGGCTCAGTTAAATCACATGCTACTGAGGGACAGCTGTGTAGATGTACATAGACAGCTCTATGTAGATGATTTTTATTATTTGAAATCAAGGCTTCCTTACCAGGATCCAATATTTATCTTTCCAGGGCTTTTAAAAAATATATTTTCAAATTAGCTTTTCTGAAATATAGTTTTAATACCACCATAGCATAAAGATCTTAACAAAGTCACTCAAAGGGAATTGCACCCATGACCTGTGTTCTTTTATATTGGATTACTAGAATATGGCCACAAGGTTCTTACTGTTTTCTTTTAGTGATTTTAGATGTTTGAAGAATGAATAGCACAAGATTAGCTCAATTGTAAAGCTTGTTGTATTGAACAAAACAGAAAAATCGATAGTTCCTTTAAAAACTAGTACCTACTCTCCACTTTTGGATATATATTTATAAAGGGCATTTTCTTCCTGCATTGGTCAGTTCTGAGACAATACTTGTTCTTGGCATAAACTCTGCTTTGACCTTCTTTAGTACTGGAGTAGATTGTTCTTCTACAGTAGCCTGGTGAGCTGACATGGCCTTTCTTGGCTAACTTTTCATTTTTAAAAGTAGGTAAAAATGGAAACAGCCAAATGTCCATCACCTAATCCATAGATAAATAAAATGTATAGACAGTGGTTTTTGTTCAGAAATAAGAATAAATGTTGTAGCCATGCATGCAACAACATTGTTGAATATTGAAAACATTAGGCCAAGTGAAAGAATCCAGTTATAAAAGACCACATATTGTATGTTTCCACTAATAGTAAATGTCCAGAATAGGCAAATTCAGAGAGAAGGGATATTGGTGACTTAGGGATAGGGTAGTTTGGGAGAACTGGAGAGTGACAACTAATAGATACAGTTTCTTTTTTTTTTTTTTTGGGGGGGGGATGGTGTGGTAGTGGTGGTGGTGACTACAATGAACATAGGGTTTTTGGGGATGGGTCATGAAAGTGTTCTAAAATTGACTGGATGATGGTTATACAACTCTGCAAATATATTAAAGACCATTGGAGAGTGCCATTTAAATGGGTTAATTGTGTAATGTGTGAATTATCTTAATCTGTTATTTTAAACATTTCTTCCAGACCTACTTCTATCTCAGAGAAGGCTTCTTATTTTAGTAGTTTTTTTTAATTGAGTTTATCTTTTACAAGTTGATGTAGCATTTCCCCATTATCTTTTTTGGCAGCAGTTGGGGGTGGGCAGTACTGGGTATTAAACCTAAGGCCTCAATCGTGCTAGACAAGTGCTGTACCACTCAGCTACACCCCCAGCCCTTTTTATTTATTTTGAGACAGGGTCTGGCTAAGTTGCTTAGTGCCTTGCTAAGTTGCTGAGGCTGACTTCGAACCTGCAATCTTCCTTCCTCAGCCTCCTGAATCACTGGGATTACAGGTGTGCACCACCATACCTGGCCATATCTGGGTTGTTCTGTCCCTAAACTCTTAGGAAGCTGAAGTATATCAGCATATGCTTAGTTTACTTGAGAAATGAAGACTTTAAATAGATATTCATGTTGGCCTTGGCATTCTCTGTATGCAGGAAAATTCAAGCTGGGAGCTATATTATGATCAGTATTTACTTTTCTTTTTTCAGTGCTATGATTCAAATTCAGGGCTTCACATGTGCTAGGCAAGTGTTCTACCACTAAGCTTCAGCCCCAGCCCAATATCTTCTTTTTTTTCTTCTCTTTCTTGTCCCAGTGATTGAATCCAGGTGTGCTTACGAACTGAGTCACATCCCCAGTTCTTTTTATTTTTTATTGTAAGACTGGGTCTGGCTAAGTTGCTTAGGGCCTCGCTGAGTTGCTAAGGCTATCCTTGAACTTGCAATCTTCTAGTCTCAGTCCTAAGCCTCTGGAATTACACCATGTGTTTTCTTTTTCTTTTCTTTTTTTAAATATTTTTATTTATTTGCTTTTAGTTGTACACAATGTGTTTTATTCAATGCGTTTTATTTGTACGTGGTGCTGAGGATCGAACCCGGGTCGCCCACATGCTAGGCAAGTGCTCTACCACTGAGCCACAATCCCAGCCCACCATATATTTTCTTAATGAGCATGAACAGCACACAAGTTCTTTAGTTGAATGGCATTTGAAATTATAACTTAAGGGATCTGTCTCTATTATAAGAAATATAATTATTCTTAGAACTAAATATATTGAGATCCTGGACCAAAACATCCCCTTTTCTAACAGGTTCTTCTGCCAGTTATTGGACAAGTAAGTAAATAAATAAGCAAAAATGAATAAAGCAAATAAAGTGTTCCATTTTTGGTCATCTTTTCTGGTGGCCTCTTATTTTACTATATATTGTTTTGAAGCATCTACTGTGAACATTGTCTCCTAAGTCTAGCACAAGTCTCACAAACCATCCACAGGCCTGCTTACTCATTTACAAGATTTTTTATTTCAACTTACCAAATTTAAGTCTTAACCTATGTTTTATGTCAGTGTTTCAAGACTTTAGAGAAGCAGTAAATATTTGCTCATAATAGATGTTGATAAATTTGGGTAAAAATATACAACAAAATAAGAAAGTGAAACATAGCATTTAGACATACAGTGCCTTTGTACCTTATGACTTATAGACCCTGTGGGTTTGTGGGTTTCACACTTGCCTTCTAATTGTGTTGTTACTTATAGAGTGAGAGACATCAGGCTTACTTGTACTCCCCATTAAATAGGCATGTTTAACGTGTACCATGTCTATTTCCAAAACACAAATGATGTCCATTCCCTGCCATATTTTCAACATTGCCACATTATAGATGCTCAGAAGGGAGTTAAGGTAGATGATAAAATAAGTGGAAGATCTTCCTGTAGGATTAGAAAAGAAGATTTTTTTTTTTTTTTTTTTGTACTGGGGATTGAACTTGGGGGCACTCGACCACTGGGTCACATCCCCAGCCCTTTTTTGTATTTTATTAGAGACAGGGTCTCAACCGAGTTGCTAAGTGCCTTGCCATTGCTGAGGCTGGCTTTGAACTTGTGATCCTCCTGCCTCAGCCTCCCAAGTGCTGGGATTACAGGTGTGCGCCACAACGCCTGACTAAGAAGATCTATTTTAAGAGTGGCCCACTACTCACAATCCCTGCTATGGTCACTTTTATCAAAAGTTTATTTAGCCCAGAGGAGAAATGTGAGAGCCAGTGAAGATAGAACCCACAAACTAAGCTTTATTCACTACTGATGAATATATATTATTCTTTCAATGCATAGTTTAGTTTTTAAAGTTTATTTTCTGTTGTTAAACTGTCTTGTAGAACTCTCATCTGTGGCAGTTATCTAGAATGTGTTTTAAGGTATTAATGCTATGATTAATGTAAAGAATTTCTTCACATTCGTGTGGAACTTGGCAGAGAAATTTATTGTGTTTTGTTTATGATATGTATATGTATTATAAAATAAAATACAAACTTTTTTTTGGAAACTAGGTGTGGCAGCCACTGAATGTGCCACTCAGATCTCTCATCCTGAGAGCCTTCTGCCTGGAGTAGCTGACCAGGCCTTGGTAGTCAGGTGAAGAGCCACACTTCTTCTTGGCCCTCCCAGCCAACGGCCACATGGTTAGTTTACTACACACGGACTATTTTTGCTAGCCAGGTCTCCTCTAACAGATTCTTTTTGCTTAGGGGCTCCCCATTGGCCTGACCTTTCTTGTCACTGCAGTGCTGTTGGAGGTTCTCTTTACTCAATTCTTTCTTGGCCTCTCTTCTTCTGGAAGTTTCAGACCTCAAGGTCTGAGAGCTCTGATCTTAATTCTTCCCCCCAAATGCCTTGTAGGAATCTTTTTTTTTTTGGTACCAGGGATTGAACTCAGCGGCACTCGACCACTAGGCCACATCCCTAGCCCTTTTTTGTATTTTATTAGAGACAGGGTCTCACTGAGTTGCTAAGTGGCTCGCCATTGCTGAGGCTGGCTTTGAACTCACGATCCTCCTGCCTCAGCCTCCCAAAGTGCTGGGATTACAGGCGTGCGCCACCGCGCCCGGCTTGTAGGAATCTTTTCAACAGATTTTTGGCACATCTAATTTGCTTCTCAGAGGAGCTGAACTGATGCAATAATAGATAATGAGTTTGTATAACAGTTCTAGTTAAAATTCACTCACATTTTAAAATAAGAAACTGAGTTTGCTTCTGTGAATGTAACTTTTATATCTCAGATTTTATAGCTGAAGTGGCTGTATGCAAATCCTGCTTAAGATTTTATAATACTTCTATATTGTCACTGTCAGAAACTTGGCTCATTCATTAGATGGTAGCAGATGGCAAAAGGAATTCACTGGCTTGGGTCTGATTGACAAACTCAGTCTTAATCAGAATTCATATTTCTTTCTAAGTTGCATATCTTAGGTGCTATCATTCTCTTACTTTTCTTTCATTGCCAAATGCAATATTGAAAATTTCTATATTAACAAAATTTGAAATCCTACAGAGAATTTTTCATGTTGAATGTTTCAAAGTAACTGTAAAGCTTTTATATACATTGGGATAGTTGTATTAGTCTTAATAATTCTTTAGGATTCAGATTAGTACGTGATTAAAAATCAGTAATAAATTCTTCTTTACACCATCCTTTTGGAACTGCCATTTTGCTTTGCATCTTTTAAAATCTAAGTTGGTATGAGTGTGTTTTTTTTTTTTTTAAATAAACTCTTATATCTAGTTCTTTTTCTTTCTGTGTAGACTTGTGTTCTTCAAGACCTACTTCAAACCCTAATGTCACTGTGATGCTTCCATTGTGTACCTTAAACTATGTTGGAATGGTTTATTTGAGAAATGTTTGCTGAGCATATTTTCTTTTTTAGGTTCTGAGTATTACAATAGCAAACAAAAAGGGATGAGGTTTCTCTCTAGCTTCTTTTGTATAGTATTATGAATATATAGGCTTGATAGCTTAGTATAATTTATTTTTTCTCTCCTACAATATGGTTTAGCATACTTAGTTACATCTGAGCACAATTCATGCGCATACATCCACACAAACACTTATTTTGTCAAAAGAATGAAACCCTCTTATAATTATATTTTGAAGATCTTTTATAGCATTGCCCCATGGCTCTTGTTTTCAGTAAATACTTGTGGATTGAGTAAAGGTCTGCTGAATCTTAACCATTAATTATAGCATAGATAGCCAGGAGTACAAGATTTGCTGTGCAAATCCCAAATCTATGATAGAAAATAATTCATTCATTTATTCTGATATAAGTTATAGGGAGAAAATAGGGTGGTCTTCCCATTGGCCTAATTTATTGAGTGCAGGACATTGCTTCTTAACTTTGGTTGCTGTATGTTGAAACTACCCCGTGACTCCCAGATGTCTAATTTAATTGGTGTAGGGTGTAAACAGGACCAAATGATTATAATGTGCAGCCAAGCTTGAGAATCATTGTCTTAAGAGCCCAGTGTGGTGGCAGATGTCTGTAATCCCAGCGAGTCAGGAGGCCAAGGCAGGAGGATTGAAAGTTTGAGGCCAGCCTCATCAGTGTAGTGAGACCCATTCTCAAAATAAAACATTTTTATATAAAAAGGACTTACCTCAGTGGTAAAGTGCCCCTGGGTTCAATCCCCAGTACAAAACAATTCCCAGGGAGCACATTTTTTAGAAATATACTTTTAGTTGTCAACGGGCTTTTATTTTATTTATTTATATGTGGTGCTGAGAATCAAACCCAGTGCCTCACACTTGCTAGGCAAGCATTCTATACCACTGAGCTAAACAAACAAACAAACCATTGCCTTAGAAGATAATGACAACAAGAAGTCTCAGTTAAGAAATCAACAATTTATAATATTGTCAAAATGACTATTCTACCAAAAGCACTATACAGTTTCAATGCAATCCCAATCAAAATTCAATCCTCAGAACCACATAAAAAAAAAATAAAATGCATTATGTACAACTAAAGTAAATAAATAAATATTTTTTTTAAAATCACAATATAATTCCTCATAGAAATAGAAAAAGAAATCACGCAATTCATCTGGAAAAATAAGAGACCAAGAATAGCCAGAGCAATTCTTAGCAAGAAGAGTGAAGCTGGTGGCATTACTTTTCCAGACCTTAATTGTACTACAAAGCAATAGTAACTAAAACAGCATGGTATTGGCTCCAAAATAGACCAGTAGACCAATGGCACAGAATAGAAGACACAGAGAATAACCCACACATCTACAGTTATCTTATATTAGACAAAGGTGCCAAAAACATACGTTGGAGAAAAGACAGCCTCTTCAACAAATGGTGTTGGGAAAACTGGAAATCCTCATGTAATAAAATGAAATTAAACCTCTGTCTTTCTCCATGCACAAAACTCAACTCAAAGTGGATCAAGGACCTACGAATTAAACCAGAGACCTTGCACTTATTAGAAGAAAAAGTAGCCCCAAATCTCCATCATGTTGGATTAGGCCCCAACTTCCTCAATAAGACTCCTATAGTGCAAGAATTAAAACCAATAATTAATAAATGGGATGGATTCAAACTAAAAAGCTTCTTCTCAGCAAAAGAAACAGTCAGTCAGGTGAACAGAAAACCTACAGAATGGGAGCAAATCTTTACCATAAGCACACCAGTCAGAACATTAACTTCAAGGATATATAAAGCTCTCAAAAACCTTTACACCAAATAAACAAACAACCCAATCAATAAATGGGCTAACGAACTGAACAGACACTTCTCTGAAGATGATATACAATCAATCAACAAATATATGAAAAAATGTTCAACATCTCTAGCAATTAGAGAAATGCAAATCAGAACTACTCTAAGATTTCATCTTACTCCAGTCAGAATGGCAGCTATCAAAAACACAAACAACAATAAATGCTGGCGAGGATGTGGGGAAAAGGGCACACTCATACATTGCTGGTGGGGTTGCAAATTGGTGCAGCCAATCTGGAAAGCAGTATGGAGATTCCTAGGAAAACTTGGAATGGAACCACCATTTGACCCAGCTATCCCACTCCTCGGTCTATACCCAAAGGACTTAAAAACAGCTTACTACAGGGACACAGCCACATCAATGTTTATAGCCACACAATTCACAATAGCTAGACTGTGGAAACAACCCCGATGACCATCAATAGATGAATGGATAGGGAAACTTTGGTGTATATACACACAATGGAACACTACTCAGCACTAAAAGAGAATAAAGTCATGGCATTCACAGGTAAATGGATGGAGTTGGAGAAAATAATGCTAAGTGAAGTCAGCCAATCCCAAAAAAGCAAAGGTCGAATGATTGCATTGCTATGATGATACCGAATTATAATGGCAAGGGAGGGGGGATGAGAGGGATGATGGAATGTTAAATAGAACAAAGGGGAGGGACATGAAGAGAGGAGGCAAGGGGATAGGAAAAATCACAGAATGAGTTAGACATTAATACACTAAGTACATATATAAAAACACAAATGGTGTGAAAATACTTAATGTAAAACCAGTGACTTGAAAAACTGCTCTTTATATGTAATATGAAAGGAACTGCACTCTGCAAGCATGTATAACAAATTAAAATAAATAAATAATTAAAAAATAAGTTATTAAGGCTAAAAAAAAGAAATCAACAGTTTCTTCTTAACATATGTATATATATATATATATACATACATATATATATGTATATGTACACACACACACACACACACACACACACAATACTGAGAGCCCCAGGAATCATCTTAATAGTAATGAGAATCCATAGCTCTCTGATCTTCATTTGAACATACCATTCTCAACTAAAAGAAACACCAGGTATCCTCAAAGAAATGGTGGCTTCTAGGGCCTTAACAGGGAAAGAACAACATGAACCTAGACTATCTTGCTGTGCCAGAAAGAAAGAATCAGAGAATGTGGGGATATGTCAAAATCATATAAAACTTTAAAGGAGTTCTAAGCAGTCAAATCTGGGAATAATTATATTAATGGATTATAATCTACTGAATGAAACAGGAGTCCATTAATCTGTACTCATGGAGGTAAATAAATGAATAAATATAAAGTTTAATAAGGAATGGGTTAGTTTCAGACTGAAACCCCACAGATAGTTAATTACAAAGAGAAAAGGAAGAACTCAGTAGTGGATAAATGTAGCAGATACCATGTTAATTAAGGGATCACAGTGAAAATATTAGTGATGGAAGGTAATTGTCACCTTTTCATCTCTGTGACAAAATACCTGAGAAAAACTGAAAGAAGGAAAGATTTATTTTGGCTCATAGTTTCAGAGGGTTAGTTTTACAGTTGGCTGACTCTACTGCTATGGGTCTGTGGTGAGGTAGAACATCATGGTGAAGAGGGCATGGTGGAGCAGAACTGTTCACCTTATAGCAGCCCAGAAGCAGAGTGGGGTCGGGGAGAGGGGAAGAAGGATAGAGGAAGGAGCAGAGACAAGGTGTAGTCTCCAATACCTTGGACTCATATTTTGGACTTCAAGGTCTTATGCCATTTAACTAGTAGATTCTACCTCCTACAGTTTCCATCATTTCCCAGTAGTCCATTCAGCCATGAATCCCTCTATGGATTAATCCATTGATGAGGTTAGACCCCTCATGATCCATTCATTTCTCAAAAGCTCTACCTTTGAACAGAGATGATGGAACATATCAAAATTGTGTGCCATATGATATAGTATAATGAGAAAACAAATTTCTGTGGTGTTTTCTTTCACAGATTTATAGCCTAAATCTAATTATGAGCATACATCAAGTAAAACCACATTCAAGGACATTTCTACAAGTAACAGTCCTGTAATATATTATGTCAAGATCATGGAAATCAAGGAAAGACCTAGGAAACATTCCATATTGAAAAAATCTCAAAGGAATATGACAACTAAATGTTAATGCACTATTGATGCTGAGTAGGATCCTTTTGCTTGCTAAAAAGGACATTTTTAGTATAATCGGTCAAACTTGAATGGAGTCTTGAGATTTAGATGGTTAGAAATATATCATTGTTCGTTTCCTGATGTTTATAATTATATTGCAGATATGTAAGGGAATATTTTTGTGTGTAGGAAAGACAAAGCATCCAGTAATGTGGCAAATTATTTTCAGGGAAATATTTGTTTACCATTCTTGCAACCTCTCTGTAATGTCAAAGTTTATTTATTTATTTATTAATGTTCTTTTAGTTATCAATGGACCTTTATTTTATTTATTTATATGTGGTGCTGAGAATCAAACCCAGGGCCTCACACTTGCTCGGCAAGCATTCTACTCTACACTGAGCCACAAACACAGCCTCTCAAGGTTGTTTTAAAATTAAATGCACACACATACACATACGAACAAATCCAGAATAACTATGATGTTTATGACTTCCTTTGCAATTGCAGTATATGAGGCTTCTCATGGGAAAGCCATATGAAGTAGCTGCATAATTTTATCTGGGAATGATAATATTTCATGGAGTACATTTTCCAACTAATCAAAGTCCTTTAAATAATAAAATACTTTTAATTTTTTGTTTTCTACTTTTCTACTTTTCAGAGGAGAATAGATTGAACATGGTTTCAATGTATTGTCACCTTTGTGACAATACAATGACCCCATGTGAACATTTGTTATTATTGTGTTCTGAAGTAGTACCTAGGTCTAGATCCACTTTTAGCTTTTGGGCTTTTTGTTTTGTTTCCTTTGTTCTTATCTCTCACTGTCTGGTTTTAGTCACACTGATGTCATTGTGCATGTATTTAATAGTTTGCCACTTTTCTTTATTGTGTGTTATTTCTAGTCTTCTGTAGTCTGACAAACATGACCTGTATTTTTTCCTTAAAGTGTTATGATACTGAAGCTCTCTATAAGTGTAAAGCATTCATGAGATTTTTATCATAGTGATTGATGTACTCAAGGTGCCCTTTTCAGCTTAATTCAGGATTATGGTTATGTTTCAAAGAGTTATGAAAAAGCAAAGTAATATAAGTGGAAGGTAATTCCTCTGCCATTTGATAACATTTCTTAGAATATCAGATGAAATCAGATAATCTTAAATGAAAACCACCCTGATTGATTTTCTTTCCCCCCACAGAGCTCCAGAGATAATATTGGGGTTGCCATTTTGTGAAGCCATAGACATGTGGTCATTGGGATGTGTGATTGCAGAATTATTCCTTGGATGGCCGCTCTATCCAGGAGCCTTGGAGTATGATCAGGTAACAGAACTATCATAGTAACCTAGTTGAATTGGTAGACAGAAAGAATAATAATAGACTTAGAAGGGTATGTGGACTCCAGTATACAAATCAAGTGGAACTCTTTGTCAACTGGCAAAACCTGTGATATTATAGAATTTAAGTTCAAGATCTTTTTTTTTTTGGTACTGGGGATTGAACTCAGGGGTACTGGACCACTGGGCCCCATCCCCAGCACTTTTTTGTATTTTATTAGAGACAGGGTCTCAC
The DNA here is from genome assembly GCA_025594165.1 of Tamias sibiricus. NCBI lineage: Eukaryota > Metazoa > Chordata > Mammalia > Rodentia > Sciuridae > Tamias > Tamias sibiricus. The sequence goes on along the minus strand of CM046657.1, from coordinate 37,808,745 downwards.
TGAGTTGCTAAGTGCCTCACCATTGCTGAGGCTGGCTTTGAACTCGCGATCCTCCTCTCCTGCCTCAGCCTCCCAAGTGCTGGGATTACAGGCGTGCGCCACCGCGCCTGGCTTAAGTTCAAGATCTTAACATTGGTTCTTAATTTTCAAAACTCTTTTGTAATGTTGAAGTCAGATTTCTTAAAGAAATTACAATCCACAGGTCCAAAACTAGTGTTTTAGAATCTTTAGAGAATCTTTTACATCTCATTTTCTACTGTAGTTATATAAAGGGCTGGATTGTGCCCATTTAAATAATTGTGCTTTACTTTCATGACAAACTTTGTTGACATATGAAAGCTCAGCTCCTCTCAAGTACACAGACTCCTAAATGCATCATAACTTTTGGTCTTAAACAAACAGCCATTATCACTTGAACCCTTGTCAGTCTTTTCAGGTGTTTTTTTTAATGGTGCTAGAAGTCTTGTTTAACACTATTTAAGGATTCTAAGTAGGATCCAGTAAATTACCTCATGAAACATACTTTTCATGGTAGTTTTTAGGTATGTTCATGAGTTACTAGACAATGTTATTTACTAGCATTTTGATTTTTTAATATGAAGATTGTTTTTGGAGAAACTGCCCTCTTATTATTCTTTTTGTGTCTTTCTTATTTGGGAGATAAGAGTCAACTCTTATTTTAATGGGAAATGTAAGTCAGAATCAACAAAGTTGTTATATAATTTTTTTGGTAATAAGCTTATGTTGAATAGTAGTGATTTTTATTTAGATGATATGTATTTAACTTTTAAGCAAGAAAAAACAGAAAATAGAACATTTTAAATCACACATGATAATCATATACTATGTTGTTCCTTAATTCTGATTTTTAGGGTTTGTTTTTCTATATCAAATGGAATATACGAGATAATTAATTTGATGACTTTTAAATGTTCCTGAGATGACTTTAAAAATCATTTGGTATTGATTAGTGTATTTTTATTAGATATTAGCATTGACTTTTATCATTGTCCAGTGACTTTCAACCCATGAACCTTCTCTTTTTTGGGGGAGGAGGCAGGTATTGGGGATTGATCTCAGAGGCACTTGACCACTGAGCCACACCCCTAGCCCTTGAACCTTCTCTTTTAGGTCAGGTTTTCTGTAGTCTCTGTGTTCCTTCCTCCATATGTAGAATGCCTCTGAAAAGACAGTTTCTTAGAAAGTTTTTTTTTTTTTTTCATATATTTTCTCTTTTTTTAGCTTTTTTTGGTATTGATTAGTGTATTTTTATTAGATATTAGCATTGACTTTTATCATTGTCCAGTGACTTTCAACCCATGAACCTTCTCTTTTTTGGGGGAGGAGGCAGGTATTGGGGATTGATCTCAGAGGCACTTGACCACTGAGCCACACCCCTAGCCCTTGAACCTTCTCTTTTAGGTCAGGTTTTCTGTAGTCTCTGTGTTCCTTCCTCCATATGTAGAATGCCTCTGAAAAGACAGTTTCTTAGAAAGTTTTTTTTTTCATATATTTTCTCTTTTTTTAGCTTCTAATTTTTTAAAATATTTTTTTTAGTTGTAGGTGGACATAATACCTTTATTTTTATTTATGTGGTGCTGAGGATCGAACCCAGGGCCTCACACATTTGAGATGAGCGCTGTACCGCTGAGCCATAGCCCCAGCCCCAACTTCTAATTTTGATGCAGATGTTAGACTATTGCTAGCTCTGAAAGAGTTGGTAATCTAATTAAAAAGTCCCATCATCCCTTGGAAGTGCTGAGGAACCAGTCAACTGCTACTTTTGGCTTTGTGGATTAGTGTTCATGGCATGCTTTGTACTCTGGAACAGGACACCATCTAGTGGCAATTCCAAAGTTGATTTGCTATTATACTCTGAATTTGGACTTAACACATCTATTCTGGGACAATCTATGTTAGTACTTAAAAGGACCCCAGAGATGATCTATTTATTGTCCTCCCAGTTTTTAGAGGAGAGAAAACTGAGGTACCACAAAATAAATTGACTTATCAAGTCAGAATGCTAATTTTAAAGACAATACCATGACCAAAACTCAAGTTTTCTAAATTCTATTATTGATGGTTAAAGAAAAGAAAACAACAACAATAACAACCACAACAAAACTCCAACAAAACCTGGAACATTGTTATCTGATGTAGATTAACAATATTTTCAGAATGTATGTGACTTTGCTTCTAAAGAGCTTGAAAAAAGTAATATAACATAATTAGTAGCATAGTTTTCAATTTAGTGTTTCAAAATAAGTTATTTTCTAAAATATAAATGTAAATGAATAGTAGTGAAGTTTAGGCTCCTTGATTTGGTGGTCAGTCTTAGATTTTATACTCCTTTTCAAGTATGATGTTTGTTCAATAGGTCTTACTAAATATTTAAGTTCATGATAGGGGAATGTTCCTCTAACCTTAATTTTCTTAAAAAAAAAAATTGTACATTGGTTTGGGAGTCTTATGTTTTTTTGCATCCAAGAAAATGTTTTATAGGGGCAGGGAGTATAACTCTGTGGTAGAATGACTGCTTAGTATGTGCAGGACAGTAGGTTCAATTCCCAGCCAAAAAAATTTTTTTCACATTTATTTTTCTTTTTGGGTAGTGGTGCTTGGGATTGAACACAGGGCCTTGTGCATGGCAGTCAGGCCTTTACCACTGAGCTACACTCCCAGCCTTCACATAAGTTTTTTAAACTATTTAATGTGTTTGATTTTCATAGACTTTCCCCATCTCCTTAGATTTTGATTACCTAATTTAGGATGTGATAGGCACACCAGTGGCACATACCTTTCTCTGTTATCTATTCCCTATTCTAGCAGTTAGTTTCCTTGATAAACTTGGACCCTCAAAATAGGATATTGGTACTTAAAAAAAAATTATGATGATTATTTTTGCCTTACAGTAGCAGTTGAGTGGGTGATAGTAATATTACTGATGATTACTTACTGAATTCTTTTATGAGCCAGGAACTATTGTTAATACTTTACATGGACTCATTGTTTTTTGAATTTTAAAAAATTTGTTCTTTTTAGATATACATAAGAGTAAAGTGTATTTTGATATATCGTACATACACGGAGTATAATTTATTCTAATTAGGATCCCATTCTTGTGGTTGTACATGATATGGAGTTTCTCTGGTGGTAGATTCATATATGAACATAGGAAAGTTACATCTGATTCATTCTACCATCTTTCCTATTCCCATTCCTCCTACATGAACTCATTTAATGCTCTTCACAACTCTATGAGGTACATGCTATTACCTCTTTTGTAGATGAGGAAACTAGGTTGTGGGGAAGTTAAATAAACAACTTGCCCAAGAATTGAACATAGACAGTCTGAATCCAGAAGCTATTAACAGTGGACCTCCATACTAAATCATGAGGTCCCAAGGTAACATGGGGGAAGGGTTAAAAGTCAAAGGGAGCCGGGCGTGGTGGCGCATGCCTGTAATCCCAGCACTTTGGGAGGCTGAGGCAGGAGGATTGCGAGTTCAAAGCCAGCCTCAGCAATGGCGAGGCACTTAGCAACTCATTGAGACCCTGTCTCTAAATAAAAAAATACAAAAAAGGGCTGGGGATGTGACCCAGTGGTCGAGTGCCCCTGAGTTCAATCCCCAGTACCACAAAAAAAAAAAAAAAAAAAAAAAAAAAAAAAAAAAAGTCAAAGGGCTTGGGGCTGGGGTTGTGGCTCAGTGGTAGCCTAGCATGCTAGCATGGGTAAGGCACTGGGTTTGATTCTCAGCACACATATAAATAAATAAATAAAATAAAGGCCCATTGACAACTAAAAAAAAGGGGGGGGGTGTCAAAGGGCCTAACGAAACCCTGCTCTATTCTATCCCCCTTCTGAGGTCCTGGTGCTCTTTTGGACTTTAGCCTCACCCCACAGATGTCAGTCTAGGACTTGAATGGTTTTCATAGTCTTTGTGTTAGTTTCTCAAATCCCTCAGCCTCTCCTGGTGTCCTATCCCCAGGTTTTGATTTCAGGCAAGGAGCTGTAGCCCATGTCTTTTTTTTTTTTTTTTGAGTTACTGGGATTGATTGAACCCTGGGGTACTCTACCACTGAACTATATCCCAAGCCCTTTTTAAATTTTTATTTTTTATTTATTTTTTTGGTACCGGGGATTGAACTCAGGGGCACTCGACAACTGGGCCACACCCCCAGCCCTTTTTTGTATTTTTTTTTATTAGAGACAGGGTCTCACTGAGTTGCTAAGTGCCTCACCATTGCTGAGGCTGGCTTTGAACTCGCGATCCTCCTGCTTCGGCCTCCCAAGTGCTGGGATTACAGGCGTGCGCCACCATGCCTGGCTAAATTTTTATTTTGAGACACAGTTGCACTAAGTTGTCCAGGCTGGCCTCAAAACTTGTGATCCCCATGCTTCAGCCTCTTGAGTAGCTGGGATTATAGGTGTGCACCACCATTCCTGGCATCTCTCCCCCTTTAAACCTCTGTTTATTCTATACTCCCAATCACTAGTGAGAAAACCAGTATCTGAGGGCCTGCTGTGTACCAGGCACTGTCGTAGGTGTTGAGGATATGTACATAAACAAAGTCCCTCCTTACATGGAACTTAGTTTCTAATGGAGAATAGGATAAAAAAGTAGAAAGTAAATGTATAGGATATCAGATGGTGAAAAGCATAGTGGGGCCAAGTATGTCCAGGAGGGTGGGGTTGCTGAGAGGGCAGAGCCTGCTTTTGTTTATTGGTTGAAAGCCTTGTGGATAAGGTGACATTTGAGCCTATTTCTGAAGGAAGTGAGAGAGCCATATGGACACATGGGAGAAGTATTCCAAACAGAATAATGGGCTCTGGGGCTGAAGGTTTTTAGTGTGCTCCTTGGGAAAGCTCATCTATAACTGTGCCTCTTCCTTTATAGACACAACTACACATAGGCCAGGAACTCCAAACTCCCTCAGCAGTAATACATCTGGTCTCTCAGTCTAAATCTCTTGAATGCACTCGATACTGTCTCTTCCTACCCAGTCTCTCAATTCAGACCCCTTTGTGTCTCCTCTGGCCTTATTTCCTTACCCATTCTTAAGACATTACTTTAAAAATGTAAGTTGTGATTTGGGAGTCTGAGGCAGAAGGATCATAAATTTGAGGCCAGCCTGGGAAAAACACAGTGAGATTCTGTCTCAAAATAAAAATTTGAAAAAAGGGTTGGGGATGTAGCTCAGTGGTAGAGACCCTAGGTTCAATCCCTAGGACTTAGCAGAGGGGAGGGGATGGGGGCACAGGACAGTAAGTTGTTAGTTTCTTGCTTGAATTTCTCCAGTGATTTTCCATTATTACCTCCTGGAACAAAATTGAAATTTTTTAACTTGTTGATAAGGCTTTTGCCTGCTCGTTCAATTTTATCTCTTACCATTTCTCCCTTAATGAACCTCTGTACTTCCAGGCTTTGAATGTTTAGGTATTCTCTCTTGATTTTCCATATTGATGTGTATTATAATTTTAGTACAGGGTTTTGTCAAGGATTTTTGAGTATAAGATTATTTTAGGTATGCCTTCTTTGTCTTTGCATAAACCATACATTTATTATGGAACTTTAAACACTGTACTATTGTTTCCTTGTATATTTCCTGCTAGACTATGAATTTATTGAGGGCACAGATAATACCCTTTCATTCCTGACCCAACATCTAGCATAGTGGCTAAGGTAAGTATTCAAATAACATCTATTGCATGAAAGAATAAACTATTTTTTGAATGATTTTTCAGATTCGATATATTTCTCAGACTCAAGGTTTACCAGGAGAACAGTTGCTAAATGTGGGTACGAAGTCCACAAGATTTTTTTGCAGAGAAACAGATATGTCTCATTCTGGTTGGAGATTAAAGGTAATTCATAAAAAATTAACATTTAGAAAAACAGTTTTCTAAATTGCCTCATGCATGGATAATCTCTTGTATACCTGTTCTTAATTTATTGCATTCTATTCTTTTGAATTTGTTTTAATCCTTCTTTAAGAAGGAAGTTCTCTCAGAATAATAGCTCATTTTCTGACAGTGTAATTAACTCATTTTTAATGTTTTTTTTTTTTTTTTTGTTCTTATTTTATTTTTTTGGTGCGGTACTGGAAATTGAACTTTTCCACTGATCTGTACTCTAGCCCTTTAAAAAAAAATTTTTTTTAAAGTTGTAGATGGACACAATGCCTTTATTTATTTATATGTGGTGCTGAGGATCAAACCCAGTACCTCACACGTGCAAGGCAAGCACTCTACCACTGAGCCACAACCCCAGCCCCCCTTTTTATTTATTTATTTTTGAGACACTGTCTCACTAAGTTGCACAAGCTGGCTTCAAACTTGCTATCTTCCTGCTTCAGCCTTCTGAGTAGCTGGGATTATAGATTGTGCCACTGAACCTGGCTCTTAATGATTTTTAAACTATTCTATTCATAACTACATTTGTGTTATGTGCTTGTCTACTCAGTTCTATATTATTAAGGACAGGAACTGAATCTAGGAACTGAATGTAACCACTTACTGCCTATCCCAAATTTGCTAGAGTCTTTGGGGGAATCAGTAAATCCTGAATGATTCACTTTATAAATTGTTTTTTTTTTTTAAACGAGTTGTTATATATGTAATATTTTTTTCTGTCTAAAGCAAGGCATTCTCTCTCTCTCTCTCTCTCTCTCTCTCTTTTTTTTAACCTTCTTATACTTTTAAAAAGTATATTTTTGATTGTTGCACCTTTGAAACTGCCAGTTGCCTTAGAATAGTCAATGTATTAGAATAAATGTGCCAGGATTAAAGAAATAGAAATTTGCAAGTGGTGGGTACTAACATATTATTTCTCTTTGATATATGTAATAAGACACTGGAAGAACATGAGGCCGAGACAGGAATGAAGTCTAAAGAAGCCAGAAAGTACATATTCAACAGTCTGGATGATATAGTGCATGTGAGTACCACAGTCACATTTGTTAATCTTATAAGCTTAAGATGATAGTCTTGAATACAAAGAGTGCCAAAATATGTTACTCATTTTCTTTCTTTCCTTTTTTGATACTGGGGAATTGCGCTTTGCCACTGAGCCACATCCCCAGCCCTTTTTATTTTTTATTTTGAGACAAGAGCTTGTTAAGTTGCTTAGCGCCTTGCTAAATTGCCAAGGCTGGCCTTGAACTTGTGATCCTCCTAGTGATACTCCTATCTCAGCCTTCTGAGCCCCTAGGAATGCAGGAGTACACTACTATCTCTGGCATGTTACTCATTTTCTAAGTGACTATAGAGTAATTGCTGTATTTATGTTTTTCAAATGAAATTGATTCTAAAATTTCAAACTTTCAGAAGCTAAATTGCATGTCTTTATCAAATTTTTAATTTACCTATTTTGTTACTTAGTAGAAAGTATTTTCTTCAAAAGGAAAAATCCTAGCACGCAGACTTGTTTTTCCTACATTAGGAATGGTTATTTGCTTTTCCCCTGCTTTGAATTTTGTTTGGTACCTCGAAATACTTTGAGAATTTGTTAATTTCAATTTCTTATTTGTTTCAAAATCATTGTAGTTTCCTACTTTTTCTCTGTATATTTGTTAAAAGCTGTAATGTTTTAACATCTCCTACCTTCTGTGACTTATTTTTATTTGATATCTTGAAATTTTGATTTCTTAGGTGAACACAGTGATGGATTTGGAAGGAAGTGATCTTTTGGCTGAGAAAGCGGATAGAAGAGAATTTGTTAGTCTATTGAAGAAAATGTTGCTGATTGATGCAGATTTAAGAATTACTCCAGTTGAGACACTGAACCATCCTTTTGTTAATATGAAGCATCTTTTAGATTTCCCTCATAGCAACCAGTATGTTTGCTTATAATGTTTTGTATTGGTTCTTGAAAAATAATATAGGTCTCTAGAAAACGTGTTAAAACATGATTCTTCTTCGTTACATATGTAAACTGAGTCAAAAGAGATAAAGCTGGGCTGGGGTTGTGGCTCAGTGGTAGAGCGCTTGCCTAGCATGTGCGTGAGCCGGGTTTGATCCTCAGCGCCATGTAAAAATAAATGCATGTGTACAACTAAAGCAAATAAATAAATACTTAAAACAACAACAACAACAACAACAAAAGAGATAAAGCTAAGTTGGCCAAGTTCACGTAGACTAGTAAGTGGCAGAGTAGAAGTAGAACATTGAATTGCTGTAGTTCAATATCCTTTCTCCAAAAGTACCATACTAAAAATAAAAGCAAGTGGTTTTGGTTTTACATGGCATTTTTACCTTAGTAACCTGTAATATGTAAAAGGAAATGTTATCAATTTCCTCTACTAAGACACATTTCAGTTTTTACAGACCTTAGATCCTGTGTTCTTTTGTGTCCTACAAACTCCATTTTCCGTTCCCTTCGCGCCTTTTGCTCTGCTGCATTCTGGAAGAAAAAAGAGTTTTTTGATAGATTTGTATAGAATAATAATATGCTCAAATTCTGCAGGTCTTATCAGAGTTTCCTAAGGCAAATCTTGCAAGTTTTTTTTTGAATCCTAGACCTCCTTTTTATGGTAGGGGAATAAAATAAATAACTTAAAACAGCTTCATTTAGTATTTTAAAATGACTTAACAAAGAAGGCATAGGAATAAATCACTGTTTATTATTGTGAATTGTCCTTATAATTGATATTTTCATGAAGCCCCATTACTTATCCTAAATACTTCTTACTGATTTCTACTTTGAAAATGGAAATCTGTGTCTGTTTTTATTTTATTGCATTCTATCCTTTTGGATTTTTTTAAATCCTTCTTTAAGAAGGAAGTTCTCTCAGAATAATAGCTCATGTTCTAACCTGACAGTGTAATGAACTCATCTTTAATGTTTTTTTGTTTTTATTTTATTTACTTTTTTGGTGTGGTATCGGAAATTGAACTTTTCCACTGATATATAACTATAGCCTCCCTTTTTTTAATTTTAATTTTTTAAAAAAAATTTTAACTTTGTAACTACATAGTTGGTAAATTTAATTCATTAGTATGGAGAAACAGAAATGTAGGAAAAACTATTTAGGATAAGAGTCAAAAAATGTTATATGCTAACTACAAAATACCCACTGTTGCTTTACTGTCTTAAAATGTTACAGGTAATAATAATACTTTTCCTTGCTTTCAAATTTATTTATTTTTCTCATAGGATTTCCTATTAAGATGAGTATTGGAAATAGGTAGATTAAGTGCAAATCATAGAATTTTATTTTCTTCTAAATATTTTTTATTTTGTTAATATAGAAAAATTTTAAACTAATATTATAATATCTTTTAACTTTTTCTTTTGCAGTGTGAAGTCCTGTTTTCATATTATGGATATTTGTAAGTCTCACCCAAATTCATGTGACCCAAATAATCACAACAAAACTTCACTTTTAAGACCAGTTGCTTCAAGTGGCACTGCTACTCTGACAGCAAATTTTACTAAAATTGGAACATTAAGAAGTCAGGTAAGAACTTACAGTAATTAATAATGTATACTCTTAAATTTTTTTTTTTTTTTATGAGTACTCATTTTGCTTTTGAGGTAGACAAAAGTTTCATATTGGCTTGTGAAGTTAGAGTGCTGGGAGGACCTGGTATGGCTATTCTATTAAACCTGAAATTTCAGGCTAACGATTGGAACAAATCTATTCAAATTCATCTTTTTACTTTCCTCTTTAATTCTCTCCATATCTTCCACTTGCTCTTCTGTGCCACAACTGCCAAAAGTAGAGTTCAGTAAATCAGTTTTAAAATTTAATTTAATTGGGTCAATTTGATTTTCTTTTCATGTTCTGGGTCTATGTTTATTGTAGAATTATGATTTTCAGAAATCTGTGTGGATTCTCTCTGTATAGCATGTGTGTGGCCATTGGAACACTGCTCTGTCTAATGTGCTGTGCATTGTTGTTTCAGGCATTAACCACATCTGCTCACTCTGTTGTACACCACGGAATACCCCTGCAGGCGGGAACTGCACAGTTTGGTTGTGGTGATGCTTTTCAGCAGACACTGATTATCTGTCCCCCAGCTATTCAAGGTATTCTTTCATTTAAACTGTACTTTGCTAGACATGGTGGTACATGCCTTTAATCCCAGCAACTCAGGCAGCTGAGGAAGGAGGATTACAAGTTCAAGGCTTGCCTCAACACCTTAGTAAGGCCCTATCTCAAAGTAAAAAAAATATAAAAAGGACTGGGGATGTAGCTCAGTGGTAGCACATCCCTGGGGTCAATCCCTAGTTATCAGTCCCTTCCAACAAAGTATTTTGAATTTAGGCATGCATTATTTTAAAACAAGTTTAGGTATCTGTTCATTAAATATATTAAGATTAAGCTGTTCAACAACTTTTAGACCAATGACACTTATTTCATGGTGGAGTTCCACTGCTGTCATTACAAAACGAATCTCATGACTGATGTATTTCCTGTAGTGTTTACCATGATAAAATAACTTAATAGAAATTAATAAACTTGGAAAGCTATGGAGTACCCTATACTGGGTATCACTGCTCTAGATATTAGGGTAAGTGTATGTTATCTGTCATTAATAAACATTAAAGTGACTGAGAACTCAGCTTTAATATTTTAGTCAAAGGAGTTCTGTCTAAAACTATTACATTCTTATTCTTTACCCATAGCTTAGTAAAAGATAAAAAATTATGATTAAATTGGATTATGTTTCCTTACATAAAAATAGCAAATTAAATGTTTACGCTGGATGGGTGGCAAAATACCTTTGTAGAAACCATCAGTTCTCAAATTGGGAAATCCCTTAGTGGTTCTTAGAGGGCAGTAGCAGCAAAACCTTTCAACTGGAACAATCAGAATAAAACCTTACTTCCTAGATCCTTTCTTGGAATTTTATTTTTGGTAGATTTTAATATCTATTTATGTCTTAAAGCAAAAGGCTGATTACAAAGGGGCCCTAAATGACTATGTGCAACTTGGTGTTAATGCTGTGTAATATAAATAAAATGGTTGGTGCTAAGTCAGAACACTGTGGATAAATTGTTTTTTTGCTGCTTACTGTTTTACCATAGATATGTGTGTTTACCTGTTCTAGCCTTAGTAAAAGGAAACAGACTCTTTAGTTAATATATTGGTCATTTCTGGTTCTGATATTTCTGGACTTGAAGGTTATTTGAATTTTTAAATTTCACTGAAGCATTTTAGCAACTTCTGAAAAATTTTGGTATTTTGCATACGACCTAACAAAGAACCAAGAACATGTTTGTTGACTTGGTTGTATTAACATGTGAAAACAGGTCAAATCTTTACTGTTCTACTTAGTAGCTTTCATCTCAGCTTTTTAATATGTGTGCATGCCTTGCTTAACAATAGGAATACACTCTGAGAAATGTCTTGTTAGGTGATTTTGTCATTATGACCATCATAGGGTATCCTTACACAAACTAAGATGGCTCCCATATTACTAGGCAATATAATCTTAAGGGAACAGTATGGTATATGTGGTCTTTCATTGACCTACATGTTAATTTGAGTTGTGTGATCATATGGGCTTTTCATATAAGGTCTCAGTTGGGAGGTTGTATCACTGAAAGCATTTTTAAAAATGACAAATGGTTAATTCTCAAGATGAAATTGTGATCTAGTGGTGGCCTTGAGTATCTGTGGCAGTGACCAATGGCTCATCTCTGGTAATAAAATCCCCACATTATCAAGTTGTTAGCACTCTTAAAAGATGCTGTTGTGTGTGTTTTTCTCCATCTGTTTACTAAGAATTTAAAATACACAGAAAATGAAAAAAAAAAAGTCTTCTAGTTTAGATTCAACAAGCATTAATATTTTACTGTATTTGCATAATCAATCTGTATGTACATATATCATCTGAAAGTGAGTGTGGTAGACATTCTGGTTTTTCTCTTAGGTAAGTTCATGATCTATATTAACAAATAGGTTCTTTGGTTCTGAGAATCTCTCCCATGTACTAGTGTCAGTTTGAGGGTCACCCACCCACACTGTGGTATATTCCATGAAGATTTGGAGTAGCAGTTTATTTTCTTCAGAGCTTATTTTTTATGTATAGAAAAAAGAGACTTATCACATACATTTCTAAACAGGGTTGAGCAACAGTCTTAAAACATTTCAATGAGGTTAGACAAATCCATTATCTCTTTATATGGTTTATAATTTATAAAAAAGTTAGTTACTGTTCTGTACATATGGTAGCAAGTGTGTGAGTGGTTTATAATGTAGAGTCTGCCTTAGAAGTGAACAATTTCCCAAATTCAGCATCACTAGAGAAAATCTCAGTATTGGATTTCTTACCCCTTTCGTTCATGATGTGCCAGTCCATCTGTAAGAAACATTTAAAAGTAATTGCTGTGCAGTTGTGGGGCAGTAATTTTAGTATGATCCTAGTTTGTGTTTTAAAATAAATTTTATGCCTATCTCTTTCACTTAAATTTTTTATTTTATATTGGGGTCATGGTGTATAGGTAATGTATTTATATTATTAATATAATAGATAGATATTTGTACATATATTCTATAAGACTGTGCTTATTTAAAAAAATACTTTAATAGGGCTGGGGATATAGCTGAACTGGTAGAATGTTTGCCTATCATGCACAAGGCCCTGGGTTCAATCTGCAGCAACCCCCCCCTCCAAAAAAAAAGTACTTTAGTATAGAAGACTTAGTCAAGCCTTTATTTAACAAATCTGAGTATGTTATATGTATTAAACAAGCATTTAAAATTATTTAGTAACCTGAAAATTTAGCCATTCCTCCCCTTTTGATGAAACCTACCATTTTAGAGTGAAATACATTCCAGCTAGGTTCTCCTCTGTAGTAAAACAATAGTTACAAGCTTTTTATGTCCCACTTCTTTAATCATTAAAGCAAATCTAATCAAAGATTAAGTTTAAGGGGCTGGGATTATAGCTCAGCGGTAGAGTGTTTGCCTTGCACATGTGAGACACTGGGTTCGATCCTCAGCACCACATAAAAATAAATAAAGTAATAAATATATTAAAAAAGATTAAGTTTAAGCTAATTTAATAATGTCTAAAAAGTTGGGATTGTAACCCATTGCTATTGAATTTGATAAAAAATTAGATCTCATGAAGAGAGAAGATATAAGGGAGTTTTCTCCACTTCCGGCATTGTTAATAGAGAGACCTTAAGGGCAATTTGATTTTTGTTTGGGTTTGAGGGTTTCCTCCTTGTCAAAATGAATTATACTCTTTTTTTTTCCTTGAAGAAATTGTCTATTGCCCTGGTATAATTTCATTGCTTATGTGTGCTCATATTCCATTTCTTAGAGAATTTGCTCATCAAGACTTACTTTTTGGAAGGAGCAAGGAGATCAGTTAGGAAAAAGAAGTCTCTAGACTTTTGTAAAACTTAATCTATACCTAGCTTTTTAGGTGGAGCACAGAAAGTAGAATATGCTGGCAGTAAGATAAAATTGTCACTTTGAAGAAAATCAACAGAACAATATTAACAGCTTCCTTAGGATTAGCACTCATATTTGTTCAATGAAAAATGTAAGATTGGGGGCTGTGGCTGTGGCTCAGCAGTAGCACACTTGTCTGGTATGTGTGAGGCACTGGGTTTGATTCTTAGCACTGCACGTATATAAATAAAGGTCTATCAACAACTAAAAAATCTTTTAAAAAATGTAGGATTGTTTGTTTTTCAGTAGGAAAAGAAAATAATCATATTTTTCTTTTATGACTGGAAAAACACCCAACATCATTTTTATCCAAAAACCTATAATATTTTTAAGCCATGTGCTACATACTTCAGTCATTGAAGGGCTGCATATTTGACAGTGGTTCCTTAAAGTCATGTTGTCTGGGGTTGGGGGTGTAGCTTAGTGGTAGAGTGCTTACCTAACATGCACAAGCCCTGGGTTTAGTCCCCAGTACAGGGGTGGTGGGTGGGGGGCGAGCAGGAGATTACATTGCCAGGAGATTTGGTAGTCATCTTCAATTGTATAAGTACCTGCTATGCTGTTCACACAACTGTGTGAAATTGCCTAACAACACATTTCTTGCAAGGTATTGGAAGTGACTGGTACAATAGTCTGGAGTGAATTTATTCTAGTTAATTGTTTTTTGACCCTTGGTGATGTCCTTAGAATCTTGTTAGGTTAAAGCTTTCAATTGGGGTATCATACTTCTACTTTCTTTTTTTATAAGACAATATTTGAAAGGCACTTTGCAATACATTGACCAGAAATACTAACATTAATAGGATTAATATTGCTATCAAGCCTACTTTTTATTTTCCAAGTGGATAATTAGGTAAATCTGTTTGTTAAATGGTAAACATATTTGTTCTGGAGTTCCAGCAGCTCTTGACTAGAGCACTTGTCCTTTGAGCCATATTGGGCAAAACTTTGTTATGTCATCAAACTAGGCAGAATAAATTTTTTTTTTTTTTGCTTTTCCTTTATGTATATGCCATTCAGAAATTCGGAAATCTCCAAATTTCCATCCCCTTCACAAACCATCATGTCCATTGAATTGTGAAATGCACATAGCTTCATAGTTAAAAGTTTGTAAGAGGGGCTGGGGTTGTGGCTCAGTGGTAGAGCGCTTGCCTAGTATGTGCGCAGCCCGGGTTCGATCTTCAGCACCACGTAAAAATAAAGGCATTGTGTACAACTAAAAGTAAATAAATAAATATTAAAAAAAAAAGTTTGTATGAAAAGAATATTTGCCTGCCAGGGTATAAGCATGTCAAGTACCTTCACCTTTCCAGGGCCTTTATTACAGTGGGAGAACGATCTGAAAAAGAAAATAAACTACAATAGCAAACTTCAAAGGGAAATGGAAATTTCAAGAAAAATAAATGACTCAACTTTGTGTAGCATTCATAACACAAAGAGTTTTGTTTTGGTAGTGGCGGGCTGAGGCCAGACAACTTTATAACAGTTTTTGGACTGATGTAGCACATAGAAAGTGCATTTCTTTGCTAGCATTATGAAAGCTTTACATAGGAAATGGTTTTATAAACCCAGACTTTATTTCTTTACATTTAGAATAATTTTATAAATTAAACAGAGGAAAATTTTTTTCTCTTACTGAATTGTTTCACAGGTATTCCTGCAGCACACGGTAAACCCACCAGTTATTCCATAAGGGTGGACAATACAGTTCCACTTGTAACTCAGGCCCCAGCTGTGCAGCCACTACAGATCCGACCAGGAGTTCTCTCTCAGGTTGGTCATAATTTATTATATTTTTGCATGTGAGCTGTCGTCTTGACACATAAATAAAGGTACTGATGTATTTGTTATGTTATTGGCCTGTGCTGTTGAGTCACTTTCAATCCTTTTTGTAGACTATTGCCTTTAACTTTTATAATTATTATTTGTGACTTTAATACATTTTGAGTTTGAGATGTATGATATGTAACTCAGTGGCTTTTGTTTGGTGTTTCTGTTTTGACGCAGCAGACCTGGTCTGGTAGAACACAGCAGATGCTGGTACCTGCCTGGCAGCAGGTAACACCCATGGCTCCTGCTACCGCTACACTAACTTCTGAGGGTGTGGCTGCTTCACAAAGGCTTGGAGACTGGGGGTAAGTTCAAAACAAAAGTACTCCTTTGTGAATAGTCTGCAAAATAGATCTCTATAAAGAGGAGATTCAATTTTTCTAAACTTTCTCTCTAGGAAAATGATTTCACACAGCAGTCATTACAACTCAGTGATGCCACAGCCTCTTCTAACAAATCAGATAACTTTATCAGCCCCTCAGCCAATTAGTGTGGGCATTGCACATGTTGTCTGGCCTCAGCCTGCCACTACCAAGAAAAATAAACTCTGTCAGAACAGGTGGGTATTTGGTACTTCAACTTTGCTCACATTTTGAGATTTAGTCTTTAAAATGAATTTTGCATGTACACTAAAGGGTCACTCTGTTGTATTCAAAATGACATCTTTGATAGCTTTGTTACAAACACTAAGCGAGCTCCCTTCTCAATTTCTCAGAGGTATTTTGGTAAAACTAATGGAATGGGAGCCAGGAAGAGAGGAAATAAATGCTTTCTGTTGGTAAGATTGTCTTTCTTGCCCTTTTGATTTATTATCTACCTATAATGTAGCAATTATAGACATTCAGATATAATATTTACCAAATATGGCCACTTAAACGTATGTAAATGCAATCTACACTAATATTTTTAGAGATATTTTATATTTCACAAAAGCTCCTGATATGTCAGTGTGTTATGTACACAAACTTGAACAAGTGAAGTTTTACATTGTTCAGTTTAACAAGATATCTTAGAGAACTGTCATTTCCGTATTTTGATTATAGACATTACAAATTATTCCTTTGGTTGCAGGAGTAAATCATTGCAGAACACCAGTATCCCACATTCAGCATTTATTTCTCCAAAGATAATAAATGGAAAAGATGTTGAGGAAGTAAGTTGTGTAGAAACACAGGACAATCATAACTCAGAAGTAGAGGCAAGAGATTGCTGTGAAGCCTCTGTCAGACAGGACTCTGATTCGTCGGTTTCAGAAAAGCAGCGACAGACCATCATCATTGCTGACTCCCCAAGTCCTGCAGTGAGCGTGATCACTATCAGCAGTGACACTGATGAGGAAGAGACTTCTCCAAGACATTCACTCAGAGAGTAAGTGCACAACTCAGCATCGTTAAAGAATGATGATGGCGCCCCCTGGAGTGCCAAAAAAAAAAATCTGTGACTTAATCCTTGTTAGTGTCCTTGGAGTAAAACCTTCAAATGAGACAATTAGGTTCTAGACAGAGTGGACATGCTACATCATATTTGGCATGATTACTATGGTATTTTTAAGCTTTAAATTTTGGTCTGTGTAGCTCATTCTTAACATTTTCCATCCTTAAATTAAAAATATAAATTTTGGTTACTTTGAAGGTATCTGCTCATTTTTTTACCCATATTTCCCCCTTCCCTCTTCCAATAGATGTAAAGGTAATCTGGATTGTGAAGCTTGCCAGAGCACTTTGAATATTGATCGGATGTGTTCATTAAGTAGTCCTGATAGTACTTTGAGCACCAGCTCCTCAGGGCAGTCCAGCCCATCTCCTTGTAAGAGACCGAATAGGTAAGAGAATTTCAATAATAGTATGTAATAAATATTAAATCTACTAAAAAGCTTGTAATTTCTTCTGTTGTTGTGTAAGGTAATAAGTATCTGTCAATTTAAATTTATCACGGTGAATTCTCTCTTGAACATGATTTTTTAACTAGATCACTTTTTTGTGGATTCAGGTTTTTAGTAGTCATTTTTTTTATTATTATAGAACAACTCCAAATGAAAAATTGAGTTCCTATGAAATGATTTTTAAAGAATCATCTGTTTATGAAAGGGTTAAACAAAAAGTCACCTTCTCAACTTGAGCTCCAGAGACTACTATGTGATAAATTTTGAATAAAACATTTGTTTGAACAAAATTAAAAAAGAATATTTTTGCATAATGAATTACTGACTGGCCCACTATCTATAGAGCAGCCACTATGATTTTTTTTTTTCCTCCTGTCATCGATGATGTGTTTGCATGGTTTTGTCCATATTTCCTTTCCTAGCCCTCCATTTAGCTGGGGACATGTACTACCACTAAGACAATAAGCTTCTCATAACCATCATGATCTACTAACATCTTAAGAGATAAGCCACAAGAACTTTCATGAAATACATTTGATTTCCGCTTTTAGAAATTTTTTTATGGACAGTAATACTTTAAAAATTTTAAGAGTTAATTTTGTACATTTGTCTTATCTTGCGCCGGGCGTGGTGGCGCATGCCTGTAATCCCAGCACTTGGGAGGCTGAGGCAGGAGGACCGCGAGTTCAAAGCCAGCCTCAGCAATGGTGAGGCACTTAGCAACTCAGTAAGACCCTGTCTCTAATAAAAATACAAAAAAGGGCTGGGGATGTGGCCCAGTGGTCGAGTGCCCCTGAGTTCTATCCCCGGTACCAAAAATAAATAAATAAATAAAATTGTCTTCTTTTTTCCTTAGTCAGGAAACATGGCATTAAATGCCAATAGGTGAAGTTCTGTGGAAGTTACAAAGTCTTTTTTAATACATTCTCTTCTTGTAAATTACTTATAATGTGGTTTGGAAGTTGATGTGTTCAGCTTATACATTAATATACACATATAAATTGCGCATATACATATAAATATGCATATAAGATAAAAAGGAAAATAAAATGTACATATAAAAAGAGATGCTTCAAATTGTTAAGTATGAAATGAGTGATTAAAACAAACACTAAATGTAGAAATTCCAAACAGTGAGATCTTGTCAGGGCCTGAGAACAATCAGCAGGAGAAGAAATTTGAGACTCTGCCTAGGCGTGCAGAGCAATCAAGAAGACTTTTGGAAAGGCACATGTCTGAAATATCCCAGTCACATGCTTGTGTGTTTGTACATTTCATTTAAATTATCTAGAACAATACTTTTGTCTAGATGAAATTATGTAGAATTTACAAAGGAGAATTTTATGAAGTACTACTAAGGATCAAGTGGGAAGGTAAGAGAGAAAAAATACAGTACCAAAATGATGTTCCTGAAATGGGGTGGAATTAGTTTTAATGATTATATAGAGAATGAGTTTGAGGGTCTAGAATTTTTTGAAAACATGAAATGTTGGTAAAGGAAAAATGAATAATTATGTAAAATAACTGAGTAAGATTCTTATAAGTTTATTGGAGCCTGGATGTTACTCAATATCAGATTTAATGTGAAAAATATTACTTATAAGACTTTTCTTGTAGTATGTCAGATGAAGAACAAGAAAGTGGTTGTGATACTGTTGATGGCTCTCCAACGTCAGACTCTTCGGGGCACGACAGTCCATTTGCAGAGAGCAGTTTTGTGGAGGACACTCATCAAAACACAGATCTGGTAACTTCTGCTGACACAGAAACCAAGCCAGCTGTTTGTACTGTTGTGGTGCCACCGATGGCAATAGAAAATGGATTGAATGCCGATGAGCATATGGCAAACACAGGTAAACTGAGTCTTCCTGTTTCTCTTATTGTCCTTTTTTTTAAAAAAAATATTTTTTTAGTTGTAGATGGACACAATATCTGTATTTTATTTATTTATTTTTTTGTGTTGTTGAGGATTGAACCCAGTGCCTCACATATGCAAGGCAAGTGCTCTACTACTGAGCTACAGCCCCAGTCCTCTTATTGTCCTTTAAAAGGTCTTAATTTATTAGGAACATCAGAAAATATGATTGCCAAAAGTCATCTCTGAATTTCTGCCTTGACCTTGCCCTGTGTATTGTATAGAGGAAATCTTTTTTGATATCATCCAGTGCTTAAACCATAAGCTCCTTTACTTTTTTTTTTTTTGGTACTGGGGATTAAACCCAGGGGTGCTCTACCACATCCTCAGCCCTTTTTATTTTTTATTTTGATACAGGGTCTTACTGATTGCTGAGGCTGGCTCAGCCTCCTGAGTTGCTGAGATGTAGGCATGTGCCACCATGCCCCAACTCTCTTTTCTTTTTATTTAATTTTAAGATTCTTAAGGCACTATTGTGTAAAATACGTAGACTTTTCTAATTTCTATTAGGGGAGGAAAAAGCACCAACTCTCATATTTTGTTTGTTGCCAGATTCTACATGCCAGCCATTAATAAAAGGACGATCTGCCCCTGGAAGATTAAACCAGCCTTCCGTAGTGGGTAATCGTCAGCAAAAATTGACATCAGCATTCCAGCAGCAGCATTTGAACTTCAGCCAAGTAAGTTTATATGTGAATTTGCAAAGGTGTTTAGTATTCAATTTTAGAGGTGTCCCCACCGCCTCCCACCCCCCGCCAACCCTGAGAGGAACAAGGACTCTGAAACTGTAAGCAGTCTTAATAAATTTCCTCCTTTTCATTATCCAAGTGACTAAAATGTAACCTGCCTACTAGGATGATTAACAGAATTATCCATAGAATTTATATTCCTCTTTTAATAGGGTAAGTTTTCAGACAAATTTGGGGTGTGTAGGGGGGATGCTGGGGTATTGAGCATGCTAGGCAAGCTTTCTACCACTGAGCTACAACTCCAGCCCTTAAAATTGTTATTAATCATTTTTTTTTCTTTGTGGTTAGGTTCAGCATTTTGGATCTGGGCATCAAGAGTGGAATGGAAATTTTGGGCATCGAAGACAGCAAGCTTATATCCCTACTAGTGTTACCAGTAATCCTTTTACTCTTTCTCATGGAAGTCCTAACCATACAGCAGTACATGCCCACCTGGCTGGAAATACGCACCTTGGAGGACAGCCTACTCTGCTTCCATACCCATCATCAGCTACCCTCAGTAGTGCTGCACCAGTGGCCCACCTCTTAGCCTCTCCATGTACCTCAAGACCTATGTTACAGCATCCAACTTATAATATCTCCCATCCCAGTGGCATAGTTCACCAAGTCCCAGTGGGCATAAATCCCCGTCTGTTACCATCCCCAACCATTCATCAGACTCAATACAAACCAATCTTTCCACCACATTCTTACATTGCAGCATCACCTGCATATACGGGATTTCCATTGAGTCCAACAAAACTCAGCCAGTATCCATATATGTGAAAACAAAAACAAAAACAGTATATTGAGGAAGCTCAATGATACAAACATATGATTAAAAATAAAAACATGGTATTTAATAAAAATTAGCCATGGCACAAGAAAATTATTTTTGAATCATGTAGACTTGGGTGCAATTTAAACAACTTTGAGCTTTAAAAATCTCACTTTTAATGTGTTTTGCACATTTGGTATAACTTGTCTTTGGTCATGTTATCTTCTTATGTAGTAACTCTAGACAGGTGACTTATGGGAGCAGAAGTCCAGTTTTGCTCCTGCTATTTTTTATAAAATTGCCTTCTAACTAGTGCAAGACACGTCCACATTTGGGAAGCCATTCTGTGTACAGACTTAGAGCAACAGATGCACATATGTCAGAATTACAGCATACAAGTGAATTGTATTATCTGTGTCTTAGTGTATAAATGTTGGGTCACTTAACCTGAGAAATTGAGCTATTGTTCTTTACATTTGCATGTGTCTTTTGCATGGGCAAAACGTTGCCTAGACTTTGCTCTTAATGTTGTTCTAATAATCTCAGCTGCATTGTAAACCGTTCCCACACATAGTGCCTTAAATATTTGAGGTTGTTAATGTTATTACCTATCTATAAATGTTGAGGACTGCAGCACTTAAAATTCAGACCTATTCTTTAGTTTTCTTTTGATAGAGTAATGTTCATTTTTGGTTTTGTGTGGTATGATTTCAGATAGTAGCTGTTTTTTCCTTATTAAGAGGGCAGCATGTTTGCTATAGCTGAATTCTGCTGTCTGATTTTTCAGAATGATCTAGCTTCAAGAAAAGCAAGCAGTTAGTAGTGCTTAAGAAAAATTGATACAGTATCTAATGGATAGTTGATAACTGTCACAGCACAGCATTTTATATACTGTTAAGTGAAACTGCAATACAATCTAAGTTTATTTTGGAAGTGTTTGCTGTATAATTGGACTTAATAAAATGTTTAGAGGTGCAGTAGGCATGACATTGAATAGATAATGAAAGAAAATGCAAAATGCTCATTGATTCATGACGTGGTTTCATCTTAGCTTGGGCAAACCATGCAGTATTTAATAAATAGTAGCAGAATATTTACTATTGAAGCTTGAAAAGATGTGAGTTCTTTGTGTGCAATTTTTCATTTATGCATGTGAGAGGGTTTTTGTTTTTTTGGTTATTTTTTATAGTATTTTTACATTGTAGTACTTGTTTTGCTTGTTGGTGGTGTTGCTTATTTAATACATTCCGTCAGGGACAGAAATTACATGCTTTTTTTCCTAGGAAGTGTGTCTTGGGTCCCCTCCCCCCTTTTTCCCCCTTGGTGGTGATGGTGGTGATGTTTAAATGAAGTTGCTTTTACAGCACCAAAGACTTAATCATCCATTTCCTATATAAAAGGTAGCTACTTTTTGCATAGACCTCAAGTATATTGTAGTGTAGAGGTGGAATTTAAGGAAAGGTATTAAACTGAGGCTGTGTTTTAGCTTACAGACAAGTAATAAATTGTATCATTTATCTTGAATGTATCATAGATAAGCTGCTATATAACGATTGCCACTTCAGATAGCTGTGAAATTAGGTGATTAACTAGTTGTTATTTAGCCTTCTAATTTCTGTATAAGTCTAATTACATGAAATAGAAGTTGGGGTTTTGATTTTTTACTTTGCTTTTCTGTTTGAAGTGTCATTGTAACTACTGTATTGTAAATGATGGAAAATAATTGCATATGTTATTTTGGGGTGTGTTATTTGCATCAGTATTTTATCTCTATTAATGTTTGTGCTCATCACTGCATATAAAAAACTTGGATGTATCAATGTAACTTAATTTTTTATTTTCATACTGGCATTGTAGACACTTGAGAAAGCTGTATCTTGCAGGCTTGACTTAACTTTTTTTCCTTAAAAATCTGGAATATAATCTAATAGCATTTACTGGAATAAACAGTACGAAGCATTTGAGTGTAAAACTCTCCAAATGTTTTGGATTTACAGCGTTTCTTTAATAAATGAATTGCATACCACTAGTACAGCTCTAGGACAGTGTTGATGATAAGCTAATAATGGATAAACTTTTCTTTACTCCATTAATACAAGCAGTGTTTTATTTAATAATCATCAATGAAATAAATGTGCCTGAAATTGATTTTAAAAATTACAGTATTAGATCATAAAATAAAAACCAGCAGTACATTTTTAGTCACACTGAAAATGAAGGACTTAATTTTCCCCACAAGTTTCAGTGTTTTTAGTAATCAATTCTATGCATTTTATATAAATAGAAATATATATATATAATAACACTTAAAAAGGAGTAGACTAAGATTAATTTAAAAGATTATTTACAGATGACATGTTTATGGAGTCACTATTTAAGTAAATTTGCTGCCCTCCACAGCCTTCTAATTTTATTTATATGGTCCAGCAGATTACTGGTATCTGCGCACTTCTTAGAAAAGAATCAATGCTGGCAACGGATGTTTCAGAAACACCAAGTGCAAAAGATTGATTATATCACAACAGGTACAAAACCAGTGCAGTTTTCTTTTTGTTCAGGGCTGTGTTTACTACTCTGAAAATGGTGTATCTTCTGTTATTTAAGTTCCAAGGCTGAAATAGTCTTGTTAACAATTGACTATAAATGGTAAAGGTCGACATTTTCATACTACAATAATAATATTGTTAAAGGCATATCGCAGTTAAGTTACACTGCTCTTGATTGCAATCATGGGCTTTTTAAAGTGTTTATACATTTCAAAATCCTGCTAAAGTCTAAATTTAGCATATTGACAAAGAATCTGGATTTATACCCTATTTAGAACCATTTTTTAACAATTTTCTTTGGTTTAATGCTTTCTTAAATAAAACACTGCATGATTTCCAGGTTGCATATTTGCATACTATTTTAATTTGCAAATTTTTTTTTATCAAATATCCTGATATTTAGTGTTTCTTTTCTTTCAGGGTGTTTAATTAAACATTACTATGTTAGCAAAACCTTTTCATTTTTAAAATCTCTACTACTAATTTTAAACTTGGTTTGTGTTAAGTGAAAGTTAAATCATACACTGCAAGGTGTAGGAAGATTTGTTTTAATGAACCCAATGATATAGATTTGATTACTAAGTTTGAACTGTTAACTGTTTTAACAATTTTAGACTTGTGGCTTTCTTTCTTTGATTTGTTTGTTTTTGCTTTGACTTCTATGCTACACTAGTTTGCCATGTAGCAATTGCACTGTGCAATATTACAATAAGGACTGGGAAAATTTTTATGGATGTAATGTCTATTACAGTTTGCGATAGTATTTCTCTCTAGTTCTCAGTGATTTAAATGTGACCAAGCCTTCTGTACTTTGTCACAAAAAGCGGGTTTTCCAGGTGACTATTTTGGTGAGTGTCAAAATAAGAATTTATGGTGTATTACTGTTGATTCACTTTGAATTAAAATATATATATTGCAGCAAACAGTTTGTTGACTTTTTTTCCACTTCAGTACTGCTTACAGGGTAGAGAAAGGAAAGATTAACAGTACTAAGTACCTAATTTACCTCATCTCATTTAACACAAGCCACCTCATGGGATAGTATTAATATTTTTCTTATATGAGTGAGGACACGAGCACAAAATGTTTAGGTCACTTGTCCAGAGTCACATTTAGAGTATGCATCTCAGATGAACCAGGCAATTCTAACCAGAACTAATCTACTTTTCACTGTTTCTTTTTAAACTGAAGTCTGAGACAGTGTGCCAGAAGTACCAGGAATCACAGGTTCACTGTGGTCCATTTTCCTTGGAATTTAGGTTTTCTCAAGTATTTTTGAGGCAAATATTTCTCTTTATTATGCATAGCCAAAAAAAAAAAAAAAAAAAAAAGAATTCTCACAAAATTTTAAAATATGAAACATTAGACCTCAAAGGAGTGTAGTTGTAGTAGACCAGTTTAGGCCTAAATACAACCTCACTTTCACTTTTTTTCTCCTCTATCTTTAGGGAATCACTAACAGGAAAGTTTTTGGGAGAGTGTTCCACCCAGAACTCACTAGTGATTAAGAGGTTTTGTTTTTTGATGCTAGGGATAGAACCCAGGGTCTCATGCATGCTAAACCAAGACACACCAGTGGAAATACATTTTTTTTTCTCTTTTAGTAAACTTTTAGTTGAAATATAATGTCTGTGTACTATTTAGCATCTGCCTTCTTTCATTCAACACTTCATTTGTAAGATGTTTCCATCTTGTGCGTGTTTTTTTCATTTATATTCATTGCTGTCTGGTATGCAGCTGTGTGCATATACCACAATTCATCTGTTTTGTTGATGATCATTTTAATAGTTTCCCCTTTTTTAACCTATTATGGATAGTGCTGCTATGAGCGTTGTCCATATCTTTTGGTGAACATACATATGCATGCATTTCCTTTGACTATATATGTAGGTATGACATTGTAGGTCATACTTCATTACATTCTACCAAATAGTACTCCAAAGTGCTTGAATTAATTTATACTTAGCAGTTTCTGAGCATTCTAGTTGCCACATATTCTCACACACACATACTTTTATTCCTTTTAGTCGTGTGAGGGTGAGTTCTTCAAGATAATAACATTTTCATTTAGGCCAATGCACTGATCCTACATGTAGATGAAAAACCTAATTTTACAACTTACTTGGACGTAAATTGGCCAATTAGAAATTCTAAGAAGTATCCAGTTATTGATTGATTGTGATTGAACCCAGGGGTGCTTTACCACAGAACTATATCCCCAGCCCATTTTTATTTTGAGACAGTCTTGCTAGGTTGCTGAGGCTGGCCTCAAACTTGTGATCTTCTTGCCTCAGCCTCCAAGATTGCTGGGGTTGCAGGCATGCACCACCACACCTGGCAGTATTCAGCTAATTAAATGGACTAAAAACATAAAAAATTATTTCTAAAGGGGGATGAAATTATTTCTAAATAGGATGAAAAAATCTTTGAACGACACATTTAAACCAGCCAGTAAATAAAATTTTTCTCATCCAAGCACCATGTTAGAAAAATAAAAGGACGGTCACAGACCGAAAGAAAATGTTCATAACCTCTTAACTAAGATTGGTATTCATCCTCTCATGTGGACAACTTTTAACTACAGCCTATCTGGTCTTACACTCTCACTGCAACCTACTCCATGGGATAGTCAGACTGATCTTAAAACATACAGATCAGGTCATGTTGTTTGCCCACTTAATACCCTCCCACAGTGTCTCAAAATACATGGAATTAAGTCTACACTCCTTTCTTTGACAAAAGGCTGCACACCCACCTTACAGTTGCATTTTCTATCTCCTGTCCCCATCCACACACTGCTCTGGCTATACTGGCCAACCTCCTGTTTTGTTCATATTAAAAGCTCATTCTTGAGTTTAGGTCTTTGTACTTGCTGCTGCTTCCCCTGTATGGTTGATTAACATTCTTTTTTTTTTTTTTTAATTTTAAAAATTTGTTTTAATTATACATGACAGTAGAATCCATTTTGCACTTTGATATACATAGATGGGATATAATTTCTCATTTTTCTTAGAGTACATGTTGTAGAATCAGTAATTATGCAGTCACTTATATACATAAAGTAATAATGTCTGTTTCATTCTACTATCCTTCCTATCTCCACATCCCCTCTCCTCCCTTCACTTCCTTCTACCTAATCTAAGGTAACTAGACAAGAATATTCTCTAGTGCCCTCCTCCTTATTGTGAATTAGCATCCGCATATTAGAGAAAACATTCAGCCTTTGGTTTTTGGGGATTTGCTTATTTCACTTAGCATGATATTCTCTAACTCCATCCATTTACTGGCAAATGCCATAATAATGTTCTTCTTTAAAGCTGAGTAATATTCCATTGAATATATATATATGTATATATATATATATATATATACCACATTTTCTTTATTCATCTATTGAAGAACACTTAGGTTGGTTCTGTAGTTTAGCTATTGTGAATCGAGCTGCTATAAACATTGACGTGGCTGCATCACTGTAGTATGCTGATTTTAAGTCCTTTGGGTACAAAACCGATGAGTGGGATAGCTGGGTCATATGGTGGTTCCATTCCAAGTTTTCTGAGGAATCTCCATACTGCTTTGCAGATTGGCTGCACCAATTTGCAGTCCCATCAGCAATGCGTAAGTGTGCCTTTTCCCCCACATCCTCGCCAACGTTTATTGTTGCCTGTATACTTGATGATGGCCATTCTGACAGAAGTGAGATGAAATCTTAGTGTAGTTTTGATTTGCATTTTTCTTAATTGCTAGAGATGTTGGCCACTTTTTCATATATTTGTTGATCAATTGTACTTCTTCTTCTGTAAGTATCTGTTCAGTTCCTTAGCCCATTTATTGATTGGGTTATTTGTTTTTCTGGTGTTAAGTTTTTTTAGTTCTTTGTTTATCCTAGAGATTAGTGCTTTATTGGAGGTGCATGTGGTAAAGATTTTCTTCCAATCTAGGTTCTCTCTTCACATTATTGATTGTTTTCTTTGCTGAAAAGAAGCTTTTAAATTTGAATCCATCCCATTTATTTTTTATTTTTTAAATATTTATTTGCTTTTAGTTGTACACAATGCGTTTTTACGTGGTGCTGAGGATCGAACCCAGGCCGCACACGTGCTAGGCGAGCGCTCTACTGCTGAGCCACAACCTCAGCCCCCATCCCATTTATTGATTCTTGATTTTACTTCTTGCGCTTTAGGAGTCTTGTTAAGGAAGTCAGATCCTAGGCTGACATGGTGAAAATTTGGGCCTACTTTTTCTTCTATTAGGTGCAGGGTCTCTGTTCTAGTGCCTAAGTCTTTGATCCACTTTTGATTAGCATTCCTAAGTGGACCTCACCGAGGCATTCTCTGACTTGGCCCCTCCTGTCACTTTTTTACTGTACTCTATTTTCTTTACTTACCCTACCTGAACTTACTTAGCTGTTTAATCATGCTCTCCCACCATAAGATCCATATGAACAAAAGGATCTGTTCTGTCCACTGCTAAATGTCTAGCATATAGTGCTCAAGACATAGATACTTTATAAGTATTTTGAGTAACCCATAACTTACTTATGATGCCTGTCCTAGTGCCTGTGTTTTAAAATCAGTCTGCTATCGCATGGAGAGTAGTTGCTGGGTGAGCGGAAGCTGGGACCAGTAGGCTGTTGTTAAAGGGGTCCACATGAGGGATGGATGAATACCAATCCTTAAGAGGCTTCTTTATATTATGATTATTTTCTTTCATCTGTCTCTTGTCCTTTCATTTTCCTGACATGGTGTTTGGATGAGCAAAATTTTGAATTTGGATAAAGTTCATCTTATCAATGTTTCTTTTTATAGTTTGTGCTTTGTCTATGTGTTTGTGTCCTAAGATATTCTGCCTGTTGCAAAGGCATTCTCCTGTGTTTCGGTTTTATTATTTTTGCCTTTATTAGGTCTGTGGTCCATTTCATGTTAGTTTTTGTGCCAACCTTTTATTGTTTTACTGAGAATCTACATAAATCTAATTAGAAGTATGGTTATTTGGAATAGAAAAATAAGGTGTTAATGTTTCATAATATGCCAACATAAAAATAATACATAGTTACAACATGCTTGGAAAATTCAGAAAAACATTTCAAAAAGTCACAAAAGTTTCCAGGTAGTTAAAATAACATACAGGTAGGCAAATGTAGCTTCTGATATTTTGTACTTCAATTTATAACATAAGCACTTTGCATGTTTTACAAATTTCAGAAACATTTGAATGCCCAGATGCTCAATTTAAAAGGGGATCTGCTTTATTCCCATAGCTTGTTTCTAAAGTGATGATGGAGAATCCCAAGAACTCACTTTTTCTCCCCCATATAGATTTTCTATACCTTTGACAATTTCCCTCTTTGTTCCCTCCCTCCCTTCCTTCTTTCCTTCCTTCCATTCTTCCTCTTTTTGCGGTGCTGAGGATTAGAACAAGGGCCTCTTACAGTGCTGTATCACTGAGCTATACCTCAAATCCTAGGTAATTTTTTATTAAATACATACTACAGGAAACACGAATGGGACCACCTATGTTCCTCAGCTCACATTGCTTCATTAATTTAATACACTGATATGTAGTTTTCTAGTTGAACCATTTATGGATAATCATACTTCTCAAATACTTCAGCATGCATCTGTAAGAATAATGACATTCTTCAACTAACCAGGAAATCATAACATCTAGCAAAACTAACAATACTGTAACATTTGTCTTAATTTTCAGTCGATAGTCAAATTTTCCATATTCTTTTTTTCAAGAATATCTTTTGTAGTCTTTCCCCCCACTCCAGGAGCTAGTCAAGATTCACTCACTGCATTTGATCATGGCATGTCTCTAGACTACTTTAAAAAAAATATTTTTTAAAAATTTGTTATACTTAGTCGTACCTGACAGCAGAATGCATTTCAATTCATTGTACACAAATGGAGCACAACATTTCAACTCTCTGGTTGTACACGATGTAGAGACGCAGCATTTGTGCAATCATACATGTACCTAGGGTAATGATGCCCATCTCATTCCACCATCTTTCCTACCCACAAAACCCCTCCCCACCCTCCCCTTTGCTGAATCCAAAATGCCTCCATTCTTCCCATGCCCCTCCCCCCATTATAGATCAGCATCCACTAATCAGAGAAAACATTCGGCCTTTAGTTTTTTGGGATTGGCTTACTTTGCCTAGCATAATATTCTCCAACTCCATCCATTTACCTGCAAATAATCTTGACTACTTTTAATTCAGAATGGTCCCCCATCATTTTTCTTAATGACATTTTTGAAGAATTTAAGCTAGAATATTATACATTCCGGATTTGTCTGATATTTTCTTCATGCAAACCAGCTCTGTATTTTCTGTAAAGTTGAGCTGGGTCTCCCGCCTTGATAAGACTGAGCATTTATTTGTGAGGATAGTTATGGGAGTTGAGTTCTTATTGCATCAAGTTGGGAAGCACATGATGTCAAGTTGTACACTATCAGGGATGACACTTAGCTCTAGAGGTTACTCCCGAATCTTCGTGTCATCCTTGTGG
The DNA here is from genome assembly GCA_025594165.1 of Tamias sibiricus. Lineage (NCBI taxonomy): Eukaryota > Metazoa > Chordata > Mammalia > Rodentia > Sciuridae > Tamias > Tamias sibiricus. The sequence continues at coordinate 37,779,135 of CM046657.1, read as the reverse complement.
CAATTTACAGCATCAGTAACATTTTACTCAGCGTTTTTAGCATCCATTGAGGTCTGAATCGATTATTACATTGGAGGTTGCAAAGTGGTGGCTTTGAATTGTGTCATTATACATTTATGACCTCATGTCATTTACAAAAACAGTCTTCTGGCTTTTCTCCAGTGCATGTGCTCTCCTTTTGCTCTCTTTTTTTCTGTTATCACTATGGATTCCTGGATTTTGTTTTATTCAATAAGTTAAAGTTACTAATTATCTTCACAACCTGAAGTTTTGGCTTTTCTGTTTTTCTGGTACTTGGGTTGAACCCAGGGGCACTTTACCGATGAGCTACATCCCCTAGCCCTTTTAGTTTTTTAATTTGAAATAGGGGCTCACTATGTTGCCCAGGCTGGACTCGAACTTGGAATTCTCCTGCCTCAGCCTCCCAGGTTGCTGGGATTTCAGGTGTGTGTGCTCAATATGACTTGAGTTTTTTTTACACCAACTACTTAGTCTGAATGCTTCCTAGTTTCTGGCACAATAAGGTGTCTTAGGCTTCTCTTAAGCATTTCTTTCCTTGATTCTGAAATCAACCATTTCTCCAAAGAGCCCAGGTTTCAAGGGATGAAGTTCGAGTAATTTTTAAAAATGTATTCTAATTTGTTATACATGCTTGCAGAATACAATTCATTTCGTATTATATATGTAGAGCACAATTTTTCAAGTCACTGGTTTTACACAAAGTATTTTCACACCATTCTTGTCTTCATACATGTACTTAGAGTAATGATGTCTAACTCATTCTGCTGTTATTCCTATCCCCTTTTCCCCTCCTCTCCCATCCCTCCCCTAAAGTTTGAGTCATTTTTATGAGTTATATATAAGGGTAAGTCTTTTCTCTTGTACTTGTGTTCAATTGTGGTGTCTTGGGTATTGCTGTCCAAGATCAGCTTCCACTCTTCTCTTGGTTTAGTTTTAATCCTGTATTGCCATTGCCCAAGCTCAGATGATTCCCTTATCTGTGGGGAGACGTTGCTTGCCTGGCAACTAATATGCACTGTGACTATTACTGACCTAGGCCTGTTCTTGACTCCAGAGGGTAATTACAAAGCCAGGGGAGACTGACAATTTTGGAGGGCATTCGTGGAGGAAGTAATCTAACAAATGTAGTGTTTAGTACTGTTTCCCCACTACCAAGCACTTGTTTCCAATGAATGCCAAATAAATGTGTACCCCAAGGCTTGAGGGCATTATTTAGTAAATTTTTTTCCTTCAGTACTTGAGATTGAACCTAGGGGCACTCTACCACTGAGCTATATCCCAGGCCCTTCTTTTTATTTTTATTTTAAGAGAGGTTCTTCCTAAATTGCTCAGGCTGACCTGGAACTTGCAATCCTCCTGCCTTACCTTCCTGAGTCCCTGGGATTACGGGCATGTGCCATTGCGCCTGCCTGTTTGGTAAACCTTGGTGCCATTTGTATTATGTTTGCAAGGATGACGAACTTGAACCAGGTGATGAGGCGAGAGTGGGAACTGAGCTGCATCACCACAATGACCCCCCCTTATCCCTTTCTTTCAGCATTTTCATCATGTTTCTTATGATCTCCTATCTGCTTTTCTATTTTTCTCTTGTAGATTCTGTGTCTTTGACATTTTGCTATGCCTGAGCACAGTAGGTACTAAAGCACTCATTAATAAATGAACAAAATCATCTTTCATATGTTGGATGGAATTTAGGAGGCTCAAATTTAAATCTACCTTGCTATTAGTTAGGTAGTGTGATTTTTTTTTTTAAACAGCATGGTATGACCCTCATTTATTTATTTATTTGCTTTAGTTGTACACAATGCGTTTATTTGTACGTGGTGCTGAGGATCGAACCCGGGCCGCGCACATGCTAGGTTAGCGCTCTACCGCTGAGCCACAATCCCAGCCCAGGTAGTGTGATTTTGAGTAAGTTTGGGCTTCGTTTTACTCACTGGTAAACCAGAGAGATTGAGGTGGCAAACTCAGCAATAACAGCCAGGCAGACCAGGCAACAACATAAGGAAGTGAAGCCAACCCAGTGGGGACCATAGCAGAGTAGAGAGTAATTACGCCTGGTGCAAATGAATCTGGAAGTGCACATAAAATGTCAAATCCAATACACACCAACTTTAAGGTTTCATTGGAAACAAGTACTCAGTAGTGGGGAAACTGTAATAAACACTACATTTATTAGATTACTTCCTCCATGAATGCCCTCCAAAATTGTCACTCACTCCTCCTCATTTGTGCTGGCTTTGTAATTACCCTCTGGAGTTAAGAAGTCTAGATCAGTAATAGTCACAGGAGTGCATAGTCTCCCCACAGATAAGGGAATCACATGAGCTTGGGCAATGGCAATGTGGGATTAAAACTAAACAAAACAAGTATCCTAAGGCCTGAGTTGGTCTGTGAATGTCTCATTTGCTAGCAACTGAGTTGTCTTTATGTTTTGGCATTTGTTAATTCTGTTTAATACCCTTCTGCTCTGTTGTATTCTGGCCAGCAGGGGGAGAGAGAGTCCTAATTTTTCTTATAAGTTTGGTTACTTAGAAATACGGGCAGTGTAAGCTATATTCCATGGACTTGGACAATATATTGAGAAGTTTCTAACTTTTATAAATATATTTTGAAAAGCGAAAGTATTCCAAGCCTCAGAAATCTCAGGAAATTCTTAAATTACTACGTAGACAGATTGATTTATTATGGAATCAAAGGAAGACATCCATTCATCCAACCATTCCTCCACTGCCAGGTAGTCAAAACGTGTAGATCATTTTTATCTCCAGTGATGGAAATAAAACACAGGATTTGACAGCTTTGGAAAGGGAGGCCCGTAAGGTAAGAGGAAAAGAGTAACAGCCATTCAACACCTAGGTTGTACTAGACAGAGCCGTTGATATATACTTTATACCCTTCCTGTGCCAATTTTGTTTTGTAGTTTTAAAAAAACTTTACACAAGAAGGAAAAGGCTTAGAGACACTCAGTAGTTGATTTATGAAATACATAGGGAAAAAAATGCAATGTTGAAATTTTGGCCCTGTGAATGTTCGACCTCATTACATTCTCTGAATCCAGTGCTGGTCTAGGGGCTATCCCAACCGGGATGGAGAGGGAGGGGTGTATGCATATATACTCACATGTTGTTATATATAGAGAGAATATGGTAGCACATTACTTAGAAATGAAAAGAGAGTATTTGACAGTTTTTATTTCAAATGCCATGTTCTCATAGAATGAATCAAAGGAAATTGATTGTGCTCTTCTATCTATAAGCAAGGTTATAACTCAATCATGATTTGACAAAAGCAGGCAAAAGTTTGGTTACTATCAGATTTAACAAAGTTGCTCATATTACTGATGAACAGGTATAGTCCTGACATGAATGTTCACTGTCATTTCCCTTCATGTTTATGACCAAAGTGAAGCAACAGAGACATATTGAAAGTTCAGTTGTTCATCAATGGCACGAGTGAATTCTTTGCGCAATCTGATGATAGTGTTCAAATATTGGAAGTGTATGCTTTCCCTCAATTTTTTCCTGTTTGTAATACACAGCTACTGATAAACACTTTTAAATTTAATTTTATTAATGTTTTTCTCTCTCATTTTAAGTCTAGACAATCAACAAACCATAAATCAAGCCTTGATTTGTAGGGTATGCCAGTTTCCAGGGTGTAAAAACTCCCATCATGCACAATTTCAGGCTATCTGGGTGTTGTCACTGAACATAGAGTTGGAAAGAGGAGTGCACCATCATCCAAGACACATCAGATATAAATAACTGTGAGAGCACATCATAGTAGCAAAATGAATGTACTAACTAGAAAGTGATGAGGTTTGAGCACAAGCAGACCTCACTTTGCACAGGAGTGTGGAACCATGAAGGTGACTGTGCCAGCTGAAGCCCTTCAAAGTTATTGTAATCAACAGAAAAAAAAATCACAATTGTTCTATGACCTTTAACATTTTTGCTAAGGTATTACAAAGTCTCTTATTGTTGGTTATAAGTATGGAGGGAAATGAAAAAATAGTAAAGCTAATTTTATATATTACACTTATTTTAAAAACATGAGAAATATTGATAATTAAAGTGTTCTGTTTCTTTTCTTTTTAAAGTATTCATAGTTTAAACATTGTGTTCTTCTCACCATCTAACTTGAGATTCACCTTTTCTATACCTTGGCAAAGTGTCACACTCTTTTTAAAGTTTGGATCATCTCCTTTGTGCTTTGAATGTCATTGAAACAGCTCTGGGAATTCCTCTAATGGGAATTTGTTTTTTCAGGATCACTTCCTCTCTGGGATATCTCCATCCTTTTCGTCAAAACCGCTTTGCTCATTTATGTTGATGGATCTGCCTCCCCTGAGCTCCTCTGGCTGCATCTGTACAGTCTCCTGAACAGCACACATGTCCACCTTCCCACCATCCGCTATTACGTCTATAAACCCATTCACGCTGGGTCCAATTTTACTGCCAGCTTTATCACTTTTCACTTCTTTGTTGTACTTTCACCTTGGTTGACCAGTTCTCTCTTTTGGTTATCTGTTTGTGTAAAATGTTATGTGGGCTTGTCACTGGAAGATAAGAAAGTAACACAGCCACACGCTTTGTTGTCTGTGTGAACTGAATGACAGATGATCAGTCTTTAGAAGACTGTTCATGAAGCATGTCTATTATTAGCGATTTGTGGCTTGCAGGCTAGTAGTCAAGTTTGTGCTTTGTGCAATCATTCATAGTTACTATGCTGTGGTAACTAAAATTTGAGTTGTAAGCAGACTGATATTATTTCACCAAATTTGTGCATACTGGAACCATGTAAAGTGAGGGCTGCCTGTATTAACTGTTGTTTCAAATATAATTTAATAGTGGCTTTATGCAGTTTGATTTTAAGTAATGACTGTTTAACAGCCATCTAACTTGAGCCAGTTAACAGCCAGTTTAACAGCCAGTTCAAAAATTCCTGGAAATGTAGTGATCAGCTCTCCCAAGCTGGTACAGGCCAGATCCAGCCCATTATTGCAAAATCCCATTAAGCACTGAGTACTTCCCATTTTTGTTGATGGTAGAGGGGCTGTGACTTAAGTTCACAGAAAGATTGGCATCCTTCCAAGGACGATGTTCTTTAAACACTTTTGAAAACCTACAGTCGAATAATCTAAAGGATTACAATAAGTCTATAGCTTTATTGTATAGCTTCTTGGTATACATAAAGAGGATGTTTGAAAATTCAATAACTTTTTTGGGGGGGCACCAGGGATTGAAACCAGGGATGCTTAACCACTGAGCCACATCCCCAGCCCCTTTTAATATTTTATTTTGAGATAGGGCCTTGCTAAGTTGCTGAGGTCGGCTTTGAATTTGTGATCCTCCTGCCTCAGCCTCCCTAGTTGCTGAGATTACAAGTGTGTGCCACCACGCCTGACTCAAAAATTCAATCTTTTATTTTAAGATACAACATTTATCTTAACTATACTACGTCTGTCCTGGCTTTCTTTTCATTAATAGCTGATAGAATCCATTAGTTAGCTTTTGCCTAGGTAATGCGATAGTGACAAATAACCCCCAAAGTCTGAGCAGCTAAAACCAACACAGGTTTATCTATTTAACTTATATGTTGGTCCCAGAGTAGTAGTAGCAGTTCTGCTCCTGGTGACAGGTCATTTAAACTCCATGGGGTTTATTCATTTCAGGATTCGGATTGAGGAATCATGACTATGGGACATGCCCTCTTAATGCAAAAGGGAAAAGAAACAGATTTGGACCTTGCAATGGTTCTTAAGGCTTGTGAGTAGAACTGGCCCGCTGTCAACTTCTGTCACATACTATTAGCACAAAATACCAAGCCTAACATCAGTGGGGAAGGAAGAACTATCAGGCAGGATACACAGGGTAATTGTGGAGAAGTACAATCATCTTACCTGGAAGTAAAGAGTAGAAGCAAGGTGGTTTTTGTTCTTGTGAGGAGCTAGGAATAGCTTCTCAAAAACTTCTAAACTTAAAAATTTTTAAAAATAATTTTTTACTGAGATAAGGTATATGCTCTCTAAGGCTACTCAATCACGGTCTGTTGACCAGCATGGGCATCACGTGGGAGTTTGTTAGAAATGCAGTCTCTGTGTGACCCCAAGAATCAGAATCTTCATTTTCAACAACACCCCCATGTAATCCGTGGGCACATTAACTTGGCCTAGTGGACATTGCCTCTAGCTGTTTAGCTCTTGTTTCTTTCCCCCAAAGCTACTTTTTATCTTCCCTGTCGACTCTCTTGTCTTCTCTTCCTCCTCCTTGGCATCATTAATTACCCTGTCAGAGCCAATGTTGTTCCTGGCTCCTCACCATCCTCATTCAGTTCAAACCCGGAACTTGTCTAAACTTAACTCACTTCCTTGTTTCTAGTCCACTCCTCATGCCTGCCGGGTGATCTTTATGAAATTCAGTTCTGATCAAGATCATCGCAGTGGAGGTGATACGAGAAGCTTCGGGCCTTGGAATGGGTGCAAGTAACTATATGATCTAAGCAAAAGCAGAGGTCCACGCGTCAAATCAGCTTAAACACAAGTCCTTGACGAGTTTCCCCAGAGCTCAGAAATCTTGACGACCATGGTGGTGCACACCTGTAATCCTAGCAAGCAGGGAGGCTGTGGCAGAAGAATGGAAAGTTTGAAGCCATCCTGGGAAATTTAGCGAGACCCTCCTCAAAATAAAAAGGAGGGTGTTGGGGGTGTAGCTCAGTGATAGATTGCCCCTCAATTTAATCCCCAGTACCAGGGTGAAAAAAGAAGAACAACCCCAAAACCAGAACAAAAAAACCCCAAACTCAACCAACTATCACTTTCGGGTCAATGTCCAAATCTCTTAGGAGGATACCAGCTTCTCTGTGATGTCCCTCAGCTGCCTCATCAAAGGAAACTCCCAGTGCTTCTTACTAAGCAGCTGTGTTAGCAAACTGGTGTCATTTAAAGATACCTGTGGACTTGTCATTTCTGCATGTTTGCAAGGCTGACCTCTTTCTTGCCCTCCTCTTGTCTGCTTGTCAAGTCCCAGCTCAAGTGTCGCCTCCTCGGCAAGCCTTCTCTAACCCAGGAAGAGATTTACTATCTCCTTCCTTGTGCCATTTTATCCGTGGCATAAATACCGCAATCTTAGCCATCTCCCCAAACAGGGCTCCTGCAATTACTTAATAATTTTATTTTCCCGTAGCTCTATCCTGAGACCCTGGAGGATATGGATTTTGTCTAATTCAGCTTCACAGCCCCATGAGCAGAGTGTTGGACAGACAGAGGAATGAATGGAGGAAGAGCAAAATGATGGCTCAAGTTAGGCGTTGTGAAGAAATGATAGCTTTAATTGGGTTAATGCACAGGAAATATCTGCTGTTTGGCACATAACAGGTGCTAGAGAATGGAAAATGTTTTGGTGTACACGTTGCCTCTGGAGGGGAATGATTTCATCTAGTCTGAAGGGGCATCCACTGGACCACCTAATTAAGTAGAAGTGTTTTTGCAAATGAAAAGGGGCCTTGGTAGTTTGCGGGAATGACATTTATTGCTAGTGTGCCAATATGTGTTGTTTATAATACACTTCTTACAGACCTTTAAAAATGATAGAACTTTAAAACAAAAATTTAATTACAAAGTTCTTTTCCTTTTATGTGCTTGAGAAAGACTTTATATGACAATAATATATAAGATTTATTGAGCACCTTGTGCTAAGTTCAGCTTTTGATTTTAGAACGCTTTCTTAAGACATGATTTATATAATATAGAATTCACTAGCTGTAAGTGTACCATTCAATGAATTTTAGTATATTTATAGAGTTGTGTAATCATCACCACAATTTAATGTTAGACCATTTCTATTACCCTTAAAAGAAACTTTTTGCCCATTTAGTCACTCCCCATTTTTTTAATTTAAAAAATATGTATATAGTTAATTCAGGTATAATTTTATATGTTCACTCCCATTTTTGCCCCAGACAACCACTGATAATCTATTTTTGGTCTCTTTGGGTTTGCCTTTTTTTCCCCTGGACATTCATATAAGTGAAATCATATAATATGTAGCCTTGCATGATTGGATTGTTTTATTTAGTATAATATTTTCAAGATATATCAGTGTTGTAGCACATATCAGTATTTTGTTCCTTTTCATTGGGGAATAGTATTCCGTTGTACCAAACTTATATATATCTTTTCACCAGTTGAAGGATATTTGCATTATTTCCACTTTTTGGCTATTGTGAATAATGCTGCTACAAATACTTGAGTAGAAATATTTGTGAGGACTTAAAGTTTTAAATTTTTTCAAGGTTACCAATTATTAGGTGATGGAATTAGGCTTGAGCTCAGATTGGAAGTGAGATTTTCAATGGCCAGTCCTAGTTCCCACCCTACAGAGCCTGATTAAAAGACTAAATACAGTGAAATAGGAACTGGAGAGCAAAGAGGTATGGTAAAAACGAGGTGGCCTCATAGTGCCCAAGGCTGGATTCTAATCTCTGCTCTGAATGAGCCCCAGAAGCAGCATAAATATTAGCCAGACATATTGGCCCTTGATCGCTTAAAAGACAAAAATGAAAACAAAAACACCCTCTTCCTACTGGAGGACTTAGAGGATGATTAACTAGAACCTGGGGGAGTTGGAATGTCATCAACGGAAGTCAAGTTCAAGTCAACAAAGCTGAGTTGCTAGGCTCCGGTGGGATCCTCCAGGAGGACTGGCAGCTGGTCCAAGTGGGTGCTGTCACTGTTTTGCTGGACCTTGTCCTGAGCCTTGATACAAATGTGAGGAACTGCTTTTAGAGAAACAGGTTGAGAGATAAGGGAAACCAGGAAACCAAAGGTTGGGGGTGTGGCTCAGCGTAGGCTGGCCTGGCATGTGTGAGGCACTGGGTTCAATCCCCAGCTCCCTCCACCCATGGGAAGTCAGAATGACCTACATTTTCACAGTAACCTCCTCTGTCTCCCCCTCCTGTAGCCCATTCTACTTGGGGGCCAGAGCCATCTTCCCCAAATTCACACTCACAATTCCTCTACTCAGAACTTTCCCATAGCTCCCTGCTGCCCTCTGACATTAATTCAACAGGGTCTTCTGGCTGTACTGGTCTTCAGGGCACCCACATGGCTGTTAAACACTTTTCTCAGGCCCAGGACAGTGAGATGCTGAAAGGGGTCCAATAAGTGCTCCATCCCAGTTATATCCTGGGTTTCCTTCAGGGCACTGGAAGCAAGGAAAACCATATTTAAATTTCATTTTAAATTTCTTCTGTTTTTTAAAAATAAGCTAGATGGGGTGGTGCAAGCCTGTAATCCCAGCAGCTCGGGAGCCTGAGGCAGGATCATGAGTTCAAAGCCAGCTTCAGCAACAGCAAGGTGCTAAGCAACTCAGGGAGACCCTGCCTCTAAATAAGATACAAAATAGGGCATGGGATGTGGCTCAGTGGTCACGTGCCCCTGAGTTCAATCCTCGGTACCCCAGGGATTGATAAGGAATCCATAAGATGCCTGAAATATACCCCATGACACTTTAGACCACCATGTTTTTTTAAAATTAATTTATTTGTTTTAGTTGTACACAATGTCTTTAATTCTTACGTGGTGCTGAGGATCCAACCCGGGCGGTGCACGTGCTAGGCAAGCGTTCTATCGCTGAGCCACAACCCCAGCCCCAACAACCATGTTTTTTTTTTTTATTATTTAATTAATTAATTTAAAAAAATTTTTTTCCAACTCATAGTGCATGTATTTAGCATCTTTTTACATACAACTGTTTGTATACAAAGTATATTCGTACAATTCAGGTCTTCAATCATGCAGTTAGGAAAATGATATCCATGTCATTCAACCACCTTTTCTTATTTCTATTTTTTTCCTTTTCTCCCCCTCCCTCCCCCGTTGCTCCCTCTCTTCCCCTCCCTTCCCTTTGACCATTATAGTGTTCCTCTAGTCCTCCTATGGACTCCCCCCCCCATCCAACAATACTATGAACTAGCCTCCTTATATCAGAGAAAACATTTGGCACTTGGATTTTTAAGACTGACTAACTTCACTTAGCATTATGTCTTCCAACTTCATCCATTTACCTGCAAATGCCGTTAATTTATTTTCTTTTATTGCTGAGTAAAATTCCATTGTGCATATATACCACATTTTCTTAATCCACTCATCTACTGAGGGACATCTAGGTTGGTTCCACAACCTAGCAATTGTAAATTGTGCAGCTACAAACATTGAGATAGCTTTGTCACTGTAATATGCTGTTTTTAAGTCCTTTGGGAATAGACCCAGGAGTGGGATGGCTGGGTCATAGGGTGGTTCCATTCCCAGTTTTCCAAGAAATCTCCATACTGCTTTCCATAACGGTTGCACCATTTTGCAGTCCCACCAGCAATGTATGAGTGTGCCTTTTTCCCCACATCCTCTCCAACATTTATTGTTGCTTGTGTTCTTGATAGCGGCCATTCTGACTGGAGTGAAGTGAAATCTTAGAGTAGTTTTGATTTGCATTTCTCTAATTGCTAGCGATGTTGAACATTTTTTCATGTATTTGTTGATTAATCATGTATCTTCTTCTGAGAGGTGTCTTCTCAATTCCTTAGCTCATTTATTGATTGGGTTATTTGTTCTTTTGGTGTAAAGTTTTTTAAATTCTTTATATATTCTAGAAATTAGTGCTCTGTCTGATGTGCATGTATTAAATATTTGTTCCCAATTAGTTGGCTATTCACCTCACTGATTGTTTCTTTTGCTGAGAAGAAGCTTTTTAGTTTAAATCTATCCCATTCATTAATTCTTAGTAGTAATTCTTGCGCTACAGGATTCTTATTAAGGAACTTGGGGCCTAATCCAACATGTTGGAAATTGGAGCTTACTTTTTCTTCTATTAGGCGTATTGTCTCTGGTCTAATTCCTAGGTCCTTGATTCACGTTGAATTGAGTTTTGTGCATGGTGAGAGATAAGGGTTAATTTCAATTTGTTGCATATGGATTTCCAGTTTTCCCAGCACCATTTGTTGAAGAGGCTATCCTTTCTCCACTGTACATTTTTGGCGCCTTTGTCTAATATAAGATAGCTGAAATTATATGTATTAGTCTCTGTGTCCTCAATTCTGTACCATTGGTCCACCAGTCTGTTTTGGTGCCATGCTGTTTTTGTTACTATTGCTCTATAATATAATTTAAGGTCCGGTATGGTGATGCCCCCCTGCTTCACTTTTCTTGCTCAGGATTGCTTTGGCTATTCTGGGTCTCTTATTTTTCCAGATGAATTTCATGACTGCTATTTCTATTTCTTTGAAGAATGACATTGGGATTTTGATTGGAATTGCATTAAATCTGTATAATGCTTTTGGTAGTATGGACATTTTGACAATATTAATTCTACCTATCCAAGAGCAAGGTAGTTCTTTCCATCTTCTGAGTTCTTCTATAATTTCTTTCTTTAGTGTTCTATAATTTTCATTATAGAGGTCTTTCACCTCTTTTGTTAGGTTGATCCCCAGGTATTTTATTTTTTTAGATGCTATTGTAAATGGGGTAGTTTTCATCATTTCCCTTTCAGAGGCTTTGTCGCTGATGTACAAAAATGCCTTTGACTTATGTGTATTGATTTTGTATCCTGCAACTTTGCCAAATTCGTTTACTAGTTGTAAAAGTTTTCTGGTAGAGTTTTTTGGGTCTTCTAGGTAGATTATCATGTCATCAGCAAATAGTGCTAATTGAGCTCTTCTTTTCTAATCTGGATCCCTTTAATTTCTTTCGTCGGTCTAATTGCTCTGGCCAGAGTTTCCAGTACTATGTTAAATAGCAGGGGGCATCCCTGTCTTGTTCCAGTTTTTAGAGGGAATGCTTTCAATTTTTCTCCATTTAAGATAATGTTAGCTCTGGGCCTTGCATAAATAGCTTTATAATGTTGAGATATGTTCCTGATATTCCTATTTTTTCCAGTGTTTTGAACATAAAGGGGTGTTGAATTTTGTCAAATGCTTTTTCTGCGTCTATTGAGATGATCATATGATTTTTGTCTTTAAGTCTATTGTTGTGATGTATTATGTTTATTGATTTCTGAATGTTGAACCAGCCTTGCATCCCTGGAATAAACCCCACTTGATGGTGGTGCACTATCTTTTTGATATGTATTTGTATCCGATTTGCCAGGATTTTGTTGAGGATTTTTGCATCTATGTTCATTAAAGATATGGGCCTGAAATTTTCTTTTTTGGATGTGTCTTTGCCTGGCTTTGGAATTAATGTGATATTGGCCTCATAGAAATAGTCTGGAAGAGCTCCCTCTTTTTCTATTTCTTGAAATAGTTTGAAGAGCATTGGTATTAGTTCTTCTTTGAAAGTCTTATAGAACTCGGCTGTAAACCCATCATGTCCTGGACTTTTCCTTGTTGGTAGCTTTTTGATGGCATCTTCTATTTCTTTGCTTGTAATCGGTCTGTTTAAGTTGTGTATAGCCTCCATTTCCAGTTTAGGCAAATCATACGACTCAAGAAATCTGTTAATGTTTTCAATATTTTCTGTTTTATTAGAATATAAGTTTTCAAAGTAATTTTTAATTATTTTCTGTATCTCTGAGGTGTTTGTTGTGATATTCCCTTTTTCATCACGAATGTTAGTAATTTGAGTTTTTTCTCTTCTTCTTTTTGTTAGCATTGCTAAGGGTCTGTCAATTTTGTTTATTTTTTCAAAGAACAAACTTTTAGTTTTGTCAATTCTTTGAATGGTTTCCTTAGTCTCAATTTCATTAATTTCTGCTCTGATTTTAATTATTTCCTGTCTTCTACTGCTCTTGGTGTTGGTCTATTCTTCTTTTTCTAGTGCTTTGAGGTGTGATGTTAAGTCATTTATTTGTTGGTTTTTTTTCCTCTTAAGGAATGAACTCAGTGCAATGAATTTTCCTCTTACTACTGCCTTCATAGTGTCCCAGAGATTTCTATACGTTGTATCTGTGTTCTCATTTGCCTCTAGGAATTTTTTAATCTCCTCTTTGATGTCTTCTTCAACCCCTTGTTCATTTAGTAGCATGTTGTTTAGCTTCCAGTTGTTGGAGTAGTTTTTCTTAATCCTTGTTTTGTTGTTGATTTCCAATTTCATCCCTTTATGGTCTGATAGAATGCAGGGTAGTATCTCTATTTTTTTATACTTGCTGAGAGTTTCCTTATGACCTAATATATGGTCTGTTATGGAGAAGGAGCCATGTGCTGCTGAGAAAAAAGTGTATTCGTTTACTGAGGGATGAAATATTCTATATATGTCCATTAGGTCTAAGTTGTTAATTGTTTTAAGGAGGCTTAAAGTTTCTTTGTTTAGCTTTTGTTTGGATGATCTATCCATTGGTGAGAGAGGTGTGTTGAAGTCCCCTAGAATAACTGTGTTGTGGTCTATTTTACTCTTGAACTTGAGAAGAGTTTGTTTAATGAATGTAGGTGCTCCATTATTTGGGGCATATAGATTTATGATTGTTATATCCTATTGATGAATGGTTCCCTTGAGTAGTAAGAAATATCCGTCTTTTTCCCTCTTGATTAGTTTTGGTTTGAAGTCTACCTTATTTGATATGAGAATGGAAACCCCCGCTTGTTTCCGCTGGCCATGTGAGTGATAAGACTTTTCCCAGCCTTTCACTTTCAGTCTGTTGATGTCTTTTTCTATGAGGTGTGTTTCTTGGAGACAGCAAATTGTTGGGTCATTTCTTTTAATCCATTCTGATAATCTGTGTCTTTTGATTGGTGAGTTTAGGCCATTAACATTCAGGGTTATTATTGAGATGTGATTTTTATTCCCATCCATTTTTATTTGAATTATGGTCTTTAGCTTGATTTGGTTTCTCTTCTGGTTGGAATTTCCCTTAGTTTAATATCTCCCTTTGTTGATTTTCATTGATATCTTTCTCTTCTTCTTCATGAAAAATGTTGCCCAGGATGTTCAGAAGTGCTGGCTTTCGAGTTGTGAAATCTTTTAGCTTTTGCTTGTTGTGGAAGGTTTTTTTTTTTTTTTTTTTTTTTTTTTTTTTATTATTTATTTACTTATTCATCATGCACAAGTATAGTATCTTTTTACATACAACTGCTTGTATACAAAGTATATAAGTACCATTCAGATCTTCAATCATGCATTTAGGATAATGATATCCATCTCATTCAACCACCAATTTTTTTTCCAACCCCCCCCTTACTCCCTCCCTCCCCTCCCTTTCCGTTGACCATTCTAGTGTTCCTCTGATCCTATGTACCCCCTTCCAACAACTCTGTGAACCAGCCTCCTTATATCAGAGAAAACATTCGGTACTTGGATTTTTGAGATTGACTAATTTCACTTAGCATTATATTCTCCAACTTCATCCATTTACCTGCAAATGCCATTATTTTATTCTCTCTTATTGCTGAGTAAAATTCCATTTTGTATATATACCATATTTTCTTTATCCACTCATCTACTGAGGGGCATCTAGGTTGGTTCCATAACCTAGCTATTGTGAATTGTGCTGCTATAAACATTGAAGTGGCTGTGTCACTGTAATATGCTGTTTTTAAGTCTTTTGGGAATAGACCCAGGAGTGGGATGGCTGGGTCATAGGGTGGTTCCATTCCCATTTTCCCAAGAAATCTCCATACTGCTTTCCATAGCGGTTGCACCATTTTGCAGTCCCACCAGCAATGTATGAGTGTGCCTTTTTCCCCACATCCTCTCCAACATTTATTGTTGTTTGTGTTCTTGATAGCTGCCATTCTGACTGGAGTGAAATGAAATCTTAGAGTAGTTTTGATTTGCATTTCTCTAATTGCCAGTGATGTTGAGCATTTTTTTCATGTATTTGTTGATTAATCGTGAATCTTCTTCTGAGAAGTGTCTTTTCAATTCCTTAGCCCATTTATTGATTGGGTTATTTGCTTTTTTGGTGTTAAGTTTTTTTAGTTCTATATACATTCTAGAAATTAGTGCTCTATCTGATGTGCATGTATTAAATATTTGTTCCCAATTAGTTGGCTCTCTATTCACCTCACTGATTGTTTCTTTTGCTGAGAAGAAGCTTTTCAGTTTAAATCTATCCCATTCATTAATTCTTGGTAATAGTTCTTGTGCTACAGGATTCTTATTAAGGAACTTGGGGCCTAATCCGACATGTTGGAAATTGGAGCTTACTTTTTCTTCTATTAGACGTATTGTCTCTGGTCTAATTCCTAGGTCCTTGATCCACTTTGAATTGAATTTTGTGCATGGTGAGAGACAAGGGTTTAATTTCATTTTGTTGCATATGGATTTCCAGTTTTCCCAGCACCATTTGTTGAAGAGGCTATCCTTTCTCCACTGTACATTTTTGGCACCTTTGTCTAATATAAGATAGCTGAAATTATATGTATTAGTCTCTGTGTCCTCAATTCTGTACCATTGGTCCACCAGTCTGTTTTGGTGCCAATACCATGCTGTTTTTGTTACTATTGCTCTATAGTATAATTTAAAGTCCGGTATGGTGATGCCACCTGCTTCACTTTTCTTGCTCAGGATTGCTTTGGCTATTCTGGGTCTCTTATTTCTCCAGATGAATTTCATGACTGCTTTTTCTATTTCTTTGAAGAATGACATTGGGATTTTGATTGGAATTGCATTAAATCTGTATAATGTTTTTGGTAGTATGGACATTTTGACAATATTGATTCTACCTATCCAAGAGCAAGGTAGGTCTTTCCATCTTCTGAGTTCTTCTATGATTTCTTTCTTTAGTGTTCTATAATTTTCCTCATAGAGCTCTTTCACCTCTTTCGTTAAGTTGATTCCCAGGTATTTTATTTTTTTTGGTGCTATTGTAAATGGCGTAGTTTTCATCATTTCCCTTTCACTGATGTACAAAAATGCCTTTGACTTATGGGTATTGATTTTGTATCCTGCTACTTTGCCAAATTCATTTACTAGTTGTAAAAGTTTTCTGGTAGAGTTTTTTGGGTCTTCTAGGTAGATTATCATGTCATCAGCAAATAGTGCTAATTTGAGCTCTTCTTTTCCTATCTGGATCCCTTTAATTTCTTTCGTCTGTCTAATTGCTCTTGCCAGAGTTTCCAGTACTATGTTAAATAGCAGTGGTGAGAGGGGGCATCCCTGTCTTGTTCCAGTTTTTAGAGGGAATGCTTTCAATTTTTCTCCATTTAAGATAATGTTAGCTCTGGGCCTTGCATAAATAGCTTTTATAATGTTGAGATATGTCCCTGATATTCCTAGTTTTTCCAGTGTTTTGAACATAAAGGGGTGCTGTATTTTGTCAAATGCTTTTTCTGCATCTATTGAGATAATCATATGATTTTTATCTTTAAGTCTATTGATGTGATGTATTATGTTTATTGATTTCCGAATGTTGAACCAGCCTTGCATCCCTGGAATAAACCCCACTTGGTCATGGTGCACTATTTTTTTGATATGTTTTTGTATCCGATTTGCCAGAATTTTGTTGAGGATTTTTGCATCTATCATTAAGGATCTAAAGCTTTTTTGGATGTGTCAAATTTTGAGTCTGGTTTGATATAAAGATTGCTTAAACCCATCAGGTTGGACATTTTTGATGACATCCTTTTCTTTGCTTGTAATCATCTGTTTAAATTGCTCCAGATCCAGAAATATGACTCTATTGTCAGGATTAGAGTACAAGTTTTCAAAGTAATTTCTAATTATCTTCTGTATATCTTTTGTTGTGATATTCCCTTTTTCATCACAAATGGTCTCTTCTTCTTTTCGGCATTGCTAAGGGTCTGTCAAAAAAGAACCAACTTTTAGTTTTGTCTGAATTGTTTCCTTAGTCTCAATTTCATTAATTTCTGTCCTGTCTTCTGCTGCTCTTGGTGTTGATCCCTTTTTCTAGTGCTAGGTGTGATGTTAAGTGTTTAATCTGTGCAATTTTTCCTTTCTGCTTGTGTCCCAGAGATTTCTTATGATGTATATTTACCTCTAGGAATTTTTTAATCTCCTTTTGATGTCTTCTTCAACCCCTTGTATTCAGTAGCATGTTGCTTAGCTTCCAGTTGTTGGAGTAGTTTTTCTTATTCCTTGTTTTGTCATTTTTCCATCCCTTTATGGTCTGAATGCAGGGTAGTATTTCTATTTTTTTATATTTGTGAGATTTGCCTCATAATATATGATCTATTTTGGAGAAGGAGCCATGTGAGATGAAATATTCTGTCCGTTAGATCTAAGTTAGTTTTATTTTCTTTGTTTAGTTTTTGTTTGGATGATCTATCCATTGGTGTGTGTTGAAATCCCCTAGAATAACTGTAATTTTTACTCTTGAACTTGAGAAGCCTCTCCATTATTTGATACTTTGATGTTTTCCCTTAAGTAGTAAGAAATATCCCATTTTGATTAACTTTGGCTTGATCTACCTTATTTGATATGAGAATGGAAACCCCTCAATGTGATTGGAAACCTTCAGTCTATTGATGTCTTTTTCTATGAGGTGTGTTTCTTGGAGACAGCAGATTGTTGGGTCATTTCTTTTAATCCATTCAGATAATCTGTGTCTTTTGAATGGCGAGTTTAGGCCGTTAACATTCAGGGTTATTATTGAGATGTGATTTTTATTCCCATCCATTTTTATTTGTATGATGATCTTTAGCTTGATTTGGTTTCTCTTCTGGTTGGTATTTCCCTTAGTTTAATATCTCCCTTTGTTGATTTTCATTGTTATTTTTCTCTTCTTCTTCATGGAAAATTTTGCCCAGGATGTTCAGAAGTGCTGGCTTTCGAGATGTGAAATCTTTTAACTTTTGCTTGTCGTGGAAGGTTTTTATTTCATCTTCAAATCTAAAGCTCAATTTTGCTGGATATAAGATTCTTGGTTGACATCCCTTTTCCTTCAAAGCTTGAAATATGCTATTCCAGGATCTTCTTGCTTTTAAGGTCTGGGTAGAAAAATCTGAACAAAGTCTGATTGGTTTCCCCCTATATGTAATCTGCTTCCTTTCTCTTGTGGCTTTTAATATTCTCTCCTTGCTCAGTATATTAGGCATTTTCATTATAATGTGTCTTGGTGTGGATCTGTTGTGATTTTGTATGTTCGGTGTTCGGTAGGCCTCTTGAACTTGGTTTTCCCCTTCATTCCTCAAGTTTGGAAAATTTTCTGTAATTATTTCGTTAAATATAAATTACTCATTCCTTTGGCTTGAAACTCTGCCCCTTCCTCTACGCCAATCACTCTTAAGTTTGGTCTTTTTATGCTGTCCCATAATTCTTGGATGTTATGTTCTTGATTTCCAACGAGTTTTGCTGTATAGTCTAAATTCTTCTCTAGGACATATATTTTGTCTTCATTGTCTGAGGTTCTTTCTTCCAAGTGGTCTACTCTGTTGGAGATGCTTTCAATTGAACTTTTATTTTGGTTTATTGCTTCTTTCATTACTGGAATTTCTGTTTGGTTTCTCTTTAGAGCCTCTATTTCCCTATTGAAGTAATCTTTTACTTCCTGTATTTGTTTTTGGAGTTCTTTGTCAAAATGATCTTTTGCCTCCTGTACTTGCTCCCTCATCTCATTTTTGAGTTCATTTTTAAGTTCCCTAAACATTTGGAATATGTAATTTCTAAATTCCATCTCTGGCATTTGACCAACTGTGTTTGCCATGGAATCTACTGATGAGGTATCTTGATTTGTTTGTGTCACTTTCTTCCCTTGTTTTTTCATGTTGCTTTGTGTCTTTTCTTCCTGCATTGTGGGACCTTGACTATTTCGATTTTACCTTAAAGCCTTATGTTGTTCCTGTAGTACAATGCTATCAGATCCCCTTATAATTCCTTTACACTTTAAAACCTATCACTTTCTATTCTGAAACTCCAAGTTTGATCACAATGTACAAATTTGGTTAACCCAGATATTATTTCCAATTTACTCTGTACGCTTCTGATTGGGTTTTATAGCTTCTAGTATTGGATACAGAGGTGTTATGTTTAGGAAGAAGGAAGTGTCTTGAATTGTTCTTTCTTGGAAAGTATGAAAAGGGAGTTCTATTGAAGTGGTTTAGTGGAAGTGGTTTAGTATCAGTAGATGAGAGAAGAAAGAGAATGGAGTAGACAATTAGGTAGAAAGACCAATTTATATATAAAGTAAGATGGAAAAGAAAAAAATGATAAAAGAGTAGAAATTGGTGTAAGAGGGAGGAGAGAGAATTAAGAAAATAGAGAGTAAACTATATATAACACCACTTTGCTATCCAGTTCAATTGTGCCAGTTCTAGAAATCCCAAGTTCTGCGTATAACTTGTTTTTGCCTCTGTTTAGTATGCACTGGCAGGGTGTAAATATGAAAGATGAAGGAGGAAGAAAAGATGCAAAAGTGAGAAGGAAGAAAAGAAGGAAAGAAAAAAGGAGCAGAAGCAAACAAACAAACACACTGACAATCAATGCAAACAAAGCAAAACAAAATAAAGCCAAAAAAAGAGAAAGAAAAACCAACCAACCAACCAACCAACCAACAAACAAAAAACCCAAAAACCAATAAAACAAGCAAACCAACCAAAAAAAAAAAAAAAAAAAAAAAAAAAGTCGATCCCCAAGTCTCGAACAAAACGGGCCCCGGGAAGCCCTCCTCTTTTTTCCTTTCCAGTTTAAGCCAACTGCATCGGACCACGTCCAGACAGTCTGCGGCCCTGTCAGTGGAGTCAAGGCTGCACCCTAGGCCAGCGGCAGAATGGCTCAGGGGAAGATTGGCTCAGGGGGGTTGTGTGTCAGCAGATGAATGGCACCGGGAAGGGGACCCTCCAGGAGGCACCCTTTCCCCACGCCCACCCACAGTTGTAGCTTCTTGTGGCCGCTGCGCTGGCCTCAGACACGCCCTCCCCTGCTGGTTAACGGAGCCTCACCCAGGTGTGCGCTGCCTTCAGAGCTCTGGCGGCTCCCTGGATGTCTGCAGCTGTTCTGCCCTTCTGACTTTTCCCCTTTGTCTGGGTCAGCCACTGTATTTCTCAAAGATGGCGGTGTTCTCCTCCCATTCAACAGCAGCTCTGCAGACCCTTGTGTCAGTCCAGAGCGTGTGGGGTCGGCTTGGCAAGCTGTGCGAAAGAGCTCTACGTGGATACCGCCCACGCCTCTAGGCCTCTTTCAATCCCTCCTCGCTGATCAGTTTCAAAGCCACTGGGTGGATGTCTCCTTGCTGGGATGTTATCGGGCAGCTGCGCCTGCCTGCAGCGCAGACAGCGTTGCTTCCGACTGTGGACCGCTGTGACTCTGCCCCTGCTCGTCGTGATGCGGAGAACGTTGTATTTTGCTGTCCAGAGGTGCACGAATGTCTTGGCTCCTTTTCAGTTGTAATGGAATTGCTAGTAACACATTCAAACTTCCCACTCTGCGTCTTTTAGCACCTGCGTTCAGAGAGCACCTCCCTCCTGTCTGCCATCTTCCCAGAATCCCTCCACAACCATGGTTTTTAACGTTTTACTTCCTCAGCGTGGCATGTCTCTCTCTCTCTCTCTCTCTTTTTTAATATTTATTTATTTGCTTTAGTTGTACACAATGCACATGGTGCATTATTAGCACATGGTGCTGAAGATCGAACCCGGGCCGCGCACGTGCTAGGCGAGCGCTCTACTACTGAGCCACAATCCCAGCCCTGGCATGTGTCTCTTGCTCGCCTCTCTAGCCCCCTCTCTCAGCACTGTCCTCTACATGAGCTTACAGTATCAGCATCCTGTGGGCAGATGAGCAACTGTGTGTGAACTCCTGTCCCTCATTTGACTGTAAGACTCCAGCTCAGTGAGTACAGGGGCAAGGCCTCACTCACTGTAGGAACCCTAGAGCTCAGGACAGACTCAGTAACATGCAAGCAGGACTTCAGGGTAGAGTTTCAAGGAGAGTCAGTATGTGATTAGGACTAGAGGAAAAAGATGTGCTTATTGCAAGAAGAATGAAAGTAGAGGCCCAGATATTTCTCCCCTATCATAATGGTGGAAATTTCAAGGGCAGGCCTGAAACCACTGACCAGAGATTTATCTCTCCCCCTCTCCCTGACAAAGAAATGCTTTGCACCAAAGATACTGACTTTTTAGAGCTATGTAACAATGAACTCGCACACAGGGAAAGTCCCCAAACCCTAGTTAAGTAGGCTAAAATGAACAAAGGATTTATTATTTAAGAGGGTTGCAACTTTCATATAATATATAAGACTGAGAGCTTACTGTGTGTCAGGTACATTTCTAAATGATTGACACGTACCAATTCAATCCTTAAAACAACCCAAATGAGGGAGTTGCTCCAATCATTCCAGTTTTACAGATGGGATTTCCAGAGATTATGTGATTTGCCCAATGTTATATGGCTAGTAGACAGTAGAGCCTAAATTTAAATCTACATAGTTTTCAGTGTGTACATTCACTCTTCTCTCAAAGACTCATCTTTGAAGGATCTCATTGAGCTTCCTGCTCCAGCAGAAAACCCTTCCAGAATTGTTCCTAACTGGATGAAGATAAGGAACAACCTCCAGATAGCATCTCTGGCTCTTTGTATCTGCCTCCCTCCAACTTAGCTCTCCTGCCTCAAAGGAGGATATTTCCAAGGCTCCTCTTGGTACCCTCACTAGGTACTTCCCTTCCCTGAAAAAGACTGCAAACTGTCATGTCTATCCTGGCTATTTGCTTTGCCTGGAAGGCTTCAACTTTTTTTTTTTTTAATATTTATTTATTTGCTTTAGTTGTACACAATGCATTTATTTTTATGTGGTGCTGAGGATCCAACCCGGGCTGCGCATGTGCTAGGCAAGCGCTCTACCGCTGAGCCACAACCCCAGTCCCAGGAACACTTCAACTTTTTAATGCCTTCTTCTTTACCTTACCTCCTCCTCTAGGCAGAAATAACCTTCCCCTCCAGACCCACAGTGATGAACGACCTGACCAGATCTCTACTGCATATTTACCATGCTGTTCTATAGTTACCGATATATATGCCTGTTCTGTTTACTGGTCTGTGGGTTTATCAAGGAAAAGGATGGTGTCTGGTCTTGAGGCCAGCCCATCAGGGGGACAAATTTCCCCAATCACTAGTCCAACAATCAGAAACTGAAAAGCAATTTATATCTTGTCTAAGTCTGGCAAAAAAAAAAAAAAAAATTGGTGAAGGGAATATCACATTTCCAACCCAGATGAAAACTTTTTGAGATACGCACTGGTTATTTCTCAACCTTACGGCTGGTACCCACCAAATCTCCCTCCTCTCTACATCTCATGGAGAACCTGACTATGGTTGAGTCTTGCCTTTCTTGTTTTACCCACAAACTTCTTCCCTTCTGGATCTTTTCTCTTAGCCATCAACTATGTTCCTTTCATGTGAACCAGGTCAGCTGGTGTTGCTGGTTACAGCTGTGGCTGTTCCAGGATTCATGTTCCCTTGTTACTTCCACCTTTGTGTCCTCCACCCTTAAATGAGAGCCTGCTATAGAATTGGTGTTCCTGAGGGTCCCTTCTCCATTTCCCTCCCTTTGAGGAAAAGCCCAAATACTTCCCAGGTCTCCCACCAACTGACTTCAACATTCTTTCCCCTCTCTGCCTCCTATTTTCCCTCTAATGTGAGTTCTAGGCTTCAAACAAGCAGCCCCACGACAGGCCTGTGTGTGTGTGTGTGTGTGTGTGGTGTTTTGTGCCAGGAATTGAACCCAGGGGTGCTTAACCACTGAGTCACATCCTCAGTCCTTTTTTTTTTTCTTTTAAATTTTGGGACAGGTTCTTGCTAACTTACTTAGGGCCTCAGTAAGTTGCTGAGGCTGGCTTTGAACTTGTGATCCTCCTGCCTCAGCCTCCAGAAGTAACTGGGATTACAGGCATGCCTCAAGCTGTTGTCGCCTGAAGCGATGGCCGCTTGGAGCAACGAAGCCGCGGGAAGAAGTTCAGAGGCGAACTGGAAACAAACAGCTTTTTATTCTGATAACTTTTCTCTCTGGCTCTAACAATGACTAACACGCGCCACACATACCACCAAAATGGCGCTGACCCGATCAGCAATCTCGGCTGAAGTCCCGCGAGATCCCGGGCCAAGTCCCGTGAGACTACGGAAGGCGACAATGCCCAAATCTCCATGGCCCATAGTCAACCACAATTTAAGCCATCTCCCCAAACAGGGCTCCTGCATTTCCCCCCATAAGTCATTACTGTCTCTTTGAGATTTTTTATTGTTTTGAAATCTACTGACTGATGGACCCTCTGTCCACTTTTCTTTTCAAATGCTGGCGGTTCTCAATGTATCTGTGAGTTATCCTTGAGAGCGCATAAGCAATCAGAAAGACTTTTTATTTCTGTTTCTAGTGTATGCAAATGTCTAGTAATACCCTTCATATTTTCTGTAATGGATTCTACCCATGGGGGAGTAGAGGACACAAGTGGTTCCTCTACTTGACAGTCCTTTTTCTTGGTCTTTTTTAGTTTCTTTTTTTTTCATTTTCTCAGGATCACTTTTACTAGATTCCTCACCACTGCTAATTTCACTGACAGCAATATCCTGAGGCCCAGGTTCCATTAAGAGCAAGTATCCTTCAGCTATCTCCAATAACTCCCGAATAGCTCTAATAGCTTGGATTTTTGTCATTTTGGGGACTCTTCTAATATTCTCTTTACTGGTCTTAGTTGGCCCAGTGGAAGCTACGCTTTTTTGATCACTTTCACTTTGTTCTATATCCTCCTCACTGAGAACAGAGTCAGGTATATCAAGGAGTCTTTGTATAGCCTCTATCACTTGGGATTCAGTTATATTCGAACTCATCTTTAGAGACCTTTCAGTTCTTACCTGTCTGCTCCGAAGTCCCCGTACGGGCCACCACCTGTTGTCGCCTGAAGCGATGGCCGCTTGGAGCAACGAAGCCGCAGGAAGAAGTTCAGAGGCGAACTGGAAACAAACAGCTTTTTATTCTGATAACTTTTCTCTCTGGCTCTAACAACGACTAACACGCGCCACACACACCACCAAAATGGCGCTGACCCGATCAGCAATCTCGGCTAAAGTCACTCGAGATCCCGGGCCAAGTCCCGCGAGATCCTGGTCCAAGTCCCGCGAGATCCCGGGCCAAGTCCCGTGAGACTACGAAAGGCGACAATGCCCAAATCTCCATGGCCCATAGTCAACCACAATTTAAGCCATCTCCCCAAACAGGGCTCCTACATCAAGCCCTCAATGCCCAGCAAACCTGCACTCTTCTTCCTCTCTTCCCACCTCTCTACTCAGTTTGCTTCTTTCTCCGTGGTCCTGGATCCTTAGAATGGTCTAAACCCTGTGTCTGTCCCTCTGACTTTGGACTGCCTGCCGTCCTCACCCCTATCTCCTTTCTGGGATCACTACTTGTCATTGCTCTTGTTTTCTGATGCTTCTTGAATCCCTGCCATGAACTGACTTTCTCAATAGTTTCTCAGACCAGTTGTGTGGCTTGCTTTTTTGCCTCAACTAGACTGCAAGTTTCTTACAACAAACTCAAACAGCAGAACTAATTTCATCCGAGTGTGTGATTAAGTGATAACCTCAACAAGGCAGGTTGAGGATTCCTTATTCAAAATGCTTGGTACCAGAAATGTTTCAGAGTTCTTTCTTTCAGGTATTTGTGTAAATGTTACTTGTTAAAGTATCTCTAAACTGAAAGTCTGAAATCCTAAATGTTCCAAAATCTGAAAATTTTGAGCACAGACATGACACTACAAGAAGTCACTTCAACAAATCTGGGACTCATCATAGGACACATCTGACTTCTGAGAAGATAACATAAAAATGTGTCTTAGATGAAATTTTATCTTATCAATGCACAATAAGTGAGATTAAACACTTTTCCAGACCCCCTGGCGGGCATGCTGGGCCTTGAACACACTCTGTCAGCTCTGCCTAAGGGTTTTTGCTCTCACTGGTTTCTTTATCTGAAATGCTCTTCTAGCATGGCTGTCTGCTCACCTCCTTCAGGTCTTTCCTCAAATGTCACCTTCTTAGTTGGGCCCCCTTTCACCTTATTTAACATTACAACACGCTCCCTTTTTATTTTTTTAACACTGATTTTCCTCTATAGTATTTATCCCTGTTTGATGCTCTATTACTTAAAGGGCTTTTGTTCATGGCTGTTGGCCCAGTGTCTGGAACAGGGCCTGGCAAATAACAGGCATTATTGTTGGATGAATAAATATTGTTGGGTGAATACAGCTTGAACTTCACCAGGTTGGGGAGGGGATGTTTTTCCTTACTGCTTTTATTCCTAGTGCCTAACACAGTAGCTGGCAAACAGTGGGTGCTCAATAAATATTTATTGACTGAAGGATGTATGAAGTGCCTGCGAACTAGGTAACTTGTGGCAAGAACAGGAGAGCAATTAAACTCACTCCAACAGTTTGTCTCGCGGGGCAGTTTGTCCCACGGGGTAGTGACTGCCCCAACTCTCTTATTTTGGGGGAGGGACTTTTTGGAAAAGACTTCTTCCTGGTTTTCCTAATACCCTGTGCACTGCTTTGCACGTTGTATGGCTGCACCAAATATGTCTAATGTGTTTTAACCCAGTGTTTTATTGCAAGTAGGCCACAGCCGCTTCAGCTCCTCCGGGGTAAAACTGGCATGCAGGTGTCCACCCGCCCTTCAGAGAAGTAGTGAACGAACAGCACAAAGCGTTTCTGCCGGTCTACAAAGAGCCGGTCCAAAATCCAAGCTGAAGAGCTTTCTGCCCGCTTCAGCATGTTGACCATGACCACATACACCCCTTTCATGGGTCAGACGACCTCTCCTGCCGACCTTCCCTCTATATGGGGGACTGAAAGAGAAACGAGTCGGAGTGAATGCCCCATGCGGACCTCCACGATACGGGAACCGCCGGAAGGGGTCCGATTCTGGACCAGGGGTTCGGCAGGGCGCGCGGGAGCGGGGGGGCGCGCGGGTGGTTCCGCGCGGGGATGCGCGCGCGCGCCTGCCTCGCCTCCCTCGCCCGCTCCGGTGCTACGTGCTTTCTTTGTCAATGAGGCGCCGCTCTGAGCTGCAGTAGCACTCGCGGCCCGAGAGCTGGAGCCGGAGCTGGTCCCCGAACCCAGCGAACCAGCAAGAGAGAGGAGAGCGGGGCGGAGAGGCGGCCACCGGCGGCGGGAGGGAGGGACCCGAGCGCGCCTGGGAGCCGCCAGCCCGGGATCCTCACAGCCTCGCCCCCTCGGTTAGGAACCGGCCTCGGGGAGGGGGCCCCGGGCGGCGCCCGTCCCACCCTCGCTGCCCGGGGCGCGCCGGCGTGCGGCGACAGGCACCGTGGGAATCCCGGCCCGCGCCAGCCGCGGCTCCATGCAGCTCGGGCCCCTGCGCGGGTGAAGCCGCGGCTCCCCGGAGCCCGCCACGGGCAGAGGCAGGACGAGCGAGCAAGTCGCGCCGCCTGGCGCCCCCTCCCTCCGGCGCCCGGGCCATGGCCGGAGATGCCCGGTGAACACCGGGGCGCCGAGGGCTGGGCTCCCCGGCGCGGTGTGGAGCGAGGCAGCGGCCTGGATGTGTGAAGGGTCCCCATGGCTCTGCAGGAGGCGAAGCCCCGGGGCCCGAGGGAAGCTGGGCCAGCGGCGCAGGGGCCCAGGGACCGGCCCCGGGCGCATGGGCTCGGCCAGGCCGGCTGGGGAGCCGCGCGCTGCCGGGGCGTGAGGAGCCCCGGAGTCGGTGGGTCCCAGGATGCGCCGCCGCCGCCGCTGCCGCCGCTGCTACTGGGACTCCTGCTGCTGGCGGCCCTTCCAGAGCATTGCCGGGCGGACCCGGGTAAGCACTTGGCGGCGGTTCCTGGAGTAGCTGGGCTGCCCGTCGGGGCCAGCACCTGACCCGGTGGCGATGCATGGAGAGGTCTTTGCGGCACCGGTGCTGGGATTTTCTCCGCCCTTTGCTGTTGCAACAGCGGCGGAAGTCAGAAATCTGTCTCCCGGGAAGGCTCTGTTGGGCGGGGAGGGAAAAAAGAGGCACATTCCTATCTTCTTTCTGGACAAGTTGCATATCCTGCCTAGTGGTCCCGCAGGCAAGCTTCAGTTAGATATATCTAAGACGGGAGTGTTTAGAGCACCTTCAAAGGGATGCGTTAATTAGTAGGACACGTTTGGAGTGGGGACGTCTACTAGATTTTGGGCTTACTGTTGAGAATGTCCACTTTGTCTTCACTGCATGGACTGACTAGAGAGTTTTAAGCAATCCCCATGTCGGCTTTCCCCAAATCATCACCCCTCCCGCCCCCCCCCCCCAACCCCGTGTAGATAGTGGATACCTTTTCTTTTGGGATGTAGGTACCTAAAATAATTGATTGCATCTGGCAAAGGAATTCAGGCATTGTTCAAAGTATATAACCCACTGTTTGTAGGAGGCTAGTTAAAAGCAATCATGCTTGGCTTCTAGGCTTCCTTTAGACAATCGCTAAGAAATAGATTTCTGTAATTCCTTGGACATTTTTGTGAAATCTATTGTAACTGTTTGGGTGGAATTATTCTGCAAAAGTGCTTCAAAACTTATACTGTGTAGTCAACAATTGTCTTTGAAATAAGAATGATTACTATGGCACTTGTAAAGGGCAGGCTTTTGTGTTTGTGATGGAATTCTGGGCTCTTGGTACATTCAGTTTATCAAGGAATATAGCTCCCACTTCAGGGAATTCATTCCAGTAGTTTAGTGGATTTTAGCAAGGGCTAATGAGGACCTCTTTTTTCTATGGGTTCCCCTCCCCCAAACTAGATTAGGATTCCTAATGATGAAGGAGCTCACACACTGTCTTAGACATGAGGGTTTCAGGTTAAAAATATTTCTTGTCTTCAACAGCTTATTTAAAGGCCACTTTCCATGAAACACTTAAAGGGTCACTGACATGAAGTATTTTGTGTGTGTGTGTGTGTGTGTGTGTGTGCAAGTGATGGTTAAGGAATTTTCTATTGTGATTATAGTGGTTACAAAGTTCAGTAGTCAATCTGTTGAAGAATTTTAGCCCTCACTGTTTATCGTTTTTAGTTGTTTTCAGTAGTGTGTATTTGACACAATAGTTAAAGAACAAGTCCTGAGTAAGACACAGATAAATGCCTTGGTATCCATTGGCTCAGAAATAGACAGTTTTTGTTTCAAATGTGTCAGATCCTTGATAGTTTTGTAAATTGTGTATGAGATATTCACTTTTGCATGTTGTTCATTTGAGTGTAGATACCAAAAACTGTTCAGCCATCTGTAAAATGTGAAATTTGGCTTTCATGTATTGTTCCTATTCAGCATGGTATCAGATGATTTGATTTCCTCTGATCGCTTTTTCATTTCTGATCTCCCTTCCAACCTTTGTACTCAGACCCTTCTGAACCTTTGTGACTTTGCTTGGCTCCTCTTTCAGACAGCGAAAGTCTGACTTAGGGGACTTCTGATGTATATCTTTTGGTTTTAGCCCTGGTGTCCTTTTTCTTTTTTTCTTTTAGGGTAGGGGTCATGAGGACACAGGGCTAAGAAAGACACTTTGATTATAATGATGGTAAAACTCATTAAAGTGATGTTGTTCCCCAAAGTCCTTCATCTTTTCCCTTCTCATTGGAGTGATTTGTTGCTTCCTCTGTGCTTTTTGGATGCCCTTTTTTGCTGTTATCCTTGATGATCAGTTTTCTTTGGTCCAGCCCACCTGTGGATCCACTGCTGCCCCTGAGCTCCATCATTTCCTGTGTGTTTGCTGCTAATTTTATGACTGGTTTCTCAATGGAAGAGTTAAACCCTGGGTTCCCTGTCTTACCTCCTCCCTCTTTCATTTGTTCTCTGATTTCCACTTGCAGCAGTTTCATCCCAGGGTGGCTGAGTCCTCGGCTTCATACAGGCATCCCCGGGGGTTTTGAGAAGGGAGCAATGACAGGAGGAAGGCAAAACAGATGACACTTGCCTGGGACCTTTGACTTTCAATAAAGAACCTAGTCCAGAACTTTTTCTGATGGATAACTGTGGTCCAGCACTGCCCTCCACTGCAGAATGTCTGATGTTGAGTTGTGTGAGAAGCCAAACCTGTGACAAGTAAGGTCCTACGTAAAGAGCTGGCTTGCTATGGACATGTCATTTGCAATGGTTACACCATTCGCATCATTGCTGTTCCTTCATTCTTTTCTTTTCCCTCCCTCCCTTCCCTCTTTCCTGCCCCCCCATCTCTTTCTTTCTTTCTTTTTGTGATACAAGGAATTGAACCAAGAGGGTGTTTTACCCAGCGAAATTCCCAACCTTTTTGATTTCTTATTTCCAGACAGTCTTGCTAAGTTGCCCAGGCTGGCCTGGAGTTTGCCTCAGCTTCCCAAGTGGCTGGAATTATAAGTGTGTGTCACTCAGCCTGGCCTGGTCCTTGTTTTCTAAGCAAGGCTAAGCCAGACACTTGTCTTGGTTGAAAAATGGGCAAAAAATAGATTTGTTTACAAAAACAATCTGTTGCAGTTGTTTAGCATCTTTGTGTCCTCGGGCCCTGCGGTGTGTCCCAAGCCTGTTTCCACCCACACCACCCCAGCCTCTTTGGCTTTAATATCAAAGGAAGTTGAGGTCCTTCTCTTTCCCACACAAAGAATAAACTGCTGTCATGTTCACTGTCCTTCAGACTCCCTCTCCTAACTTCCATCTCCACGGAACCCTTGCTTGCAGGCAGTGGCTTCTATTTTGGATGTAGGAGAAGTTTCTTTATAGCAGGGAATGCTGACACCCTCTATTCTCTCCTGCCATCTGGGCCTCAGGCAAAAATGTTAAAGTTCAGATTTGTCTTTCCAATCTTCTTCTTTTTTTTTTTGGTACTGGGGATTGAACTCAGGGGCACTCGACCACTGGGCCACATCCCCAGCCCCCTCCTTTTTTTTTTTTTTTTTGTATTTTATTTAGAGACAGGGTCTTACTGAGTTGCTAAGCGCCTCGCCATTGCTGAGGCTGGCTTTGAACTCGCAATCCTCCTGCCTCAGCCTCCCAAGTGCTGGGATTACAGGAGAGTGCCACCGCGCCCGGCCCAATCTTCTTACCTACTAATCAATTCGTTATATCCTGATTCCTCCTGGTTTCCCTACTGTCTGTTACAATGCCCAGCATGGGAACAGGAATTTATTAAGTTTTACAGCTTTCTTGTATTACCTTCTGCCTTAGCTGATACTGTTAGATGCTAGAATATTATTTCATTTAAGTAATTCACAGTACGTTGTGAATGGCTACTTGATTTGAGGAATGTATTTGTATTTTGAAAGAAAGTTGTTTTTTTGAAGATGAGTTTGTTGAGCCCAGGAAATCTCTTAATTTAGTACAATACATGGGGGAAGCAACTTTTGCTCTGTGATGTCTTTCTCTTTCTTGCCTTCTCCAACCTCTTTGCACACATCATCAACTGGGCTTCCCATTCCACAGATGCTACATAGTTCATTTGATCACTCATTCATTAGTTCATTATGTTTTGAGTACATTAGTCTTCAGAGGAACAGAAAAGAAAAGCTTCCATTCTCCTGGCAATCAGAAACTGGCCCAGAGCTTTCAAAACTCTACTATGCATACACATCACTTAAAGATTCTGCAAAAACTCAGGCTTTGATTCCATAGGTCTGGGGTAAGATCTAAGATTCTGCATTTCTAACAAGTGCCTGAGTGATGCTGGTCGATGGGTCCTTGTTCAGTAGAATTAAAAATAAATAAGTGTAGGTCTGGTAGTGGGAAGTTCTCGAAAGAAGAACAAATCTGGGGGCTAGCACCCCCATATGTACACTTGTTTATATAGGGTGGTGAGGGGAGGCCTCAAGGGTGAGATGACTTTGGAGTGGAGAGCTAACTGGCTCTCTTGGGAACAGAATTCCAGGCTGAGGGCAAAGTGCATGCAAAGGCTTGAGGTGGTTGAGGGACAGCAGGAGGCCAGCGTAGAACTGAATGAAGAAGGAGAGAGTGGTAAGAAATTGTGCTGAGGAGGAGCAAGGGCTGAGTCATGCAGGGCGTACTGCCTGTGGAGAGAACTTGGTATTTTATTCTGGAATGAGGCAGTAAGCCATAGGAACTTCTAAGCAAGAGGAGACATAATCTGATTTCAGTTTTAAAGAATCACCTTGGCACTGGGCGCAGTGGTGCATGCCTGTAATCCCTGTGGCTCAGGAGGCTGAGGCAGGAGGATTGCGGGTTCAAAGCCAGCCTCAGCAAAAAGCAAGGTGCTAAGCAAACTCAGTGAGACCCTGTCTCTAAATGAAATACAAAATAGGGCTGAGGACATGGCTCAGTTGTTGAGTGTCCCTGAGTTCAATCCCCAGTACCTATGGTGGGAGGAAAGATTATAAAGCCAAGCAGGATGCAGGCAGATCAGGTGGGAGCCTAGTATTGAAATCCAGTCTGCTGATAAAGATGGCTGAGATAGATTATAGTAGGAGAGGTGGTAGAAGTGGTTAGATTTTGGACATGTTTTGAAGATAGAGGTGATAGTGTTTTCAGATAGAGTAAGAGGGTGGGAGAAGAAGAGAGGAACCAATATGGCTCCCAGGGTTTTTGGCTCAAGGAACTGGGAAGAAGTTACCATCAACTGAGATGGGAAGGTTGCAGTTGGCTCGGTTTTGGGGTAGGAAATACAGAGTTCGTTTAAAGCATGTAAAACTTGAAATGTTTACTAAGCAAAGATGTCAGGTAACCAGCTGAACAAAGCAGTCTGGAATTGTAGGGAGATATCAGGTATAGAGATCTGAACTTGGGAGCTGTCATCGGGGAGCTGGGTAAGGGGCCTGGAGAGGAAGTAGAGAAGAGGGGAGATCTGTAGTAGGCTCCTAAGCGCTGCAGCACTTGTGGGTTCAGGGAGAAGCAGGACCAGCCAAAGAGCAGAGAAACGACCAGAGAGAGGTAGGAAGAGAAGAAAATGTATTCAGTGTCCCAGAACCCAAGTGAAGAAAGCATCTGAAGAGGAGGGAACCATCCGCTTCCTAGATGCTGCTAAGAGTGGGGCTGGACCGATACTAGTGATGCACGTTGGGTCTACAGACGTGGCAGTGTTTGGTGTCCCTAAGAGAGACGCAGACACAGCTGGATGGCAGTGGGTTCAAGAGAGAAAAGAAGAGAAATTCAGACAGCAAACAGGACAACCCTATTAGAGTCTTTTCTACAGAGAAAAGTAGAGTAATAGGAGAAATGGGTCCATGGAGGCTTAAGATGGGGGAAATGATTATATATATTCATGCTTTCTTGTTTTTTTTTTTTTTTTAACACTAAAGACATACAGCAAGAATGTTTGAATGGTATTTTTTTCCTTGAAGTTACTCGCAAAATGTCCCAAATCTTGCCTCTCCCTACTCCCCACCTTCCCACAAAGTAAAGATGATTTGGGAACACTGTGCTTTCAATATTGATCTAAAATAGAAGTTAGATATCCCTCCCTGCCGCACATCCACACTGCTGTGGAAACTCTGAGATCCTGAAATTCTGAAGATGAGCAGAGAGGCTCTCAGAAGCCCACTTATCCCAAGTCTTAAATTACTAGAATATGATCTGAGAACGTGCCAGAAGAACGCGCATGCTCCTCTTTTCATTCTCATTAACCTTCAAGCTCATATTGTGGTTTTCTTTCTTTCCTCCCCCCGGCCTCCCCACTTTTTTAAACAACAACTCTACTCTTCTCTAGACAAAAATGAATAGTTGGAATGACCCTAAAACATTTCGTTGCTTGACAACATCTTAGAGGGGATTTCTAAACACACAGAGGGACACATTATGCTAGGTTATGGGATGGCTGCCACGGATGATGACTCTCTTTGAGGACTTCAGGACCAAAGGAGCGGTCAGCAATCTGGGTGTCGTAGATATCAGTTATTGTAGCTGGTGGGAAGGTGGCGAATGAGTCACGTTAATTCGGCTGTATTTGCTATGCACCTGGCATCTGCCAGGCTCTTTGCTAGATGCCTGGTATTTAGTGGAGGACAAGCCCAGCCTGGCCCCTGCCCTCAAGCGGTCAGTAACCTAGGACAAGAATCCCTTACCCAGGTGGGTGGAGTGGCAGGTGGAAGTACCTCCATGAAGTAGGTCAGGCAGGGATTTGTGACAAGACAGGAAGTGCCCAAACTTTCTAAGGAGTTGGCTGCTGTTTGGCTGCAGCCTGGAAGGGATTGGAGCTTAGCGCTGTAGTTCTGAATTCTCAAGAAAACTTGGATCTTTATTTAGTGTTTTTTTTTTTTTTTTTTTTTTTTTTGGTACCGGGGATTGAACTCAGGGGCACTTGACCACTGGTCATATCCCCAGCCCTTTTTTGTATTTTATTTAGAGACAGGGTCTCACTGAGTTGCTAAGTGCCTCACCATTGCTGAGGCTGGCTTTGAACTTGCAGTCCTCCTGCCGCAGCCTCCCAAGTGCTGGGATTACAGGCGTGTGCCACCATGCCCTGCTGGATCTTTATTTAGAACCTCCTTGTTTTCAAAGCTCAGGAGTGAATTTTGAGTTTTGAAATATCATGCCATACAAAGAGAACACACCCATGAGCCATCAGATTTTTTAAAAAAATCAAATTTATTAAGGTATAACTCATATACATTACAATCTGCCTTTTCCAGGTGTGCTGTATGTTGAGTTTTGATGGAAGTATACCTCATGGATCCCTCACCTGTATCCAGACATAGAATGTTTCTATCACCCTAAAGGTTCTTTCCTGCCCCTCTGTAGTCAGTCCCCCAACTGAGCATCAAGTCTTTGGCAACCACCATTCTATTTTCTATCCCTGTAGTTTTTTGCCTTTTCTAGAAGGTCATATTAATGCGATGGCTCAGTAGGTCACTGTTTGTGTTCAGCTTCTTTCACTTGGCATCATGCTCTTGAGCATCATCCATGTTGTTGCCTAGATCTCCAGTTCTATCCTTTTAATGGCAGAGTAATATTTCATTGTACAACAGTTGGCTTATTCATTCACCATTTGGGATGTTTCCTGTTTGAGGTATAATTGTCTTTGCATGGGCAGTTTTTTTTCCCCTTGAGTAAATACCTAGGAGTGGGATTGCTGGATCTTATTTTAGGTTTGTGTTTAACCTTATAAGAATCTGCCAAACTCTTCTGAATTGGCTATAGAGTTTTGCATCCTCGCTGGGCACTGTGGTGCACTCCTGTAATCCCAGCACTTGGGAGGCTGAGGCAGGAGGATTGCAAGTTCAAAGCCAGACTCAGCGATGGCGAGGCACTTAGCAACTCAGTGAGACCCTGTCTCTAATTTTAAAAAAAAAAGGGCTGGGGATGTGCCCCAGTGGTCGAGTGCCCCTGAGTTCAATCCCCGGTACCAAAAAAAAAAAAAAAAAAAAAAAAAAAAGAGTTTTTGCATCCTCATTAGCAATGTACAAAGAGTTTCAGTTGTGCCAGGCACTGTGGCACATGCCTGTAATCCCAGCAGCTTGGGAGGCTGAGGCAGGAGGATCGTGAGTTCAAAGCCAGCCTCAGCAATTGCAAGGTGCTAAGGAACTCAGTGAGACCCTGTCTCTAAATAAAAATACAAAAAAGGGCTGGGATGTGGCTCAGTGGTCCAGTGCCCCTGAGTTTAATCCCCGGTACCAAAAAAGAAAAAAAATGAAAAAAGAGTTTCAGTTGCTTTTCTGTATCTTTGCTGATTCTTCATATTGTCAGCTTTTCCCCCCTATCCTTTTATATTAAATTTCAGCACTCTAATAGTTATTTAGCTGTATCTCATTATGGTTTGCATTTCTCTTATTACTAATGATGTCATTTTGGTGTATCTTTTCACGTTCTTTCTTGCCATCTATGTCTGTACTTTGAAGTGTCTGTTAAATCTTTCGCCCGTTTAAACCACTGGATCATTTGTTTTCTTGTTATTATTTTGAACTTTCTGTATATCTTCTTGCTTAGATCTTCTGGATACAAGTTCTTTCTCAGATATGTGTTTTGCACATATTTTCTCCTAGTCTGTGGCTTTTATTTTTTATTTCATTAGTAGTATTTTTTCAAAGAATAGAAGCTCTCAGTTTCTTAAAAATATTTATTTATTTGCTTTAGTTGTACACAATGTGTTTATTTGTACATGGTGCTGAGGATCAAACCCGGGCCACGCATATGCTAGGCGAGCACTCTACCACTGAGCCACAACCCCAGCCCAGCTTTCAGTTTTGATTAGCTTTACTTTATCAACTTTTTAATTTAAGGATCATTTTTTTTCTTTTTTGGTATCCTAGCATAGAAATCTTTGCCTAACCCAAGGTCACAAACATCTATGATTTCTTCTGCAAGTTTTATATTTTAATTTTTACTTAAAGGTCTGTGATCCGTTTCATATAATATATTGTTCAAGGTTAAGAGTCAAGGTTAATTTGCTTCCTGTGATGTTTAATTGCTTTAATACCATTTATTGAAAAGACTATCCTTGCTCCATTGGCTTACCTTGGCACCACATATGCGTGGGTTTATTTCTGGCTTTAGTTTGTTCCGTTGATCTATACTTTTCTTGTTATGCCAATATGACTCTCTCTTGATTTCTCTAGCTCAAACTTCTGAACTTCAACATCATTGACATTTTGGGCTTCAAAATTCTTTGTTGTGGGGGCTACAATGTGTAGGACATCTACCTAGTAGATGCCAGTAACTACCTGCTTCCCCACTGTGACAATAAAAAAAAATGTCTCCAGATGTTGCTAAATGTCTTCTGGAGAATAAAATTGCCACCCAATTGATTTCCATGATTCTAACTTTATAGTGAGTCTTGAAATCAGGTAGTGTAAGTACTCTTTGTCTACTCTTCATTTTTTAAAAAAAATTGTTGTCTCTTCTAGGTCTTATGCTTTTCCATATAGATTTCAGTATCTTCTTATTCATCTCTATTAAAATGTCTTGCTGGGGGCTCTAGTTGTAGCTCAAAGGTAGAGTGCTTACCTAGCATCTGTGAAACACTGGGTCCTATCCTTAGCACCACATAAAAATAAAAATAAATAAAATAAAGGTATTGTGTCCACCTACAACTAAAAAAAATTTAAAAAAGTCATGCTGGAATTTTTTTGTTGTTGTTGGAATTTTTTTGGATTTAGATCAATTGGGGAGGACTGATATCGTAATAATACTGAATTTTTTAAAATCTGTGAATATATATCTTTCCAAATATTTAGATATTCTTTTCTTCCATCAATGTTTTATAGAATTTAGCATATAAATTTATGTATGTGTATTTTATGTGTTTCAAGAGTTTGGTAAACAGTACTTAAATTTTTATATTGTATAAATATATTAAAAAAACATTTATCTTATATCACATGACCCTTCTATAAACTCACTTTAGTTCTAACAGCTTTTTGTAGATTTTTTGAAGTAGAAAATTAGGTTATCTGTGATTAAAGACAGTTTTGTTTGTTTCTTTCAAATCTATATGCCTTTTATTTCCTTTTCTTGCCTTATTGCATTGGCTAAAACTTCCAGTACATTGTTGAATATGAATGAGGAAGGTGGACATCCTCGTCTTGATCCCAGTCTTGGGGGAAACATTCAGTTTTTCACTATTAGTAAGATGTCAGGTATAATTTTATTTTTGTTTTTGTTTCGTAGAGGTCTTTTATCAGGCTGAAGAAGTTCCCTTCTACATCTAGTGTTCTGTGAATTTTTGTCATGCATGGGAATTGCATTTTGTCAAATGTTTTCTCAGTATCTTTTGAGATGATCACAAGATATCTTTAATCTGTAAAAAGACAACTTAGTCTATTTTAAAATGTTGAACCAAGATATATTCCTGGGATAAACTCCAGCTTAGTCATGGTGAATATTTCAGCTGGGCCTGACTTTTTAATTCTTTCTGGTAGGAATTTTTAAAGTCTTATGTTCGTGTGAGATATTGGTCTATAACTTTTTTGTTGAAAAGTTTGTTACAGTTTTATATGAGGGTAATGCTGGACTATAAACAGTAGAAAAGTATTTCCTCTTGTGTTTTATGGAAGTATTTGTATAGAATTGGTATTACTTCTTTAAGGCCTGTGATCTTACAGATGAAACTGAAGATCACTCAGGGTTTCTTTAGTTAAAATGAAAAATATCAGGGACTTCTAGTACTATTCTTTATTCCCAGGGCTACACAACACCACAGAAATTTGGTTCAAGGTCTAGAAAGAACAGTTGGGATGAGGAGAAATTGCTTGGGATATGTTCAGGAAGTTGACGTCACTGATGGCTGATTGTTATTTATCAATTCACTTCACTTTTCAGGGAGGGCCTCAGTTTTCTCCCCTGTGAATAAAAGCCTCAAGATTCTCCCAACTTCCTCCTGTGTCTAGCTGTGTGTTATGAGCTGTAAGCAGATCTTGTTGGGATTGCCCACTGTGCTTCTCTCTTCCTATATCCATACCATACACATAATAAAGGGTTGAACATACACTAAACATACTTTATTAAATTTGAACAATTCTCAAGTGAAATGCAGAAGGCCCTGTTGTCCTCATTGCTATTCCCTGGAGTTGTGCTGGGTCCTTCCAGATCTCTTTTCTTGCAAATATTTATATCCATATCCATAGCCTCACTTATTTTTTTCCTAAGATATAAAGGGTGTCATATTTAACATCTTACATTTTTCACTTGACACTGTATGGTAGCTCTCTAAGATAGCTAAATCTTGTCATAAGACAATTTGAACTTCTTCTGGAAACACGGAAAAACCTTTTGCTCTAAAGAGATTAGCTTTAAGCTCACAGCTCATATACAAACCTAGAATTAAAACATCTCCTTAGACTCTTCCTTCCATTTTCACTACTCCTTGGCTTCTTTCCCTAGAAGAAGCTCCCACAGATATTTAAGGGAATTCATGGATCTTTTAAAACACCACATAGAATGTGGATAAGTACCATGTTTGAACCAGCTAATGTAGATGTAAATAAGGGCAAGCGTTGCCTCTAGCATAGCCCAAGGTCACTGCTGCACCTGCCTCTCTGTCCAGTCAGGCGAGGCCTTGCCTAATGTGTCCTAACCACGAAAGGGGGATTTGATTTATATATGTTCAGTCTATTCTTAGCTTGAAAAAAAAAAAAAAAAAAAAAAAAAAATGCCTCCTGATGCCAGAAACACAAAATGGCTTTGGTATTTATGCAGTATCAGTAGACAGGAAGGTCTAGAATATTTCTAAGTTTACTCTTTCCATGTGGAACGTGGAATTATTAAGGGCCTCAAATGAAACTAGGGCTCCCACACTTCAGCCTCTACCTCTGCTCCAGGGAATGAAAGCCACTGCTCTGGCACGTGTCTTTTTATTTACCAGTTGACGACAGCAACTTCAAGACGATTGAAGAAACAAGGAGAAGTCTGAGAAGAAAATGTGTTGAAATTAATAGTGCAGCTTATTAGTCCTTGTGGAAAAGAGCTGAGCAAAAATGTCTCCAAACCTACCTACTTCATGATCAAGGAATGAGTCTTTGTTTTGAGAAGAATAGGAGGATCTGGACCAGGAGCATTATTTTGAATATAATTAAACTGGATGAAAGTGTATTCAAAAATCAGCACCACAGAGCTGTCTTTGGAAGTTTCCTGTTATTAACTTATTAATACTGGAGATAAACACATGAAGCAAGCTGGTGAATCCTGCAGACCCTGAACTTTTTTTTTTTTTCAACAGAGCAGGGGACATATCTTGTGTCTGGTTCGGCAATAAAAGTATCTTAAACAAGCATTTTTTCCATTTTTGTGGCTAATGTAATATATTTATTTTTTCTTACAGGCATGTAAGGAAAACAGTCCCCAGAGTTTGGTGTAACACTTCACAGTTGTCGAAGCTTCCAGTCTCTTTTCAAATTCGAATCTCACGCCACTACTTCTTCTTCTTCTTTTTTTTGTACCGGGGATTAAATTCAGGGGCACTTGACCACTGGGCCACATCCCCAGCTCTTTTTTGTATTTTATTAGAGACAGGGTCTCACTGAGTTGCTAAGTGCCTCACCATTGCTGAAGCTGGCTTTGAACTTTCAATCCTCCTGCCTCAGCCTCCCAAGTGCTGGGATTACAGGCGTGCGCCACCGCACCTGGCTCTCATGCCACTTCTAACGGAGGGCTGAGGAAGAGATTTGCTAACGGTTGCTTGGTGGTTCTGGGATTTTTGTTTTTCCATTATTCTCCAATTCAGGGACAGACACCGAGCTATACAAACCAGCTCAAGTATGGGCCTCCAGGCCACCGGGGAATCTCTTGTGACATATTCAGAATAGGAATGAAATATAACTGGGCCATGT
Source organism: Tamias sibiricus (assembly GCA_025594165.1). Taxonomy (NCBI): domain Eukaryota; kingdom Metazoa; phylum Chordata; class Mammalia; order Rodentia; family Sciuridae; genus Tamias; species Tamias sibiricus. The sequence goes on along the minus strand of CM046657.1, from coordinate 37,740,042 downwards.
GGATACTATAATTAATTAACAGAGATAATTGCTTACACTTTTGAGTTTTTACTGTCTATATTATCTCACTTAATCTCACAACAACCCTATGAAGTAAATTCGGTTATTAATCCCCCTCCTTGAGATGAAGAGACCGAGGCAGACTGACTTAATAGTAACTCACCCAGTGTCACACTGTGTCATAGCTTAGATGTGAGGTGTCCCCACAAGCTTGTGCAAGGCAATGCAAGAAGGTTCAGAGGTGAAATGATTTGATTATGATACCATAACCTAGTCAGTGGATTAATCCACTGATATGGATTAACTGGGTGGTAACTATAGGCAGGTAGGGTGTGATTGGAGGAGGTAGGTCACTGGGGTATGCCTTTAGGGTTTATATTTTGTCCCTGGTGAGCAGAGCTCTCTCTCTCTCTCTCTGCTTCCTGCTTGCCAAGTCCTAAGCTGCTTCCTCCTCTACACCCTTCTACCATGATGTTCTGCCACACTTCAGGCCCAGAGCAATGGAGTTGGCTGTCCATCTTGTAGACTGAGACCTCTGAAACTTTTCCTCCTCTAAGATTGTTTTGCTCAGGTCTTTGGTCATAGCAATGAAAAAGGTGACTAGCACATAGAGCTAAGTGTTGGAGACAGGATTTAAAACTAGGCCGTTGGATTCACACTCCTCATTATGCTTCATTGTACTCTCTGTCTCATCTTTCTAAGGCTGGGCCCTTCTTTCCACCTCTTTCTGCAGATTGGCTTTCTCTAATGACCCACATAACAGGTTCCCCATAAGTAAATCTTGCATGGGGCCTTTGCTCACCATGGCCAGAGTTGGCAGGACTTTTCAGTTTGAGTGCCCACCATCCAGTCTCTGTTCTGCTTCCACATTCCCAGGAGGAGGATCAGGCTGCTGCAGTCTGGCCAATGGAGAGAGGGATCTACCCCTCATCCAATCAGCAGAGACCAGAGAAGGAGGAGCGCATGGTACAAAAATGGCCGTTTTAGTCTAGCCCCTCCTTCACCCAGATGTCAGTTTTAAATAAGATTGTATGGGTGGGACAAACTTCCCAAAGCTGGTCTCCTCCCTCATAGCAATAAAAAAACAGGTTCATGTGTTGGTTTTTTTTGCTGCCTTTATGGAAAACAACAATAATGAGTGGCTGGATTTATACAGTTGGCTAATTTCATGGTATAAATATTCCCATGATGGCTGATTTCAAGCTACCCATGCAGCAGTGGTGCTGGGAAGTGAGGTGTCCAATTGGCTCAGCAGTCACATGATCAGGTCCTAGCCCAGCAGTGCTCCTATCCACAGATGGACCGAAGGCAGGGCAGCTTGCACAGGAAGTGCACCATGATGCCAAGGAGTTAACAGACCAACCAACCAGGTGGGTTTATAATTAAATCAAAAAGAATAAGATCTCCAGGTAGAAAAAATAATTCCAGTGATCGCTGAGCTATATCACAATATTTATGAAATAGGTTAACATCACAGTATTAGGGAATCACAGATTTTAATGGTAATGATATATTCAAAGTTACTTTTTATATGGTACTGGGGATTGAACCTAGGGATGCTTATCACTGAGCCACATCCTCATCCTTTTTATTTTTCATTTTTTGAGACAGGGTCTCGCTAAGTTGCTTAGGGTCTCACGAAGTTGATGAAGCTGGCTTTAAATTTGTGATCCTCTTGCCTCAGCCTCTTGAGCTGCTGGGATTATAGGCATGACCCACCATACCTGGCTGCTACTTTTGTTAAGGAAGGAAAAAATATATGTGAGTATCAGGTGTTGTTGTATACTATATTTGTAATCTAGAAATTTTCAGATAATGATTTAATAATGAAAACAATAATAAATAATTAAAAAAAAAAAAAAAAGATCTCCAGGTAGAGAGGGGTGGAAGCAGCCCCAAATAGCTTGAGGCCTATAGTTCTAAGTGTGCAATCTTATAGTCCCACAGGAATGCTTTTCTCAAACATTGCATTTTCCTTGTCTCCCTTGTGACATGTAGTTAACCCTTCCACTGATTCTAAGATGCCAGACCTCATTTTCTTGGATGGGCATTGGTTTTCTTTTCTGGCACTGGAAGGTGTAATGTTTCCTTGCCCTCAGATGTCAGCACCTCCTCACTTGGTGGTGTCACGAGCAGGCCTCCTTTCTCCTACCTTTCAAACCAGATAGGAAGTCCACAGGCTGGCCTAGGAGACTCCTCTCAGTCAGTTACACTCAGTTGCAGACTTTTATTTATGATCATGAGGCCATCTCTCAGTTCACATAATTATGCTAAAAGCCAAGACAGTCCCGTGACTACCACCTCTGACAAGGCGACTGACGCCCGTCAGAGCTCCTGGCCTGTGTGGTCGGCTCTCTTCCCCTTGCACAGCTGGCAAGGAGATGGCGAGTCTTGGCCACTTACCATTTCATCGATGTTTTCCATCTGTCCTTCTGATGCGACTGCCGCTGACCCTGGCCAGGTCTCACAAACGGTGGTGTTGGCCACTGGGAGACAGTGAGAAAGTGTCAGCCGTGTGGACCTGTCACTCTTCTTCGATGTGGAACTCCACGTGTTCTACTGATAGAAGGTCAGTGTCTTTACCTATAAAAATAGCACAATTAATTTATCCTTTTAATTTCCCTTGAGATAGACCCAGAGAAAAATGTTACAAGAGTCTTATTTTATGTTTTAGTGAAGATTTGTCCTAGTTTGTGGATATGTTGACTTCTGAATAAGAGGACTAACAGACTGTGAGATGATACTAGCATGTTAGCTACTGGATTGAGGATTTGTCTTGTTTAATCCCATGACAACACTGTGAGATGGTTCTTGCCCTTTTTGCATGGAGGAAGTTAAGACCGGGAGGATTTTGGAGAATCTGGTAGGACTTTGGAGAATCTGACTGGCCTGAGAGGCACATTGCTGTTAAGTGACACAGCTTGGATTTGAAAGGAGATCTGACCAGTGTAAGTATGTTTGCTGTTATACCATGCAGTTGTCAGCCCCGACCTTTTATGGAATTTTCCAACACCTAGAAGAGTTGAAAGAACTATAGAGTGAATACCTATATACCCGTCATCTAGATGGCACAGTGAACATTTTGTTTTCTTTGCCTCATCATCTATCTGTCTCTCTATTCATCTATACTTCATCTTATTTTTTGGTGTATTGAAAAAAATTGCAGACCTCAGTGTGCTTCTCTCCTAAATTCTTCAGCATGTATGCCGTTCATTAGGGATTAATATTTATCTTTTTTATTTTAATTTTTGTTTATTTTGATACTGGAAATCGAACCCTGGGTGTTTTACCACTGAACTGCATCCCTTGACCATTATTATTATTATTATTATTATTATTATTATTATTTAATTTTGAGGTTGGTTCTCCCTAAGTTGCTGAGGCTGGCCTTGAACTTATGATCCTCTTGCCTCAGCCTCCCAAATTGCTGGGATTATAGGCATGTACCATCACACCTGGCTCAATATTTATTTATGGCTCCTTTTTGAAGTAAATTTTACATACAATGAAAGACAGAAATCTTAAAAAAAAATAAATATATGTATATTTATATATCAAACATATTTATATATCATATTTATTTATTTGGCACCAGGGATTGAACTCAGGGGTACTTAACCACTGAGTCACATCCACAGCCCATTTTTTTTTTTTTTGGTACTGGGAATTGAACTCATTGAACACTGGGCCACATCCCGAACCCTTTTTTTTTGTATTTTATTAGAGACAGGGTCTCACTGAGTTGTAAATGCCTCACCATTGCTGAGGCTGGCTTTGAACTTGCGATCCTCCTGCCTCAGCCTCCCAAGTGCTGGGATTACAGGTGTGCGCCACTGTGCCCAGCCCCACAGCCCATTTTTTAACTTTTAATTTTGAGACAGAGTCTTGCTAAGTTGCTCAGGGCCTCACTAAACTGCCTAGGCTTACTTTGAACTGGCAACCCTCCTGCCTCAAGCCTCTTGAGCTGCTGGGATTACAGGCCCAGCTTAAAGATATATTTCTGAGTATACTCCTATGTAACCCAAATCCATCAAGATATAGCACATGACCATGACTCTAGGAAGTAAGTTCCCTTTTGCCCCTCTACAGACATCCCACTCCCTACTCCCAGTCTCACAAACCCCCATCCCTGGTGATGTTTTTCACCATGGGTTAGTTTTTACACTCTGTTGTTTTTTTGTTTTTATATCTTATAAATTGCTAGTTTTCTTTGTTTAATGACTATCCATTCCACATTCACAATAGAGATTTATCACTCCCAGGTAATAATTTCCCTACCAGCATGATATGCCATGCAGTCTTACATAATGAAGTCTGTTGCTACCAAATCGATTTTCCTTATATGCATTAATTCAGACCGTATTTATTGAACACTTGGTATGTGGCAGGTACTGGGCTTCCCCTCATCCTGCTCATCTCTGTGGTAATCATATTCATGACATGAGCCAGCTACTCCCAGGGATAAGTGCATGATTGCCAACAGGGATGGTTACTGTGACTGGGAAGCCCAGGGTGCTGGGGGAGCCTAGAGGAGGGGACTGACATTGGAGGGCTAGGGAAGACTCCCCAGGAAGTGGCATTTGAGCCAGTGTCAGAAGGATGGCTAGGAGATAACCAGGTAGGGATCTGGGACAAAGGGAGAAGCAGATATTGTCCTCTCTGGTGGGAACAAGTGTGGCTGATTCCTGAACTGGAGAGAAAGACTGAAGCCTTCAAAGGAGCCTCACACTCTAGCAGAGGTTTTCCTAAAATGTATCTACCCAAGCCCTTCAGCACCACATCTTCTTTTATAACTCAGTTTACTGCCATTGCTGAGCAATCTGCATCCTTTATGAACCAACCACCTCCAATGCATACTTGCCTCTGTAGCTAAATCTGCAGCTCCCCCAAGCCCTTTCACACCTCTTACATATTATCCTTTCTGTCCGGAAGTCCTTGCCAGCCATGTCTGCCTGGTCAGCATCTGCTCTTCATTCAAGATTCAACTCCAGGACTGCCTCCTTTGGGCACCCTTCCCTGGCACCCTCTCTACCCTCACCATAGGCGTTAGATGCCATCCTCAATGGTCTAGTGGCCTGTCTCCTCCATCAGCCTGAGAACTCCTTAGAGCAGTGGTTCTCAAAGGTAAACCCAGGCACACGGGCACAGGCAACCCTTTCATAGCTGTGATCAATGTGTAAAGCTATCTTCTGTTAGAGCCATGCCTATTAGAAGAAAGAGTGAGCTAAGTGGTTAGTGAGACCACTTGCTCAGAGCAAGAGGGAAGAATAAAGTGAAGCCAGCTCCAAGGAACAACTGAGACAGTGCGCAGGAGGAAGGGCAGGAAGGAATGCTGCTTGAACTGTTTGAAGGCGGGATAACTGGAGTCAGTTTAAGTTCTAGGATCTAAAAGTGTGTGGACAACCTCTAAAGCTCAAGAGTCACCTCTCTTTAAGGCCAAGATCATGTCCTATTCGTCTTAGCACATGGTCTTGCTCATACACAATAGACACAGCATAACTGAAGTGAATATAAAGAAAGTGAATATCTTGGTATGTTCTCACTACATCTATGAAAACCTTCCCCCTTCACATTTTTGTTAGTGCATTTTAGTTATATATAATGGTGGAATTTGTTGTTACATATTCGTACATGCACACAATATGAATATATAATTTGGCAAATATCATTCCCCAGTATTTTCCCATTCCCTTTCCTCTCCTTTCCCTTGATCCTTTTCTTCTGTTCTACTGATCTCCCTTTGGTTTTCAAGAGACCCCCCCCACCTTTCTTTTCGTTTGTTCTCTCTAAATTCCACATTTGGGAGAAAACCTATAACCGTCGATCCGAGTTTGACTTATTTTTGCTTAACACAATGGTCTCAAGTGCCATCCATTTTCCTGCAAGTGACATAATTTCATTTTTCTTATAGCTGAATAAACCTCCATTGCATATATATACACCACATTTTCTTTAATCATTTATCCACTGATGGACACCTAGGCTGGTTCCCTAGTTTGGCTATTGTGAATTGTGCTGCTGTAAACATGGGTGTGCATACCTCACTGTAGTACGATGACTTCAATTCTTTAGGATAGACACCAAGGAGTGATATGGTCATATGGTGATTCCATGCCTAGTCTTTTGAGGAAACTCCTTGCTGTTTTTCATAGTAGTTGTACTAATTTACAATCCTACCAACTGTGTAAAAGTGTTCCTTTTCCTCCACATCCTCTCCAGGATTTATTATTGTGTATATTCTTGGTGGCTGCTAGTCTGACTGGAGTGACATGAAATCTCAGTGTAGTTTTGATTTGCATTTCCCTAGTTGCTAATGATGTTGAACATATTTTCCTATATTTGTTGACCATTTGTATTTCTTCTTTTGAGAAGTATATGTTTGATTAACTTGCCCATTTATTGATTGGATTATTTGTGGTTTTTTTGGTGCTAATTTTTTTGAGTTCTTTATATATTCTAGATATTAATCCTTTGACAGAAGAGTAGCTAGCATAGACTTTCTCCCATTCTGTAGGTTTTCTCTTCACAATCTAATCTTTTCCTTTGCTGTGCAAAAGCTTTTAAATTTGATGTCTTCTAGTTTATTAACCGTTAGTATTATTTCCTGAGCTTGGACTTAAAACCTTTCTTGACTATTCTGACAACAACTATGTATGAATAGAATAGAATTAGTGGTAGAATGGGGTGTAGGGAGCATAAAACCAAGGGGTTGACTGCAGTCTACAGACAAGTTTTCAGAAATTAAACATTTTTGAAATGGAAAAAAAAAAAAAAAAAAAAAAAAAGGCTGGGTGCGGTGGCACACACCTGTAATCCCAGCAGCTCAGGAGGCTGAGGCAGGAGGATCACGAGTTCAAAGCCATTTTTTCCCAAATGAAAAAATCATGTAAAAATCAAGAGCTTTTCCATAACACATCAGGAATTCCAGATTCTGTTGAAATGATGGGAAGAGTATCCACACTGGCAATAGCAACACTGGGCTGAAGCTGAGTTGGGGTGCTTCCTTTAGTCAGGACATTGGTCCCTCTGGCTAAGATGGGATAGCTGTCACAAGAAACCAATCCCAAATCTCTAGTAGCTCTAAGTCATAGAGGTTTTATTTTATTCTTTTTTTTTGTACCATGGATTTAACTCAGGGATTTAACCCCTGAGCCATGTCCCCAGCCCTATTTTGTATTTTATTTAGAGACAGGGTCTCACTGAGTTGCTTAGCATCTTGCTTTTGCTGAGGCTGGCTTTGAACTCATGTTCCTCTTGTCTCAGCCTCCTGAGCTGCTGGGATTACAGGTGTGTGTCACCGTGCCCAGCAGTCATACAGTTTAATTTCTCACTCACTTAAAGACCAAGTGAGAGTCCCTGATTGGTGGAGAACTCTCTTCTAATCCCCAATTCTGAGACCTTCCATTCTGTGGCTTTATCATCTTCATTCTGGGGCTTCCAAAGCTGCTGTGCTTGTCCTCCTCCAGCAGAGGGAAGGCAGAAGAGAAGGGGCAACATGTCTGAAAGTGACGTGCATCATCTACTCTATTCCATGGATTAAGACTTGAGCTCAGCTGGGCGCGGTGGCGCACGCCTGTAATCCCAGCACTTGGGAGGCTGAGGCAGGAGAATCATGAGTTCTAAGCCAGCCTCAGCAATGGCAAGGCACTTAGCAACTCAATGAGACCCTGTCTCTAATAAAATACAAAAAAGGACTGGGGATATAGCTCAGTGGGTAGGGTGCTTACCTCCAATGCACATGGACCTGGGTTCAATCCCCAGCTACCACAAAACCAGAACAAAGAAGAGAATTCTAATAAAATACAAAAAAGGGCTGGGGGTGTGGCCCAGTGGTTGAGTGCCCCTAAGTTCAATCCCCAATACCAAAACAAACAAACAAACAACAACAACAAAAAAAAAAAACAAAAAACAAAACCAACCAAGAAATACTTGATCTCATTCCTCCACAAATAAATTGGCCACTTGACCACATCTACCTGCAGATTGAGGCTGGAAATATGATCTGAGAGTAGGCCCAGAAAGAAAAGGAAACAGGTTTGATGAGCAGCCAGCTGGGATACGACTCAACTCATTTATTTCATCTGCTTGACCCTTTCAGCATTGAGTTTGTAGTTTCTAGTTTAACAGCAACAGACCTTTGAGAAAAAGAAACCTGGGTTCAAATCACTATCATGCCAGCTCCAGCAGGGCAGGGACTTAATCTGTTTTGTACATTGCTTAATACTCAGAGTCAGAATGGTGCTTGGCACATAGTAGGTGTTCAGTAAGTCTCTCGATTACATGAAGGACTCTCCCTGCTACCTTGGGCAATAATGATAGTTAATATTTACTTAGTGTTTATTAAGTATTCAACTGTTAGTAAAATAGGTGCTATCTTAGGCAAGAGATGCTAAGATTTGGACAGCATTGGGAGCCATAGGATTAGAAAGAATGTAAATGTGAAGATTATTTGTATTTTTTCTTCTCTTGCATGTTCAGTATTTTTCTGGCGTTCCCTTCCATCAATATATTGATGAAAAAATGTAACACATTTGCTTCTTGGTGGACTGCTAGGGTGAAAAACCGCTGTTTCCAATCTCTTAGAGTTTTGGTAGACAAATGGTTTCTACTTCAAGGTAAGATTTTTCTTCCTGTAGGTAACAGATTCTGATTATATTGAACTCAGTTGTGCTTCAAATAGATCATGATCTGCTGTCTTCTGTTTGTCAAAAAAGTTAACATTACTTTTCAAGGTCACCTTGACATCAATCAGCAGTGCACAGCATGCAGGGCAGAAGTCTGATTGTTTTCTACCGTTTGAGTTCCCGTTTGTGGAACACTTGACGTGAAGTTTTGTTGTTATTGCTGACTCTCTGATTTATTTGGGAGCAGGTTTGGGACTCGAGTGGAAGGCATTGATTCTATTTTTCTCCTTTCCCCATAGGTCTACAAACAAAATCCTTCACTCCTTCTCATGTCTGGTGCTGCATCTTTGCTAGTTATTGTAGCACTGAACAGCTTGAAGACCTCACCCAGAGCAGTTGGGGATGACAGCGCCCGTGTTTGGGCAGCAAGAAGTGTGATTACCTTTGCAAGAATTGTCTTTTAGCACATGACCACAGACCCGCTTATGAAAGTGGGCCGCTGGTGTCACAGGTCCCCCTTGTTTCTCCCAGACTCACTTCAATTCCTTTTGCCAGAAAAATATCCATGAGAAGATGGAAAAATAATGGAAAAGTAGAGATATGTAAGCAATCCAGAGAAATAGATTATTAAGATATTTCCGGAAGTGTTGTGAGAGGAAAGGGTTAATGTGGATTGTGCTGGTAGAATTTCTCATGGGCTGGCTCAAACAGAAGGAGGACTTTGGGGGTTGACTGGAGAGAATTGACCTGAGTGGCTTGTTCTGTCACCCTGGGTAACTCAAAGCCTGAACCAGGTGAATGAGAGAGAGTGAGGCATACCCGTTTTGTTCCCTTTAACTTATTTGGGGCACTAACTTTCCTTTTTCTCTCCTTCAAATAGCTTCAAATAATGAATTATTATTTGCTTCAGTGTTTACTCCCTGTCCAAATCTTCATCATCATTTCTCTAAAAGTGAAAAAAATTCTCCCATTTTTACAATGTATTTCAAAATAACATTAAAAAAATTTTTTTTAGTTGTAGATGGACACCATACCTTTATTTTATTTATTTATTTTTTAGTGTGGTGCTGAGGATCAAACCCAGTCCCTCACACATTCTAGGCAAGCGCTCCACCACTGAGCTACAGCCCCAGCCCCTCAAGATAACACTTTTAATAATATATATTCCCCTTTTTAGTACTAGGAATTAAACTCATGGGTGCTCTACCACTGAGCCACATCCCCAGATTTTTAAATTTCATTTTTTATATATGGACACAATACCTTTATTTTATTTCTTTATTATTATGTGGTGCTGAGGATTGAACCCAGTGCCTCACACATGCTAGGCAAGCGCTCTACCACTGAGTGACAACCCCAGCCCTATTCCTGGATCTTTTAAAAAACATTTATTTATGTATTTATCTTTATGGTTTCTTTTTATTTTCTTTTTTTAAGTTAGAGCATGATAATTATACATAGTATTTGGGTTCATTTTGACAAAACCATTTATGCAAGGAATTTGAATTCAATCCCCATCCCCACAGGGTCTTGCTAAGTTGCTGAGGCTAGCCTCGAACTCGCAGTCCTTCTGCCTTAGCCTCCTGAGTAGCTGGGATTACAGTTGTGTGATACTGTGCCTAGTTAATAATAAAGTTTTGGAAGGAGAAAAATCACCTACAGATTGCTTACATTGATGCTTTAGTTCTACAGATTTTTATCTAGTTTGAACACTAACATTTCTAAATGAGTGGTCAGCCATTTACTAGTAACATCAGGGCCTGAGGGTGTGGCTCAGTGGTAGGGTGCCTGCTGACCCAGCACAAGGCTCTGTGTTTGATTCTCAGCACCATCAACAAACAGACAAGAAAAGGTAACATTAGATCCACATCCACTCTACAGTTGCTCGTCTGCACTGCTTATTACCAACCTTTGGTGATTGAAGTATTTGGAAACATTTACAGCAACTGCTATAGAATTTTTGAGACATTTGGGTGTAGTTTGAGTGGGCTTGTCCCTTAGACTAGCTTGGGTGTGACTGAACTCTCATGGTTCATGGCAGATGGTATGAGCTGTAGAATCACAAATTGGTAGGTGATGGGTTAGAAGGTATAAACAAAGCAAGCACTGGTCCTTCCCCATGGACAGTACTCTACACTGTTGGCTACTCCATGGTCACTCACTCCTCCATTCACAAACTATTTAGAAGAAGAAGAAAAATTTCCCATAAAACCAACGTCTTACAGCTCCTGAGAGGACTGGTGTCTTTCCTCTCACCCTCTTGTCTTTTCTTTCTGTGTGTACATGCCTTTTGCAATCACATTTGTAACCTAGTCCATCAAGGTTTCTGACTCCTTGGATACATGTTTCTAGTTGACATGTTATGGGCAATTTTTGTGTTTTATATGTAGTCTAAGTTAAATATTTAACCATCAATTATGTCTCTTGTCTCTCTTCCGCTCCAGTTAGCGTTTATAATGCTTTATTATATTTGGGGGGGGGGGAGGAAGGGAAATACCTTGCTTCTCTGCTCTAAAATTTGCAGGTTTATTGTCATGCAACTGAAGGAGAACCTTGAGAAAATAATTCAAACCTCTTTACTGTTTTAGGATTCTATTTTTATTAATCCCAAGGGTTACAGTAAATGCAGTTTTATATGCTGTTAGTTTTCCTTGTTCCAGTACAGGATAAAATTCTTATAAGTCACCAAGTTTACCTGGTGGTTGAGACCCCAGGAGGCGAGATGGCCATCTGGTGAAATGGACATCACCTCCTACAAATAGGCATCTCCCATGGTGGAATGCCTTCCAGAGGGCTGGGTTCTGAATCCCCCCGGCTCTGCCCGCTGCCCACCTGCCATCTGTTCCCCTCGCCCCCCAGGCTTTACCTTGGCTTTGCATGCTGTCTGCTGAGATCTCTTCTGAGTCACCTGAGCCCACCTTGTTTTTTTTTTTTTTTTTTTTTTTTTTTTTTTTTACTTTTCAAAGAAGCTCTTTCCACACCTTGGAAATTGTTCCAGATGATACTCACTCCGTTTTATGAATTCAGAATGGCAAAGCTGTAGAAAGGAGGAGAATGTGGCCATATTTTGATCACATTCTTGCAGCCCTCTAGCTTCATCTACCCATGGGCTTAACTTTTTGGTTAACGGTGTGGTAAAGCCAGCCCTTGCTGGAAAGGAGCTAACTCCACTCATGCTGATAGGAAACTGACTTTTGATTCCTCGTCAGTTAGTTAATGATCTCAACCATCTTTAAGGAAGACATTTAATCATATGTTCTGAATTTAGAATCAATAGAAAAATTATTTCTAGGACAGTCTTGTTAGCTTCTGGCCTTTTAGGCACTGCACATCTTACCGGGTCAAGGATACCTGCAAGAATGCAGAAATGAGCCAATCAAATATTTACACGACATGTTCAATGTGCTAAATAAGACTGGTGCTAGATGAGGTTTCTAAAGTGGTACCAATAACAATTTTAAGGAGCATATGCAAATATATGATTGTCTGAAAATAGCAAATTGACTATGGAAGAAGGTAAAGTACCCAGGCACAAAATAAATGCTGCAGAGAATGAATGTTAGAGGAATTCATCTCATTTTATTCCTTATGGATGGGGCATCAAATATAGGACCCACTTTACTCTGGATTACAATGGGAATGGACTGCTGGGGTCCCTAATGATAAGGACTTGCCTGAAAGGGCAAAAAATACTGTGTTTCTATGATTTGGGAACTTATGGTCTTAGGACAGGACTAGGGACCCCCAGGAATTCCGAGTAGTTGATTTTTACAAAGAAGGCCTTAGAGAACTGTTCACCAGCCACAGAATCTTTAAAAAGAAAAGTTGGAGCTGGACATGGAGGTACATGCCTGTAATCCCAGCTACTCAGGAGGCTGAGGCAGGAATATGGCAAGTTGGAGGCCAGCCTCAGCAACTTAGTAAGAACCTGTCTCCAATAAAAATGAAACAGTCTGGGGATAAAGCTCAATGGTTGAACACCCCTGGGTTCAGCCTCCAATGCGGGGGGAAAAAAGTTTTCATTTTGCTTCAGAAACACTGGAAATTGTGGAATAAAAGTATATTTAAAATGTTCTTACTCAAATAATCTTAGAACTGTAGAATACTTTTACCAAAACAACCCTGTTACATGTAAGTTATAGTGATAGTGATGGTTTCTACTTATTCTGTCGGCACTTACTGTGTTCCTTACACTGTGCTAGGTGCTGGATGTGCTTATTGTGGGATTCAATCTTCACAACTGGTTTATGAAGTAGGAACTGTTATTGTTTACATTTTACAGATGGGAAAGCTGAGGCTTAGAGGGGTGATCAAAGCCCTAGACCCATACAGCATGATGTCAGATCTGTCCTCTGAATCTAAGGCCAGTCCATGGCTGTGTTAGGTGTTCTCCTCGACTGACTGTTCCTTTTCTGCCTGGCGAATTGCATCCCAAACCTAGGGAAAGCTAAAGCAGTTTTACCTGATCAGCATACATTGTGGCACACATTGCATACAGAGGCCGTTCACGTTCACCATCTTTTTTTTAAATATTTATTTATTTACTTTAGTTGTACACAATGCAATGCATTCATGTTTACGTGGTGTTGAGGATCGAACCCGGGCCGCGCACGTGCAAGGCGAGCGCTCTGCCGCTGAGCCACAATCCCAGCCCCCACGTTCACCATCTTTACAATACCTTCTGGCAATGGTCACAAGGTGAGCTTGGCTGTGGCCAGGAGGATATGCAGATTTCTGTCTCCTGGTTTCATATTTCAAATACCCACTAAATGATATTATTTCTAGTCTGCTATTATTGGGGCTAATGAGAAATGACTGGATTATTCTGCCTCTCCCCCTTCTCCCCATGGTGCTTGAGATTCAAGCACACTGGTAAGAATTCCAAAGAATTTTTATGAATGCCTTCAAAACTCACATATAGATGGAATCAATTACGTTTTGATCTTGTTTCACACTGTAAAAAACCACACAGGCCTGAGTCACACTGTGGCCACATCTAAATAAAATTTAGATGCTGTGGGATATGGTCCTGAACTTGCCCTTTGAGCTTGGTGAATTATGAATTTGTCCTAGGGACCTGTCATTTTCCCTGCCCTTGGTGGCTGCTACATTTCTCATGCTGGCAATATTGAAAATAATGTTTTGGTTTCCAGCTACCTCTTATGGAATTCATATAAATGCATGCCACAGAACTAGATCTGAGATGGGATGTTAGAATTTCTGCCCTTATATACTCAGTTTTTATTTATTTTTTAATTTTTATTTATCTTTTATTCTAAGTTGTTATAATGACAGCAGAATGCATTACATTTCTCGGTTTTTAAATTTCCAATAAATCTCTTATACCATGCATCTCTTTAATGGTAGTTATTGAGTGCTTACTGTGTGCTGGGGCTGTGCACCCCTTGACTTAAAGTTGCACCACTCTGTTGGTCCGGCCCATTTTTCACGGTGGCCACTAACTACATCTAAGAGATCTGTAGTATTCACCTGTCCATCAAACAATTACTGGATGCCAGCTATCTGTAGGAATTGTTAGTTGTTAGGGTGTAGTCATAAATATCAATAATACGTCAGGCTGAATCTTGGTCTTGGGGAGGCTTGGCTCACTGGGCATTAGAATACAGAAGAAACCCCTTAGAGGCAAATCAACCAGCCAACCAAGCAAATAAGTAAATGTTGGTTGAATAGGTGACAATCATTTCATCCATCTCCCTATTTTACAGATAAGAGACTAGGATCAAAGAAGATGCATCTGGTCAAATTAAGTAATCAGTGATATTGAAGTTTTCATTTTTAGGGTTTGATAACCTCTTTAAGTACCACTAATAAAACAAAGGAATAAAATTGTCCTGTAAACCATTTTCCTGCTTTGATTGTCATATTATCCTAAACGACCAACCTGGGGTGAGTAATGTACGTCCCACTTTCTGGAAGAATAACATCTGACACACATGGATTGGATGACATGCTCATGGTTGTTCAAGCCAGATAGAGCCCGAGTGTCCTCTCCCCTGTCTACATGTCCTGTCTGGAGTAGAGTTCTTGTGGGTCCTTGGGAGGCTCATGGCATAGGCAGAGGACAAGGAGAAGGAGAGGGAGAGAACAGATTGTAAGTAGAAGGAGAGGAGCACGCAGGGTGAACAGCATGGTATTTTGGGACTTGATATATGTATTTTGAGTTCTGGGATGAGGTTGCTTGTTCTCTGGCGTTAACTGGAATGTGCGGGTGGGAAGCTGTTTTGAAATGTTCTGGTTCTCTCTGCTACCTCTGTTCTGGCACCTTCATTCAAAGCCTCCTCTTCCACTGGGGTTCTTGCCTTGTCCCTCCTTGCTGCTGTCACCTCCTGACTCTACGGGCATCTGCTTCATTTATCTGACATTGTTCAAAACCTTTCTCTTCATGCCAACCACGTCCTGCTGTCTGCGCAAGCAACACCAGGATCCACGTTTTATCATCCATCTCGCTCCTCTAGCTTTAAGATGCTTCTCGACTTCTTAATGTGAACTGTCTTTGTTTCCATTTTGGTTCAGCCACCCCTTCCCAGTGACCACTCTCTGGCCCAACTCGGGAACTTGTACCACTTCTGAAACCTCAGACTCTCACCACCCAGTGTCCTCCCCGCAGTCAGCTGCCTTTTTCTTCCCCATCCAGCCCCACTGGCATGCACGTCTCTGCCTCCTTGTCTTTCTGTCCCCAGCCTACGTACCCTCAGCCATGGGCTAGTGCAGGCATCCTCTGTTTCGCCTTAGCTCACATGCTGCTCAATATATAACATGCAGTTTGGGGACCTTATGGTGGTTGTCTCCAGTATTCCTTAAGTCAGCTGGTCCAACCCTGCTTACCTCAGCAGGCTGCTCAGTGCCACTTTTCCATCCATGAATTCTGTCTCAACACCACTGCCCATCTCCCCAGGTGGTTCTTTCAAATGACTCTTTGAGCCTTTTAACCAGCTTGCAGACACCCAATTTATCTTCTCAACAGGTGACTTTCGCAGCACCTTCTTCGTCTGTTCACCCCTTCAATGTGGGTGGGTGTGCCTAAGGTTGGGTCCCAGCCTCCTTGTCTTCTAGCTTCAACAGCATCTAGGTGTCGATGTCTCCATGATACATCTCCAGTGCAGTATCGTCTGCAATCCGGCCCTCTTCTCCTCTCTTATGGGCTATGGGCGCTTCCAGTTAGAAGTTCTCTGGTCACCTCACACTCAGCTGGGTCCCAACCTGCTCCCCCGACCTGGTCCACTGGCTGCATTCCAGTCTTTGTGAATGGAGCCTCTATCTGCTTGGCCACCCACGCCAGAAACCACATAGCCACCATGGACTTTTTCCTCTTTCATCCTGAACATCTAATTGGTTCTGTCAGTTCTGACTCCTTAATATTTCCTGTGTGCACCCCGCCCTCCCGCAGCCTTGACTCAGGGATACGATCTCTCATCTGGATGGTTTCTGTAGCTTCCTCCTCATTCCATCGCAGTCCATCCTCCATGGATCTTTCTAAATCATAAAACAAATCATTATCTTCTTTCTCTGACTGAGGCTGAAAACTATCCATGACTCACAGTGATAGCCTGTACCATGTTTAAAGAATATTTTCTTTGGCTTTAATTACCTATATTAAAGAGCAGAGAGGGGCTGGGGTTGTGGCTCAGTGGTACAGCACTTGCCTAGCATGTATGAGGCACTGAGTTTGATTCTCAGCACCTCATATAAATAAATGAATAAAATAAACATCTGAGAGAGAGAGAGAGAGAGAGAGAGAGAGAGAGAGAGAGAGAGCAGAGAATTTCATACAAAGATCTAGATCAGTGGTTTATTTTTGAAAACCAGAAGTCCCAAACCCTGGCTCCTACATTCTTCTGCTGACTGGGGTGAAGGTAGAGCTATGCCCCTTAGATGGGGCGTACTCTTTCCAGGTAACCACAGATTCCACCCTCCCAGGTGTGCTTCTCTCACCTGTGTCACCCACCTGGCTCCTGACACATTTAAGTTTTCAGCCGTTGGCTTGGCATGAAGTTGGACCCCCTTCAACTACTAGGGTCCTACTCTGGTCCTTACACACTGCTCTAGTAGAGCTTAATTTCTTGGCATGTATTCCTTTTCTGGCTACAACTAACACAAGAGGCAATATTTGTTTCTGAGGATATGAGCAACCAAGTAAGATGACAGTTTCATCCTTAATCATTTGTACCCATGGCACATGAAACTGTAGGTTAGTCTTTTCTAAATTATTTTGAGGGCAGTGCACGAGAAGAACTACATTTTAAATTTGGATCAGTACACACACACACACACACACACACACACACACACACACACACGGTGGGGGGGGGTCCAGGAAATAGCACTTATCTTACCTCTCCTCCCCCTTCCTTTTGCCTTTCTGTCTTTCCCTTTCAAGCTGGGCATGACCTGCTAGATCAATTTTGTGATCCACTAATGGATTACAATCTATACTTGGAAAAACACTGTGTATGTAGGTATCTATAAATTCTTGAAATTATATGTTTAAATTTGGTGTATACCATACCTGTGTTTTTCTGTGCGAGAGGGACTTTTTCTGCTTTCCAAGGAGCCTGGGATGAGAATAGATTTCATAACCACCAATTTAGATATTTTATTTTCGATGGCATTTGAAAGCTCCAGGTTCAGGCACCCAGTGCATGGAAATTAGTGATAATTATTTTGAATGTGGGTCCTTTGTGTCAGATCTCTCTGATGTGTCCTATCTTGTTTGTTCTTAAATGAAGCTAATATTTGCAGAATATCAGGACTAGGGCAATGAATCTTTTAAATTTCTTGTACACAGGAGAAGGTGAAAAGCTGGGTGAGGCACATAAAAAGGATTTAGTTGGCAAAGGAGTTTTAATAAAACCTTCATTTAAAGCCAGATAAGTCCAGACAATTTACTGAAAAAAAAAAAAAAAAAAAAAAAAAAAAAAAAAAAACCCCAGAAAGAAAAAGGACATGAAGGCCACAAACAGAAAATGCCTCAGAATTCAGGTTTAACCAACCAAAACTGTACAGAATATTTATAATTACAAGAATCATGAAAAAGATAAAAGTTATTTCAAAAGAGAAAAAACAAAGTCAGATAAAATAACAACCCAGAAAACACTTTTTCTTGTTTTTTTTTTTTTTTTTTTTTTTTTTTTTGCGGGGTGGGGTTGTATTTGGTTTATATCAAATCATTTATTCCATAACTGCCTTTGGTAATTGGAATAAAGTGAATAGTGGCAAACAGGAATAAACCTTCTTGCCCTCCTGGATTTTTCAGTGCACAAAAGAAAAGTAAGAAATAGAAATAGAATATCATCAAAGCATTGATACAGATAGAATAAATATCATAAATACATCAATGCCAAAATATATAACAGATAAGCTGTCTGTGGTAATGAGTATACATGGAGGTAATGGAAAAGATGTTATGAGATGACCAGCATTATTTTGAGCTGCATAATTGTTCAACAGTGATTTTGAAGAACATAGGAGCTATCTATTTGTTTGTTTATTTTTTTTATTTTTACATACATTCAACTTATTGTAATGCTACTAAAGAGAATTTCAAAAGCCCTAAGTTAATCCTTAATTTGGCATACAGGCTGAAAATTTTGCACTAGCTACATCCACCCACAATTGCTAATTTTCACTTTTCCTGAACCATTTTCTTAAAAAAAAATTTTTTTAAATTAGTTATAAATGACAGTAGAATGCATTTTGACACATCATACATATATAGAGTATAACTTTTCATTCTTCTGGTTGTACATGATGTGGAATCACACTGGTCGCGTAATCAATCATATATGTACATAGGGTAATAATGTCTGATTCATTCTACTATCCTTTCTACCCCACACTCCCTCCCCTCCCTTCATTCCCTTCTGCCTAATCCAAAGAATAGAGGATTTAAATGAAACTTCTCTAATAGATTAAGAAAATGAGCTCAAGAATAAACATCTTTTCTGTTGTACCTCCTTACAGGTGCATTGGGAATAGTATATTTGTGTCCTAGGAATCATTAGCTCCATTCTTTTTTTTTTTTTTAATGTACATTTATTTTTCTTAAACATTTATTTGCTTTAGTTGTATACAATGCCTTTATTTTTTTAAGTGGTACTGGGGATTGAACCCGGGCTGCGCATGTGCTAGGCGAGCGCTCTACCACTGAGCCACCACCCCAGCCCCAGCTCCATTCTTTAGGAGAGGAAGCCTGTTCAACAGGCGTCGGGGCCTGGTCTACTACAGGAAGGTTAATGGTTTTTCCAAGTAGGGCTATTTATTATCACCCGGGTGCACCCCTCCTTTGATTCCAGCATTTGGAGCAAAGCGGATTCATTACAGCAACAGTCAAAGAATGAAAAATGGCCACTGTGATGAGTCTGGCTTTTTCACTTTGGTAACATGATTAACATTTTATTATCATTTGTGTGTGTGTGTGTGTGTGTGTGTGTGTGTGAGAGAGAGAGAGAGAGAGAGAGAGAGAGAGAGAGAGAGACAGAGAGACAGAGAGACAGAGAGACAGAGACAGAGAGGAAAAGACAAGACCTTGTTGCTCCCCCAAAACAGGCATGCAGGGAAGAGGGGAACGTATCCAGAACCCCATGGCCCCAGCACACCCACTGTTCCCCTTTCTGGTCAGAACCCAGCGTTGCTTTCATTTGCTTGGCTGGCTTGCAGTATGGCTGGGAGGCGAGGGGGCTCCTGCAGGTCCGACCTGTGCTCCCCACGTGCACAGGCCATATGGCAACAAGAATGTGCACATGTAGAGGAGGGGTGGAGGCCTTGACCCCTGGGCTTTCCATTTGGTGCCTCTGTTTTCCAGGGATCTTTGGTCTAAATCATATGACCTCATATCTTTTAGAGCCAGGTGAATGCAAGTTGGGGAGCCAGGCATGCACTTAAACCCTCTTTGCTAACACTGGGATGCCTGGTTGCAATGCAGATAGAGAAGCAAAGCTGCTCAGAGTAGGAGTTTGTGAAATTCAGAGCAGGTCAACATTTTTTTTGTCTGTCCTGCACTCCTTTTTCTTTAGGCCCTCCAGCCCTAGGCTGCCCCAAAGGGATTAGCTCCCACTTCCATCTTTGTTCACCAATGGAATTGACAAGAACCCAGCAAACTCCCAGGAAGCAGTTACTTTGCTACTGACTCTTTGTATTCTTCATTTTCATTTTTTGGAACTCTTTTGTTAACCTTGGCTTTCATATGCCCAGTGTCAGATGAAGTCTTCTTGCTGGGCAAGCCCTCTTAGATTGGTGCCTGCCCTCCTGGGAAGGATAAGGCTCCAAGACCTCTGCACGTTCTGCAGGGCCTAGCTCTTAGGCTCACCTCTGCGTTTGAGCTGCTGCTTCCATTGAATTAGCTCCGTTCAGGGTGCTCCATCCCTGTTCTCCCTATATCTAGCTAGAAAGATGTGGAGTTCTGTCCTTTCTCTTCAAACTGTCCACCTTAATCTTTACAAGTACTGCAAGGAATCTAATGACAGAGAAACCCAAAGAAATTGCACTGCAAAAAAGTAAATGGCTTTGCAAAATTAATACTGTGTCTCTCTTCGGAAAAGGTCTGACAAATTCTAAACACCCTAAAACCCCCAGCATTCTGCTCTGGTCTCTCCATTTTCTCTCTTTCCTTTCATCCCTAATTCTTATGTTCCTTATGAGTTTTCACTTAGAGATATCGAATTCTTTAGTTGAATTCTTTTCTAGTCTGTGTGACCTGTCTGCCAGGGTCACCTTCCAAACCCAAGAGCTCATCAAACCTCCCTCTCCAGGGCTGGAGGTATGCTCAGTGGTAGAACGTTTGTATAACATGTACAGAGCCCCGGGGTCCATCCCCAGCACTGAAAAAATACGCCCCCACACCTCAGCAAGATAGTTCCATCCTTAAAGTCTGTTGAGATAATAGCAATTTTACCCTGTTACTTATGTACGTTGCGGGGAGGGGGTGGGCAGGGTGTGGACGTCAATGAATTCTATTCTTCTAAATAAGGAAAAATATTTATCATCTACAAAACAGAAAGATTGGAAGGTGTCTTTCACAGCACATTTTTTTTTTTTTTAATCCAGCAATAAATGAGATCCAATACATTCTGAAACTGAAAGGGAAGGTATTTAACTACTTGGAGGGCCAAAAGGCTGTGGGAAGGAGAGATGAAATTCTAAGCGAGGGGCATAGTTCAGGGGATTTGGCCTCTGGCAGCTGTAGGACGTAGGCTTTGGTTCAGTCACTTGCCTGTGTGTCCCCATTGGCAAAATTGGATTCAATGATTTCCAATGTTCTCCAACCCTAATTTTAATTTTATACATATTTAAATTTTAGAGCTTCCCAAAGCTTCAGGAAAGTTTTCAACAAAGAGATGGTTATGTGAGCAAGTTTCTCAGGCTTTCTGTGCCCCCAGCCCCACCTGCCTAGGGTGATTTGGATTCCCCTCTATTAGGGGGTGGCTACCTCACTACCTGACCCTATGAGATAGGCATTCCACCCTTCATATGAAATCTGAAAAGGCCTCAAACCTGTATAGGAGAAATTTTGTTTTAAAACAACCCAACAGTCAGAGGTTAGGTAAAGCAAATGCTGGGAGCGGCACGTGGCCTGGCATTTGTATTTATTCATTTTTTTCACTTTTTCTGGAAGGGTTTGTGAACTTTGAAAAGAGTCTCAAAACTGTGCCTCCATCACTAAAACCAAATAGTGCCAACGGTGACACTGTTGACTTTTCATGGTCCTCGGGTACAAAAGGATTGGTTTGATGGCTTTGCAAAATCTTTCATCAGATGCCAGAAAGGTGATGGTTTATAATTTATTGTTCTCTTAAGGGCCTTTGGTAGGGAAGGAGATGGATGACATTTGCCACTGAGAGAGTCTCTGAGTTCTTGTTTTTCTTGGTTTTCCTAGTGATTAAAGTAGGTAATGTTTCTCCCAAGATATTTCCCTCCTCTGTTGTGCTTCATGGGCATTTTTGTGAATCCACTAATTTCATTTAGGGTAGTCTCTGTTGTCACACACTTTGAATTGCGACTTTTCCCATAAACAAGCAAGAAGGTGAAAGAAAATCAATAAAGATCAGTTGTTAAATTGAGGTCATTCTGCTTGCTTTCTCTTTTCTCATCTCTTCACTCATTTATCCTTTTTTTTTTTGGAAAGCACCCCTTTTGGGTGACTTTGTGTGATCATTATCATCCATCTCCTTTCTCAATTTAAAATGGAAACTCCCAAACTTGCTTTTCTGGTGTGTTCTCACCCTTTCTTCCCACCTCTCTCCCTGTACTTTTATTTCCATGGTAGTTTTCTCTACGTCCTCAGGGCATTTTGAGATGAGATTTGGAAAGAAAATTCAATGCAATCTAAAGTTACCTTACAGTATCTCAGAGTAGGAAGAATACTTAAAACAGCCAGGAAAAAACCCCAAGGGAGTCTGGGATGGGGAGCCACAAAGAGCATTTTGTCTGTTCTGATATACCTCTATGTCTAACTATCACTGCCTTCCTTTCTGCCTTGTTTTTCTTTGTTCATGGACCTCTGCTGTGTCTTTCCTTCTGCCTCCTTCTCTTTTTGCATAGACGTGGGGAATGTTAGGTTTGGAGTCTGGTCCTTGGGGATCAATCACTAGGGCCAACTCCCTTACGTTTTGGAAAAGGAAGCTCAGTGGGTGGGGGAAGTTATCATTGCACGCACGAGGCAGTGGATCGTCACTGAGGGACTTTGGGATTTGCAAAAGGATGGATGCAAACCCTGGTTTAGCCACTTACTAGCTGGGTGGGTGCTCCTTGGCAACTCTCTTAACAGCATTGCTGATATATGCTGTTATAACTGGGGACAGCTGTATGTAGGAGGTTAAATGAGAGATCAATGCCATTTAGGCAAGTACCCAGGAAATCACTCAAAATCCCTATCTGTGATCACAAGCTCTTTAGGGGTAGCGCCTAGATTAATTCTTATAATAGGTTTCTTACTGTAAGAGGTACTATTAGCCATCTTGATTCTGAACACTGCCTCAGTCCATCTTGTACTCTGTTTTCCAGTGTTTTTGGTCTTCATGACTTTTGACCTTGAGTTTGGCTTCCCAAGGTCATGGCTGTTATGGTTTGGATGTGAGGCATCTTCCAGAAGCTCACATGTGATACAATGCAAGAAGGTTTAGAGGATAAATGATTGGGTTATGAGTCTTAACCCAATCAGCGAGTTAACCCCCACCCCTTGATGGGATTAACTGGGTGGTAACTGAAGGCAGATAGGGTGTGGCCGCAGGAGGTGGGCATTGGGGGCATGGCTTTGGGGTATATATTTTGTATCTGGCCTATGAAATCTCTTCCTGCTTTCTGATCACCATATGAGCTGCTTCCCTCTGCCACACTCTTTCTCCATGATGTTCTGCCTCACCTTGAGCCCTGAGGAATGGAACCAGCCACTTATGGACTGAGACCTCCAAAACTGTGATCCCCTGAATAAGCCTTTCCTCCTCTACAGTTGTTCTGGTCAAGTCTTTCAGTCTGAGTAAAACAATGGCCTCATCTCACTCCTTGGAATTAATATTGCATCTTAAATTCTACTGGTTTTGCTGTGGGCCCACGCATGGACCATGGATGGGTGTCGTGAGTGGGTAGCACTTGATCTTGTCCTTGAAGTAGAGGTAGGATTTGGGCTGTGGAGAAGGCAGGAGGGAGCTCTGGGAAAGGGAACAACATGAGTAAAACCAAAATCAGGGACTTGGAGGATGTGTTTAGGGAACCATTTCTTGGGAACTAAGCCATTTGGTGGTTGGAAGACTCTATTTCAAGAAGGTAGATCTGCCCACCCTGTGAAATGCTGTAAAGAAGTAGAGGTGAGAGATAAAGAAGTGTGATTGGACTTGGCTACATAAGATTCATTCATGAGCTTTGAAAAAGGCTACTTTAGTAGGGTGAGAAGGGAACAAAACCAGGTTCTAAGGGCTTTCAAAATGAGTGATGGAAAAATAAAAAAAGTAAAAAAAAAAAATATATATATGCATGGAACAATGGAACAGAATAGAGAGCCTAGAAATGAATCTACACATATACAGTCAATTGATTTTCAACAAAAGTCTGATAATACACAATGGGAAAAGGGACAGTTTCTTTAGTAATTAATGTTGAGAGAACTCTATATCAACATGCAAAAGAATAAAATTGGATCTTTGTATTATACCATATGCAAAAATCAACTAAAAAAAAAAAAAAGAGTGATGGGCTGGGTGCAGTGGCACACACCTGTTTTCCCAGCGACTATGTAGGCTGAGGCAGGAGGATCACGAGTTCAAAGCCAGCCTTAGCAAAAGCGAGGTGCTAAGCAACTCAGTGAGACCCTGTCTCTAAATAAAATGCAAAATAGGGCTGGGGATGTGGCTCAGTGGTTGAGTGCCTCTGAGTTCAATCCCCAGTAACCCCCTCCCCCAAAAAAGAGTGATGGGAAGTAGAGTCTGCTGGTGTAGACCAGATGCTGGCTGACAGGCTCTTGGTCTTTAGAAGTGAAACAAGAAATGCAAACTTAATATAGTATGTTTTTTATAAGCCTGATTTAATTTACTTTTAATGGCCATCATGTAATCTGAAATTATAGCCTTATTTTATTGGTTTTAGAATGCCTTTTCTTTTAGAACCCGATGATGGTTCTCAGTCCTGGCTGCGCATTAGAGCCAATCGGGGAGCCTTCAGAAAAATTGGGGTCCTAACCCCACACCAGAAGCCCAAATCAGAATATTGGGGCATGCCTGCTGCCGGTTGGTGGCCCTAGCTGTCCAGGTGACCCTTTCAAGTAGCTAGATGGTGCACCTCTCTGTTAGTGTATGAGAGGGTTTTTGAGAGTCATTGTTGTTTGGATTTAATGTATTAAGTGACCTTACTTGGCAAAATTAGAAGCTGGAAACTCTTGATCCATTGCCCAACTTTCTTTGTTTTGTTCTATTTTGTGTGTGTGTGTGTGCTGTGTGTGCTTGCTTGCTTGCTTGCTTATTTTTTGCCTTACAGATTGGTGAAGTTCAAGTGGCAGGGACCCAGGTGCAGATTGTTTTTAGATGACAGAGGAGAGTTTGTTATGGTGTTGCTTTGAAAGAGTCGGCTCTCCTCTTGTTTTCTGACTGTCCTTGGGTGTGTGTACATTTTCAGGACTTATGCTTGCACGAAGAAGGCTCCCTTGTGTTCTCAGATCAAGTATCACTGAGCATTATTGAGAAACCAAGTTGGAGGCTGGTTGTAAAGTGCATCCTCCATTTGGGTCCCTCTCGCCTTCCTTGTGGGGGGCAGGGTTCTTGTGGTCCTGCAGTGCCTCCTATCCTCACTGCTCACAGGATATCTTGCACTTTCTGACCTTGAAGGTGAAACGTCTTTTTACTGACAGCTGCAGATCTGAGACGTAGCATTGGATCAGTGACACATTCTCATTTCTGCTTTGTGGGGCTTCTAGTTGCGTTAGTGTTTAAAGGTCAAAGTTTGAAACATCTTAAATGCAAAGTATTTAATTTTCATTAGAGTTAAAGGTTTCTGAGCCTGTGTTATAGCCAATAAAAGTGGTGACGTTGAAATCAGCTAATGTTCTCTTTCTTACATGAATATTTTATGTGAAGTACACAGGAAGAAAAATCTATGTTTATCCAACAGTATGTCCAGTAGCTATTGGAAACTTGTCTTCTTGGGTTATTAGATGAATAACTTCTGTTATGTGTATCCAAATTGTGAAAAGAATTACACGTATTGTTCTTGGGGCTTGTTTTGCCGTCCAAGTGTGCTGGCTAAATCTTGCTAATATAGGCATTCCCTGAATTACTAACACCCTTAGAGACTTGCTATAAATAAGATTGTGTGGGCTGAGCTATGCTGAGGTTACCAGGAGGCAAGAAATGGCGTTTGTGGCACTGCCATAGAATAGTAGTGAAGTACACAGTGGTATAGGGGAGTCTCTTACTTAGCATACTTCTACTTAACCAGCTGGTTGTATTAGTTGGTGCTGGTCATTTGCTCCATGGGTAATGGCATAGTGTGCTGATCACCCATGGTTGGAAGGCTGATAACTTCTCCCACAGGTGAGGATCAGTTGTGTTTGTATCTAAATGTGTTGCTGTCTATCCAACTTGTTATTGTGATTTTTTAATTTGTTGAAATATTATGTAACCTGCTTAAATGTTAGCATATTATGCAGCAGCAGTCCACTCTTGAAGTAGGTGCTGCTCTCCTTTTTATAAACAAGATAGCTGAGATTCAGAGAGGCTTAATGACTTGCCCAGGCTACTAAAGGCAGTGACAGGGTTTGAACCCAGGATCTCTGATTCCAGCATTACCCCTGACTAGTATCCTCCATGCAGGGTGAAACATGACCCTAGTATATTTAAAGGATTTACAAGAGAGAATATGAATAAGATTTTCTGGAGCCAATTCTGGGGAATGGAGTCCCCATTTAAAAGCATCACCTTTTCAGATGGCTAAGGGAAATACTGCAGCAGATACCCCATGCTGAAGATAAAGAATTCACCCTCATTTTCTAAAACATGGGAAGCTTGGCAGCAAAGAAACCAGGTTTTCTTCGTTTACCCCAGAATTTTTCAAGTTTATGGAACATGGAATCCTTCTATTAAGAATACTTTTGAACTCTGCAGAGTAGTCTATGGGGGATGAATTTTGTCAGAGGTAGAATAATTCTAGGAAAAGATGTGTCCTCTTAACAACCCTAAGTTAGGATTGTTACATATTCACTTAGCAAATAAGTAAATACATAAAACTTCTGAAAACTTTGCTCTTTTTATTTTTAGTTATGGTATGATCTATGAAATCGCTTATTGTTTTAGTCAGCTTTTCTTTTTTTGCTGCTGTGACCAAAAAACCTGTTACGAACAATTTTAGAGGAGGAAAAGTTTATTTGGTGCTTATGGTTTCAGAAGTCTCAGTCTATAGTTGGTGGACTCCAATGCTCTGGGCCTGATTCGATCCTCAGCACCACGTACAAATAAACACATTGTGTACAACTAAAGCAAATAAATAAATATTAAAAAAATGATGCATAGGGGCTGGGGTTGTGGCTCAGTGGTACCGTGCTTGCCCAGCATGTGCGAGGCACTGGGTTTGATTCTTAGCACTGCATATAAATAAATAAAATGAAGGTGCATTGACAACTAAAAAATTTTTTAAGAAAATGATGCATTGTATCTATCATAGGCTTGTAATGTAGTTCATTTACTTTTCCTTCCACTGATGGATTTATAGATGACTTCTCTTTACCCCTACTGTAAACATGTGATGAAACCTTTCATATAAATCCTTGGCTACATCTCTGATTATTTCTTCAGGACAAATTCCTGGAATAGAGTTACTAGATCATAGGTGCACATGTTTAAGGCTCCTGGCACAGGCTTGCTAGTTGTCTTCTGGAAGTGTGTAAGCAATGCAGAAGGGAGGCCATTACTCTGCACCTTGCATTGCTGGGCATTGTCATTAAAAAAGCAAAATAACAACAAAAGACCTTTGCTCATCCGATAGCTGCAAATGATATCATATTGTTTCATGTGCACTTTGAGTACCAGTGGGCAGCTTGAACTTTGATCTTACCATATATTTATTACATATTTGTGAGGACTGTGTGTGTGCACGTGTGTGTGTGCACGTGCCCGTTGCCTATTTTTCTATTAATGTGCTTTTATCTTGTTTGATGTTTAGACCTCTTTATACAGTTGCAATATTAAATCTTTATCATATGCTGTAGGCATTCCTCCCAATTGACAGATAACTTTTCACTTGCCTTTATTTTTTATGTTTTGTTTTGCAAGTAAGATAACGACTTTCTAAAAGTGAACTTTTTATGGAAGTATAACATAATACAGATATGCAAATAATTCATGAAAGTGCAGCATTGAATTTTCAAATTTTCAGAGGTGAACATACTCATGGATCCAGCAACCTCATGAAGAAATCGTACATTTCTGTCTCCCCAGAAGTCCTTCCCTTGGCCTCCCTTCATCACTACTCCCACCAAGGTGACCACTTCTAATTCCATGGACTAGCCTTGCCACTCTTTGAGCTTTATACAAATGGAATCATAAGCATGCATACTTTTGCAGCTGTGTTTGTCAATCACTGTGTTTCTGGTATGCTCCACATTGTCACACATAGTGACAATTTGTTTAATTTTAATGTTTTTTAATGTCTACCATCAACAAATGTTTTCTTTTATGATTTCTGTCCTCTGTGCAGAGGAAGTTGGTGAGATATTGGGGAAGGCAAGTTTACCTTACCCTATGTCTTGTTCCATTTCAGAAAGAGAAGTTGTAGCCCTATTGGGTTAGTACAGGATGTTATACATTTCCTATACAATCGTTCATTTATTTCTTCAAAAATACTGAGGGCTCACTGTGTCCGGAGCACTGTATTAGACACTGGGTTGCACAATATGCAGCTGGATTTTGTGAATATGGTGCCCACCCACGATGGATTTTCACAAACGGTTCCAGATATTCTACCTCATTGTTAGTTTTTAGGCATCAGACTACCTGTTTTGAATTTGGCTTCTGAATGTATGGGTGTGCTGTCCTTGGGCTGCATACTCAATGGTGGTCCTTCTTTGCCTGCCTCCACCTGAACCAAATACATCGTCTAGATCTGCAGCTAGAAGGGACCAAGGTCCTACTGCTGTGGAAGGTATGAACTTGAACATTTTTCTTTCTGGTTGTGACCAAGAGGGAGCAGCTTCTGTTTGGGTTACTGCAGTGGAATAGCCACATCCCCATCTGTCCTCTCCTCCTGGCTTATACTGTTCGTGCTGGCCCAATCATTTTGTCCTTGTAACCTCAATGACAAGTCAAAGCCCAGGATAGGACTCTCACATCCATGGACTTCTTTCTGTTCCTTGTTAAGTAAGCTAAAGTGAAGACGCCAGCCAACGCTAATGATTCTTCTGCATTTAAAAGACCCCTTTTAAGCAGCAGCCAGCCTCAGACCCCACAGGCTGAGGACCCTTTCTGAGAGAGGGTGGCCGTCCTTGAGGTAGGTGTCAGTCATAGTAACCCTCCCTCTTATGGGTCGTTGCCTTCCTGGACTGCAGGACTTCTGATGATAACACTTTTAATCCTGAGAGTCCAATGTGGCAGTTTTACCTTCCTTGGATTTGGTTTTAGCCTTTGATCAAGGGCTGGAAATGAATTTTTAAACATCACATTATTGGCTGTCCCCAATCCTGATGTGCTGTTCTTTGGGATTCCATGAATTTTGTATTTTTTTTCCTCTTGTAAGTACTTCTCACTCAAGATCAACAACGTGTGGTTATTTATGGATAGCTACTTTATGGAGCAGGACATCAAGGCCAACTCTTAACAGCCCATGTGTATGGCTGGTGGATGTTAGGGTAGTTCTCAGTATATTTTGGTTTTATCTGCAGCTGGATGCCAGCTGGGTTGTGAGACAATATAAATTCAGAGCCTTCTATTCAGAAAATCCATTCATTCGCTCATTGTGGACACACTTGTAATTCCGTCAGGGGACATTAGAGAGGTCACAAACTCCGAGAGAGAATGCCGTGTAACTTGGCTCTTCAAGAGAGCTTTCAGTGTTCTAATGGAAATGTTTTAGAGTTGTTTTGTCCAGTACAGTAGCCACTGGCTACATGGGGTTATTGAATACTTGAAATGTGGCTAGCACAACCGAGGCACTAAAATTTGTTAATTTAAGTTTCAATAGTCACATGTGGTTAGTGGGTGTTGTATTGGACAGTGCAGATCTGTAAAGTGCTGCATTTATGTTTTTCAAACTTTCTGATTGCAACTCACTGCAAGAAGCACGGTGTATATGGCACCACAGCGGATGCATGTTGGTGTCAGCACCCTCTATACACACGTCGCCAGGGCTTCCCCAAGTGATATTGAGTTTTAGGGCAGGCAGTGCACACTAGTCTTGACTTTTCTTTTTTTTTTCTTCCTTCCTTCCATCTTTCCTTCCTTCCTTCCTTTCTTCTTCCTTCTTTCCTCTCCTTTTCCCTTTCCTCTTTCTTTTTAGATGGTATTCTCACTATGTTTCCCAGGCTGGTCTTGAACTTGTGATCCTCTTGCCTCAGCCTCCCGAGTAGCTGGGATTACAGGTGTACACTACTGTATTTCTATTTTATTTTATTTTTTGGTACTGAGGATTAAACTCAGGGCCTCACATGTGCTAGGCAAGCACTCTGCCGTGGAGCTACATCCACAGCACCTACAGATCTTGCTATCCATGGGGAGTCCTAGAATCAGTCTTCCATGAATACCAAGGGATGACTGTGCATCAAATTCACTTCTTGTCTGCTTTCTCAACTAGAAAAAGAGCCCCAAGAGGGCAGAGACTTTGTTTTGTTGCCTCTATGTCCCAGCGTCCTTCATATACATTCAATATATATTTGTTGAATAAACGAACAGGCACAACCTAATGATGACCTGATTCGAATCAGACATTATGGCTTCATACACTGAGAGACTTGGAATCTTTCATCTGTCTCTTTAGCGACATTGAGTTCATACCAGAGGTCTGGCAAATGCTCTGTATGACAAATGCTCTGGGGACATCTTTCTTTCTTTTCTTTCTTCCTTCCTTCCATCTGTCCTTCCTTCCTTCCTTCTTCCTTTTTCCCTCCTTTTCCCTTCCCCCTTTCTTTTTAGATGGTACTCTATGTATATGCTAGAGGAGAAGATGGACAAGTCCCCATCCTCTTGGAACATTTACTTGGTTTTTGTGTCTCTGCTGTGTCTGGATCCAGGAATGTTGCCCTGGAGGTTGTCTCTGTGCAGCAAGTTCACCGGGCACTGCCTCCTAACTTGTCTGAGCCCACTGAGACAAGAACACCCATGCATGTAAGAAGTGACATGAAGGGACAGCAGGAGTCTAGGATTCATTGTAAGTCAGTCCTGCAAGACTCAGGAAAGATGCCTGGGGTGGATGGGGTCTCTTCTGTGCGTGCCTCCCTGGCACTGCAGCTGGGGGGCTCCGAAAGCAACCCGTCCAGGGTTTTATGTCTGCGGGGAGGTGTGGCTCACTGAGAGGAAGCATGGAAGGCCATCCTGTTCCTAGGGGGACTGGAAAAGAGCCTGGGCTGTTCTTGCCAGTGCTTTCCTATGTCAAGATGTTTCATTCGCAGCATGTGCTCCAGCTATTCCTGAGAGCAACACATGAGAAAAGGGGAGAACTGGGTTGGTCCAAGGCCATCTGGAGAATTGTCCTGTAGTCTGGATAGACATGAGGCAACTGAGAAGTCACGTGGAGATTTTGTATTTTTCAAAAGTACAAGCAGCCCTCTGGTAGCTCTTTGCCAATCCAGGAAAACAGCTTCAAACAGAATTTTACATGGAATCGCAGGTGTGTTAGCAATGGACCTCAGCTTATTTTGTAAACACCAGGAGAGTCTGAGACTGGAGTTCAGGTGTCTTATGTCCATGACAGAAATCCTCACTTCATCTCTTCATGTTTTCCCTTATGTTTTCTTCTCAATATAGAAACTAAAGAGGCCAGCCAGAAAATTATCATGGCTTCAGTGCTGAGTGGCAAGTTTATGAGAACTGAGTAATGGGTTTGGGGGATAGCTATGTAATTATCATCATACTCTGAAATTTTTATTAGTCAGTCTTTATATGTGATGGTTTCTGCTTACGCTACTGATATCTCAGTGGTTCTTAAATCCATTTTGAAGGCACGAAGTGTTTCTATTCTCAGTCTATTTTCTCTCATCTTTTCCTTATAGCCAGATTTATTATTCCTTGAGCTTTCTCCGGTCCTTCATTAAAGAGTTATCAGAATGGTGCTATGTTTTTTTCTCCTTTGTTGAGTACACACATTAAATATAATATGGTAAAAGCCTTTATTTTTCCCAACAGGAAGAACCTATCATAATATTAGGCTTCCATGAATTAAACAGTTGTGCTAGGCCAAGAAGTTCGGAGCATCAGAGCTATCTCTTTATATTGTACACTCAAGCTTTTAGCTGCATAAATTTTACAGTACATCCTCTGACACTATTTGTGATAAATATTCCCTAGTGATTAAATCATCGTTTTATGATCTTGTGCACAGAGAGAACACTTGCACAGCTACTCCCTGCACACTGAGCTCAAACGTTCAGGATCCAGATTTGTGTCTCAGAAATCGTTTTATTAATTTTAGTCGAGCTGTTCTAAAGAGGTCATGTGGATTTTCATCAAACAACTTTATGTAATAACTACCTTTATAGGGAAGGGTGAAGAGAGTGGGAACTGAACCACCTTGCAGGGAAAAACCAGAAAATGGACCCTTCAGGCAAAGAGAAGACTGAGTCTTGATGGCCACGGTTAGTAAATATTTACAGCTGAGTCTCAAGCTGCAACTCTGCAGGTTTGTTAGCATAAACGTTTCATAACCACAGAATATTCAATGAGCTTGTGAAATGGGTGACAAGTGTGTTGTATAGCAGATTGAAACCACGTTCTCCACTTGTTAGGGAAGTGCAGTCTTCCAAGCATTACATTTTTTTTTCCCCCACTGAATTAATGCAGTGGTCCCAGCTGGGATTTTTGTCTGTTCTTGTCTGATGGAGGGTGACAGGGGTCCCTCTCACCCTGGGGAATGCCTATTGATTTGCAGCCTCAGATGAAGCTAAAGCTAATAGATTGTTTTAGATAATGGATAGTTAGCTCTGCAAACAAATGAGCTGCATCTTCCTGCCTGGAAAAGTCCCTTTGGAAGTGGAGGGAGAGTACTTGGGGAAGTGCGTTAATTCCCTCTGCTGGCATTATGGGCATAGAATGCCCTACTGTACCCTCTTCTCACTCAGGGGATGGAGAAGGAGACTGCACTTATGGAAATAGCTACTCAGTGGCTAAGAGAAAAGGGACTGGGGGTTGGGCGTGAAGGTGGGGACTGTGAGCAGAGGGGCTGTTACTGTGGGGTGGGGGAAACAGATCTGAGAGGAAAGCCTAGCTGATGGAGAGATGATGTCCCACAACAGGGACTTAGACTTCCAGAGTCATGCAGGTTCTTGTGCCTCACAGTGTGCACCATAGACCAGAGGCACAGGCTTATCACCTGTGAACTTGACAGAAATGCAGACTTCCAGGCCCAACTTCAGACTTAAAGCTTTAGATCTGCATTTTAGCAAGATCTGCAGGTGATTTGTATGCACATTAAAATTTGAGAAATACTGACTTAACACGTTCATTTTAATACATTACAGACCCTTGGACAAGCATTATTTATTAGTGATTTTTAAAGTAGATGAGCAACTCATTTCAATATATACTTGTTTGCAATCAGTCCTTTCTGTTGTGGGGAAGAAGCTGAATAACAACAATGTCAATGATAATGTGAACTTGGCTGGGGATGGAATTGGTGGGAGTTTTGATAAAATTTGGCCTTTACCTAACACCACCAGTATGAACCAGTGGTGCTTCTCCAACTTGAATAGGAATCAGAACTACTGGTAAATCACAGATTACTGGTTGCCTCCCCAGAGGTTTTGATTCAGTGGATTTTCGAATTTGCCTTTCTAACAAGTTTCCAGGTGACACTGCTGCTCTGGTCTGGCCACCGCACTTTGAGACCACTCTGCTCCAAGTATAATGTAGAGGAGGAAAAGTTTACATGGTGCTCATGGTTTCGGAGGTCTCAGTCCACAGATAGCCGAATCATGGCAGAAGGGTGTGCAGTGGAAAACAGCTCAGGATATGACAATCAGGAAGCAAAGAGAAAGCTCCACTCACCAGGGACAAAATATATACCCGCAAGGACCCACCTTCTCCAGGCACACCCTACCTGCCTACAGTTACCATGCAGTTAATCCCTATCAGCAGATTAATGCACCGATTAGGTTAAGACTCTCATAATCCAATCATTTCACCTCTAAACTTTCTTGCATTGTCTCACACATGAGCTTTTGGGGGACACCTAAAATCTAAACCATAACACCTGCTATGGGTACAAATGAGAAGGACAGACAGAAGAGAATCAACCAGGAGAATGAGGATCAACCAGGAGAATGAGGATCACAGTGTGACACCCCGCCCCCAGTAGCCATCACAGAACCAACCTGATTCTGTAGAATCCCAGATCCTGTGAACTTGGGATGGGGAGTGAGGGTGGGGAATGGGGTTGGGGGGAATTGTTGCCTTTATGGATTCTGTGAGAAGAGCATGGGAGAAGCCCAAACTCCTCCAATCCAGAGATGGCGGGTCTCCGGTATCTCTGCACCCGCAGCACATAGAATAGAAAGCAGGAGGTAGGGGAGAGTCAATGCTTATCAAATGAAACCTTGACTTTGAATTTCAGTCCAGTCTCAGATCTACCTCTTTATGTCTCATTTGCTTCATTTGTAGGGCGGGGATATTAACATGTGATCTAATTCTATCACGAGGAGCTTGTGAGAGACTAAAATGAGTTAATTGATCTGAAGGTGTGCTTATGGCTACCACCTAGAGCAGAAGAGAAGTTTCCCTGTGTTTCTTAGCGCTCTTCTTCTTGGTTCTCAAGGCCTACTGAAGAATTTTATTGATCAGGAGGTTCTTGGTTCTCCTGGTTGGCTCAGTCTCTGCTGAGGTGTTCTCTGTATTTGCATCAAACAAAGTGTGGGCGTGGAAAGTGTCCCTGGGTCACCATCATGCATCAGGACCTTCCTGCTAGTGTCTGTTTCTCTGATAACCGTGTTTTTTACTTTGCATTGTAGCTTTCATTGGAGAAACTCTGGGCTTATAAGAGTGATTTGTTATGGTATTTCTTAATGGAAAGTAAGCTTTGGAATGAGGTAAACACATGAGGGACATTAGTATTTGGACTGGGAGCACCCACGTCTAAGTCCCAACTCATTGGCTACATGTGTATAATAACATCTACTGATACACAGACGATGACATCTACGTGTTTTAGTTCCTATTAGAAAGGACTGGGATTCTGTTTCACTTTGTATCAAATATAATCTAGTTGGAGAAACCCAGCAAACACCACCTTAACCAAATTAGCAAAGGTTATATCACCAGTAATGAGAGATGACATGTAGGGCAAAACATCATTTCTGGGGGATTTTTATTAAAAATGCACACGCTCAGTCTAACCATGAGAAAATATCAGACAGATTCAAATCAAAATCCCTGACCAGTCAGTCCCCTTCACCAGATGTCAAGGTCATGAAAGACAAAGACTGAGGAACTGGTACAGATTGGGAGAGGCTAAGGAGACTTGATCACTAACTGCACTGTGGGATCCTGGATTGGATCCTCCAGAAAAAGTCCATTAGAGGCGATGGTGGGCAACGTTGAAATAAGGTCTGTGGAGTGGCTCATAGTGATTTATCAGTGTTATTTTCTTGGTTTTAGCAGCTGTGTCATGGTTATGTAAGATATTCACATTAGAGGAAGCTGAGTGGAGGGTATTGAACTTTTGATGCTGCTTTTATAATTTTCTGAAAGTCTAAAATTACTTCAAAAGTTAAAAAACATGGTACTGGGCTGCGTGGAAGAGTTTTGTGAAATGCCCTGTTTTATGGGCAGTTGAGGGGGCTTCATTTGTGCTCAGGAACTCAGGGGCTAGAAACACAAATTCATTCTTGAGCTCAAGTAGTCAAGCTGTATCTTGAGTGGTCAAGTCCCTGGCTGTACATTGAGAGCAAGAATGTTACCTCTGAGGTGGCCACGCTGCCACACAGGTGTAGGGTGCCTGGATGTGAGAGTGTTCCGGACCTGTCACCTTCCACTTGGCCCATCTGGCCGAGCTGACTGGCTAGTAATGGCGGCTCCTCAAATTGAATTCTTGTAATATGCTAGAAACTGAGTGCTAAGTGCTCTATCATCATTACTCCTCATGGCATCCTTGAAGGGCAGGCAATATTCCCCCACTTTATTAGACAACTCAGAGAGATTCGATTGTCCAAGCTCACTCAGCTCGAGTGCAAACCTGACTCCCACGCTCAGCGCTGACAGCCGTGCCAATAGGGTATCCTTATCCTTGATGGGTGCACCCCAACCAGCCTAATCCCACACTGCTCTGCAGGCACATGACCTATTGTCATTTGGATAGAAAAGAGAAATTAAGGGTTCCAGGATTTTCCTGTCCCCTGTTATCTGTTTAAGCATAGACTAGCATTTTATGCAGGTTCTTTGGGACTTTTAGTAAGTTTCTATGGTCAAATATGTTCAGGGAACCTTGGGGACAGATGTATTCAGAAGCTCTCCACCTTTACCCAGGCTGTTGAGTGTGGCTGGAGAAAACCACAGCCTGAGGCTGGCTAGTCTCATCAGTTCATTTCCATGGACCTCCGTGGGCTCTCCGTGTAGTCCAGCCACCTGCCCACTCCCTGTGGGGACTGCTTCGTACCTTCTTCTCATTCATAGAATCTCCCGCTGTCTCAGGGAAAGCAAGTAGTGCCTGGAGGATTTCACCAGCCCCCACCGCTGCCTTGACTCAGCTGCCTGACCGCTGCCCTCTGCGATGCTTGTGCAGGAGATCACATGCCCTCCTGTCCTCAGAGACCCCCTGCCTTCTCCTCCCTCAGTCTTCCTCTTTCGCACTGCAGATAGGCAAAATGATTTATCTTCCGTCTCGGAAAGCCCTCCCTGCCCAGCATATCCTCTTCACAGTGATCTGCATTTCCGTTCTCCTATTTGGCAAACCTCCTTGAAAGAGTTTTCTTACAGTCAGTCTCAAATTCCTCTCTTACCAATTGGCTTTTTCTTAATTTCAATGAAATCTACTTGACATAAAAATAGCCATTTTGGTGTTGAAGTATATGATTCAATGGCATTCAGATCATTGACAATGCTGTGCAACCACCACTTCTGTGTAGTTCCGGAAGCTTTTTGTCTTCCCCCAAAGCAACTCCATGTGTGTGAAAGAGTCGCTCCTTTTGTCCCCTTCCTGTAGCCTTAGGCAACCACAGCCCTGTTTTCTGTCTCTGTGGATTTATCTCTTCTGTATGTTTTATATATATGGTGTCATGCAATATGTGCTCTTATTCCACTTACCATAAAGTTTTCAAAGTTCATTCATGTTGTAGCATGCATCTGAATTTCATTCCTTTTGGTGGCTTAGTAATATTCCATTGTATATAGCACATTTTGTTTATCCACTCATCCACTGATGAAATTTAGTTGTTTCTGCCCTTTAGTTATTGTATATAGCACTTCTGTGAACATTCACATTCAAGGATTTGGTTTGGTATCTGTTTTCAATACTATGGAAATAATCCTAGGAGTGAAATCGCTGGGTCATATGATAATTCTAGGTTTCACATTTTTTTCTTTCCATTTTTTTAATTGGTGCATTATAGCTGTACATAATAATGGGATTTGTTGTTATGTATTCATATAAGCACAGAATAAAAAACATAATTTGGTCAATATCGCTTCCCAACACTTCCCCTTCCCTCCCTTCCTATCTTCACAGCCCCTAACCACAGACATCCTCAGGGTCCAGCTTTCAGACCTCTTCTTGTACCTCTGTACACACACACACACGTATCTCCTTGAACTCTTGGGCTCAATTCATCCTTCTGACTTAGTTTCCCCAAGTGACTGAGACTACAGGCATGTGCTGCTGTGGTCTGGCACATGGATCAAGTTGGGCAGCTTGGATCAAGTGCCCACACCATTTTGTATCATTGCCAGCAATGTGTAAGGAGTCTGACTTCCTTACCTTCATTAACAGTGTTGACTATTTCCTATTTTTTTTTAAATTTTTATTTTTAGAGGAGGAAAAGTTTATTTTGGCTCATGGTTCCAGAAGTTCAGTCCACGGTTGGCTGACTGCACTGCCCTGGACCCGAGGTGAGGTAGAACCTTGAGGTGGGAGGGCGTGACGGAGGAACTCTGCTCAGTTTGCTACAGCCAGGAAGGAGAGGGAGGGAGGGAGAAAGGAGGGGAATATCCCTATTTTTTTTTTTTTTTTGTTATGGCCACCCTAGTAGATGTGAAGTGGTATCTCCTTGTGATTTATATAAGCTTGTATTTCAGTAATGACTAAATGGCCATTTCTGAATCTTTGATGTCTATTCAATTCCTTTGCCCATTAAAAATAGGTTGGGTTGTCTTTTTATTCTTGAGTGTCCCATTCTCTCTTGAGCCTGCTCTAATCAGGTTTTCCTCCTTCCCACCCCACAAAGTTGCCCTCATCCAGGTCGCCCAGGCCTCCTGCTTGGTCAACGCATGAGTCCATGGTCAGTCCTCGTGTCACCATCCTCCTAGCAGCATTGAACACCCCTCTCCCTTGAGATGCCTTGTCCACTTGGCCCCAGATGCCATTGTCCCCTAGTTCTCCTCAGGCTCCTATGCAGGTCCCTCCTCATCTTCACAGCCCCTGACCACAAACATCCTCTGGGCCCAACTTTCTCCTTATATCTCCACTTCCTGGGTGACTCCATCCTTCCCATTGTCCAGAACAGAGCCTTGCAGTTGACCTTGCCCTCTGTCTTTTTCTCCTACTCCACCTGGCTCCATCTTCCTAATATATTCAGACTTTGACTACTGCCCCCAACCTCCACTGCAGTCACCTAACCACCGTCACTTATCAGCTGGAATTTTGAACTAGTCTGCAACTGGCTCACTGCCTCTCCCTGCCCCCCATCTATCTATTCTATGTATAACACTGCAGCCAGAGAGATTCTGTTAAAACAGAGTCAGATCTTATGACAACTCTGCTCAAAGCCTTCAGGTGTGTCTCATTTTATAGCCGAATTCTCTATTTGATTGGGCTGTGGCTTCCTTTTCCAACTTGTCTCCGATCACCCTCCCCTCTGCTCTACCAGATCAGCCATGCTAGTGTTGTTGTGTCTCAAACCTGCCAAATGCACTCCTATCTCAGGGCCTTTGCATATACTGTTTTCTTTGCTCTTCCTCCAGAAAGCCACATGGGTTTTTCTCTTCCTGTCTTGGCTCAAATGTCACTTTGAAAATAGCAATGTCCTCCCCCTACTCCCATCTCCCTTATTTTGCTTTATTTTTCTCCTCAGCGTTCATTTATTGATTGATTTCCCATATTAGA
Source organism: Tamias sibiricus (assembly GCA_025594165.1). NCBI lineage: Eukaryota > Metazoa > Chordata > Mammalia > Rodentia > Sciuridae > Tamias > Tamias sibiricus. The sequence goes on along the minus strand of CM046657.1, from coordinate 37,701,472 downwards.
ATGTCAATGAATGCCTCGAAAGGAAGAACTCTGGTTTATTTATTCACTGCTTTAGCTCCAGTACTTGTAGCTTAGCCTGGTGCAAAACATTGATCCTTGGGCTTTTCCTATTTTGTAATGTGCCGGTATTCATGATGAATCTCAAGAGAGAGGATATTTTTTACCATATTCCCCTCCACATTCTTTCCTTCTTTTCCCCTTTCTCCTTCCTCCATTTCCCTTCCCTCCCTCCCTCCTTTCTCTTCTTGCTCTCATATAGGCTATTTTTCACAAAATACTTCTGGGAAATGCTGCAATAGACTCTTATCTGCGACAAGTCCTGTTTGGAGTGATGTAGGTGTGGTGAATATTATGTAACCCAAATCTTTCCCCACTTAACTAATAAAAACATTGCAGAAGGTAGGAAGACTGTATGTACATCCAGAAGGCCTGAGCTTAACCTGAGGCTGTTCTTTGATAACTTACTAGGTAAGATTGGACCAATTATTTCTTCTTTGATTTTGAAAAGTACTTTTTCATTAGAGTATTATTGCATAGTTTTATTGGCATGAGCAAGGCAGAGTGAGATTTTAGAGTCCTTTCTCCTGGAAGTGTTGAAACGGTTTTAGTCTGCTCTGTCTCTGCTTTTGTCTCTGTTTCCCAGGGACAGCAAGGTCCCATAGGTGGCCACTGTCATGTTCTAGGACTAGACTTATCTTGACCCTGTCAGAAGCAGCTCTGAAAGAGCAGGAAGTATTTCTGTTTTGGTGGCCACAGTAGACCCAAATACCTAGCACCATGCTGTTCACATAATAGGTGGCCAATTAATGAATCATTGAAGTGGCATCTGGGAAATCTCATTTCATTTGACCCTGCCTCATGATGACTTCTAATTAGGATACAGCTTTGGAAAATTTTATTTGGAAATGTGTTTGGGAATGCAGTCCCAAGTATGTATTATAAATGAGAAATTTTAAAAAAAATTTTATTCTAAGTTGTCATAAATGACAGCAGAACGCATCGCATTTCATATTATACTTATAGAGCATCTTTTTACATATCTCTGGTTGTATACAAAGTATATTCACACCATTTGTGTCTTCATACATGCATTTAGGGTAATGATATCCATCTCATTCTACCATCATTTTTTTTTAAACCCTTTTGCCCCCACCCTTCTCCTCCCTCCCTATTGGCCTTTCTAGTGTTCCTCTAATCCTCCTATGCTCCCTGTCCCAACCCCACTGTGAATCAGCCTCCTTATATCACAGAAAACATTTGGTATTTGGATTTTTGGGATTGGCTAACTTCACTTAGCATTATATTCTCCAACTTCATCCATTTACCTGCGAATGCCATGGTTTTATTCTCTTTTATTGCTAAGTAATACTCCATTGTGTAATATATACCACATTTTCCTTATCCATTCATGTACTGAAGGGCATCTAGGTTGGTTCCACAAAATGAGAAAAATTTTTTTTTTTTTTTTTTTTTTTTTTTGGTACCGGGGATTGAACTCAGGGGCACTCGACCACTGGGCCACATCCCCAGCCCTTTTTTGTATTTTATTAGAGACAGGGTCTCACTGAGTTGCTAAGTGCCTCGCCATTGCTGAGGCTGGCTTTGAACTCGCGATCCTCCTTCCTCAGCCTCCCAAGTACTGGGATTACAGGCGTGCGCCACTGCGCCCGGCTGAGAAAATTTTTAAAAATATTTTTAGTTGTGGATGGACATAGTATCTTTATTTATTTTTTATGTGATGCTGAGGATCAAACCCAGCGCCTCACAGTTGCGAGGCAAGTGCTCCACCATGGAGCTACAGCCCCAGCCCTATAAATGAGAAATTTTATCTGGTCCTTTCTGGGCACAATGATAATTTTGTCCTCTATAAAACTGCTGAGATTCTGAATGAAAATCAAAGTTATCTTTTCCTTCTATTTCCATTACCTAAGCTCAAAACAATAACATGGACATTCTTGGAAAGTTTTTTTTTTTTTTTTTTTTAAGGTAATTCAAACAGTTTGTGATCAATAGATTTAAAAAAAAAATTGATTCCATCTGAACATCTAGTTGAAAAGCCACTAGAAAAGAGAGAGCGAGAGAGAGAGAGAGAGAGAGAGAGAGAGAGAGAGCGCCATTTGTATGATCAGTGTTCCCAGAAGAAAGTCACTGTGATGAACTGTCTGTGTATTCTTCTGAATTTAGGAAGATAGAAGGAATGATGTCAGGCCACAATGTAAAACTGTAGTTTGCTATTTCCTTTCCTAGAAATAGTCAAAAGAAAAACCATGCTGCTTGTGGGAGTTGGAAAAATAAAACATTATTTGGAAAAACCCAGGATTCTGGTCTTTCAACCTGATTTCTTAGGCATGGAACAATGTCCCCTTTCCCTGTAGCTTCTCCAAGGGTGTTTCTCTGGTTTGCACAGCAAGAATTGTAATGCATGTGGCTAATTAACTCTGAGTCCTAATGCCTGATTGTTAGTGCCTTCACTTAATCTAATTAAGTTCAGCAAATTCAAAGGCACTTAAATAGGGATGAGATGGGCATTTGCTCTACAGAGAGGTGGTAAAACCCAAGGTGTGGAAGCCAAGGGGGCTGTAACTTAGACCCTGGCATCAGTTCTTTTTTGGTAGTTTTTCTTAGATGTCATGATAGTTACAGTCCCTGTAAATCACACATAGATCATGGTAGGGAAAATGAAGAAATTCATGATTGCAAGCGAAGTCACCTAAATCTTTACAGTTCTGTAGCCTTTAAAAAATGTTTTTTTTTTTTCCATATTTTTATGCTTCTTAGTATTTTCTGATTTTTTGCTTTATAATATTACTCTTTAAGAATTTAATTATCATACAGTAACTGTACATACCTATTTTTTTTTTTCTAAAAAATTTATTGGACTGGGATGTTAAATGTTTAATGACCAAATGTATTTATTAAGGTCTTAAAATGTGTTGGGCTCTTGCCTAACAGTATTTCTAGTTTAATTCCAAAGTAACCTCAAGAGAGTGGATTAGTCTAGGTTCTCCAGAGAAACAAAACCAATAGATTGGAGAATTGGTGATAAAAATTATAAAAAATTGGTGATAAAAATATATGATACAGATGCTCGTCTATTTATGTTGGTTATGTCTTGATAAAACCATTATAGGTTGAAATATTGTAAATTGAGAATCATTTAATTCACTTGACCTACCAAACATTATAACTTAGCCTGACCTACCTTAAACATGCTCAGAATTAGCTTAAGGTTGGGCAGAAGCATCTAATGCAAAGCCTGTTTTATAAGAAATGATGAATATTTCATGAAATTCATTGAATACGCTACTGAAAGTAAAAAACAGAATGCCTGTCCATATGGGAATTCTTTGCACCATCCTAAAGTAAAAAAATCACAAGTTGAACCATTGTAAGTTGAGGACTGTCTATATATATCATATATAACCAATAGGATATGTATTTTATCTTATGTATAGTATGCATTATTATGTTGTTGTCCATAATATATTATATATTAACATGCATTGTAATATTATATATGCATTGTATGTAATATATATGTTAATTTATAATATATAATATGTATAACATATAATATATTACATACAAAGCATATATAAGGTATAATATATGTTGTGTACAATACACATATAGTATGACATATTATATATAATACACATGTAGTAGATCAACATATAAGGTACTGGCACACACAGTTACAGATGTGAGAAGTCCAAGATCTACGGCAGTTGAGCTGAGATCCAGGAGAGCTCATGGTGTAATTTCCAGTCTGAGTTTGGCCCTGAAGACAGAAGAAGACTAATGACCCAGCTTGAAAACTGTCAGGCAGAGAGAGAAAATCCTCCCTTCCTTGGCCTTGTATTCTACTCCATTCTCCAGTAAGGAGAGATGGAGTGAGGTGAGGTCTGCCCACAGTGGGGAGGGCAGTCTGCTTTACTTAGTCAAAAGCTAATCTCATTCAGAGACAATCTCTGAACTTTCTTTCTTTTTTTTCTTTTTCTTTTTTTTTTAAAATATTTATTTATTTGCTTTAGTTGTACACAATGTGTTTATTTGTAAATGGTGCTGAGGATCGAACCCGGGCCGCGCACGTGCTAGGCGAGCGCTCTACTGCTGAGCCACAATCCCAGCCCCTGAACTTTCTTTCTTTTTTTTGTGATGCTGGGGATTAGAAAACAGGGCCTTGTGCATGCAAGGCAAGCACTCTACCAACTGAGCTATATCCCCCAGATACAATCTCACAGATGCACCCAGAAAAAACATCTAGTATCGGGGCACCCTGTGGGGCAGACCATAGACTCAGACAGTCTGGCTGGGGAGACTGAGATGGGGAAGGGAGGCCAGGAAAGGGGAAGTGGAGGAGTCCTTTACTGTTCTAAGGGCATCAACTAGTTAGAGGCAGACCTAGGATTTGAACCTAGGTCTATCCTGATGCCTGACCCAGCCCCCATGAGTCCTTCAAATCCCACATGGGGTACCCTCTGTATAACATGAAAGGAGAAGGGGGAACTTTCCGTGATACACCTGAATCATGACAGCTCTCTGAGCAGTAGTTCCAGCTGCCTCCCCTTATCACGTTGCAGTGTGTGTGTGTGTGTGTGTGTGTGTGTGTGTGTGTGTGTGTATAATATTCCAGTCCTAAAATGTTCTCCATTGAGTCGGCCTGCTTGGACAAATGCAGTAATTATTTTAATATTCTACCTTCCCTTTCTAAAGCACTTCAGACTTTTTAGAGCACTCTCATATATACACATTATTCTAAAATGGATTAGTTTGACAAAGTGGATTTACTCTGGGGTTGTGGCCTTTCATTGATATGAAAGGAAAAAAAAAAAAAAGGTTTTTACCTCCTCTTGACCAAGATTAAAAAAGAAAAAATGAGTTATGGGAAGCTGCTGGAGGATGAAAGAGTGGTTATTCAAGAAGCCTGATCTCTGGGAGGCATCTCTGGGGGAGATCAGAGAGCCCTGGATCAGGAGGTGCAGGCCTAGAAATCAGACATGGAAGCCTGGCTGTTCTGGGTTTGAATCTTGGCTCTGTCCTCTAGCAGAGAGACACATGTGTCATTTCTCTGTGCTTCTTCTCATTGGCAAAGTGGGAATCACACTGTACCTTATGGGATGGTCATAAGAATGAGAAACAGCTGTTCACTGCATGGCGTAATAGTCCCTGTTACAAACCCTCCCCTCCTCCTGCTAGGGCCTGCTGTTACAGCCCTGAGCTAAATGTGCTAAAGACCTTCACACTGCCCACTCCTTCCCACCCAGCTCCTGTACCCATGGTGACCAGACCTGACTATGACTTATTAGGGTCCGTTCCCCCTCCAGTGGGCCAGGTGGGGAGTCGTCCCGTGGTTATGGGTCGGGTGTAGATGGAAGAAGCAAGTGTTTGCCCAGAGTGGATTAAGGGACCGCCTCTCTGGTTCCTGCTTGGCATTCTGGATTCCTCTGGACCTGGTCTGCCTGTTGGCCCACTGCCATGTGCCTACCCTTCCCTATTCCTGTTCAGACCATCTTCCCCTGAGTGGTCCCTGTCCCATCTCTCCCAACTCTAGACATCAAAATGAGCAAATTTGAAAATCTTTAAAAAAATTTTTTCTTTTGGACAAGGAACTGTTTTTCATGGCTCATTTTAGAAGAAGCCATATGTTTTCGAGAGAGTTAATGGCATCAAATTACTGGTCATTTCTGGAGGACAATCACTTAAGCTTGTGGTTTATTGACTCTGTTGGCTGGTGGCTTTACTAGTGTGACTGGCCTGTCCAGTGGAAATGAGTGAGCTGGTAGCCAGTGCAGACATAGATTTGATGTCCCACTCTGGTTTTCACCCTGGTTTCTCCTTATTTCATATCTGGAGTATATTGGGAGAACTCCTTCTTGTCGAAGCCAGGTCTTGTCTTTATTTTTGATGGACCTGGCAGTATTGGCAATGGAAGCTAAGACTCAGCTGTGGTGGTGGGTGATGGGTGGAGTGCTGCTACTTCTGGCAGGTGCCCCAAGTGCTGGGCCAGTGCTCACACAGTGATGCAGGCGGTAAGTGGGCCTTCTGTGCCAACCAAGAGGCAGTGCATTGAAGCAGAACTTGAGATGCCAGTGATTTGCCGCCATGTTACTTTTTGGAAGTGCTGTCATTTGAACTTTTTTTTTTTTTTAAAAATATTTATTTATTTTACTTTAGTTGTACACAATGCGTTTATTTTTTGTTGCTGGGGAACTCGGGCCGGCACGTGCTAGGTGAGCGCTCTACGCTGAGACAACCCCAGCCCCTCATTTGAACTTTTTGAGTGGGTGTGTTCTGGGATCTGGGTAAGACTCTGCTTTTCATGGGAAAGCACTCATTACTTGGCTGTCCCTTCTGAAAGCACTTTTCATGGAATGGAAAGTGTTCTTCCTCTATTAACTTTCCCCCTTCCTACTCCTCTGTGATCAAAGTGAAGGAAATTGAAGGTCTTTTAAGATGTAGTCTTGGGACTCTCGGAAACTGTGATTCTTGCTTGGTACAGGCCCATCTGATCCATCATAAGCATTTATTTGAGAGAGGGAAAAAGTCTTAGCTAGAAGGTGGAAATTATTTAATGTGCTATTATAAAAGAAGCCTGAAAATAATATCTCACAATGGATTTGGCGATATTACCATTCCCTTGAAAATTTTAAGTTTTGGTGTTTACCTTGAAGAGTTTTATTTCATTTGCATATAGAATTATATATGTTATACTGTGAGGTTGTTGTATTAAATTATAACAATTACGGTTTGCATGAAAAGAAAAAAAAAATAAGTTATGTCTAACGTTTTTTAGTTGAACAATTCATGGTTATCTGTGTCTAGTTATTCCTTTTGGAATAACTAGTAGGTCCCCAACTAGCCTTCTCTTTCTGACTAGTATAGTTTAGATGTGACTGACTGAACCAGAGTGGGCAGACCTGTCCAACTGTGAGCCCAAGCCAGCTTTCTGAAGGAGGGCACTTGGTCCCAGAGGAACCCTCTTTGAAGGAACATAATTCTGTGGTCAAAGTTTGGTTTTCGTGGTCACATAAAACCTGGCTATACCATCAACTGTGACTTCGGCAACCCATTAGCCTCTCTGAGACTTTCTTTCTCCATATGTAAAATGGGTATCACAAGTGTCTATTTCATAGGGTTATGCCTACCACGTATCTTGACTTGTATTAGCTGTTCTCATTATTTTTCCTAAGAATATCTAAATAGTTTTTAAGTAGTTCAAGCTTTTGCTCACTGAATTATGTTAGTGTTTTTTTTTTTTTTTTTTTTTTTTTTTTTTTTGCTGTCAATCAAACACAGAAGCCTGTGGATGCTAGGCAAGCACTCTACCACTGAATCACACACCCCGGCCCCAGCTCTGTCAGTGTCTTTTTTTTTTTTTTTTTTTTTTTTTTTTTTGTGGTACCAGGGATTGAACTCAGGGGCACTTGTCTACTGGGTCACATCTCCAGCCCTTTTTTGTATTTTATTTAGAGACAGGGTCTCACTGAGTTGCTAAGTGCCTCGCCAATGCTGAGGCTGGCTTTGAACTCGCGATCCTCCTGTCTCAGCCTCCCAAAGTGCTGGGATTACAGGCGTGTGCCACTGTGCCCAGCTTCTGTCAGTGTCTTTTAAAGGGTAGGAAATTTTATTATTTGACTCCTGTGACATGGAAATCATGTTTGCTGTTCAATAGCAATAATACTGAATCTCCTAAGTTCACAATGTACCTATATATCTCTACTTTCTGAAATGTCATACAAGAGTGTGTGCATTTGCATACGTTCTAGAATAATAATTAAATTAATACATTTGCCATGTGGCTTCATGATAAAACAATTCTGATACCTTTGTAGCCTTCTTGATCCCATTTCTCTTTTTCATCCACAGACAAAACCACCAATTTGAATTTTGTGTTATTTGTTCCTTTGCTTTTTCTTTTAATCATTTGATTGCCTGTATATTTATCCCTTAAATACTGTTTTAGCCAGCTTTTTCACTGCTGTGACTGAAGGACCCTACCAGAACAACTTTAGGGGAGGAAAAGTTTATTTGGGAGCTTGCGGTTTCAGAGGTCTCAATTCATCGACAGCAGACTCCATTCCTCTGGGCTAATAGTAGAAGAATGTGGCAGAGGGAAGCAGCAGCTCACATGCTGATCAGGAAGCAGAGAGAGAGGTCTCCACTGGCCAGATACAAATATATACTCCAAAGCCACGCCCCCAATTCCCACCTCCTCCAGCTACACCCTGCCACTTCAGTTACCAGTTAATCCCTATCAGAGATGAACTCACTGATTGGATTAAGCCTCTCACAACCCAATCATTTTTCCTCTGAACCTTCTTGCATTGTCTCACATGTGAGCTTCTGGGGGACACCTCACATCCAAACCATAACAAATACTATGTTAGTTTTTGCTTGTTTTTCATTTTTTATGAATGAAATCACACTGTATAAATTCTTCTGTCACTTGCTCAGCATTCTATTTTTTAGTTCAAACCATGTTGATATGTGCAGCTGTCATTCATTCATTTTTTTCTCATTGACAGTGTTTTATTTTGTGAATACGACATAGCTTTCTTACCTATACTGTTGTTGGGAGTCTTACTGTCATGGGCGATGCTGCAAGTATGTGTCTACTGGGATACACGTACAGGTATTTCTTGGTTTATCCCTCGGTATTGAATTTTTGGACTGTTAGATGTGCCCAAGTTTAATCTGATGATGCTTCTGTTTACAGTCCTGCCAGGGTATATGTTATCCTACAGCTTTGCTATCATTTGTCATTGTCATTCTGCTTTTTTGCTTATGGATGTGAAAGTGGTATCTCATTGTGACTTCAATTCATATTGCTCTGGTTACCAAGGAGGTTGAGCGTCTGTTCACATGATCATGGACCACTTATCTTTCCACTTCTATGAAATACCTGTTCATGTCTTTTGCCCATTTCCCCCTTTTTCTTATTAATTCTTAGACAATCTTTATGTCATCTGGGTATTTATTTCTTTTGATATGTAGATTACAAATATCTTCTGTCAGTTTATGAATTGCCCTTTTCCTTTGTTTCTTGGCTTTTTTTTTGAACAGATGTTCTTAATTTTAATGTAGCTGAATGGATATTTTGTGTTTTATAAAAAGAAAATCCTTCCCCATTGTGAGTTCATAGATGTATTTCTATGATTTCTTAAAAGTTTCAGAGTTTTTTTTTTTTTTTGTCACATTTACATCCTTCATTTATCAGGTATTGATTTGTTTTGTATTACTTTAGATAAGAACTCATCTTACTCTCCTACACCCCATCCCCATAAAACCAACGGAATGGTTCATTCTGTCCTCAGTACTGTCATACATGAGATATCTATGTAGGTTCAGATCTGTTTCTAGACTTTTAATTTTCTTCCATTGGTCTGTTTATCCATGTCCACTACCATTGTATCTTAAATAATAAGCTTCTTACTCATGATATATGACAGACTCTTCTGTTTCTCCTTTTCAGAGTGCTTTGGCCATATACATTTAAAAATGTCTGTTGGGGGTTTTATTAGAAATGCACTAAATCTGTAGAAAACATCTTGTACATTCTTTCTTTGAATGTTTCCTATCTCTGTCTTTTAGGCATTATAAAAGATAACACTTTATAAGTTATATTTTCTAATTGTTTGGTGCAACATAGGAATGCAGTGTGTGCAAACTGGTCTTAAACTAGAAGATATGCCACATTCACTTCTGGTTCTATTAATCTGTCGATTCTTTTGGATGTCCAGTATAAACCATATTATCATCCATTCATCCAAGAGTTTTTTTTTTTAAATCTTTTTTTTTTAAAATATTTATTTATTTGCTTTAGTTATACACACAATGCATTTATTTTACATGGTGCTGAGGATCGAACCCGGGCCACGCACGTGCGTGCTCTGCCGCTGAGCCACAACCCCAGCCCTTTTTTAAAAATCTTTTTTAAATATTTATTTATTTGAGTTACACAATGCATGTATTTTTACGTGGTCGAGAATGAACCCAGGTCGTGCATGTGCTAGGCGAGCACCCTACCGCTGAGCCACATCCCAGCCCCGATCCAAGAGTTTTATTTATTTATTTTTTTCCAATTCTTTTTGTTATATGATTCTTATATTTTTGTCCCAGCTAGGATCATCCTCATCATCTTCTTGATTTTGAAGAAGATAGTTCTAATTTTCAAATATTAAAAATACTTATTTTGTTCTTGGGTTCTTTTTTTGTAGATGAGTACTCTTTTCTTAATATATATATTTTTAATTGTTGATAGACCTTTATTTTTTATTTATATTTGGTGCTGAGAATCAAACCCGGTGCCTCACACATGCCAGGCAAGTGCGCTACCACTGAGCCACAGCTCTAGCCCTAGATACTCTTAATTTGATTAAGGAAGTTCATTTCTGTTTCCAGTTTGCTAAAAATTATGAAAGGGTGCTGGATTTTATTTGAATGTCTTTTCTTCTGCATCAGTTGAGATAAGTATATGGTTTTTCTTCTTCAATGAATTAATGAGTGAACTGCATGGACAATTTTCTGTGTTGACCAGGTTTGCATTTCTGGAATCAACCATCTTGGTCATAACATATATTGTAAATTGCATACATTGTTAGATTTAGTTTCCTTTTTGTGCTGTAAAGGGTACTTTATATTAGGAGGTGGTCTTTCCTTTAGTAGCTGTGAGTTTATACACAGCTGGAATTATTTGTTTCTCAAATGTTGGTAGAACTCTGCTATAAAATCATGGGCTTGGAGTTTCTTTCATAGAAATATTTTAAATTTAATATCTTTAATTTAATTTCTATAGTTTCTATAAGATCTTTCAAGATTTCCATGCTTTTAGAGTCAGTTTTGGTAATTTTTACTTTTCTAGAAATGTTTTTATTTAATAAATTCCAAATGTTAGTATACTCTTGTAAATAGTGTTCCTTAATATCTTTTAATCTACTGAATATGTTGTTTTGTTCTGCTTTTCAATTCCTAATTCATTTTTGCCTTCTTAATTTTTCTAGATAAATTTTGTGAGAGGTATGTCAATTTTAGTTTTTCAATTTTAGCTTGTTTCATTTCTATTATATCTTTTGTTGGATTTTTATTTTTCCTGGTGCTGGGAATTGAACCCAATGCTGATGCATACTAAGCATGTGGTCTACCAGTGAGCTATATCCCCAGTCTGTTTTGACTTTTTATTATATAAATTTTAGGTATATGAAAAAGAAAAGAGAGGAATATAAACCCTCATGTGCCCATCACCCAGACTGTATTTTTCAATTCATAGACAATCTTACTACATCTGAACCATTTCTACTAAGTTCTTTTGAAATAAATCCCAAGAACCATATAATTCCATCTGTAAATATTTTGATATATATATCTCTAAATGATATGGACAATGAAAAGACCATAACCACAATATTATTACTACCTAAAACAAAATGAGCACTATTTCACATGTTGTCAGTTCATATTCTTCTATCAACTTCATTCTTTTTTCTTAGAGTATTTCTGTTTAAATCAGAACTAAATGAGATCCACACATTTGATTGTTGATTTATCTCTTAAGTCTCCAGAATTATAAGCTTCCCTATTTTTATATTTTGTCTGTATTTTCTATTTCATTAAATTCTGCTTTTTTCTTAAGTTTTTCTTTCACTTTTGTTGGTATTTTGCTGTTGGTATTTTGCTGTTTTTCCTTCTCACTTTCTTTCTTTTCCCCTCTCTTCCTTCCTCTCAACCTTCCTTCCTTCCTTTCTTTTTGTTACTAGGGATTGAACCCAGGGGTGCTTTACCAGTGAGCTACATTCCCAGTTCTTTTCAGTTTTTATTTCAAGATGAGACTGGCCTCAAAATTGTGATCCTCCTGCCTCAGTCTCCCAAGTCACTAGGATTATAGGTGTTCATTCCTGTGGTTGGCTCCCCTAACTTTCGTGTTGGGTACTAGTTTGTTAATTTTCAGCCTTTCTTTTTTTAATATTTATTTTTTAGTTATAGGTGGACATATATCTTTATTTATTTTTATGTGGTGCTGAGGATCAAACTCAGTGCTTCACACATGCTAGGTGAGTGCTCTACCTCTGAGCCACAACCCCAGCCTTTCTTTTTATATCTCTTACGTTTAGAATTATAGATGTTCTTCTTCTTCTTTTTTAATATTTATTTATTTGTTTTAGTTGTGCATAATGCCTTTATTTTTACGTGGTGCTGAGGATCGAACTGTGCACGTGCTAGGCGAGCGCTCTACCGCTGAGCCACAACCCCAGCCCCACATGTTCTTCTTAAATACTACTTTAGTGGTAGCTCATTATTTTTGACAAATAGTTGGTTTTTTTTTTTTTTTTTTTTTTTTGTGTGTGTGTGTGTGTGTGGTACCAGGGATTGAACTCAGGGGCACTCGTCCACTGGGTCACATCCCCAGCCCTTTTTTGTATTTTTATTTAGAGACAGGGTCTCACTGAGTTGCTAAGTGCCTCGCCATTGCTGAGGCTGGCATTGAACTCGCGATCCTCCTGCCTCAGCCTCCCAAAGTGCTGGGATTACAGGCGTGCACCACTGCGCCTGGCTCAAATAGTTGTTTTTGTTATTGTTTAGTTCTAAGTATTTTCAAAACTTCATTTTGACTTTTTTAGGCCTCTTCTGTTTTAGCATATTTCAAGACATGTGAGCTTTGATTTTTATAAATTATTTATTTGTTAGTGATTTCTGATTTAATTGTGATAATAATTCTGATAATATGTTTGCATAATAGTGAGTCTTTGAAATCTATTTAGATTTTCTGTGTGGTGTAAAGCATTGTCAAAATTTGTAATTATAAACATGTATGCTTGAAAAGAATCTGCATTCTTCAGTTCTTCAATGTAATGTTCTGTATGTGTCTATCTATTAAATGAGGCTTGCTACCTATGTTGTTAATCTTCTAAATTATTTACTCTCTCTCTCTCTTTTTTCCCCAGTTACTTAGAGGTATGGTAAAAACTTCCTATGATGATGGGTTGACCAAATGTTTCTTGTTCTGTCAGTTTTTGCTTTATATATTTTGAACCAATGTTATTGGATTCATGAAAGTTTAAAATCTTTATTGACCTAGTAATTGATTTTTTAAAATTATGAAATGATCCTCTTTACTTACACTTTTTTTTACTCAAAATTTATTTTATCTGATATCAAAATAGCCACACAAGCTTTGCTTTGGTTGTTATTTTCTTGGTATATCTTTTTGTGCCCTTCTACTTTCAACTATCTTATTTTATGTGCTCTTTGCCTTACTTTTTCTATTTCCTTTTGTCCCCTTTCTCTTTATGTGTATTGATTATTTTCTCATTTATTTTTGTTTCTTTATTAGTTTAAACAGTTTCTATTCTTTTAGTAATTAACCTAGGAGTTTTAACATGTGTATTAACAAGTTGATTAAATAAATTAATTAAATTTAACCGAATATCTTTATCTTCTTTTTAAGTAAGATATGAACAGGCCTTAGAGTCCAATTATCCTCATCCTGACTTAGCATGACATCAAGGTTTGGATGTGGTTTGTCCCCCAGGGATTCATGTGTTGATACCTAGGTCCTCAGGATAGCAGTGTTGGTGGTAGTGACTCCTTTAAGAGGTGGGGCCTAGTGGGAGGTTTTAGACTGGGCCTTCCCCTTGCTGTAGATTCCTGTCTTACCAGGTCCTCCCTCCTTCTTGCACATGCTCCTGCCATTGTGGTGTTATCTGTCTGAGGTGATACATGAGCTGGCATCATGCTCTTTGGATTTTCAGCCTCCAAAACTGTGAGCTAAAACAAACCTCTTTTCTTTATAAGTACCCAGCTCCAGGTGTTTTGCTATTGTAATAGAAAATGGACTATAATATACATGACATTTTTATTCATAATTTTCTCTATAGTAATTATTTATGTCACCTCAATATTTTCAGGAGTAAAAGTTAATGTGTGTAGAGATAAGAATGAGTTACTGATGTACCTGATATATTTATACAGTTTGGTACATTTCCTTCAGGTAGTACATTTTCTAGAGCCTTCTAAATAAATTATTTTGCATCAAGTTCTTCATATTCATTGTATTTTATAGGACTCTACTTCATGAGGAATTCTCATAGGACTTTGAAACTGTTTGTCACAACTGACACCTCTCTTGTATTTTTAACATTCATATATATATAATATATACATATATATGTTTGTTTATATATATTTTGTTTATATATATACATATATATGGATCACACATATATATATATGCATATATATGGATCACATATATATGTATATATATTTTTTTTGTTTGTTTGTTTGTTTTTGTTTTTGTACAGGGCATTGAGCCTGGGTATGCTTTACCACTGAGCTATATCATCAATCCTATTTATTTTTTATTTTGAGACAGCGTCTCACTAAATTGCTGATGCTTGCCTTGAACTTGTGATCCTCATGCCTCAGCCTCCTGAGTAGCTGGGATTATAGGCGTGCACCACCATGTCTGGTTTTTAGTGATTTTTTTTTTTTTATTGTAAGCTCATGTTCCTTGAAACTTCATCTCTGGGAATTGTTAGAGTCCTGTGATTAATTTTACTTTTTCCAGAGAGAATGGATTTGCACTTGTTCCAGCCATGAGACAATGCCAATCCAAGGCTGCTTTAATCACATTTTCAGCTCAGGTTGTTGTTATTATTCTTCCAAACTATACTGGCAGTGTAAATTCTGGACCTAAAATTGTATGAGTGGGGCTATTGGTTAGGGATTCTCAGGGGAGACTTTTTCAAAGTAGTTTATTTTATTTTATTTTATTTTATTTTTGATGCCCCAAACAGACTCACAAGCAGCCAGAGAATTTTAACTCACTAGTAGCCAGAGAATTTTACCCCTTTTGGAAGCCAAGAACCCCTGGGCAGTCTAGCGAAGCTCTTGGATCCTTCTTTGAATGATAGTTTTAGTACATAAAACAAAAAAATCATAGTCTTATTAAGAAAACCAGCTTTATAAAATATATTTACAGGGGTATCCATATTATTAAACTATGTGATGTGTTTGAATTATATCTCTATTTGTTTTTTAAATTTTTTTCATATATATATATTTTAGTTGTAGGTGGACACAAAACCTTTGTTTTATTTATGTGGTGCTGAGGATCGAACCCAGGGCCTCACACATGTGAAACAAGTGTTCTACCACTGAGCCCCAGCCCCAGGCCCTATATCTCTGTAGATGATAGAAAAAAGTAGTTCATGATATGACTGATAGCCTCAATTTTTTAGAATAAGAAATGGAACTGGCACCAGGTACCCAGGGGCACTTTGGGTCCACAGTTTTCTCACATATGTTTGAGTAAAGCGTTTCTGCTGTGTTAACAACATAGTAGTACCCTATAAAGGAACATCCTAAGTTCTTAGTTTTGTACCCAAAGAGTTGCCTGTATAAAATGGGACGAGATAGGTTCTACCTGGAGTTTTCAACATTTTATGTTAACAGTGGTCTCAAAAGGCAAGCAAAAAGAAGGGAAAACGAAAGAAAGCAGTTCATCTTGGAAAACTGTGATTTACTTATTTATTAACGTCCCAGGGGAATGAAATATTGTTTCCTCATTGTTGTTTTTAGGAGCTAAGAAAACATCAAACTGCTTTAAATAATTGGAAACAATCTAATTGAATATCCTTAGAAGATTGGTTCCTTATGTTATAGCCATGTAATCAAATCCTCTGAAGCTATTAAAAGGAATAGACAGATATGCTCTTAGAGATTGAACTCCATGTCATTAAGTGGAAAAGGAAAGGTGTAGCTTGATACGCAGCGTGTCCTCGTTTGTGAAAGTCCATCCATTCATAAAGCATGTGACATTTCTGGAAAAAGACACCGGCAATTGGTAGCAGTGATTGTTTCTGGGAAGAGAACCTGAGGTCTGGGAGGAGATGGGACAGACTTAATTTTCATTGTATATCCATTGTGTTGTTTAACTCTTTTGCCACATGCATGTGTTATAGTGTTCTAATTAATTCATCAAAAAATGAATTGCCCTGGCTTTTAGCAGCTATTGATACTGAAACGAAGTGAGAGCATATTAAGAATGTGTACTAATTAAGCCTGTCAAGTAGCATATCTCATTAATACATTACTCTGTGCACCACAAAGAAATTCTCAACAGCTCTGCCTGTCCTAAATAAGACCAACGGAGGCTCAGAGGTGAAGATGGGGAGGCCAAGAGTGCAGTGTGCTCCCCGTGCCTTCAGAGTACCTTGGGAGGCCCACTCTCTTGTTTATGCTACATAAGCACTGCTTCTTAGCTGGCTGTACGCTTTGTCTCTCTCTTTCCTTGGTCTGTGACTCCTGGAGGCACGTGTCTCACACAGTGCCTGGCACAGAGATGACCTACAATAAATGGTGGAAGAACGAGTCACTCCTACTCCTGCTGGGAGTGAAGTCGAGGAGTGCAGAAATAACACAGAAGGCCTGGAGTCTTCCTGTAGTGGAGCAGCCAGCACAACCAGAACCCATTTCCTGGAGGTTCTCAGTTGGATGAGAGGCAGAGGGAAGGGCCGTGGGGATGAAGAAAACCCAATACGCACCGAGTCTGATGAGGGCACCATTCCTTGATATCCTCATTTTATCCCCAAACCTCTGTTGTGGGGGTGGTTGCTGGTGGGAAAGACAAAGTCAACAGAACAGTGGGAGCAGTAGGTGGCAGAGCCTCAGAAGTTGGATCATAGCAGTCGTTCAGTGAAATTTCACAGTGCCTTTCAAGAATGAGATCCAATTTATATTTAGAATTTGATTTGAATCCAGAAGAAACAGACAAGCTGGTTAATATGGAGACTGTACGAAATAATTTGTCAGTTATTGAGAGGATTTGTAATCAAGTGTGAGAGGCATGTCTGGTCTTGCTCATTCATTCATTCATTCATTCATTAATTTATTCCACATTTGTTGTCCCATTAGAGAGGCAGGGAAGAATTAGATAGGTTCTTTGTCTTCAAGTAGCTTATCACCAAGAAATAATTTTACACAATGGTTAAGAGTGATATGTTGGGTTCAGACTCCTGGGTTCAAAGCCCAACTCCCTTGCTTTCCCCCCCTTGTGCAAACTTGAGCACATGATTTAGTCTATTTGTTGCTTAGTTTTTTTTTTTTGTTGTTGTTGCTAATGTGGGGATAGTAGTCTATTTTATAGGATTATAGGATTAAAGTACTTGCAGCAATGCCTGGCACAATCAGAACTCAATATGTGTCAGGATTTAAAAAAAAAAATTTTTTTTTTTCATTGATTAGTCAAACATTTTTGGACTCCTGCTCCCTGCCAGGATTGCTGTAGGTATTGCTGGGAACTGCTGAAGAAATGAAGGGCCTAATTCCTGTCTTCATAGAATTCAGCTGTTGGTTGATGTATTAGTTATTTTTTTTCCTTTATAACAAATTATTCAACACTTGTTAGCTTGAATCATGGTAACTTATGGCTCACAGTTCTGTGAGTCAGGAATGCAGAATCTGCTTGGCTGGGAGGCTCTGCTCAGCATCTCTCATGAGTTTACAACCAGAGTGTTGGCCAGGATTTCAGTCATCTGAAGGCTTGTCTGGGCTGGAGGATGCATTTCCTAGGTGGCTCATTCAGATGACTGGGAAGTGGCTTCTTCTCCCCATCGTTTGTTTCCCCATAGGGCTGCTTGAGTCCTTATATTATGGTGACTGGCTTTCCTTAGAGTGAGTTATCTCAGGGGCCAAGCCAGGAGCCACAGTGCCTTTTATGTCCTAGCTTCAGATGCCAACCACCATCACTTTTGCTTTATTTTATTGTTCTCACAGCTCAGCTCTGATTCAGTACGGAAGGTAATTGTATGAAGGAGGTGAGGATTGTTGTGCACTATTTTGGAGGCTTGGAAGGGAAGACACATAAGAAGAGAACTGTAATAGAAAACTTCCACAGGGATCTTCTTTTGGCAGCACAGTCTTGGCAGGAAAGGAGGAGGTGAAACTTGAGCTCAGTCTTAAAGGCAAAGAAGAGGTTTGGTCTCCTGTGTGAGGACAGGAAGTATCCAGGGCAGAAGGAACTGCAGGTGGGAGCTTGAAGTACACCTGTTTTCCTGGGGTAAAGGGTTTGGTGGGGAAAGGCCAAGAAGATAAATATGTTGTTGCTGTCAGTACCTGTATGAGAACAATTTGGTAACAATTAAGACAGGTCAGCTGCGCTTATGCTCATAAATGAATGAAATGATTTAGCGTTCTTTGAGGATTTACTCTCTAAAATGCATACATGGTATTTAGGATAACTGTTATTAACTGTATCTTAAATGTCTCTCACAGGCCATGTTTTAAAAGATTTTATCACCAGCCTGTGGTGCTATTGGGAAGTGTTGGAGCTTTTAGGAAGTGGGGCCCAGTACAAGGATGTCAGGTCACTGAGGATCTTGGGACTGCAGCCTCTCCCCTCTTCCTCTTTTTCACTGTATCTCTCTCTCTGCTTCCTGGCTGTCATGAGCTAAGCAGCCTCCTCTGCCACATGTTCCCACCACCACCACAAAAAAACCTTTCTTCCTTTTTTTTTTTTTTTTTAAAATATTTATTTATTTACTTTAGTTGTACACAATTAATGCGAGGATCGAACACGAAAAAAAACCTTTCTTCCTTTTAAGGTGATTATCTCAGGCATTTTGTCACAGTGATGAAAACTGACTAATCTAAGCTTCCATCCATCTAATCCACTCATCCAACTAATCAGTTTTTATCTATTGCATGTATACATGTGTGTGTGTGTGTGCACACATAATTTTAGCATTCTCTGCATTGCTTTTTCTTCATAGCACCAAACCCTACTTGTTTTACGTTTATTGAGTCTGTCTCTAGATAGAAATTCTAGGATGTCAAGGATTTTGCATTTACACCATCATATCCCTAGTGTAGAATAATGTTTGGCACATACTATAGGCTCAATAGGTACTTCTAATCAATACAAGAGTGAAGTGTGGTGGTAGAGTATGCAGAAGATGCTTTGGAAACTTGAGGGGAAGAAATCTCCAGGTCTTCCTGGGGTGAGGGAGGAGGTGATGAGAAAAGGCTTTGCAGAGTATTTGCTGTATGAATCAAGCTTGCCAGGCGGATGATGAATTGAGGATGGGCATTCAAGACAGGATGTCCATGTGCAAGGACTGGAGATGCATAAGGTCATGGCTGCCACTCTAGACAATGCTCGTCTCTCTCTGTGCAGTGTGTGAAACCAACTCTAGAATTGCAAGACACAAAGAGCATATTTTAGCAGCTGCTTTTATTTAATAATTGATATTTAAAAATGACACATGAGGAAACTCTACTGGTTGGGTTGGGGGCATAGCTCAGTGGTAGAGTGCTTGTCTCCATGCCAGTGCATGAGGCCTGGGTTCAGTCACTAAACCAAATAAAAAAAAATAACAACAAAACCCTCTACTTGTTAATAGATGTTCTCTGTGTGCAGCTATCACAGCATACACAGAAACATGAATACCAGAGTTGCATGCCCTTCAATTATTGAGCCTTGTCCTCAGTGCTGCCTGTGGTTTTTTTTTTTTTTTTTTTTTTTTTTGTGGTACCGGGGATTGAACTCAGGGGCACTCGTCCACTGGGTCACATCCCCAGCCCTTTTTTGTATTTTATTAGAGACAGGGTCTCACTGAGTTGCTAAGTGCCTCGCCACTGCTGAGGCTGGCTTTGAACTCGCGATCCTCCTGCCTCAGCCTCCCAAAGTGCTGGGATTACAGGCGTGAGCCACCGCGCCCGGGCTAGTGCTGCCTGTGTTTTATCTTTTAAAATATATTTCCTTGCTTCACTGGTGAGACATTTTAGTTTTCTCTATAGAGTCGACATGAGATGTGGTTTTTGGCATCTCTGTTGACTTTATGTCAGATTAGCACTAAATAGAGCCACTATTTGGGATATTTTGCAGTCAGGAGGATAGGTTGAATGGGATGTTGTTTATGCTGCAGTGCTCTAGGGCCAGCTTGAGGTCTTCTGAATCTATTGCTTTCCCAGTGTCCTTCCTCGGTGCAGGAATGTTGGGACACATGAAAGCACTTTCTTGAGGCTCCCTGCTTGTGCCTTGTCTGTAAACTTCAGGAAACTGCTGCTCAGAGGAAAGATAAAAACCTTGGTAGATTTCCAAGTTCTGCATTTATGAAGTTCCTTTATGTTCAGGTATTCTGAAAGTATTAACACAACCTTTGAAAACCCTTTCAGAGGAAGCATCTTCGCCACAGGAATTTTCATGGGTCTCCATTTTTCCCCCTCAGTAACTCACTTGGGTTTTTTTTTTCTCTTGTTATTCAGCCCTGCTCACATTTATCAATGCAAATGCTCAGAATATACCTTCGTATTTTACAGAGGTGATTAATTTTTGGTTCTACCAGGGGGAAAAAAAAAGAAGTCAAATTTGATCTTAAATTAGAATAAAAAGTTAAGAGTAGTTATCTTTGGGTGGTAGGATTATGGATATTTTTTTCCTTTTTCTACTTTTCATTCCTCATACCCCTAAAATGTCAGTGATGAACACACATTGTTCTTTTGTAACAGAAAGTTGAAACCAAGGAACTTTTCAGAAATTTGCTTTTCAACATTTGGACTGTTTGTGATCTCTGGAGATTTGTTTTTGCAAACTGAATCCTGATTACTCACTCCTTTTCTTTTTTGGAGTTTACTTTGTAGTGCCAGTAGATTGAGTGACAGCTTCAAATAGTAGAGGACAGATTTCACTGTTTGTGTGAGATCCCAGGTTTTGGGTTTGATCCCAGGACCTCATGCATGCCAGACCACTAAGCCTCACTCCCAGCCTTTCGCTTATTACCTAAAACTTGCCTTGAGAAGGTTAGCAAGGCAAAGACAGATCCAGGTAAATAAGACCACTTTCATTTATGTCAGATTAGTACTAAATAGAGCCACAGTTTGAAACCACTTGAATAAATCCGTTCAAGGGTGCATCAGACTTCCAAAGAGGAATATTTATTCCCTACCCTCATGCCTCTCAGTTCCTATCAAGGAATTCTAGAAATGACCATCCCCCCACCCCCGTATCTCTCTGTTATTAGCAATTATGAGGCTACCAAACCCATTTGTGCCCTGGTATATGTCTATGAGTCTGCTAATGTGCCTTTTGGTTGGTGCTTTGGACATAGCATCTTATGAACATCCCCTCTGACCTGATGGTCACATTCTCTTCCCACAAAAAACACAAACATCAGGTGGTTTGTGGGGATGCTGTCTATGCCTGGGCCAATGTAACCAGATGACTATGGGACATGTCAGTTGAAATCCTCGATCTGGAAGAAAAAGAAGACAGCCGTTTTGAGCAAGCATAAAACAAGGTTGAAGATAAATCCTACATGTTTGACCAGCTCACTAATTTTCAACCCCCCCCCCCCCCCCGCAAGGCTCTGATGCCTGCAGAAAGCATACACAGGTGACGAAGTAGATGGAATCAGCTTTCCAGCCCACCCACTTGCCATATATCACTGTTTGTCTTGAGCAAATAACTATTTGCAAAGCTGCATCAGTGGCTTCATGGTGGTGTGGCTTAATGGTCTGCTTATAATTTTTCCTTAGATGAAAGTTATACCATGAGTCTGATAATACTGGCATAACTGAGCACATCATTAAATTGTAACTTCACACATCTCTTATCTTAGATGAAGAAGGATAAAAATAAATCCCTGATACACAACCCATTGGGACGAAAATGGGCAAGTATACATGTTTAATCCGGGTGCAGTTAATAATCCTTAGGAAACCCTCTGGAGAGCTCTCAGCATTCCTCTGAAGTCACAACATGTGGTCCTTTGCTTTAGCATTGCCAAAATCTCCAGCCCTGCCCTGACTGAGAGGCACATCAGGTCCCTGCTCGCTGTTTTCCTGAAGTGTTATTGGCAGACCATAACAACCATAAACTCTCCAAGGAGGAGTTCCTAAGCTTCATGAATACAGTACTGGCTGCTTCCCCGGGAACCAGAAAGACCCCAGTGTCCTTGACTGCATGATGGAGAAACTGAAGCTCAGCTGTGACGGGTTGTTAGATTCCCAAGAATTCTGTAATCTGGTGACATGGCTGGCCACTCTGCAAGCAAATCGGAGGAGGGCTTGGGCATGACTTCCAGACCCACCGACTTGGTCCAGCTTCCAAACCTCCATTTCTCTTCACTGCCCACACATAGCCTGAGCCCAGCTCATCTACCACCATATGCAGGCCATGCCTTCCGATGGCAATAAAACAATATTTTAAAACACACACACACATGCATGCACATGCTCAGGTTTTAGATATTCCATTAGGTTTCCTTCCCTCCGTTCTTTTATCAGCTTTCTTTATAAGGACCTACTATGTGTACCTCGGTGAGGATTCAAAAAGGAGGAAGATACGAATTCTCCCTCAAGGAATACTTAGCCCTCGCAGGGCATATGGGACCCACTTACAAGAAGATTTTATGAAATTGAAAGTGGATGTTGCCTCAGGGAAGGTGTAAAATGTTATGGGCCTGAATT
Organism: Tamias sibiricus; assembly: GCA_025594165.1. Lineage (NCBI taxonomy): Eukaryota > Metazoa > Chordata > Mammalia > Rodentia > Sciuridae > Tamias > Tamias sibiricus. Next base: position 37,679,005 of record CM046657.1, on the reverse strand, counting down.
TCAACAATTTACAAGAGGACAACATCAACAACCAACCTGGATATATTTATAAGCATCCGTGCACACATAAAGAAGCGTGTTTATTTTCCTGCAGTTTCTCTAACATATGGCCATTTCCCCCTACATTATTTCTATTTATTGCACATACTGTGGCAAATTGATCATTGTGCATAAATGTCATTAAATTCTGCTCACTCTCCACTTTGAGTTAATTTGTTTTCTTTGTAGCTGAAGGGTGGTTCTGATCTTGTCTGGAAGACAGAAAACAGAAGCGCCTCATTGTGACAACTCCTCACCCTCCTCTCTTCAGCCTTGGTTCAGCAGAAGCAGACCAAATTTCTCTCCAGACAATTTGAAAAACACTCAAAACCAAAGACCTTCCTTTCCCTTGGACAAATAACCAGTTTCTCTTTCTTTTCATTCTATTAGATCTTGCTGGACTTCCTCTAGAGTTCAGAGGAAGCTAGAACAATTAACTGCCATTTATTGAGTGCTAACTGTATATACTTACGTATATTTATTTCAGATTCTTTCACAATCTCAGATGAAAAAAATTGAGGCCAAGAAGGCAAGTAATTTGGACAAGAGCACTTAAGCTAGAATTTGGATCCCAGTCTGCCTGACTCCAAAAATGATCTTTTTCCTACTGTGCTGTGCCATTTCTAAATCAAAGAGCCCAATAAGAGAGAAGATGCTCTTTCATTCCAACAAAATGAAACAAAATTCCTCCAAACTTCATAGGCTTAAAAAACAAACAAACAAACAAACAAAAAAACCCAATAGGCTGCATTCACCTAGCTTTCTCACATGATAGTCCTTTGGTTCTCCTGTCCTTCTCTTGTCCAGGAGGTAGGAGAATGCTATCACAATTTGAGATTTCGTGGAGTCATAATTTCTGGAAGAAACACCTGTAATGATGGTGTGTGTGTAGGGGGTCTCTACATTTTTTTTTTGGAGAAGGTTTTAGTTTTAGCTTTTTCCAAATTTTAGAATGACCAGCAAGGATAGGGAATAGAGGGTGAATAATTATTAAAGTAAGACTGGAGGGCAAGGCATCTAGTTGACTGTAAGTTTAAATGTGAGTCAGCAGTGTGATGGGGCTGCCTGCAGGAGCTGATTCATTCCTTGGCTGCATTAATAGAAATATCTAGAACCAGGGATGTTATTTTTCCCTTATATTTGTTGATGTAGGAAAATGCTGCTGGAGTATTAGGTTCATTTCTGTAATTTTGCTAGTTCAGTTGTGTTTTGTTTAGGGAATTCTAGACTCTTTCCGGGTCACTTTTCTGGGCTTAAAAAGCAAGAATTGTCAGGGGTGACAGGCATCTGATTATATTACAAATATAATTAAATATGGCTAAGAGAATTAAGTTTCAACTTGAATTCCTAACAAATCAGATGGAATTGGTTAAGAAATACCATACTTAATCTTTGTTGAGCATCTGCAGTTTCGGTTTAGAGTGTAATGTTTAACTTTGAAAATCACTTTTATTATGCATATGCTTTATAAAAATAAAGTCAAAAGTCAAAAACATCATTAATTCACCCAACATCCATCTAGTTGATTCTTTGCAGGTGAGGAATGCTAGGCAAAATATTGTAGGGAGTAAAAATAAGAATAATATATTCTTTCTCTTGCTATTCCCCTAGGTTTTTAATCTTGTTGCCAAAATGTTTACATTCTATTTGAGGAAATAGTAATACTGAGTAAAAAGTTAAATAACAATTAAGAACAAGAATAACATTCCTCCCAGCAGAAAACCAAGACCTAATGTACCTGCAAGGAGCTATTACGCAACTTCTCTGCCTGAAACCAAGAAATAAGCAATGCAGGCTCTGAGCCAAAGAAATAGATATCAAGTGGTCCTGGAATTAAAATTGAAGTTTTCTGATAACTCTTCATATCCTCATTTATGCCCTCACTATTCTTAGTTTATTAACACTTTTAACTCCAGTTCTAGCAGCTCTATGTTAGCAAATCAAAGACAACAAATGAAAGGGGGGAAAGAGGCTACTATTGACACAAGCAACCATTTTTTTTTTTTTAAACAAGGTAGGCAATAAATAAATATAGGCAGACATCGTGACAGTAATAGAGCTTGACATTAATAGCTAGGCAACAGATGCGACAGAAAGCTATAAAAATCTGTGCCTGGAGTAGGTCTAAATAGTCCCATGGAGCTCAGTGACCCTGAAACCTTCACTGCATTAAGGTGCATTATAGTAATTGATGTATTTCTTTTGAGTCTGATAGCCTGTGTTCATAACAATGACCCTGAGGCCTGCAGGAAAGATTAAATTATGCTCAGTGGATGCTGTTTAAGAAGGTACATGTGTGTATTGTATTTTTTTCCTTAAACCATTTTGGAAAGATATCCATCCTAATATCTGCAACAGTGGCATGATCATAGAAGAAATAACTTTTTAAAAAAGATATTTATTTATTTGCTTTTAGTTGTACACAATGCATTTATTTTTACGTGGTGGTGGGATTGAACCCGGGCTGCACACGTGGTAGGCGAGCGCTGTACCGCTGAGTCACAACCCCAGCCCAAGAAATAACTTTTGAAAGGAAAAAAGAAATAAGATGAAAAGGAATCGCTGCTTAAAAAAAACTTTGAAAACCATTTGTCAAAACAAAGGTTTAGTGATTGCTCCTTAGTTTTTCCAGAAAACTTGATTAGCTGCACAACTCATTCTTCAAGGGAACTCTCTCCATCACCAACAATGACAAATGATGTCAAACTCTACTATTCAAAATGGTTACATATGATGACTATTTGAACTTAAATAAAACAAAGAATGCAAAGCTTCAGTGGCACTATCCATATTTCATGTGCTCACTATCCACTTGTAGCTAATGGCTACCATATTGGACAGTGCAAATGTAAATAAAGTATTTCCATTACTACAGAGAATTCTTTTGGATGTTATTGCCCTTATAAAGTCAGGAGGAGACAAGATTCTTGAGGGCTGGAGTAGATCAACAAGGTTTCATGTGAAGATTAAAGCATTTTACATATATATGCCTTTCAGCATTGGTTTTTTATTTGGCTTGTGTCATTTAAATATTTGAGTGTGGTTCTTTTAGTATCATAGAAAAATGCTATCCCTGGATAATTTCCTGGGCATAATGTTTCTGCATAGTTTGGGGGCAGCCAGAAAAGGTATTTAAAATGTGAGGCTTCTAAATGCATGGAAGGTTCTGGAAGACTCACAGAGGTAACAAGGTTCTTGGTTAATTCCATGCTAAGTAATTGGTATGCTTCTCTACATTTTTTTCAGGGCTCATCCTGCTAGATATATGTTGGAAGGAGTTGGGAAAATTTTCAACCAGGCCTTCTGTACAAACATTTTAAACTCAAATACTATCATGTTTTAACTTATCCAAGGAGAAAATGTTCTCCAGTTCACCAATGGTCTGATCTGTGAGTGATGCTCATGATAAAGAAGTTGTCTCTTAGGAAAGGTGAAAGAACAGTGAATTATGGGAGAGATAAAGGTATTCAATTACTGACCAAGGGGACTCTTCTTTAGTTGGTTGATAGTCTTCGTGATGTATGTGAATTGAAAATGAAAAGAGGAGGAACTAAAATCAGTTTAATAGGTGACTTATAATTTGAACAGGGAACAAAGTGACTTTCTCAGTCTTACCAAACTCAAATTGATGACCTAATTTATTTTTCCCTCAAGGGCAGCGGGTGCTATGCTGGAGGTGGGGTCATGAGAATCTCATAATGGTCCACGTGTGTCTTTAGCTGTCTAGGTATTTCATACACGTGAGTCAATGAAAGTATGAAAGTATAATTGGCTTATTAAACACGCTGAACTTGGTAGGGCATGTGTAGGCCACTTTGCTCTTTCTTATGTCCTTCCCTTTTTGTTCCTAGATTTCCTAGCTACTCTCAAATAAGTCTCATTCCTCAGATATTAAACATACCAATCCAATGTAAATATCAAAATCCAATTTGATGCACTCATCCAATCTAAAAATTCTCCCTATCTCCAACTCCAGGCTCCCTTGGTTTGGGAATGGGGTGGGGAGAGACATGCTGTGGGCTTCACTTTGTGCTTCCCTATCCTTCCCTTAGCTGCTGTAGTGAGGGTGTTGGGTGATGTGGGAGAGGAAGGTCAAAGATCAAGGATGAGGCATGGTCTTGCTGGACATTGTGGTTTGGTGTCAAGACCGTCTAGGTTGGCAGATGCACAGTTGCTGACTTGTTCCAGAACACTTTTGAGGGTTCTGTGGGACCTCCATTGCTGAGGCTTCTTAATTTTCACAGTGAGGGAAACACTTCGTTCCTCTCATCCAGGGGAGATGGATGAGGATGTGTTGAAATATGAAGCACACTGGTTATTTTCTTTTTTAGTGATATCTTTAACTTCTCAATGATTCTTCCCCCTCTCTTACGGAGCTTGGAGGTGGGAACTTGGAAGAACTGGCAGCTCAGTTTCCTAGTAAGTTTGGGAAAGGTGGTTCAATATATGAGAGCTTTGGCACCTGTTGCATGGCTTTGCCTTGTGGAGCCCCAATAACGCTGAGGTCACAGAAGTGTCCTTTAACAGCTATTAAAAGTCCGAACCTCTCAGCCAGGGGAGGTCAAACTGAGTAGGCTTCTCAGCTGTGAATCCACTTCGATGTGAATCCACTTCGATGGGGAAACTGGAGCGCATGGCATTTCAGCTCAACGTGGCTACTGCCTACAAGGTCTAAGTCTCTGTTAGGAGAAAAGACTAATAAACACAAGTTCAGTCTCTATTATAAGTCATCTGTGCTCACTGGGGTATTTCCACAACATTCACTGAGCAAGCATTCATTAAGCCTATTGAATTGAGTGAGGGGGTGTTGGTCAGGGAAGATGTCCTACAGATGGGGATATCTTCTGAGCTAGGTTTTGAAAGCACAACAGGAAATGCCTACAGAGGTGAGGGGTGTCATCCTTAGACTTGGGCAATAGGTGTCCTACTCTGGCCCTCCTTGGTCTGTACGTCAGGGGATTGGCAGAATCAATGGGCCAGCTCTACCCAGGAACGCCCAACCTTCTAGAATCAAGAACCTATGTTAGGTTCTGGGCATGCAGGACTCTGGAAATCCCTGTCTGTGTCTGCTTTCACGCTTGTGTGGGCCTCATTTCCTCCTCTTTTTTTTTAATATTTATTTTTTAGTTGTAGCCTGACACAATACCTTTATTTTATTTCTTTATTTTTATGTGGTGCTGAGGATCGAACCCAGGGCCGCGCACATGCTAGGCAAGTGCTCTACCACTGAGCCACAACCCCAGCCCTCATTCCCTCCTCTTAAGAGCTACAACACCAGTGTGTACCCAGGAATGACAAAGAAATGCCTGTCTGAGGAGGCTTGGATAGAAGTTTAAAGCTTGACTCCAGGTCATGATGAAGGAATCCGTATCAAGAGAGGATAGAACCTACTTTATTTAATAATTTGTCTTGATTTATAACTTTTACATATTTACATTTGTGGCAGCTGGGCTGCCATTTGTACTCTTGCCTCAAGTTCTGAAAATGTTAGGAATAGAACTGAAGGTAAACACATTAATTTGGATGATTGGATGGCTTCAGGTCACAGGGGATAGAAAGTAGCTCTAGATCAATTAGGAAAGAATCCTAATTAGGAAGCAATCCAAGAACCAGATGAAGTTAAGGTAAAATCTGCAGTTGCAGGAAGGCTCAGTTTGGTGAGGTAGGCCTGGCTACCAGTAGGGAGGTCTCCTAGGGGAACTGTGTCAAACCTGGCCTATCTTGGATACTTGCACAGAGTAGCACTTAAAGAATAACTGTTGGTTGGTCGATTGATGGATCCCTCTGATTGTAGGACCAATCGTGTTCAGAGTATAGGAAATGGAAAAAGAAGAAGGAAGGAGGAGCTGGTGGTGCCTATGCAGGTGTGTTTTCCACTGATGACTGCACCAATCAAGTGACAGGTGCCACCATGCTTGTGGTCAAGATGAGAGCTCCAGATGATCACTGGGCTGGTACTTTTCTCCCCGACAGGAAATGTAGATTGAAGGAAAGCAGAGCATGAATTTGTGTTAAACTTGAGAATCCCAAGACTGAGCATTTGGGAACCTGGTGTTTGAAAGTGACAGCTGGGATGGTAGGAGTGGCAAGATGAGACGTTTCAAGCTTCCCAACCAACATGTTTATTACTTAACACTGCTTTTTATAATCCCAAATGCCCCAGGTTTTATTGCAATTGCCAGCTGCTATAAGATGGACTTTTTAAATGAACTGTATTTATGAATTTGGGTATTTGGATGTTAACACAGAACTTTATTCAACTTTACAGCAGTTCAAATTGATAGTAGTGGAAAAAAATGCTGACTTCACCCCCTTAACCCAGATCTCGCTGTTTTGATCACGTCTGTTTTGATCATGTCTGTATTCATCTGGATCCCTACTCTTAGCCCACCCCTTCAGAGGTTCACTTCCCCATCTTTGTGTGTATGCTTTGGGAGAGGAGGCAGGCATGCCAGGTCCTTTCTGATGGGTGGTTTGTGTCAACCACTTTGGAAGTGATTACACATCTGAAGCCGTTATTTGACAGATCTGCCACCTAATGTCACATTGCCTTTGGCTACTTCTTTGTGCGCTGTCTCGCAAAGTCCTATCTCATGATGCTCAGCCCAAAGGGGTTTTCTCGGTGCAACAACATTCTATTAGCAGCATAACTTATTACTTTTATTTGCCATTATAAAAGGAATGAGGAGTTGAAAAAACAGTGTGTGGGAGGATATGGAAAATGATTCTGATTCATGGCCTCTATCCATGCCATCTATCAGCCTTGTCTCCTTGTTGGGCTTGTAGAAATAGCCTTCATCCCACTTGCTCCTTTTATCTTTATTTCTTCTCTCCTTTAGAAGCCCACAGCACACCTTCTATGCTCCTCACCATGTTTTCTACTTTTCATGAGAGCAGTTCCTTTCAAAGAGTGTGATTAAAATGTATGAGCACTCGCTGACCATGGCTGCCTTTGGCAGGGTTACCTGTATTGCTCAAATATAGCAAATAACTATCAGTCCCACATGCTTGCTGGCGTCAGGAAGGGACCCTGCTCCATTGGAGTGGAAATGGAAAATTGGCTTTTCAGCAGGACCTCTCAGTGGGAGATTGAGGTGAGGTGGGGGACAGGGGAGGGGGGGGTGGCTCATGCATGTCCCTGACTCTGAAGAGCTCAGAACTGATCACTATACAACAGCGAGGCCCAACTCTGCTGCCTGGCATTGTGAGGATGGCCATGTGGGAAGGAAAAGAAATCCATTTGGCACAATTCATGTGTGTGTGTGTGTGTGTGTGTGTGTGTGTGAGGGGCAGGTTAATGGGTTCTCGGCATGTTGGAGCCATCTACTGGTTAAAAACATGGAGTGGTATATGGAAATCAGTATGGGAGGTACTCAAAAGACTAGGAATGGAAGCATCATATGACCCAGCTACACCACTCCTGGGGCTGGGGTTGTGGCTCAGTCGTAGAACACTTGCCTAGCATGTGCGAGGTGCTGGGTTTGATCCTCAGCACCACATAAAAAAAAAAATAAATAAAATAAAGGTATTGTGTCCAACTATAACTAAAAAAAGAAAAATTAAGTCACCTACTATAGTGATAATTGCATACCCATGTTTATAGCAGTACAATTCATAATAGCCAAGTTATGAAAACAGCCTAGATGTCCATCAACAGATGAATGGATAAAGAAAACATGGTGTATACACATAATAGAGTTTTATTCAGCCACAAAAAAGAATGAAATTGTATCATTTGTAGGAAAAATGGATGTAACTGGAGAACATCATGTTAAATGAAATAAACCAAACTCGGAAAGTCAAGGGTCATATGTTTTCTCTCATATATGAAAGCTAGAGAGAAACAGGGGGAAAAAGGATCTTGTGAAAATAGAAGGGAGACTAGTAGAAGAGAGGAAGGGTATGGGGGGTAGGGAAACGGGGGGGGGGCAATGAAGGTACTAGGGAATGCAGTTGACCAAATCACATCATGTGTGTGCAGGAATCTGTCATAATGCATCCCTCTAATATGCATAATTATTGTGCACCAAATAAAAAACATATTTAAAAAGAAAACAAACAAAAAACTATTGAGTGGTACATGTGTGCTGACATGTTCAACCATGTCTTTAGCTGGCTTGAGTATGTATAGGTCTAGTGAATTTGTTCTGCTTTAGCATCTATTTGTGAATATGTGTGTATTTGTCTTCCTGATACCTGTTACATAATGTTGGTGACAGAGAGAGTTACTCATGTTGGAGAGGCTGTCAGCCTTGGGAGATTATGTTTAGTTAAAAATAACTCCTCTACCTATGTGCTGTTGCTAAATAAATATGTGAACAAAAAAATCCCTCTTAAACATTTACATTTTGTTCCTTGCAAAGATTGGTGCTGGTGAGGGAAATGGGGTTCCTGGCATTTGCTGTGTGGGATTATTAAAAATGAGTGTGCATGTATATGTGTGTGTGCAGAGAAAAATATTCTGGGAGTGTAGACACCAAAATGCTGTGTGTGGTTATCTTGGCATGGTAGGGTTGTGGCATATTACTTTTTCCTCTTATTTACCTATATTCCTTCTTTTTTTCTTGAATGAAATTGCTTTGCTGAGATACTTAAAAGTACATAAAAAAGCTTGAAAATTGAATTAGAGGGTTGACACATATATATCATTCTGTCTCTGAAAAATAATGAGTTCTACTTCCTGTTTTTATAAGAAATGGTCTTTTTGGTGAAAAAGAAAACATTCAATAGACCACCATTTCAATAAAGAGGGGAATCAATATTTGAATAAAATCTGGTAGACTGGCATAATCTTAATATGTATTAAATAATGAGTGTGCACGGTGTGCCCAGCACTTTACACATGTCACTCCCAGATCCAGTGCCACTGCACGCTGGATGATATCATCCTTGTTTTATTTATTTATTTATTTATTTGGTACGGGGGATTGAACCACTGGGCCACACCCCCAGCCCTTTTTTTTTTTTGGTATTTTATTAGAGAGAGGGTTTCACTGAGTTGCTAAAGTGCCTCGCCATTGCTGAGGCTGGCTTTGAACTCGTGATCCTCCTGCCTCAGCCTCCCAAGTGCTCAGATTACAGGCATGTGCCACCACGCCCAGCCCTTGTTTTATAAACAGGGTGCAAAGAGGTTAATCAGCCTGTCCAAAGCTGCGTAGCAGGTGAGAGCAGAGCGGGGATTTGAGCAAATGCCTGACTCTAAAGGTTGGTTCTTTCCACATCCCAAGCTGCCTCCTCAGCATGCAGGCATCCAGGATCACTGGACTGGGGTCTTGTAGGTGTTTGCTGTGTCTCATTTGTCCCCAGGCATGTCACTGTGCCTCATGCATGCCTGAACAGCAAAATGGCTCACACCTGTGCAACATTTTCTCCCAAAGGGCCTGAGTGTTACTCTTGCTAAATTAATTATCTGGTGAAAAAAAAAAAAAAAAACAATAATAAAATCAGCCGACATTTAAAGAGTGCTCACAATGTCCCAGATGTACTAGGTCTTTTATGTGAATCGTCTCATTACAGTTTCATCGCAGCCCTGGGAGGTAGACAGTGCGCTTCTCACTTTGCAGACGTAGACGTGGAGGCATCAAGAGATTTTTGTCTTGTCTAGGATCACCTACCTAGCAAGTATCTGAGCTGGTTTTAGGACACAGGCATCAACTCCAGAGCTCAGTACCTCATCCGGGCACAGTGCTGAAGGAAGTCTGTTTCCTTCTTGCTGTTGAGGGTTGCTGAGCCTTGCCCAGACTTTCTGGAAAAGAGCATGGTCTGTGCTGAATCCCAAAGAGCATCTGACTCATGTGGTGTCTAGTGAATTCCTAATTCACAAATGGAACGCTATGTGGATGGAGTTTATTAGTCAACAGAGCTCTTTACTACGGGGTATTTTGAACTGTCTAATACATCAGTTTTTAGTGTAAGCCAATGATGAAAATCAATGATATTCAGGGAAGATAATTGAAGATGCATATTCTCTATTTCTCTAAATGTGGTTAGTTTTATCCAAAGGTCGTAGCAGACTGTGAGAGGTGACATTCTTGGACTACATGATCTTAGTTATGGAAAATTATCTTCATCAGGCTGTGTTTATATATTAGCCTCATTGTTCTTGAAGGTCTCAATAAAACATCTTATGGAGTATCTGTAAGAAATTTCCCTCTTGAGTCTTGAATTAGGAAAATCTTTGGCTTCCCTAAGAAGCTAGTTTGTTTGTTTCCTGAATAAAGAGAATTCAGCCTGTGTCCATTTGTACCATCAGCCAATGTCCAGTCTATGTCCCATGTCCATTATATCAAGGCTGGCAGGAAACTCAGCCCTAGGAAGACAGTGTGGTCAGGGATCAGGGGCCTGAACCCTTGAGTGCAAGAGCCAGTTCTTGTGCTACTGACCAGTAGCCTCCAGCAAGTTTCATAACTTCCTTGTTTTTCAATTTCTTGACTATAGAGTGAAAATGATCATACCATATTTTCTTTATTCTCATTTCCAAACTCAAAGTGTTTTTTTTTTTTCATGGTTTAATTGGCAGCTTTTTTTTTCTTTTTTTCATGATGCCTTGAATTTATTTAAATGTGGCATCTCCCTCATTGGGTTATTCTAAGAATGGCATGAAGTACCATATAGATATACCACTTGGCATGTGAATGTCATGAAATGTCATTACCTTCTTTTCTTCTCACTCCGTCTTGGGAAGTAGTCATCCTTGTTGACTCATCTGCTTTCCTCCTCTTAATCATTCTCCCTCTTATATTTCAACATTACTTATTTTGTTTTGTTAGTCTTTTTTTTGAAAGCTAGTGCAAATGAATTAAAAACAAAAAAAGATAACTGGTGCTATGGGATGTGTTAATTATAACTGCCACTAGTTGAAACCTCTTGGAATAATAAATCATGCTGAACACCAACTTGTAGTGCAGAAGAATAACCCATCTATACTCACATGTTCTTGTGTCACAGGAAAAGGAATGATAACTATCTGTTCTCAGGATTATCCCAAGGACACCATTGAAAAAGTGGCTTGGTTGAAATTAAGGATTGTTTTTTGTTGGTAATTACAGGTCACAGACAGTCTGAGCCTTTTCCTATTCAGCTGAGTATAATTGGGGGGGGGGGGCGTTTCTATGTCATTTTATATTGCTCTCTATGCCACCCTGCCTAGATACTTTAATTTCTTTGCTCTCAACGACTCTTTTAAAAATTCCTGCTATGTGGTGCCTCAGTAGCTACTGGAATAAAGATTGGCCAATTCTATTATCAACAAGGAATTTTTCAAAAGTATTCTTTTTTTGAGAAAACAGTGTGGAGATTCCTTAGAAAAATTGGAATGGAACCACCATTTGACCCAGCTATTCCACTCCTCAGTCTATACCCAAAGGACTTAAAAGCAGCACGCTACAGTGATGCAGCCACCTCAATGTTTATAGCAGCACAATTCATAATAGCTAAACTGTGGAAATAGCCTAGATGCCCTTCAATAGATGAATGGATAAAGAAACTGAGGTGTATATACACACAATAGAATACTACTCAGCCTTAAAGAAGAATGGAATATATGATTCTAAGCAATGTAAGCCAGTCCCAAAGAACCAAAGGCCAAATGTTGATAAATGGATGCTGATCCATAATGGGTGCAAGGCCTGGGGCAAGGGAAGAATGGAGGAACTTTGGATTGAGCAGAGTGGAGGGAGGGAGGGGGAAGGAGGGGGGAAAGATGGTAGAATGAATGAGATGGACATTATTACCCCATGTATGGGTATGATTGCACAAATGGTGTGACTCTTCATCACGTATAACCAGAGAAATGAGAAGTTATGCTCCATTTATATAAAAAAATTAAATTAAATTTAAAAAAGTATCCTTTTACAAGTACCTCAGGTGCAATCTAAGAATCTCTACTTAGAGTTTCTCTCTCCCCCCGCTGTACTTCTGGAGCCCTATACTGGTGCCACGTGGAAGGAGGCCAAACAGAGTGGAAAGGGGCAGGGATGTGTTTGTTTCGTGCCCACCCTGTGCCTCACCCTTGCTTGGGGCACTGTCTCATTGGATTCTTATGATAGTCCTATGGACAGATGTCATTATCTTCTTTTTATAAAATGAGATGGTAATTTCCAAGTGGTTGAGTGACTTGTTCAGAATCACACTGTCAGCAAATCCTGGATCTCTGATTTCAGTGAAGACCTGCCTGGTTCCACAGCCCATCACCTACCCATTAATACTCCCTCCCAAAGGCCTTGTTCTTCGTCACTTGTTCATTCATCCTTCCACCCCTTCACTCAGGCACTCAAGCAAACAGCAAACACTTGTTAATTGTCAGACATGGTTCAGGGCCCAGAAGACACCAAGGAGTAAGACTCTGTCTCCCCTCTTACATCCTGATGGAGGATACAGAGAAGCCAACTGTGATTCCTTACAGCACGATTGCTGCAGAGCTGTGTGTGTGTGTGTGTGTGTGTGTGTGTGTGTGTGACTGTACTTTTTCTTTGAGACATACCTGGTTATATAAGTTAGCATTGCCGTCTCCCTGTCCCTCTCATGTTCTTGTAAATTCACACTCCAGATTGCAGCCAGAATTATTTTTCCAGATAACTCATCTACTCGACCACTTTCCACTCTCTGATGGCTCTTGATGGCCTCAAGATAAAATCTCCACTTTGTAGCAAGGCTTGCTAACCCCTTCTTAATTGCCCTGTGTCTTCCCCTCCTCGAACTGCTTGATTCTGCTCTGTGGAATTTCTGTGATGCTCTTAGGATTCAGCCTGACGCTTAGCTCTGCCTCTTCCTTCACCCCCCGGAGTCTTTGATCTGGTTCCAGTGCATGTCTCACAGATCTAGGAAATCTAAGAACATGTTGTAAGTCTCTGAGCAAGAGATGTTCTCCCTACCCCAAACATCCTTCCTCTACCACCCACCCCAAACCCCTAATGCCAACTTGACCTTCTTGTCGTCCTTCACTGTCACCTCCTGTAGGAATGTGGTAGAGACAGTACTGACACTAATAAATGATGCTTCCTGCTGAACACCACAGTGCCCTGTTTCTCTGTGAGAGAATCCCGCAACAGGAAGAATTCTCTGACTCCAGAGCCTTGATTGGGCCCTCCCTGCAGCATGGTCCCATCCCTGCTTGTGACCCAGTCGGAGCACTTATCACAAACTTTTCTGACCCCCAGGAGACTCATTTCCTTCCTCTAGTGGCCTGTGAGTACTTTGCAGGCCGGGGCTTGACCTCTTTCTCCACCGAGTCCTCAGTAGCTGGCACCCTGACTGCACGTATAGGAACTTGCTAAACATTATTGAGTTAGTAGACCATAAATTCATATGCCAATAGGAAGCAAGCAACTGTTCATACTTTTGTAAAAATATGCATTGAAAAACGGTTGGCTTTCCTCTATGTTTTTAATGACCTACACTCAAAAAACAAGAGCACTTGCTGACATTTTGAGAGTTATCAGGAGTCAGAGGAAGAGGTTAAGGGTTGGGAAAGGCAGTCTCGAATTTATTGAGATGAGGATGTCAGCATCTTTTGTTCTAGTAAAGCGCGTTGTGATGAGTGAGTAGGAAACAAAACATGGCTGCACTCATGCCAACGAAGCAGTGGAACCAACATTTCTGGAGAGAAGCACCTGTCGAGGGAGTGACCGTGGAGCAAAGGCAAGGTTTCATTCACCCTGGAGTGTGGAGAAGGAGGTAGGGGTGGTTTTTGCTGCACTGGATCAGTGGTAGGGACCAAGTAGATCAGTAGATTCGCTCGGTAAGTGTAGAAGTTTCACGTGGGAGAAGGAGAGGTTAGCTAGGCCCTTGGCGAAGGGCCTCAGCTGCCAGTGGACTAGTTTGCCCTGGCTACCCTGGGAATTTGGATGCCCACCTGAGGCCCCAGATCCCAAGAAGAGTTGCCATTGGTATTTTGTCTTCTTTGCTTTCTCTGGCTGGGCCATGTAGTAGATTTTGTTTCTAGATCAGCTTTAATGAAAGTCTACCGTGGGTGACAGAGGATGACTTTATTTTAAGAATGCAGAGGAAAAAAAAATAATGGTGACACTCGGCAGCGACACAGGGAAAAACCCTAGAAGCCTGGCTTGCTTGTCTCATACCCTCCCCGAGTTCTGGGGAATAAGAACGCAGAAAACCTCGCGGTTAGAACAAGACAAAACAAAATCCAATTAAAACAAACAAACAAACAAAAAAAAAAAAAACGTGTGTTTTGAACTCCCTTGAATAGGGACGTTGTTTATAGCCACCCTTTCATTAATTCCCTGTGTGTATCTACAGCCTTTTCCAGACGGACACATTTTCCCACTGACAAAACATTTAATTCTCAGTGACATTTCTCCATCATTATAAATAGCAGGGAGTTTTTAATCATTTTTTAAGTGCCAGAGCTCCCCCCCCCGCAACCGCCCAGTGGGGCTACAGCAGTTTGAGCAAAACCATTTGGATTCTAAAACAGATCAATTGGCACATATTAGGTTCTTGCGCTCCAAAGAGAACTGCTGATTTTAGCACGGTTGGAAGTTTTACAAGGGTATACGTTTTCATATTTTTCTCCTGTCAGTAGTTTCTATGGCACCAAAGATTTTTGTGGAACAGTTGATGCTCCAGGGTAGCTCCAGTGATCTCTAAGGGTGTCACAAGGTTTTCCAATAAAAAAATTATCAAAAAGAAGTCCAATTCACTCTACTCATGGGGAAATACTAAACGCAGACAAGGAGAATTATGGTCACTGGGCCAGCACTTGGCGTGGTACCTGCCAGGACACCCCTGTGTCATCCCAGCCCTGGGACCTACCTGTGGACTCAGGTCTATCACTGTCCCATCACCTGGAATGGTACTGATCTTCTTCCAATATTCTGACTCTCTGTCCCTTCCTGTCTGATTGTCCCCTTTTATGGACTGGTGAGTGATGGTGGTTATTTGTGAGACTTGAGTGGAAAATATCATGTATGCAGTGAGAAGATCCAAATCTGTGAGTGTCGATTAGCATTCTCAGCACTGCTTTAAAAATATGTATTGTAATGAACCTTTCCCGGCTAAAATATGGCTTTCCATAATCATCATTCTGGCTTCTGTGTCATTGTACTTTCTGTGAGTATGCTTTATTGCTCTCTAGTCCTGAGTGGAATGAAGATAGTGTGCTTCCTTTAAAAAAAAATGTTGTAGGAACATCAACAAATAGTTTTTAAAATGTCCCTAGGAAGGTAAGAAAGTAAGAGTTGGGAGATAGTACAGCGAGGAGCCATGGGCTGCGTGGGCTCTGGGAACAAGGGGACCCCTGGGGAGGGTTTTGTTCATTTGTTTAATTTTGTTTCTTACATAATAGCTCATTGAGATGTAATTTGTATATTGTTCAATTCACCTGCTTAAAGCATATAATTCCATGGTTTTTAATATGTTCATAGAGTTGTGCAATCATCACCACTATCTAATTTTAGAATATCTGCATTTGTCCCAAATTAATCTACCCATGAATCTACCTTCTTGTCTAGGGGTTTGCCTCTTCTGCACTCTACATATATATTGAGTTGTACAACGTGTGGTCTTTTGTGCATAGCTTCTTTCACTTAATGTGATGCTTTTAATACTTACCCATTTTTTTTAGCAGATATCTGAACTTCTTTTTCTTGCTGAATACTATTCTATTGTACAGACACAACACATTTGGTTTATCTGTTTGTTGGATGGTGGATGCTTGTCCCCACACCCACCTCCACTTTTGGGCACTTGTGAATAATGCTGCTATGAGGATCCATGTATGAGTTGTCTGTACAACACAGAGAGAATACGTGTGTTTTCTATTCCCTTAGGTATATACCTAGGAGTGGAATTGCTTGGTCATATGGTAACTATAATTAACCAGTGGAGGAAACCATACTGTTTTCCAAAGTAGCTACAACATTTTACAATCTCACCAGCAATGTATGGGGTTTCTCATTTCTCCACATCCTCTTCAGCACTTGTAACTGTCTGTTGTTTTTATTTTAGCCCTTTTGGTAAATGTGAAATGGTGTCTCACTCTGGTTTTAATTTATTTTTATATCTTCTCTGGAGAAATATCTATTCAAACCCATTGGTCCCTTTTTTTATTCTTTAGTGCTGGAGATTGAACCCAGGGCCTCACATTGGCCAAGCATGTGCTCTGCCACTGAGCTACACGTCCAGTTCTCTGAGAACGTTTTAAAATGGAGATTATTTTTTTTTTCCCCATTGGTTAGTTGGAAGAGTTCTTTATATATTCTGAATACAAGTCCTGTATCAGATGAAGAGTTTGCAAATATTTTCTCCCACTCTGTGGGTTCCACTTTCTTGATGGTGTCCTTTGAAGAAAAATTTTAGAATTTGGATGAAGTTCAATTTGTCTATTTTTTTTCCTTTGTTGCTGGTGATTTTGTTTTCTTATCCAAGAAACCATTTCCCAGTCCAAAGTCATGAAGATTTACTTCTATTTTTTTTTTCTTCTAAGAGTTCTATAGTTTTACTTCTTCCATTGGGGTCTATGATAACATTTTGAGTTCATTTTTTTCTATTTGGTGTGAAGAAGGGGCCCAGATTCATTATTTTACACATGGATACCCAGTCATTCTACCACCATTGATTGAAAAGATGATTATTTCCTCATAGAATAGTCTTGGTGTCTTTATTGCAGAGCAGTTGGTCATAAAGGTAAGGCTTTAGCTTTTGGAGTATTGAATCCTTCAAACACTTGTTGAGCATTGTTAGAGGACAAGAAATCAAAGCTTTGAGAAGTTCAAGGATGAATAGCCGTGAATGGTTGCTACCTTCTAGGAGCTTCCATTTGGCCGGAAAGGCAGGAAGCAAACAGGAAATCTGGATATTAGGTGTAGTAGGATCAAACTCAGATGCTGAGGAAGCACATTGGAGGGGCCCCTAACTCAATCCTGACACAATGGGGACCACTTCTTAGAGGAGGTGAGGACCAAGGCACGTCGTAAACGTTGTTCAGGAGGGTGTGGCATTGAAGGGCGGAAGAGAAAGGTGAGGCTTGTGGGAGGGGGGCATTATCAGCAGCTTCGAGTGCCCTGAACTTAGTTATCTTCTCAAAACCCATTTTATCATCCCAGTCTGAGCCCAGGAGCCTTTTATAAGCCCCTTTCCTAAAGGTGTGTCCCCATCTCTCTACTCCTTTGATCCCCTAGTCCTGTTGCATTGGTCCTCATTCCCCGAACATATTTCTCATTCTTCCTCTGGGTCGTTCACCTGGAACCACTTTGTCCTATCTTCTCCACTGCTCAGTTCCTGCTTTCTGCTGGGAAATCCTAACGAAGATGTCACTCTGCTTGTGAAGCCTGAAATTCACCCTGAATCGGACTTTGCTCATCTCCGTGATTCCAGGGTGCATGTCTTTCATTAGACAGTGTTGGTCACGTTCAGCCTTACAGTTTAATCACACACCCATTTTCTTTGCCATTGCTCCTTGAACACCTTGAGGGTGGAGAGGCAAGACTGCTTCATCTTGGTGTCTCCCACCGTGCTGGTCACATATGAGATTCTAAGAGAGCCACCTGAAAGAGCACCCTGGTTAGACCCAAGTCTGGGTTTGACTCTTTGTCTGGCATTAGCCCTGTGCCTTGGGGAAGGGCTTTACCAAGCCCCTGTAAAAAGGAGATAATGATAATAGTCCCTTTGGAGAAGGGTTGGACAGTGAAATGAAACGATGTAAGTAAAGTGTATTGCATAGAAACCTGCACACAGTAGGTGCTCAATAAACACCCACCAAAGTAAATGTTTGCAACCTAATTGCTGCTCAGTTTCTTTTAGTTCTGCTTCTTCCAGGCCAGGACCTGTCATCTTCATAAACACTGAAGAGTGGGGAAAGACATAGAAATCCTAATTATTTAGTGCTATAGACTTTTTTTGTTAATTAAGGAGGGCTGCACTATTTTAAACTTTCAGAGGAATATCCAAGGGAATTGGAAGTCTTACAGAATATGTATTTTCAGAGAATGTGATGTGAAAACCCCTGATTGTGTGGGTTTGCTGTGGAGCTGTGAACATTTAGAGCTGTGAGAATAAAGAGGATGCTTCTCATTCTCCTGCAGGGATCTGCTGAGCAGGGAGAGTCAGGGCTGAGAATACTAACACCTCACTCATCTCCTCCTCTTCTTAAGTAGCCCAGATGCATATAAGTATGGGATAGTTTTGCCTCCTTGGGTCCTGTGTCTGCTAGTGTACAAACATTTATATTTTTACTTGGTCTTGTTCAAAAAAAGGATTTGCAGTGATGAGCTTACAAATATAGCCTATTCTCCCCAGCTCCCCAGTTCTGGTGGTCCTTAAACAGAGGTATACATCAGAAGTGGCTAGCATGCTTTTACAAAGATTTTCCCTGCCCCTACCCTATTGTGTTTCATTAAATCTGGGGTGGGTCAGGAACATCTGTATCCTTCAAAATCTCCCCAGATGTGCCCAACCCCATGTGAGAAGCTTTGCTTTAGATCCCCCCTATGATCTTTTCAAACCTGGAAACCCTATACAACTGGTTTGGGGTGCAGTCCTTGGGAAGGATGCACTTGGGAATCTATTACCGTGCAAGACGCCCACTGGGCCACTGTCAAGGGAAGGAGAATCTGCAGTTTTGTTGAAAGAAAAAGTTTACTCTGCAATCAGGGATGTTGCTAATGAGCATGGAGACCATGCTGATGATGGAATAAGGCAGTGAGATGACTGGGTGGGGGGGTGAGCTTCTGGTTAGGACTCATGGTCATTTCTTACTGTGCATAGGCCGGAGGCTGGAGAAAGACATGGGACTGGAGAGAACCTCAAGTTTATAAGCCAAAAGGTCAAGTCCAGAGAGGTTATCCAAGAAGAGGAGGAATAGGTAGATACTTTGAGGCCAGAATTCAGAGTACTTTTTTTTTTTTTTTTTTTTTTTTTTTGGTACGAGGGATTGAACTCAGGGGCACTCAACCACTGGGCCACATCCCCAGCCCTTTTTTGTATTTTATTAGAGACAGGGTCTCACTGAGTCGCTAAGTTCCTTGTCATTGCTGAGGCTTGCTTTGAACTCACGATTCTCCTGCCTTGGCCTCCCAAGTGCTGGGATTACAGGCATGCGCCATGGCACTTGGTCAGAGTACTTTTGATGCAGTCTCTTTTAAAAACATAAGTCAAGAGTTTTGCTTCAGATTCTCCAAAGGGTTTCCATTATTATACTGAGATCCAGACTCCTTACAATGACCTACTGGCACCTGCCCCTCCTGGCCTCTCTAACCTGTCCTTGTAGCTCACTACCCTTTAGTTGCCATCTTGGATTTTATTAAACTCACTACTCTCGGGACCTTGCAGTTCTGTCTTTTAAGTTCACTACCAACCCCCAATCCATACACACCCCGGCTCCTGTTTATCATTCAGGTCTCAGCTCAGATGTCACCTTAGCAGGGCCTTTCTTTTGTATCCTGTTAAAAATAACATTATCACACAGAAACACATCGCCCTGTTTTATCTTTGATTTTTCATAGAACTGTCACTCCGTGGACATCTCTCATTTACGTGTTACCTTGATTATGGCTTGTCCAGCGTCTGTCTCTTCCACAGGAACGCAGGTTCCACGAGAACACACCTGTGGGTCTTGTCAGGTGCTCTATCTCCGGCTCCTGGGACGGGGCTAGGTATACAAGAAGAGCTCAAAGTGATAGAGGGAAGGAATGAGTGGCATATCTGAGGTCAGTTAACTAGAGTGCGGAGACCCAGGGTCTGGACAGAAGTGTTAATCAAGAAGGCTGTCTGCACCAACAGCTGGACTACCACCCCAGGGAAGAGAGCTAAGTCACCCTCTTCTCCGAGGAGTCTCCCCACGACCTCCTTGGTAGGACCTGAGCCAAGGCAGAGGGCGTGTGTCCATCCGAGGAGACGGTCTCCAACTAGAGGCCGGCAGTCTGACACTTCCGAAAGAGCGAGCGCACCCTTAATACCCAGTGAGGCGTGACTCACGGAAACATTCTTTCTGACCTTCTGCCCAATGGGATGGAACACCGTACATTTCAAGATGTGAGATGTTTAATGTGAAATTTTTAGAAAGGCATAGCGATGAGTAATCGGCGGTGGAGAGTGCTTTGCGCATGGTTCTCTTTGGCTAACTCCTCACTTTTTTTTGAGCCCCTGGGAGGTGTCATTTGCTTTGGGAACTGATAGATAGGCTTGGGCCGATGGGCCACCTCCCCCATGGGAATTTCCATGAGGAGCAATCTGGTTTCATTTTCCCTAGGCAGGAGCCAATGGGCTTAAAGGTTGCCCTGTTCCCTGGGCAAAGAGCCAATAGCGTTAAAGGTTGCTCTGGTACACCCCCCACCAGAAATCCCTACTTAAGTCCCTGCCTGCCCAGAACTCAGTCACAATAGCTAGTCCCTGCTGAGAGGAGGCAGCCACTGCCACAGCTCCAGATTCACTGTCTCCAGCCTGACAGCAGCTGCCCCAGCCGACAGCTCCAGAGACCACAGCCAGCACGACCAGGAACCCACCTTCCGTTCAGAACTTGCACACTCCCCTCTCCCTGACTCCTCTCTCCCACCAGAGCTTGCACACTTCCCTCTCCCTGATTCCTCTCTCCCTGTGCTTCTTCTACCTCCTACCAGCCATAAAGGCTGGTGAATAAACCTCGTGGCTGCACGGTTGTCTCCAGTGTGATTTTTGCCCTTCAGGAACCACAGGAGACTGGATCAGGTGCTCTTGCAGGGTGATCCCTTCCGATGGCTGTGTCTGAGCACATCCTGCCCTCCTGGGATTGTCGCTTATAAGTTCCTTCTCTCACCCGCCTCCCAGCACTGTGATCCCCTGTGTTATTTTTATATTTACATTGCCCAGGACCATGCCTGACCCACAGTAGGTGCTTAATAAATGTTTGCTGAACATATAAATTCATACACAACACACACCACCTATTCAAATTCACAGAATCAGGAACAATGTACCTGCTCAACTAAAATACTGTGTGGTGTGGAGACCTGTGAACTACAGGGAAGATGGGTGGGCATTGAGACAGAGGGTCATGGTCCAGCCCGGGGGGATGCTGCCTTGTCACTTTGGAGGACATGGTTTGAATTTACTTCCTTACAGGAAAAAGGCACGGGGTCAGGGACCCCAGCAACATTGAAATCACTGACTTCTGCAGCCTGCAGATGCTCCTGACCTTGAACTCACTGGTGACACAGTATCGATTGCACACCACCTGCCATTCTGCGGCAGCAGCTGCCGGCAGACGCCGTGCTAACGGGCTCCGAGAGGCGCGTTCTGTCTCAGCCTGACAGGCATGGCTGGCTTTGCAGCCCTTGGATGGGCAAAGGTTTCAGCAAATCTGTGTCTTGCAGGGATTGGAGTTTTGCCTTGGGAAAAACACAGATTGGCCTGAACCAGTTGAGGGGAGGAACACAGAGAAGGAGGGTTTTTTTCAGGGTTTGCAAAGCTGTCATGACCACATGGAGCAGATTTTCCCGAGCTAAGGCTCCGCCTGCAGAAGCCTGCATAGTAACAAGGGAGGAGTTCTCCATTTCTGTCCTCTTAAAGAGCTGGTCACATCTGATTTTTATGTTGTCCTTCCTGTAAAGAGTCATCTTTGATTTTGCTTTATGCAAACTAACAGAATGATGGCAATCCCAAGCCTTTCACTTGAACTATCTCATTTAATTCTCAAAATATCCCTGGGAGCAATTACTATTATTAGTCACACTTTCAGGAATGAGGAAGCTGGGGTTGCATGCTGCCCCCCTGAAGTCACCTGATTAGGAAATGACAGAGTCAGCGTTTGAACTCAAGGCATAAAGACACACATGGGATATTCGCAAATCTGCATATCTTTAGAGTTTTCTTTTTCACCAGGGCTTGCTGTGCTGTCTTAGCCCCCTCTGCCTTTGTTTGGGAGAAGCGGCAGAGCCCGGGTCAGGGAAGTGGGCACCTTCTGTGGATTTGCCAACCGGAGCCAGCTGGGCTGGGGGCTCCTGGGGTAGGAACTTTCAGCGGCATTTGTGGTAACTGGGGAGGCTCTGAGGAGAGGCCAGGGGACATTGAGCGGCCCCCAGACCACCTGGGAGCCACCACCTGGCCTTTCCTCATCTGCAATTAGCCAGCGTTAGGAAGAAAAGCCAGAGCTTGGAGTTTACAAGTGGCTTGTGGAGGGAGGGGACTGGGGACATCCAGGGTGAGAGAGGTTGGCAAGGGGTGAAATGAATCTTCAACCAGAAAGTCGGGCAGCAGTGGGCAGGAGGTCTGCACTGCACAGATGACGAGCTGGCCCTCGGTGTGGCTGAGCCAAAGAGAGAGGGTAAGCAGTGCCAGGAATGGAAAATCAGTGGGAAATTTGAAAGTTGAATCAAAAAATCTGAAATGAAAGCAGAGTGGCCGATGAGAGAAGGCTTTCTCTTGTGCTGGCGTAGGCGAGGGAGAGCACGTGGCCCTCCAGCCTCCCCTTCCAGTGGAGAGCATGGCCTTAGGTCTGGGAGTTGGAGTGAGGCGTGCGTTTTTAGCAGAAGAACTGTTGGGAGGGGAAATAGGAGCCAGGGTTGCTCACATTTTGATAGAAAATGAAACTGATTGTTCACAGGGAGAAAAAGAAGAAGAAAAGGCAGGACTGACAAGACCAAACAAAGGTGGGAGAACAGAGGCTCAGAACACTCCCTGGGGTCTCCGTTGAAAATCCAGATATGTTTAACAGGCAGGAACTTGTTCCAAAATGCTGGGCTGCAAGAAACAGCCTGTTAGCTTAGTTTCCTAAATCAAGTTAAATTTGGCTTCAAGCCACTTAAGAGAGTTGGAAGGAGGTTCATATTCATGGTGGGTATTTGTTTAGATAGCTTTTTTTTCCCCTCCCAATATAATTCACATACAATGCAGTTTACCCACTTGAAGTATATAGTTCAGTGACTTTTAGTATATTCACAGAGTTATGCAGCCATCACCACAATCAATTTTAAGACATTTTTATTGCTCTGAAAATAAACTGTACCCATTAGCAGTCACTCTCCATTTCTCCCCAATTTTCTCAGCCCTAAGCCTCTGCCAGTCTCTTTCCTCTCTCTATGGATTTGCCTGTTTCATTGGTTTCTTTCACTTAGCATATTATTTGCAAGGTTCATCCATGTTGTAGCATATTGCAGAACTTCATTCTTTTTCATGGCTGAGTAATATTCCATTATACAGATATACCCTGCTTCATTTGCCCATTTCTCAGTTGATGGCCATTTGGGTTGTTCCCATTTGTCTATTAAGGATAATGCTGCTATGAACATTTGTGGGCAAGTTTCTATGTGAATGCGTGTTTTCATTTCTCTTTGGTGTAGACCTAAAAAGTGTCATTCCTGGGACAAATGGCAACTCTGTGTTTTGGATGTTGTTCGGGTAGTAACAAAGTTATAGGAGAGTACTAGAAATTTGGGGGAAGGATCTCTTGTCTTCAGTCCCATGATGCTTGTTGCCAGGTTCATGTGGCCCCCTGAAGTTTATCAGTTCAACTACTCCAGTGTCTTCTTACTGCCCCTGTGCTGGACTCCTGCATTGAGACCACCATTATTTGCCAGTGCTGGGGTCCTTATGGCTCTGTCCCCTAGTAGCATGTCTCCATCAGATATCTGTCTCCCTCTTAGGATGGAAGTAGGAATTGGCCTTCACTGTTACTCAAGAGATGTGGCACCATCTCTGCCCTCCACTTAATCTACCATCAGCAACTTACTTGTTTTTCCATAGAACAGTACCAACACTGAGTTTTATTATTTTAGTTCAATGGTTCTGTAATATAGTAAAGCTGTTTTAGTTTGTTTTTCTTTAGTACATTTCTCTTTATTTATTTACTTTTCCTGTGTAGACTTCCTTTGCGTTCAGTGGACTGTTCTTCTCTGGCTCACCTTATGAATAGAATGTGGGCTTTTTGTACACGTTTATATCAGTTCTTTAGCTGTGTGATTTTGAGCAACAAAATTTTTTTTTTTTTTTTTTTTTTTTTTTTTTTTTTTTTTGTGGTACCAGGGATTGAACTCAGGGGCACTCAACCACTGGGTCACATCCCCAGCCCTTTTTTGTATTTTATTTAGAGACAGGGTCTCACTGAGTTGCTAAGTGCCTCGCCATTGCTGAGGCTGGCTTTGAACTCGCGATCCTCCTGCCTCAGC
The DNA here is from genome assembly GCA_025594165.1 of Tamias sibiricus. Classification (NCBI taxonomy): domain Eukaryota; kingdom Metazoa; phylum Chordata; class Mammalia; order Rodentia; family Sciuridae; genus Tamias; species Tamias sibiricus. Next base: position 37,654,871 of record CM046657.1, on the reverse strand, counting down.
CTCCCAAAGTGCTGGGATTACAGGCGTGCGCCACCGCGCCCGGCTAGCAACAAAATTTTTAACGGTTATGTTTGTCATATTCTGCATTGCTTATTTCTCAAATCCATTGATCTTTCCTCTTTTGCTTCTTTGATAGTAAGACTATATTCTCATCTTTACTTTTCATTTTTTAATACACCTCAGATGGTTTTTAATACATAATTTATTGCCCTGTTTGAAATTTGTAATTTTGCAACACCAGGAAGTAAAGTACAATAAATCATTTTTATTTATGTTGGAATTTAACAATAGTTCTTCTCTTTGGTTTGAAGTTGAGGCTTTTGCTTCATAAACTAACCGAGCTAATAATACCATGCTTCTGTTATAGGAGATCCTTTATAGAACAAGGAGCTTGGAGGAGTTCTCCTGGGAGACCAGTGGTAACAGAGACCTCATTTGAGGGGGCAGACAAGGTTAAAAGTTGTCGAGCAGGAGGATCCTACACTGTTGGTGGCTTTGGGAGGTCGGTGTACCAGCCTCAAGCAGAATGACTCCAGGGCAGATGTGGGCAGGAAAACTGTTCAGAGGTTGAGGCAGTAGTGGCCAAAACACTTCTAGATGACAAAAGAGACATCACGGAGGTGGAACTGGTCCCACTTCTAGCTGGGCACAACAGGAAGGACACGTGACGGACAGATGTCTGTGCTCTTGCTTATCTTGCCAATTGAGGAAATTTGCTCAGCCATTGGTCTTGGTCTTTTGAATCTGGAAAATATCCTTGATCAGACATTGTCCATGCTTTGAAAGTTACATATGGCTTAATTTTGGGTAGGTTCTTTCCAGACTTTTTTCTTTTCCCCATTGTGAAAGTTGCAGTCCTATTTTTTCTATTGTTTCCAAAATTATTTTCTACTATTTCTATCATTATTATTTCAACTTTCCATCTTGGAAGAAGTTTGTGAATCTGTTCTTTGAATTTCACACTTAGAAACATGATAAGTGCAGATCTCTAGACCTTGCTTTGACCTTGATTCTGGAAAGGCTAACTCAGCAGCTCTGTTCACTGATATCTGCCTGTCTTTCAGATGGGGAGTGGTGGCTACAATCACGGTCCTCTTATAATCTCAGGATTGCTGCATTTGTTTTCTTTCTCCTTCCCCTTGCCACGTGGTGTGGGTCTCCATTCTGTCTCCAGTGATGACCATGTCATCTGTGTGGAAGGCTGAGTATGGTAATGAGGAAGGAACCTGCAGCCAGACTATGTGAGTTCCAAAGCCAGCTCCACCACTTACAGTCAGAGTGACCTTGACCATTGCACTGAACTCCCCTGTAACTTGCCTTCTCCAACTCTATGATGGGATTTGTGACTGCTGTCATCACAGAGTTGTTGTGGGAGCAAAATGAGATTATTTATATAGAGGGCTTTGTACAGTGAAGAGTAGAGGTGAGGGTGAGTGTGTTTTCCTTGGAGTCATTGCTGTATATTTGTTTTTTTTTAAATTTTTTTTTAGTTGTTGATGGGCCTTTATTTAATTAATTAATTTACATGTGGTGCTGAGAATTGAACCCAGTGCCTCACACATACTAGGCAAGTGTTCTACCACTGAGCCACAACCCCACCCCCATTGCTGTATCTTACTTCCCTTTTCTTCAGTCCCATTCTAGACTTTACGAGTTTACTCCAATTTCTTTACTTCACTAATATTGATTTGACAATTTATTCCTTCGTGCATTTTTAAAACAAGTAGACATGCGTCCTAACTCTCCTGGCCTTCAAAAAGTCCCAAGATAATTAATGCAATTGAAACCATTGTTTGGGACCAACTTCTCAGCTATTTGATTCCAGTATGCTTGGGTTCCTTTTCCAGCTCCTTCTCAGCTTCTTTCACCTCCTGACTTTGATACCTGTCATTAGTCAGGTGCAGGTATGGCCTCTTTACTACTCATGAGCTGGCATCTTAAACCTTAGGATCCATGCTGGGGCTTAATTTGCTACAGGAGCATTGTAGCTTTCCATCCTCTTGGGCGAGGACCCCCGTCCCAGCCCAGCCGGCCCATTGGAAAAGTTGGACCAAGAGGTAGAGCATTGGCCATCTTGCCAATTGGCTCTGTGGAGTCACACAGGTTTTGAGGGTCTGTTACTTTTAAGCTTGGCTTTGGATCATATTTGATCCAACTGCTTTGCTCTACTATCATTTCTCTTGGTTTAAGACAATTTATGCTTTTTTTTTTTTTTTTTGGCAAATTTGATTCCAAGGAAATCCCTTGGGGTACTGCTGCTCAACTTAAAAAAAAATTAAATTAACTACTTCTGCATATATTTTTATGTGTGAAATTATACTATTCATAGTTAATTTAATTAAGTCTTTGTAAAAAGTGATATTATACTCAGAACAATATTTCATTAAAGGCTAATTAATGATTCTTGATAGAAGAGACACCACAAGAGCTTTTTATTTGTTATCTCATGGAGGACAAATTATTCTTTGAATGGCTGCCTACATCAAACAATCCTTCCAACATTTTTCAAATGTCAAGGTCTTTCCAGATTTAAAGGAAAATATCTGTGAATAACTCAACCAAGGAGCTGCCCGCAAAACTCAATTTCTGGTGGTGTTTAGGTATGTCGCGGGAACCTGACTACTGCAGATGGCGCGGGTATTCTCAGCCTGTTTAGCCAAGACTTACTTTACCCATCCGTTCTTGACAGTTTCACCTACAGGAACTACTACATTGCCATCACACACTTTGTGGACCCGGGAAAGCAAGTGACTCTCAGCATTTTCAGCAGAGCCTGTACGTGATGCATATCAGCAAGTATTACATGGGTGGCTATAGCAATTGATTATTCACTCTCTCATAAATAAATTACATTTTTGTCACTTTGCCTTGACCTCTAGGATGCCCACTGATGAGAAAAGGAGAATATCTAGTAATGGAAAGACTGGTTGTTTGGTTAGATGTCGAATGTTAGAGATCAGCCTCCAGCAAGGACAATTTCATTTGATAAGGCTATGCGTTGTCTTTTTTTTTTTTTTTTAAATAGGTGGTTCTTATTCTTTTTTTATATTTATTTATTTGCTTTAATTGTACACAATGTGTTCACCTGTACGTGGTGCTGAGGATCGAACCTGGGCCGCCCACATGCTAGACGAGCGCTCTACCGCTGAGCCACAATCCCAGCCCTATGCATTGTCTTTTCAAGCACCACCTGTAGACCATGTTCAAGATTCGTGTGGATCTTAGAGACCGATTGGAAGGGCAGCGCTATGGAGTGGGGCTATGGTTTGTACTGATCAGGGAGTCCACCTGTTGAAGAAGTTTGATAGATGATGAGCTATGGAGGCAGGAACCATGGTCCATTGCTTTTGTACCCTTAGCATCTTGCAGACGGAACATCTTGAATATTTACTGAATGACTGACTGGATTCCAAGGAGCTTCGTGGATTGGGATAGTCTAGCAAACTCCTAGATTTTTAGTTTTGGTAACTATTCTTTTCCCTCTTGCTCTTAAAAGTCCATAAGCCAAAGCATTGGTTTGTAACCATGAATGCATTTTAGAATCACACATCTTCATGCATTCTAATTTACTCAGTCTGTCCTTGGCATTGCTATATTTCAGAAGTCTTCTCATGTGATGCCAATCTATAGTCAAGGTTAAGAACCCTTAGAAAGGAGTATGGTGTGAAGATGAAAGACCAAGACAAGGGTGTTGGCATCCACAGTTGCTCAGGGTGGGCTGGGAGACTCCTGGAGAAGAAGAACTCCATCTTCTATGTGGTTGAAGTCTTGAAAGTTGACTATCCTAGAATCATCTTTCAAAGCGTTTTCATTTGTTTTTAATGTCCTTTGCTTTCCATTTTCCACAGTCCAAGAACTGGGCATTGAGAGATTTGGGTTCTGATCCATCCTTTTGTGGAGGTGATCTTATTATCAGTCATCTTGGTCAAATCACCTAACATGTCAAGGTCTTAGCTTTCTCATTATAAAATAAAGACTTTGCATTTTAGAATTTCTCTGGTTCTAAATACGGTTTGGTAAGTATGGACTTTGATGCTGACCTACTTCTGCAAGTTGTGAGTCTGTAATGTGTATGTTGCTCACACTGTATGTGTTAAGAAAATGAATCACACTAGCTGGTGGTGCATGCCTGTAATCCCAATGGCTCGGGAGGTTGAGGCAGGAGGATTGCAAGTTCAAAGCCAGCCTCAGCAACTTAGTGAGGCCCTAAGCAACTTGTCGAGACCCTGTCTCTAAATAAAAACAAAAAAAGGGTGGGGATATGGCTCAGTGGTTAAGTGCCCTTAAGTTCAATTCTCAATACCAAAACAAACAAACAAACAAACAAACAAACAAACAAACAAACAAAAAAACCAGAGAGAGAGAGAGAGAGAGAGAGAGAGGGAGACTGGATCACACTATATTATATTTGTCTACCTCCCTCTGGCTCACCCTAAGGATCATTCCTGAATGTGAGACAACCCATCTACAGGTATGTTCTCCTCAAGTTTCTTGAAGAACAAATATTAAAAGATGGCAAAAGGACCAATCCTGATTTTTTTTTTTTTTTTTTTTTTTTTTGGTACCAGGGATTGAACTCAGGGGCACTCGACCACTGGATAACATCCCCAGCCCTTTTTTGTATTTTATTAGAGACAGGGTCTCACCGAGTTGCTAAGTGCCTCGCCATTGCTGAGGCTGGCTTTGAACTCGCATTCCTCCTGCCTCAGCCTCCCAAATGCTGGGATTACAGGCGTGCGCCACTGCGCCCGGCTCCAAGCCTGATATTTTAGTTGTCAAAAATATTTATGTAGCCTTGATCAAATACCCTATGTTTTACAGGGAAGAGAGGACGAAATGGGCAAAGTAGGGATTTTGAGTAATTGATACTTATAATTCTTATGTCCTATTTAATACTCATAGTAAACAATATTTATTAATTGCTTACAATGTACCAGATGCTGTTTTAGGAGCCCTATATTTATCAACTTATTTAATATTCATAAGAACCATATGAGGTAGATTCTATCATTATCCCAATTTTATGAATATGGAAATTGAGACACACAAAGGCTAATGAACTTGCCTAAGGTCTCTAACTAGGAAGGAGTGGATCTGAGGTTTGACCTCAGGAAGACTGGTTCCTAACCAACAGGTCATATTGCTTTTAGAGCAATCGTTTTTACTTCTAGATGTGTTTCATCTGCAAGATTTCATCTTACCTGCCTTAGAGGACTGTGTTACCTGCCCTTTTTTAAAAAAAATTAATTTTTTTAGTTGTAGTTGGACACTATACTTTTGTTTTATTTACTTATTTTTATGTGGTGCTGAGGATCGAACCCAGGGCCTCCCACGTGCAAGGTGAGTGCTCTACTGCTGAGCTACAACCCCAGCCCACCGTTTTTAATGAATATTGAAATATATACATTTTAATTGTAGATGGGCACAACACATTTATTTGTTTGTTTGTTTATATATTTATATGTGGTGCTGAGGACCAAACCCAGTGCCTCACACATGCTAGGCAAGCGCTCTACCTCTGAAACAACCCCAGCCCCCTTGTTCCTCTTATCTCTATGTTCTAGATCTGTTCAGAGTGTGAATATTTTAGAAGGTCACCCAGTTTGCATGCAACAGTGCTTGGGTTTGAACTTGGTCCTGACTCCTAAATCTGATATTCTCTTCCATCTCTCTACACATTCACACAGCTCTTCACAGTTTACAATAGATTTCCACATTTGTTATGCTGTGAAATCCTCCCGAGAGCCTTGTGAGGTAAACTGTGTAAAATCTGAATGTTGTACTGGCCAGCTGTAATTATGTGACAGTAGCCACTGTAGGAGATGTACCCTGAAATGTCTGACTTAACATTTCTTTGTCAGTTTGGGTTTCTGTAACAAAATACCATAGCCTGGCTGGCTTTAACAGCAGGGATTTATTTCTCAGTTCTGGAGGCCGCAAGGCCTAGTCAGGGTGCCGGCATGGTTCGTTTCAAGACTCTCCTTCTGTCCCCCTGTAGACAGCAGCATTCTTTTTTTTTTTTTTTTTTTTTTTTTTTTGGTACTGGGGATTGAACTCAGGGGCACTCGACCACTGGGCCACATCCCCAGCCCTTTTTTGTATTTTATTAGAGACAGGGTCTCACTGAGTTGCTAAGTGCCTCGCCATTGCTGACGGTGGCTTTGAACTCACAATCCTCCTGCTTCAGCCTCCCAAGTGCTGGGATTACAGGCGTGAGCCACTACCCCCAGCTAGCAGCATTCTTGCTATGCGCCTACATGGTCTTTCCTTAGTGCATGTGTGGAGTTTTAAACTCTTTTCCATCTTAAAGTCCCCCAGCTTCCTGACCTAATCCAACCCTAACTACTTCCCCAAAGTCCCATCTCCTAACACCACTACATTGGGGACTAAGGCTTCAACATATGAATTTTGGCTAGGTACAAAGTCCATAACAACACAATAGTTTATTTCTCACTCACATATAGTCCAGTCTATAATGAAGGTGCTTATAATGGAGACAATATAGTTTTGCTCCATATAGTCATTCAGGGATCCAGGCTGATGGAGATGCTGCCATCTATATCCCATGGTTCCCCTAATCACCCTGGATATTGACATCTGGTGACAAATGGGAAAAAAGAGTGGAGGCTCACACAGGAGACTTAACGGGCCAGGCCTGGAAGTGACATTTGTCTCTTCCTACTATGTTCCACTGACCAGGGCATTTCTTGACCACTTCAAATAGAATAGAAGTCTGGAAAACATAGCCCAGCTGTGTGATTAGGAGAGTGGGTTTGGTGAACAATGGGCCAGAGTCTGCTGAAGCAGCTAATAATAATGAAAACAATCCAACATCATTGATTGTTGTCATATAGTGAGCACTCAGTGATCTAGACAACTTGAACACTGTTATCTCAATAAATTCTCGTAGAAGTTTTTGAGATATGTATTACTTCTTACAGAAGCAGAAATCAAGAGGCAGTAAGGGGAATTAAATGACTTGTCCAAGGTCACTAAGATACATGGTCACTCAGAGTCCATATTCATAACCACTCAATAAGTTTTCTATCTTCCAAGGGCAAGTTAGAAGATCAGGGTTTCCATCTCATTTTTTCCCCATTAATAGTACACCATTGGAGCTGGGCGTGGTGGTGCATGCCTGTACTCCCAGCACTTGGGAGGGTGAGGCAGGAGGATCGAGAGTTCAAAGCCAACCTCAGCAATGGCGAGGCACTTAGCAACTCAGTGAGACCCTGTCCCTAATAAAATATGAAAAAAGGGCTGGGGATGTGGCCCAGTGGTCGAGTGCCCCTGAGTTCAATCCCCGGTACCAGAAAAAAAAAAAAAAAAAAAAGTACACCATTGGACTTTGGTGATTAGACAGCAAAGAATGTTGGGGAGGAGTGATGCTCTCTTTTACCCAAGGCTCAGCCCATGAAGGTTCTGTGTCTGGAGTGGGAATTGGTAGAACTATTTTATTTATTTCCAAGCCACCTGATTTTTCCTAAATTCTGCATCCACAGACATTCACACAGATGTAAAATGTCTCCCCTCTGATCGTTCCTGGCACCTCCTAGTTGCAGCTGCAGTTAGGAATGTTAGCGGGGACCCAGGTGCCTGCCGTTTCATTGACATTTAACACCCTGCTTTTCAAACTCTAATACGCCCGTGAATCAGTTGCCCACGGTCTTATTAAAGTGCAGATTGCACTTCAGCATGTCTGGGATGGGGCCTGAGATTCTTTAGGTAACAAGCCTGCAGGTAATGCCCACAGGCAATGCCCACTAGTCTGTCAATCACACTTGGAACAGCAAGGATCTGGTACTTGCTTGGCAAATAAGATCAGCCTGTTTCCTCCTCCATTTTTTTTTTTTTTTTTTTTTTTTTTTTTTTTTAGCACTTTGTTCCTATCTGTCATTTCACTTGCTGTTTTGCACTGGAGCTAATGGCATAAGTGCCATTTTCCACACCTAGAATCTGAGTATTTTGAGGGCCGAGACCATTTATAATTGAAACTTTTCTGTCTGGCTTAGTACCTGATTCATGATAGTTGCCGAATCTATGTGTTCTGAGCAGATGACTAATGACCACCCGGCAGGTGTGACAAGAAGCTTCATGGAATCCTGGCCTTGAGGTGTTCACTGTCAAGGGCATAGGAAAACTGTCAGCTGGCCTTGGGCAGTTGTGCAGGGCTTTAATCTTTTCTGGTGCTCCACTGTTTATGTGGGACTATAGTGTGATGCACGGCCAAAGAGTCAGGGATAGGTAGGAAAATGTAGGCTGAAGTTGATTTGGGGGTGTGGGAAGAAGAATCTGCTATACATGATCCATAACTTTCTAACCAATCAAGAGTAACTGAGGGCAGTTCCTAGTTGGCTATTTTCCTGTAGGTCCTGTGCTTTGAATCTAACCCATAATGTAAACACAACCCTTTTGTCATTTTAATTTTTCTACAGAGAAAGGTCTGTCCCCTTCCCTCCAAGAAATCTGAATCTCTGAGTGGTATCAGTCCACTTCATAAAGACACTTCCCCACCCCAGCCTTGGGCCCCTGGGGCAAGTTGTCTCCCCAGTTCTGACCAGTGACAAACCGTTGCCACAGAGAAAGAGGACATGGCTGCCAATGGCTAGAATAGAGAGCTGGCTTCTGTCACAAGTTTGAATGGCTTGGGGACAACGCCTGTGTGTAGAGGGCGAGGTCTCGGGAAGTGGTCAGAACAGGGGAGGAGGAGAATCTGGAGTTTCCCTGGAGCAGCGGGTTAAGCCCTTTTGTGGGTCATTGACCCTCTCAAAAAATCTGATGGGATTGATGCACATCTGCCCAGGGCGACACCTAATTGCAACATTTTATAAACGATTTCAGTGAGTTCAGGGTGTCCTTGAGCCCCAAATGAAGGACCCTTGGAATGAAGGGCCATGAGGAATAAGGTATGGGTAAGAGGTGGCAGGACTTAGGTCCTTTCCTTCTGTCTCTCCCCCTCATCATCGCATGGGTGGTTGTTATGTAGGTTACTCAGGGGAAGTTTCTTGACTTCTTTTCAAACCTTGAACCAAACTCAGGGGTGGTTGGTGATGTCAACAGCTGTGATGATTGTGTAGCCTAGGTCACTGTGTTAGCTCGGCTTCTTTAGCGAGATTAGATTTATTATTGTCCCGGGCCTGGGTACAATGTTTCCTGTCCAAAGCTATCCCACACACTCTATTCATTATTCTCTCTGCCTGCAGTACTGTCACCAGATGAATACCAAATCAAGGTGGTGGATGGTTCCCAGCACTGATCAGAGTAACTTTTTTTTTCCCTTCTTTGTTAACATTAGTATTTGCAGAATAATGTGAAGGAAGAGGGAGGCATCATACAGCTTGTCTTTATCATCAGGAAAACACAATGCTTTCTCTTAGCATGATGTTGTGTGGTTGTCATAGTTTCTAACTCAAAGGTAGAAAACGCAGGATTTCTCATTGTCTGACGGGTATCTCCAGGTACTGAAAGTGAGGATGGACCATTTTGGTGCTTCCTCAGGGGCTTGGCTCAGTGCAGCATGGGGAATCCTACATTTTTTTTTTTTTTTTTTTTTTGGTACTGGGGATTGTACTCAGGGGCACTCGACCACTGGGCCACATCCCCAGCCCTTTTATGGTATTTTATTAGAGACAGGGTCTCACTGAGTTGCTAAGTGCCTCGCCATTGCTGAGGTTGGCTTTGAACTCGCGATCCTCCTGCCTCAGCCTCCGAAAGTGCTGGGATTACAGGCGTGCACCACCACCCGGCAGAATCCTGCATTTGAGCTGCAGCTGGGACCATGCCTCTTACATCTATTGCCCTGAGTTCTTGCTCTGTTGAAAGGATGGTTCTGGTAAAACACATAATTCCAGAATCATGAGGACTATTTCCCATAAAAGAGCATGTATTTGTACATCAATTACATTATTGCTGTTATATCTAGAATAGTGATGGAGCATTGGCATTTTGGCTGCCTAACATCTACCTTATCTCCCAAGAGCAATTCAGTCTCCTTTGGAAGAGTTCCCTCTTCCTCAGTACCACAGTCTGGTGGATCTGGACACCAGGTGCCTGTCCTCCTCTAGCCAAGGGGCAGGCTTGTGAATCAAACTAAGTTAATTTAGTCTTAAACAACATGACTCAGGACTGAAGATGATCGGATGTAGTCATTGCTGATAGCTGAGAGCAGCCACATCCCAGGCCAATGGAACCAGGATCTCAGAGGTTGGGGTCAAGATATCAGTATGCTCCAAAGGCTTTAAAATCTCCCCTGATAATTTCACTGTGCACCAAGAGTGTGTACCACCAATGCGTCTGCTTCCAGAGCCTCTAGAACTGTACCAGCTTCCATACCTAATTCACTGCTTGTCTCATTGATCCTGAGTTCCTAAGATTCTTCCTTGAAATCTTAAGATTATTTAAGTTAACCAGAGTTGATTTTGTTTCTTGTAGCAGATGACCCCAGCTTTGAACCAGAAAGCTATTGTATGGACATGTTTTACTTTGTGTGTGTGTGTGTGTGTGTGTGTGTGTGTGTGTGTGTGTGTGTGCTGGGGCTGGGGATGGAGCCCAGGGCCTCACATATGCTAGGCAATTGCTCCACCACTGAGCTCTATCCCTAGCCCTTGGATATGATTTACTATGAACCTGATGCAGTGAGCTACCTTCCCAAGCAAACCAAGATGAAGTGATTTGAGAGTTTAAAGCCAACAAATATTCTTCCTCTCCTACTGGAAAGGCCAGATCCACTCATGGAAGATAAACTCATTATTCCACTAATACGAAGACTAGTATTTGCATGGTATCAGGAAAAATTTTAAAGAATCCCTGGAAGGCTTAAGTAAAAGGACACTCTAAATACCCACATGTTCTTTTACCTTCTCTAGACCTGCTAGAGATAAGTTAATATATAGCCAAATAGTTACTTACTGGCAGCAAACGGTGAAAATCAGGCACTTTACAGACACTCAAAGAAGGCTGGCAACAAGGGCTTTCTGGAACTTCCAAGAGTTTCTAAGTGCCTTAGGTTTTCCAGTTGGCATCACAGGAGGGAAAATAAGGTTTTAGAAAATGAGGGGGATAAGTGGCCAGTGAAAATGGAAAAATTTCCCCAAACTGGATTTCATTTTGATCATGTGGCAAATCTGGAAAATAAAGCCAGGTTGGCTGGAGGCTTACCCTGGGTGCTGGCTGAACTTCAGGAGCTGAGCAGAGGTGCAGAGACATCTCATGCAGCTTTTGTGTGAGAAGAAAGAATTTATAATTTGGTAGGCTATGCTGTGAATAATTTATTTGCATTTAGAGTCTCATCGCTTTTAATCATGGTCAAATGTGAAGCTGAGTGAGGTTGATAGGAAAGAAATACATTCCTTGTTAAGCACTAAGAGAGGAGAGCTGTACCTTGTTGTAAAGATGATCCACACTCATCTAGGCCTTGGGGACTCTTGTCAAGTGTACCATCCTCCTTCTTAGGCCGCTTTCAGAGATCAGAAGTTAGATGGCAATTGCTACTTTAAAACTGTCAGATCTCTTTCTTCTGTAGACAAACCAACCTTGAAGGTGCTGAACTTCTTCTCTCTGTGAGGTAGGGGCTTAGGACCCGCGGGTGTCTGTATTGGAAGGCACCAGAGTGGCCATCAGTGGCAGCCATTTTTATAGTCTGGAATTGCGTCTGCAGACACGCCTTCCAGTCTAATACATGTCTCAGATTAACATGCCCAAAGCACAGCCCTTGAGTTCTACCCCCAGACAGGTTCTAACCGTCTCTGTGTGGATGGCTTCCAAATCCACCCCCTTGTCAGCAGGGCCACACCATTCCTCATGTTCAATCACTATATACCTTTCCAGGCCACTGTAATAACTTCCTAACAGCTTGTCTTGATTCCATCTTTGTCATTGTCCCCACCTCATCTCCCCAACACCACAATGCCTTCCCCCTACTCCCCTGTACATCCAGGGTTTTCTTCTAAATATGCAACTTTGATTGTCAATCACTACCACCTTTTCAAGTTTTGGATAACTTTCCATCTCCTTTTTTTGGCAGGGTGGGGAGTACTGGGATTGAATTTAGGGGTATTCGACCACTGAGCCAAATCCCCAGCCCTATTTCACATTTTATTTAGAGACAGGGTCTCACTGAATTGCTTAGTGCCTCACTTTTGCTGAGGCTGGCTTTGAACTTGCAATTCTCCTGCCTCAGCCTCAGGAGCTGCTGGGATTACAGGCGTGTGCCATTGCGCCTGGCTGATAGCTTTCCATCTTGATAAAACAAAACCCCAAATGGGTGACTACAGGCCCTATGATCTGAGTCTTTCCTTGTTCCAATCCTGTTTTGTCTCAGTTTTCCCTTTGCAATTCAGGTTCCAGTCACAGTAACTTCTTTTGGTCCCTTCAACACACTACATCTACTCCTTGCAGTTGATGTTCTCTCTACCTAGGCTATCTTTCTCAAATCTGCCCCTGGCTACTCCTTATTGCTCAGATATCAGCTCCAGTGTCATCTCTTCTGAGAGTTTTCCTTGGCTGCCCAATTGAAGGTAACCTGGTGCTCCTCAGCATATTGTCCTACCTCCTCTTCTTAAGAGACTTATCACTCTTCTGTCCTGTTCAACTCTTTTCCCAACCAGAATTTCAATACCACAAGAGCAGGGACTTTGTAAAAAATTCCTATGTCTCCTATATTCCTTTCTAGGACATTGCTGTGTCTCCAGTGTTTAGGATGCTTCCCAGAACAAAGTGGATGACAGTAGACCCCAGAGTAAAGCCCCAACATTCTTCAAATAACTTAGGTTGCCACACCCAAATACAAAACCTTATTAAGAAGCAAGTAACATTCCTCTTGGGAAAAACTAAAAAGTCATTATTACAGTTAGTTTAAAGCCCAGATTTCTTAGAACCAAATTTAGGTATGACATCACTTTCAAAGAAACATCAAAACTACAAAATAATAAAAAAAAGGAAATAGAATCTTTACTGTAGTTTGAAGTAAAACCCCTAAGTTCTGTAAAACTTCTTAAACATCCTCTTTATTCATTTTGTTCTTTCTTATTATTTCTAAGGGTAGAGGATTGCAACCTACTTATTAATACTTTCCTTTCCACCCATGTACATTACAAAAATACATTTTCAAAATTAAAATATAAAAAAACACACAACAAGGCAATATTCCATCAGTATAAGCACATTTTATATTTATTTAACCTTTTTGCAAAAGCACCAGTGAATTTTGTGCTGAATAAATATACTCATGGAAAAATAAAAGCCCTGTAGAACTTAAATATTCAATTAAGGTAACAGATGTTGCATGACAGTTGCCAGATGTTGATGCTGATTTGAGCTCTAGGCCAGGCTGTCCTGGATTTGAATCCCAGCTCTAATATTTTTTGTAGTATGATCTTGAACAAGTCTTGAATCTGTGTGCTTTCTGAGCCTTGTCTCCTTAGCTATGAAATAGAAATACTAATAGAAAAGACTTTATGGTATCCTTTGTGAGAATTAAATGAGATCCAGGATGTAAAGGATTTAGCATAGTTCTGGGCTTCTGATAAATCCTCAATAACAGTTAATTTTAGCACAATAAATTTCTCTTGTCGATGGGACTTAGGAATAATGTCAAAGCATAGTAGTATAATCCAGGGACTCCCTAGAAAGCTTCCCTACACCCTCTGTTTCCACCACCACCCACAGAGCTTGCCCCAGATTCACTCTGCCCTCCTTCCCTTTTCTAATCTTTTCTTAGTCTCAACCAGATGACTACACCGAGAATTTTCAGTGGTGGCTCCTGCTCTGGTTGGAATATGATGTATCATTTGACTTACTCAAGCTGGTTGGGCCCTTCATGCCCTTCTGTTGTATGCCATTCCAGAGATGGCTAGTATATACTTCATCATGCCCAGGATGGCTTAAATAGCAGAGGACCAGCATGGATAGCTCACTGGAGTCATTTGACCAAGTTTCTCCATCCCCCTCCACCTGATCTCTCCTCATTGTAGCTTAGGCTTCCTCATAGCATGGAGGTCTCAGGGTAGTTGGACTTCTTACATGGCAGCTGACTTCCTTCCAGTGAGGAAAGCAGAAGGTGCCAGGACTTTAAAACCCTGGGCTTAGAAGTACTGGGATATTTCTTCCAACACATTTTATTAGCCTAAGCAATTACAGGTCCAGCTCAGATTCATGGGGAGAGAAAGAGACTTCACCTCTTGATGGAGCATGTACATACAGGGAAGGGAGAAATTGTGGGGATCCATCTTTGGAGGTGATCTACCATAGTGTGAAAATGCCTGTTGCCTACAGGGCTGAGGAGAGGGAATAGATACTTCACACATGGTGAACTTCCTGCAAGACACCACTGGTAGTCCCTAGTCCTCTTATTTTAATCATGGAGGGTAGTGGTGGTGCTGGTGGTGGTGGTGGGACTGGGTCTTCGTCCTCTTGGCTACCAAAGAAACCTGTAAGGAGTCCAGCAGATAGCTGACCTTGAATAGGTATTTAAGCTCTTGAATTTAAATATGAATATGTAAAATCTTTTCTGCTCATTGTTTTCTGGCCCACTGCACTGAACAATTAAAAGACAAAATTCTGCCTGACATCCTACTACATAGAAAAGGTATTCTTCTCTTGATTGTTCTCTTTATCCAATTTATTTTGGCAAGTAAGTTGCTGTATCCAAACTCAGGAACTGAGTGGATACAATTACCTTTTAAGCAGATCCCTGCCCTCTGAACCTTGATTACTCAAGAGAACTTTTGTTATTCTTTTGGTGAAGCTCAGAGAGTGGCCGGTGCTCTGGGTGACATCTCTCACCATCCAGGCTCACATCTGGATGCTCACTAGTTTAAATAGTGAGGGCTGCTTATGGTGTACTTGTATGGGTGACTTTGAAGGGGTGGGATATGTATTCCTACACTGGAATGTAAACATTATTGAAGATGGGGTCTGTGTTTGTCCTACTTCTGTGGCTTAGAACAGTGCCTGGCACACAATAGGCTCTCAATGATTGATTGATTGATGAGAATGACATATGCAGAGGCGTACTCTTCCTTGAAACCAGGGTAAACATCTCCATCTCTCCATCTTAGTTTTGTGCAGTGAGTTTTTGGATCAAACTGTAGGACCTTAATTTTTTTTTTTTTTCACTTCCACTTTAGATCTAGCCCATGATTGCAGAGGCTGTTGTTTTGGATGACACCTTGGTCATTTGCTGCTTTCTGAACTTCATCAAAACCATTCTATTGCAGGGTGGCCAGCACCCTGTCAGGGTAGGTTCCTGCTAAGGAGGTGTGAGCCACCTAGGAAGTAAAAAGTCTGAAATAATTTGTAAGAAACAGAGACAGATCCAGACTTAGATAAAGTGGAGCACCTGATAGGTCTTCCAGTCCTGATAGGAGCTGGAACTGAACAATTGAAAAATGGCTCTGAATCTTTATTCAAGGGTGAGTACATCAAAGGCAGGGGTAAGGTTTCCGTGGGAGGGGTCTTGCTTCTTGGTGTGGCAGGGGTCTTGCAGTAAACAGGTTGATTGGCATTTTAGCAAGCCACACCCATCTCTGAGAGGTTGTGTGGCTCCAGCGGGTCATCCCATCTCTGATGCTGTGCCCAACTTTTGATGGAGCTAGTTAGGAAGCCACATGAACCAGGCATTCTCAAAGCAGCAGGGTTACAGCTGGGAGTTCCAGATATCAGACTTTTCTGCCTAATGGCTTCAAGACCATTTTAGCTCATGCACAGTTCACCAATGGCTCCCGGCACCATTCATTTGATAAATGTGCATTTATCAAGTGCTCACTACGTGCCAAGCTTATGGTAGTTATTGTTGGGCTGGGAGTAAGAAGGAAATAGAAAACATGGTCCAGGCCATTAGGGAAGTTTTTTTAAGTCTTTGATATATTTGAATTTTTTGATTTGGCTTTCACAGTCCTTTGGGATTTGGCTCATGCCTTTCCCCAGCCACATATTCAACCCCCTGCATCCTAGCCCTCTCCTCTCACTGGCACCAGGATAGTCTTCTCATTTCCTCTCAAAATTGACACAGTTATTCCTTTCTTAGTGCTTAGCTGCTTCCCACCTCCCACTTGACCTTGTTACCCACAAGGCTAAAATAGTAAGCAGTTGTTACCCTCTAAATTTACATATAAGGATGTATGGAGTAAACATAAAAACTCTCGGAGGCAGAGTTAAGCTTTTAGTCTGGATTTTCAAAGAAAGATTTTTAGAGAGAAAGATTAGCTTTCTTAAAAAAGAAAGATAGGAAAGAAACAATGTCTCCATTTCCTTAGATTTAAACCAAATCTGAGGCTACTTTCCAAAGGTCTGAAGTTACTTTCGACCGAAAGGTGAAGTTAATATTTGGAATCTATATTTTTTTCTGGCTCTGCGTCAATCCAGTGCTGTTACAGTATTGATACAGAATTAGTTTCAATAAGAGAGTTAAATGAGAACACACACACACACACACACACACACACACACACACACGTTTCCAACACAGTGCCAGGCAAATAAAGGCACTCAAAACTATTAATTTCCTTATAGAGAAATCAAGTTCATTTCCCAGTAGTAAAAGAAGCAAAGCCACACATATGAATTATTCTCCTTTAAAATTCAACACAGTACTTAGCAAAGTAAAGGAATTTGCATGGGGTCTTCTTTCACTCTGAACAAGTGAGTTCCTCATATTCTGAACCAGACAAAGAAGTGTTCAAAAGGCCTCCAGACCGTGTGGTGCTGTCCGTGGTGCTGAAACATCACTGTCCACTCCTAGGGATTATGCTCTAAATGTCAGGATGAGTGGTAACAAAGAAGAGAGGGGGTGGGGACACAGAACAAAGTGGACAGAAACGAACGACTGAAAGGGGCTATTTTCTTGCAGAAATTTCCAGGGAGAAAAATAGAGACCTTTGTTTTTCATTTTCTTCTAATACAGACATCCTTTGTCATTCAAAAGCAGAAACCAAACAGCTACAAATGCATTTTCAGATGAATTCCTTAATCTCCAAACTCTGGCTACTAGTGCTATCAGAAAATCAGGAATCAAACTAATTTGGATGACATGGCATCTTTCACTGTCCAAACTTGCTGTTCAATCTGAGAAAAAATAATTTGGATAGCCCGGTGTGGTGGCGCACGCCTGTAATCCTAGCACTTGGGAGGCTGAGACAGGAGGATCATGAGTTTAAAGCCAGCCTCAGGAATGGCAAGGCACTTAGCAACTCAGTGAGACCCTGTCTCTAATAAAATACCAAAAGGGGGGGGGCTGGGGGGATGTGGCCCAGTGGTCGAGTGTCCCTGAGTTCAATCCCAGGTACCAAAATAATAATAATAATAATAATAATTTGGATGATGAAGGAGAATTGTAATTGCAGTTCATTTATTCTGGTAATGTTTATTGAGCCTTCTGGGTTCCAGGAACTGTACTTGACAATCAGACATAGAGCAGTGAACAAGAAGCATAAGGTCACTGTTGTCATGGAGACCACAGTTTTGTAGAAGACAACTGAAGATAAATAAACATAAATACTCGAGATACTAGTAAGTACTATGGAGACAATAGTCAGCGATTATCAAGAGAGATTTATCTTCTTACTTGAGAATTTTACGTATGGAAAGTATTATATGTAATTAATACTAATAGCAACTACTAAAATCTACTTAGTGCTATGTGCCAGGAACTATTCTGAATATCTGACCTGTAAATTTACTCATTTCATAATTAACAACTCTATGAGGTGACTACTATTATTATCCCCAATTTTTTCATTGTAGATGGACACAAAACCTTTATTTTATTTTTATGTGGTGCTGAGGATTGAGCCCAGTGCCTCACATGTGCTAGGCAAGTGCTCTACCACTGAGCCTCAACCTCAGCCCCTATAATTCCCATTTTATAGGCAGGATAATTGGGACACAGGAAGGTTGAGTATTGTCCAAGGTCATTTTGTAAGTCATGGTAGACCAGAGATTTGAGCCCAGATCCTCTGGTCTCAGAACCCAGTCCAAAACCTGAGATACCCTGAAGCCAATGGTGAGGGAGGTATGGGAAGCTGAGGGGTGGTATGGGGAGAAGGACCAGGGAACAGACTCTCCAAGCACACTGGCAGAGAAGGATTTCAGAACTTTGAGAGAAGGAGGATTTTCAGAGAAGCTCAAACAGAACTTTTCATCTTGCTTTCACAGAGGTTAGCCTTCTAGTCTTCATGAATCAATCTTCATTTTCCCACTTGTTACACCAGTGATTCTATTGCTGGGGCATGATTCCTAATGAGATTCCACTCCACTGGCTTCTGAATAGAGCTACATCCCATCACTCATGAGAAGTCAGTTTTAATTGGGAATTTTTATTTTAGTACTTTCAGGCTTGGAAAGGAACTTGAGAGACAGGGAAAGAGTCTGAGTGGCAGTTTGGTTTATGGAATGTTTTTCATTGAAATTTTTAACTCTTCCCTAGCTTGGGTGATATCTGAACTGGATTCTTCCTAACTTTTCTTAAGCACACTTGCCTTGTGAAACTCTTAAGTTTTTCAAGTTGACCTTGTAGCTTATTTCATTGGGTGCTATTTGTCAAGGAGTTTTAGTATTTTCTGGAAAATATCAAACAATAAATGACATTGAATGAGAATGTTAGTATTCCCACTTTAAATACTAAAAAAATCTAACAAAGATGCCTCGTGGAGTCTAATATGGTCTCAAGGAAAGAGCATGAGCTTCCAGTCAGTGATACAGGGGTCCATACCCCAGATCCCACATGTGAGCTATGCAACCTTGAGAAAGTAGCATGATCTTAGAGCCTTGGTCACCCTGCATCTTAAAATGGGGGAATAACACTTAACCTCATGCAATTATCTGTCAAGGTCAAATGAAATTGTGCAGGTAACATTCCTATCACAACCTCTACCAATCTCTTCTCTTTGAAATCAAACTATTGTATGTGAAGTATAACATACACAATAGAAAAATGCACATACCCTAAGTCTACAACTAGGTGAATTTTCAAAAATGAGCACATAAACATGACTAGGTCACCTGAAACTGCCCCATGCCACCTGCCAATCACTACCTCACCCTACCATAGCTAACTTTCTAACATTTTGCAATTTATATAAATGGAATTATGGATTATGTCCCCTTTGTGTCTGGATTTTTTTCAACATTATGTTTACAAAATTCATTTATGTTGGTATTTGTAGTTATGAATCAGTCATCCTCATTGTTGTGTAGTATTCCATTGTATTGTAATTTATTAACCCATACTACTGGCATTGGGTATGTGGGTGCTACCTTTTTTAACTATTAATGAATTTTGCTGCTAATCATCATTCTAGAACTTGTCCTTCATGAACATGTACAGTCCTTTCAATTGTGTATGTATGCATTTTTATTGGACATTTTTAGGAATGAGTTGCTGGGTCATAAGATATGCCTATATTCAGCTTTAGTAGACACTGTCACACAGTTTTGCAAAGTGGCTCCACTTTTTTTCCCTTTCCTTTTACAAAGGAATTTGCCTGAAAATTCTTTTCAATAAGTGACTAAGTACATTTACCATGCAAATCTATGTACCTAAATTTTATGGATAACACACACCTTTGGTAGTACTCCCACTATATAAAGTAGAGTATGTCTGGTTGTGTTTGTTATCTTATTTCCAAGAGTTCCTTTTTCTAGGAATTCCTTCCTCTTGGCCACCAAAATGTCATTTGACAACTTTTTAAACATGGCAGAACTTAAGCTGGTTGCTTTTTGAAAATGGTTTCAGTGTTTATTTGAAGTGTTTCTTACCACTCTGTTCTATGAATGTAACCCTTTGATTATTTACTTGTTCTCACGAGTCTTAGCTTCCTGCTGTGATATGCAGCTGGAATGGTCCACAGTGAACACCCATTTTCATTATTCAGCCCCAATGACATTCACAAAGTGTCTCCTTCTACATTGCCTAAAATATTGTTACTTTGGAATCTCCCGATTTATACAAGTATTCTTCCTGATTTACAAGCTTTATACTACCTTCCATCTTGACAATCACCATTGCTTCCTGTCTGCCTACTCTGGACTGAGCACAGAGAGAATCACTTTACATATATTATTTCATTTAGTTTTCATAGCAAACCTATCACATAGATATCATTGCAACTTTTCAAACTAAGGCACAAAAAGGTTAAGTAAGTTGCCCCAGTCACATCTCTAATAAGTGGGGGGATCAAGGTACTCACCACAGGGCTCTGTATCTTCCCTGCAGAAGTATACAACTTATAAAGATCAAAACATCAGATGGGGCTGGAGTTGTGGCTCAGTGGTAGAGAGCTTGCTTAGCAAGTGCAAGGCCCTGGGTTTGATCCTCAGCACCACATAAAAATAAAATAAAAAAAATAAAATAAAATAAAATAAAATAAAATAAAATAAAGGTATTGTGTCCAATTGCAACTAAAAAAAAAAAAAAAAAAATCTGAAGCCCAAACTCTCGGAAGTGAATCTTAACATTTGAACGTTCTTTTCATTCAAGTTTATTAGTTGGTTGTGGGGAGAATCTTCAGTGCATGACTACTTTTTAAAGTTTATTTATTTATTTGTTCTAATTATTATATATGACATCAGAATGCATTTTTATTCATAGTACACAAATAGAGCACAATTTTTCATTTCTCTGGTTGTACACGAAGTAGAGTCACACCATTCATGTCATCATACATATACCTAGGGTGTATGTATGATGTAAGAGTGTGCCTTTTCCCCCACATCCTCGCAAACAGTGCATGATTCTTATTTGTGCCTTTAATAAGTGATGGTCAAAACTCTGCAACTGTAAATTCCTTGTCTTGCCTCTCTTCTTGCTAACCAGCTCAATATTCTGATACCAACACAGCCTTTCTCTCCTATCACTGTGTAGGGTAATGATGTCCATCTTATTCCACCATCTTTCTTACTCCCATACCCCCCTCTTTCCCTCCCTCTCCTTTGCCCTATCCAAAGCTCCTCCATTCCTCCCATGCTTGGCCCCACCCCCATTGTGGATCAGCATCCACTTATGGAGAAAACATTCAGCCTTTGGTTTCTTGGGATTGGCTTACTTCACTTAGCATGGTATTCTCCAACTCCATCCATTTACCTGAAAATGCCATGATTTTATTCTCTTTTAATGCTTAGTAATATTTCATTTTGCATATGTACCACAGTTTCTTTATCCATTCATCTATTGAAGTGCATCTGGGCTGTTTCCACAGTTTAGTTATTGTGAATTGTGCTGCTATAAACATTGATATGGCTGCGTCACTGTAGTATGCTATTTTTAAGTCCTTTGGGTATAGACTGAGGATGGAATTTCTGGGTCAAATGGTGGTTCCATTCCACATTTTCCAAGGAATCTCCATACTGCTTTCCAGATTGGTTGCACCAATTTGCAGTCCCACCAGCAATGTAAGAGTGTGCCTTTCCCCCCACATCCTCGCAAACAGTGCATGATTCTTATCTGTGCCTTTAATAAGTGATGGTCAAAACTCTGCAACTGTAAATTCCTTGTCTTGCCTCTCTCCTTGCTAACCAGCTCAATATTCTAATACCAACACAGCCTTTCTCTCCTATCACTGTTACATGATACCCACATGCTGATTTACAGTGGATTCCAAATTAATTGTAAATTGGTGTGTGTGTGTGTGTGTGTGTGTGTGTGTGTGTGTGTGTGTGAGAGAGAGAGAGAGAGAGAGAGAGAGAGAGAGAGAGAGATATCCAGGTTATTCTCTGCTCCTGTCCTGCCCCCTCTTCACTTACCTCTGACTGCCTCTTGTTCCCACTGTCACCAAATTGAGTCTTCACTTCTTTGTCTTCTCCTTCTCCTGTTGTTATTTCCAGTCTAAGCAAAGCAATGGGGAAGTTTCTTTTCTTTCACCATCTGTGCTCTTGGGAGGTTAATGTAACAGTTAGTGAAAAGGAGTCTTCTCATCCATACTTCCCACCTGTAGCTACAGTTCTGCATTTGTTTATTATGGCCAGATTTTTGGCATCCGGAATCTTGATTTTAGGACTACAAACTACTTCAATAGTGAAGTTGAAGATTCTAATGTTTTGTCTCCAAAATAATAATAGCTTATAGTTATTGAGTACTTATCATGTGCTGGGTGCAATTCAGAGTGAATTATGTAAGTCAAATGATACATTTTATCAACACAACAACCCTGTGAATTATGTTGTTTTCTACATTATGTAGATGAGAAAATTGAGATCAGAGAAGTTAGGAAATTTACCCACAGTTATCAGCTTAAAATTAGCAAAGGATTTGAGCCTAGGCCACCTAACTCTAATAACTGCTTTCTCATTTTGCTGCCCTGCCCTGATATATTGGGCTCTGGAAAGACCTCTGTATTTGAAGTTAGGAAATTGGGATGGGCCCTTGCCCTGCCCTTTATTAGCTGGCCACTTAAGAGGGAGGGGTGCTCAGTTTCCTTATTTGTAAAAAGGGGACAAGTTGAGTTGATATGACTTTGAATGAAGGTATTGCATGTTATAGTTGTTTTGTGAGTTATAAAGCACAGGTTAGTGAGAGCATTATGAGTATTTTCTCATCACAGTAGTCTCCTATGGTCACAGTGTAGATGTGATTAAAAACACATGATGGAGTTGCAAAGCACAAGAGTTAGGAAACCATCTGGTGCTCTTCTGAACGGATGGGTTGCTTCATCGCCTTACCTTCAAATCCTCAAACACCCAGATTAAAGTCCATTGAAAGACCATAAAAATGTTCGAAGAGCTTCTGAAAATAGGCTCCATGTGATATTGGAGTTCTGCTTTCATAAATTTACATTAAGGTAGACCTAGGTCAACGTTCCATTGGTTGTAGGAGCATCACCTCCCCCGCCCCCAAAGTCAGGGCCAGAAGGGCAGAGGGACCATGGAGGCCAGGGTGCTGGGAAAGAGGCTCCCAAGAGTTGAGGCCCCTTAGAGGGAATAGGGACCAGCTCTTCTCAAGTGTTCCATACCAAGCTACTGAGCTGCTCAATCCAGGGAAACTGACCAATTGCTGGTTCCTTAAGTGAGAAAGAGCAAGGTATAGTGGGAAGGTCACGGGGACATCTGGCCCTTGCTGACCCATGACTCCCCAAGATGCCACCTGCTGCTCGGGCAAGGCTGGGCTTCTTGCTTGCTTCACTCAGATGAGCACTGCCTTGATGGAGTCTCAGTGTCTCAGAGGGTGGAGAGTTGACTTGGGGCTATTTTAGATTTTTAAAAAATATTTATTTATTTGCTTTAGTTGTACACAATGTGTTTTTATTTTTACGTGGTGCTGAGGATCGAACCCAGGCTGCACACATGCTAGGCGAGCACTCTACTGCTAAGCCATAACCCCAGCCCTATTTTAGAGGTTTTGAGGGGATCTTTTTTTTTTTGGTACCAGGGACACTTGACCACTGGGCCACATCCCCAGCCCTTTTTTGTGTTTTATTAGAGACAGGGTCTCACTGAGTTGCTAAGTGCCTCGCCATTGCTGAGGCTGGCTTTGAACTTGCAATCTTCCTGCCTCAGCCTCCCAGGTGCTGGGATTACAGGCGTGCGCCACCGCACCTGGCTCTTGAAGGGATCTTGATTAGGATTGGGTGATGAACGTGATATAATGGTTTAAGATTAATGGACACAGCAAGGCAAGCATTTTAGAAGTCTTGGTTTGATGCTGTATATTGAAAAATTGAGCAGTTTTTGGGAAACCCCTGAAGTGAATAATGAGATTACAGTCTCATGTCACTTTACAGTGGGGATACATTCTGAGAAATGCATTGTTAGGCATTTTTATTATAGTGCAAACATTATAGAGTGTACTTACACAGACTAAGATGACCACATCACTAGGCAATATAATCTTATTGGGCCACGATCATATATATGGTCCATTGTTGACAGAAACATTGACATAAGATTCATGACTGTATTTACCACTTTCATCTTACTGGCCAAGAGTTTCCTGGAAAAGCAAAGTCATGTTGATGAAGACAGTGGAATTAGAAATTCCTGTCCATGAAGTCAGCTAAAAAGTTACGTTGGCATAGACAGTAAGTTGTGTGGGTGTAGATTATTTCTGGTTCACTGTCTGAACCCTGGCAGTATCTATCAGTGGTATAACTCAAGTCCTTATCATCTCTATCTTTCAAGGTATTTTCGAGCCTTGAGTCATATGCTATGCATAAAATACCTGAAACAGAGTACTTAGCTGTTAATTCCTTTTCTTCATATTTTATCATAAACCAGGGCTCATTACAAGAAAAATTTTATTGTATTAATATAAGATTCCGTTAGGGCTCACTTTCAGACAATTAAATCCACTGTGGCTAGTTTATGCAGGATTGGGATATATTATAAATGTTAATACTGAGTTTGTTTACTGACTGAATCTTTGGGAGAACAGATTCTAAACTGAGTTTTTAGGAATAACTTTCAAAACCTTCTTGAAGAACTAGGCTATCAAGGTAGCTAGCTGCCCCTCCTGTGAAGTCACGAAGCTGCTACCCTAGCTGATGCCTCAAGGATCATTCTGCTGCAGCCACACCCCACAGCAGCAAGATGGATGTGCTGTGCCTTGCCTTGCTCTGCACGGGACTTAGCTCTGAATCAAAATCTTGAGCAGTGCATCTGCTTGATGGAACTCAATTCACACATGAAACCTCGGTCACCAGGGCCTCTGGTTAATAAGGCTTTTAGCTTTCCAAGCTAGAAGGGAGTTGAACTGGGTATGGAGCAAGCCCATTTTTGTAATCCACTGTGAGATGGCACTAAAACTTCACCATCTAGGAGTGGCGGTTTCATGGATGAGGAGCTGCAGGTGCTGGCTTCTGCTCTTTCCCCTCATCATTTTACTGCCCATTAGACTCCTCACCTCAAAAGGAGCAGAGGCAGGGAGAGGAGGAGAAATAAATTGCCCTACTTTGCTCTTTACAGATCAAAGACGAAAGGTGAAGATTAATGGCTGTTGGGATGCTATACGGAGCGCCTGAGTCGAGAAATTACACTTGAGTGCCTACTCAGCTTCATTGTCCTCTCTCTGCCCACCCCTGATTTTAGACAAAGTGCTTTTCCCCCAGCCCAGACATAGCTCACGCCCCCTCCCCCCCACCGTGTCTTGTGCTCACTCAACTCTTCTTTAATCGTTTGTTCGTCATGCCACACCACACAGCTGCATGGGTACGTCTATAGGGCACCCAGGGCGTTTCCTGCCACCCCCTCAAAAATTCCACGGGGACCTACTCTCTCACTGAAGAGAGAAAGTGTGGTGTTAGAAGAGCATGGAAACCCACCTTCTGTCTTTTTTAGAGCAGCAGCCCATTTCCTTGCTCTTAGGCAAGTCATTTAACCTCTGGCTTAAATTTATTTTTGTCTAAAATGAGAGGATTGGGGCATATGGCCCCTGTGGGATCCTTCCAGCTCTATTGTTCCTTTGGGGAAGGTCAACTCTTAAATGACTATTGGGGGTGACTTATTTTCTGAAGTGAGAACACTGGGTTATGCCCCTTTCTCTCTGAGTCCCCATTATAGAGCTCCTTCCTACCTATTTCTTATTTATTTATTTTAGTTGTACACAATGCGTTTTATTTTTACGTGGTGCTGAGGATTGAACCCGGGCTGCACGTGTGCTAGGCTAGTGCTCTACCACTGAGTCACAATCCCAGCCCCCCTACCTATTTCTATCATTCTCCTGGCACTTTCTGTACTCACTGCCTGTGTTTATAATGTTTTATTGGCATTTCTCTCTTCCCAACAGTCTTTAAAAGTAGGATTCCTCCTTATATCAGAGGAAACATTCGGCATTTGAATTTTTGGGATTGGCTGACTTCACTTAGCATTATATTCTCCAACTTCATCCATTACCTGAGAATGCCATTATTGTTTTCTCTTTTATTGCTGAGTAATATTCCATTGTGTATATATACCACATTTTCTTTATTCATAATGGGGTTGGGATGGAGATCATAGGAGGATTAGAGGAACACTAGAAAAGTCAATGGGGAAGGAGGGGAAGAGAGAGGGCAAGGGGGCAAAAATAAAAAGAAAAGGAAAAAAAAAGTAGGACCCCCTTTCTTATCTTCTTAGCTTTAGGTCCGAGAGGACATTCCAAATCTCATCTCCATGATTTGCAAACAGAAAATACCAAAACCATCTTCTGGGTCCCTTTTTGGTTTCTATTTGTGCACTTTACCTCCTGAGAGCCTTGAACCTGCTCCACACTTACCCCCCTCCTAAGACAGCTTATTTCATTTCCAGTGATAATAGGACCACACCAGGTAACACTTGAGATGCCGGAGATGCACCAGGTCCGGCCAGCTCTCCTGTTTATTACAAAGATGGAGAATAGCCTTTGCCAGGCAGCAGAAAGAAACCTCTGTGGAAGTCAAGGTCGATGTTCAGCTTCACAGTGAAAGCATAAAAAGGTCAGAAGGAACCATAAAATGTTCCCGGTGTTTATGCTGTCTCTTCTTGCTTGGCCCGCACTCTCCATCCATCTAAGGCAGGAGGTTTATGATTTAGAACCTTAGCTGATCTGCATAATCCATTAAAATGTCACTATTTTAATTGCAGAAGTCATTCCTCTGAAGCGCACACCTGCTGCTGCTGGAATTTATAGCTAGGACATGGTGTGATGGGTGTTTGGAATGAATGTAGCTACCTCTGCCATCCCGGGCTGCCCTCGATAATGTCGTTCTGATCATTCTCAGAAACCGGAGGCAAGTAGAAATGACTCCCCACCAGGCTGTTCTGTATTCTTCTCCTAGCACCTTTGGGGACTCGTTTTTCTGCTTCAGTAATTGCTCTGCTGGTGCCGGGTTGATACGGGGGAGAATTCTGTATGTAGCATCAAATGAGAGTGAATTTGGAGGGAGGCCTTGGAACTCAACTGCTTATAGCACATTGGTGATCACAATGGGCCAGGAAAATGTCCAAAGAGCCTTCATTTGTTTGTGTCACGAGGACTGACTGGGATGGTATAGAGCAGGACTGTGTTTGCTACTAGAATCCTAGGACTGTTTGTCTCCAAACTATTCAGATTCTGGGGACACAGATATTGTACTCAGGCTCTTGGGATGCTCACTGAAGCCTGAGGACTCCTAGAACTGGAGCAGGCATCCCAGAAAGCAAAGGTGCAGTGATGCTGGTCAGGAGGTGGACACAGCCCGAGGAGAGGTAGGCCATGACCCTTAGGAAAATCACCAACATATGGGGGCCTGAGGCTTTGAGCTCATGGGTTTTAAGAAACAAGATAAAACCAGTGCAGGGGTCCCCCCATTGGCCATTCCTCAAGTGTGGACAGCCAAAGATGGACAGTGTGACCCAGTAGGCCCGGGGGTAGATGTGAAGTCAGCTCTGAGAACTGCCAAGACAGGGCTGCAAGACCATGACAGGCATCATTAGAAGCTCCATTTTTTTCTCCACCCTCTTTCCAGGCACACTTTCCTAGGCCTCAGAAACCAGAAAGCTAACATTACTTATCCATGGCCTCAGTTCTGCGAGGATTCTCTGGACGTGTGGAGGTCAATCTGACGAGCTTCCATGATACCCGGGAGCAGAGGCCCCTCTTCTATGCCTACTGCGTCCCTAGCAAGGGCGGCCTTGGCTGTGTGGCTTCCTGCTGCCGAGCCTCTGGTGCGACGTTGGGTGCCTTCCTAGAAGCTCTCTCTCCGGAGGCTGTTTCTTCAGCCTCCCGACAAATTCCTTAAAGCCATTTATTATCCCTAGTAAACCCCTTCCTGCTTATTCCGGCTTCTCTGCATTGGAAGGGGATATGTGGGGACAGTAATATCTCACTCAAGGTGCTACTGGAAGGATTACGAGATCGCATGTGTCAAACATCTGTAAGTACTTGGTGCTCAGTAAAGTGAATTTCCTTCCAGAAAGGAACTAATTTTCCAACTAAAAGATGCTAAGGGAGACCACTGCAGGATCCCCTGTTAATCAGGCAATCAGCCATGCGGTGTTGCAGGATGCCTGTGTGCAGTCCTGTCAAACACTGAAACTCATGGTTGCTCAGGTGGATCTGAGCTGTCTGGTCATATACCACAAAATGGAAAACCTTGGCACCCAGGACGGAAACCTATAAAGTCTAAGACCCACATATATGCTGATATTGGGTGGTCTTTGGAACCCCTGGGCAGAATCCCCAGATGTCAAGGGCCTGGGCTCTGGGGGACTGAATGCACCATCTCAGATAGCACGCATTACCCTCGTTAGCTTAGGTTTGTAGCATCACGTCTCCAAACTTCAGCTTTCTCACCTGTAAAATGGAGTATATTGAGGGAGCCCTGCCGTGACCTCCCTTGGCACACGGAGAATGTATATACAGCAAGTGTTAACTATGATCTAGCTTAAGAATAATCATTTCTCTTGAGCTTCTTTGGAGGAAAAAATTTCCCCTCATGTCTTTTTTTTTTTTTTTTTTTTTTTTTTTTTTTTTTTTAAGTAACTTCCTATTTCTCCTGGATAATCTGGTTAATGTACTATATATATGTGACTATCTCAGAATATTAATTTTAGCACCATACATGGTTAGGAAAAATTCTAGCAGCCAGGCTATTTATTTTATTGATTAGATCATGTGTGAGAACTTTTCATTAAAAGGTGATCACATTTGTGACTTTAAAAATAGGCAAATCAAGATAATATGTGGAGGGGCTGGGGTTGTGGCTCAGAGGTAGAGTGCTTGCCTAGCACACGTGAGGCACTGGGTTCAATCCTCTGCACCACATAAAAATGAAATAAAGATATTGTGTCCACCTACAACTAAAAAATAATATTTTTAAAAAAGATAATATGTGTAGACTTTCTGAGTCCCCCACCTCCCGGTACTGGAGATTGAATTCAGAGGTACTTTACGACTGAGCCATATCCTCAGCCCTTTTTTTTTTTTTTTTTTTTTAAGGCTGTTTTTTTTTTTTTTTAAAATATTTATTTATTTGCTTTAGTTGTACACAATGGGTTTATTTGTACGTGGTGCTGAAGATCGAACCCGGGCCGTGCACGTGCTAGGCGAGCGCTCTACTGCTGAGCCACAATCTCAGCCCTGTGCCCTTTTATTTTTTATTTGGAGACAGGTCTCACTAAGTTGCTTAAGGGCTTGCTAAATTGCAATGGCCGACCTTGAACTTGTGATCTTCCTGCCTCAGCCTCCAGAGCTGCTGGGATTATAGGTGTGTACCACTGCACCCGGTGAGTGGGTAGATGGACATAGCAATTATTCTACAGTAAGTTCATGATTTTATTATTTTTTTTTTGGTACCGGGGATTGAACTCAGGGGCACTCAACCACTGGGCCACATCCCCAGCCCTTTTTTGTGTTTTATTAGAGACGGGGTCTCTCTGAGTTGCTAAGTGCCTGGCCATTGCTGAGGCTGGCTTTGAACCCGTGATCCTCCTGCCTCAGCCTCCCAAGTGCTGGGATTACAGGCGTGCGCCACCACGCCCGGCAAGTTCATTATTTTTTTATAAACATAATGAAACTTTTGAACTTGGCTGACCCCTGAAATTTTACCTTTCGATGTGTCATATAATGATGAATCAATGCAATAGTCAATTTTTAAAAAGTGGTTCCTAGGTAGTAGGCAGTATTCTACACCCTTTAATGCATCAGGTCCCGTACTTCCCACATCAGCTGAGGGGGCAAATTCATAGGTGAGAACACTGGAGCGCAGAGAGAGGTAGAGTAACTTGCCCAAGGTTACACAGCGAGTAAAGAAAGAGCTGGGATTTTAATCCTTATCTGTCAAATTCTGAGGCTCATGTTCATGCTCAGTGGGAACGAAGAGAGACAAGACAGCTAAAAGAAAACTGCAGTGCTGAGAAATCTGAGAGCCTGTAACCTTTTGTCTGTGTCACTCTGGCTGCAGTCCCCTCCTGCCAGCGCTCCCTGGCTTATGTGGTGTAAGTGACCTCGGGACATGAGGACAGAGAAGTCAGCAGTGCCTTCTCCCAGACTCTTCCTACACTCTGGTCAGAAGTGTGGGCTGGGAAACTTTCCTTTCCGTCTGTAGATTTCTAATAAAAGCACATCTGGCACCTTCAAGAGAAGTATAATTTTTTAATGTTACGAGGTGTTTGGGACTTACAGAACTGTTCACAAATAGGCTACAAAGTGGGGTGAAATGGAAATAAATCAAATACCTTTCAACTAAATAGAAAATCCTACGGGTGAGAAGGGAAACTTTTTAAAAAATTTATTGTTTCTTTTTAGTGATACATGATAGCAGAATCCATTTTGATATAATTATACAAGCATGGAATATATCTTATTTTAGTTGGAATGCCATTCTTATGGATATACATGATGGTGGGATTCACTTTGTTGTTTTCATGCATGTACACAGGAAATTATGTCAGATTCATTCCACTGTCTTTCCTTTTCTTATACCCATCCCTTCCCTCTAGTCTCCCTTATCTAATCTACTGAACTTCTTTCTATTCTTCCTCTCACCCCACCCCCTTATTGTGGGATAGCTTCCACATATTGGAGAAAACATTCAGCCTTTGTGTTTGTTTGTTTGTTTTTTTGAAACTGGCTTAGCATGATATTCTCCAGACCCATCCATTTACTGGCAAATGCCAAAAAGTCATTCTTCTTTATGGCTGAGTAATGTTCCATTGTGTATATATACCACATTTTCTTTATCCATTCATCTGTTGAAGGGCACCTAGGTTGTTTCCATAGCTTAGCTATTGTGAATTGTGCTGCTATAAACATTGGTGTGTCTGTGTCCCTGTAGTATGCTGATTTTAAGTCCTTCAGATATATACCAAGGAGTGAGATAATGGGGTCAAATGGTGGTTCCATTCTAAATTTTATGAGGAACCTCTATACTGCTTTCCAGAGTGGTTGCACCAATTTGCAGTCCCACTAACAATATATGAGTGTGCCCTTTCCCCCACATCCAAACCAACATTTACTGTTACTTGTATTCATTATAATTGCCATTCTGACTGGAGTGAGATGGAATCTCAGTGTAGTTTTGATTAGCATTTCTCTAATTGCTAGAAATGTAGATAATTTTTTCATATATTTGTTGACTGATCATATTTCTTCTTCTGCAAAATGTTCGGTTCCTTTGCCCATTTATTGATTTTTAGTTTGATACTGTCTCATTTATTGATTTTTTATTTTACTTCTTTTGCTTTAGGAGTCTTGTTAAGGAAATCAGCTCCTGAGCTGATATCTTGGAGTGTCAGGCTTACATTTTCTTCTAGTATATGCAGGGTTTTGTTGCCGCCTGAAGCGCTTGGAGCAACGGAGCCGCGGGAAAAACTTCAGAGGCGAACTGGAGACAAACAGCTTTTTATTCTGATAACTTTTCTCTCTGGTTCTAACAACGACTAACACATGACAAACACACCACTAAAATGGCCCTGACCCAATCAGCAATTTCGGCCTAGTCACTCGAGATCCCACAACAAGTCCCGTGAGACTACGGGAGGCAACAAAGCCCAAATCTCCACGGCTCATAGTCAACAGCAATTCAAGTCAATCCCCAAACAGGGCTCCTGCATTTCCCCCTTTTTGTTTTAAAAGAGGTAATGCTCTAGGACGTCTATGTGCAACCAACATTCTTACCCGTCATCGGATAATCAAGGCTGTGCCCTTGACTCCTGTCTTAGGTTGATATGTCGGCCACATGAGACTGTCCCGTGCAACTGTGCCTGTCTTAGGTTGTCCCCCTCTGGGGATCTTACCCGTCATTGGCTAACCAGCCATCCAATGGAGCCCTTTAGGATCGACTATATATGATGACTAACAGCCGTCCAATTGTGAGGAGATGTTGCGGCTCCAAGGCGACAAGCCTTTTGGTGATGAGCCAAATTGCATAGCATATCAAATTGTTTAAACAAATCAGCTGCCCTAAGTTCCATCAAGTAACACACTGAATTCTCTAGACAAATACCCGCAAGGCATTGTCCCGTAAAGTCCCAAACAATGAAAGATCAAAATGTCCATTTGTTATAACATGTTGATGTAGGAGGCCCCATGCATGTAGAGCAGAGGCCACACTGTTGGTGAGGTTGTTTGATGTTTGAGCAGCAGGGATGCTTGCTGCGGCCGCGATCCCTGCAGCTGTAGCAGCAGACGTCTTTTTTATGTTTAGACAATGCCACCGGCAAATCTTCAGGGCCCGCTACCTAGAAACTCAAGCATCAATTATTAAAGGAAAGGCAGTGCTATTGCAGCACTGAGTCAAGAGGCGAGTTGTCAAACTACAAAATAGAATAATTAGATTAGAAAATTAAAGTTGATTTTTGTTCACATACATCGCTGGTTGAGCTGAAAATTAAAGTTGATTTTTGTTCACACACATCGCTGGTTGAGCTTCTACAAACATAAGTTGGAAAAATATCATATTTAGAACAAAACAAAGAAAGACTGAGGGTAATTACTGCATTAAAGATAGATTAAAGAAAAGGTAAAGGTACTTTAGAGAAATAATTTGTTAACTGGAACCCTTGAGTCTCTGTATACAGAGCAATCTTTTACCTGTTGAGATAATTGAAATTAATGAGCTATTAAACAAATGAAGTTAATAACAAATAAACAATCTTAAGTCAAAACACCAAAATATCAGGTTATATAGCACTAGTCATATTGTTTGCTAAAGAGAAGTCCGAGGGACACCTATAAATCAAAATTGAAAGTACCTTCATTTATAAAATTATTTACCTAAATTGAATACTCTTAACCTAAAATGAATTAAAGTTATTTGGATCCATATATATATATATTTTCTTTTTCATAAGCACTTTGTTCTTTGTGACGTCACACTGGACAGACGAACAAACATACAAACATATATTTGTGACGTCACATTAACATGAAATGTAGACAAATGTACAGACATAAAGACATGTATAAAAAGGAAAAAAAAAATACAATTGTGTGCACACTAAAGAGAGATCTCCTTGTCCCGGCCGGGAGGAATGACACTTAAGTTGTGAAATATTTTGAAGGACTCTTTTGAGGGAATCATTCTGTACCTTGATCTTGGTCCTCTTGATTTTGTACCTTTTTTATTAATCTTGATACTTCAATAACTTCATCTTGATCATTTTGATGTGGTACCTGTTTTATTAATCTAGATGGTATCCATATTGGAGAGGATTCGTCTTTTGGAAAAACACAAACAGATCCTCTTCCCCAAATTAATACTGGATATGGACCCTTCCATGTACCTGAAAGAACATCCTTCCAGTAAACCAAAGGTTTATGTTGTTGGTGTGGATTCCAATGTCTGTCTCCAGCAGAATAACCATTAGAGTCTAAAGTTAAAAAATTTAAGGTAAACAGGGCAACTGCCAATCTGTCCTTAGGACTTTTCCAATTTCCTTCTTTTTGTTTTAATAACATAATTTTCAGTGTTCGGTTTGCTCTTTCAATAATGCCCTGACCCTGAGGATTGTATGGGATGCCTGTTTTATGGGATATATTGAATTTTGCGCAAAACTCTTTGAAAGATGAGGACGTATATGCGGGGCCATTATCTGTTTTAAGCATTTTGGGGATGCCCAATGCAGCAAAAGCTTGCAAACAATGAGATGTAACATCTTTAACTTTTTCTCCAGAATGTAAGGAAGCAAAAATCATGCCTGAGCATGTATCTATGGTCACATGAATAAATCGCAATTTTCCAAAACTTGGCTCATGAGTAACATCCATCTGCCACAAATGATTGGGCATTAATCCTCTAGGGTTAACGCCGAAATGAGGATTGGGCAAATGTGTCATACAAGATTTACAATCTTTTACAATTGTTCTGGCTTGCTCCTTTGTGATTTTAAACCTACGTTGGAAGGTGGTGCTGTTGACATGAAACTGGGAGTGGAATAAAGTAGCTTTTTGTAGCACTGAAAGTATAAATATTGTTTTTGTAAGTTCATCAGCCTTTTGATTACCTTCATGGAGGGGACCAGGCAAATTAGTATGTGCTCTAATATGGCCTACGAATAGAGGTTCTTTTCTTGCCCACAAAAGTTTTTGTATTTGATAAAACAATTTAAAGACTGGAGTATGAGGTGCTATTGGTCCTGCTAACTCTAATTTTGGGACGGCTTGTACAATATAGTGGCTATCTGAAAAAATGTTTACGGGCTGGTCCCTAAAATTTTCCAGAGCTCTTACCACAGCTTCCAATTCCACTAGTTGAGCTGATTTGTGTGCAGTTATGTAAGTCATATTTTCTTTTTTAGTGACTACTGTAGCAGTACCATTTGAGGACCCATCTGTAAATACATTAAATGCCTTAGGAATAGGTTGATTTTTTATTACCTGTGGAAATATAATAGGATGATTAATACAAAAAGATAATATAGGGGACTTAGGAAGATGATTATCAAAATTTGCAGAAGTAGAGCATTTAGCTATAGCCCAATCATTATCATTGAAGCATAAGTATTCAATCTGTGATGATGAATAGGGAGTAATAATAGTAGCAGGGTGAATGCCAAATATTTTAGTAGAAGTCTTAAGTCCTTGAAGAATAAGTTTAGCCACCATGGAGGTATAAGATTCAATTATACTTTTAGGAGAGACGGGCAAATGTATCCATAATAAAGGCCCTTGTTGCCAAAATACTCCTGTGGGTGTATATTGTGAAGAAATAATAATCAACATCAGCGGTTGAGTTAAATCAAATCTATCACAATGAGCTCCTTCGATGGCTTTTTCTACTAACTTTAAAGCTTTCCTAGCATCAGGAGTCAATGTTCGTGGTGAAGATGGATCAGGATCTCCACGAAGGATGTCAAATAAAGGTTTTAGTTGGCCAGTAGTGAGATTTAGTGTAGGGCGAATCCAATTAATGTCTCCCAGTAGTTTTTTGGAAATCATTGAGGGTGGTCAAATGTTCTTTATTTATTAAAATTTTTTGGGGTCTAACAAAAGTATCCATGATTTTAAATCCTAAATATAATATGGGAGATCTGGTTTGAACTTTTTCTTCTGCTATATATAATCCATATTTTTTTAAATTTTCTACCACATCACTGAATATATTAAATAAGATTTTTTGATTAGGGTGGGCCAATAAAATATCATCCATGTAATGTAGACACATGAGGTTTGGATATTTATTTTTAATGGGTTGGATAGCCTTGTCCACATATATTTGGCATATGGTGGGGCTATTAGCCATTCCCTGTGGTAAAACCTTCCATTGATATCTCTGATCAGGGCCATTATTGTTCATAGAAGGAACGGAAAAAAGCAAACCTGGGGGCATCCAGAGGATGTAGGGGAATAGAAAAGAAGCAATCCTTTATATCAAGAGTAATAAGATGGAAATTTTTTGGAATAGCTACGGGACTAGGAAGTCCAGGTTGAGTAGGCCCCATAACTTGCATGGTTTTATTGATTTGTCTAAGATCATGTAACAATCGCCATTTTCCTGATTTTTTCTTGATCACAAATATGGGGGAATTCCAGGGAGAGGTGGAAGGTTCTATATGACCTGCTTCTAATTGTTCCTGAACTAGTAGGTGGGCCGCTTGTAATTTCTCTTTAGATAGGGGCCACTGAGGGACCCACACTGGCTTATCAGAAAGCCATGTTATTTTCAAAATTATTTTCTCAGTGGCCCCGAAAAAAAAATATCTTTTTCCTTTATGATAATGATTACTTTTAGGGTTAAGATTACTCTGTACTTTTTGATAATGAGTTTCTTTTAGGGTTAAGATTACCCTGTAGGTTTTCACATTTAACATCTGCAGGCTTGGTTGCAAGGTGTACTCCCATTTGTTGCAAAATATCTCTTCCCCATAAAGTAACCGGTAGATTAGGTAAAACATAAGGCTGAAATGTTCCTTTATGGCCTTCATCATCCTCCCATTTTAAAATTACCGCACTTTTATCTGGGAGGTTATTATATCCCAAGCCTCTTAAACTGGTTGAAGCTTTTTGCAGAGGCCAGTGCTTGGGCCATTGGCGTAAATTAATAATGGAAGAGTCAGCTCCAGTATCTATTAATCCCTCCATTTCTATTCCTTGGATTTTTATTTTACACATAGGCCTCCTTGAACAGTCTCGAACCCAGCAAGCCATGGGACTTGAGTCAGTGGAACAAAATCCTCTATTATTCCCTTCTTGAGGCATACCCATTTTAAATGAATTATGTAAATTGGGAAGGAGAAGCAACTGAGCAATTCTATCTCCTTGATTAACAGAAGTTATACTTTGGGGTGAGCTAAGCATTATTTTTATTTCCCCTTTGTAGTCTGAGTTTATTACACCTGGGGTCACTTGCAAACCTAATAAGCTTTTAGGACTACGCCCGATAATAAGTCCTACAGTCCCTGAGGGAAGAGGTCCCCTGACTCCTGTGGGAATCAGTTGAACCCCCATTTCAGGTGTTAACACTATTTGGGCGGTGGAACAGAGGTCTAATCCTGCATTTCCTCTTGTTCCTCTGGCGAGGGAGTGGATGGGTAGTAGGGATTGTGTCGGGGAAGCATCTGAGTGGATGCTTGAGGATACTCCTTCTGCAATGCCCCGTACATTTGTGGGCCCCGGGGTACTGGGCCCCGTGCCCCGTTTTTTGAATTCCTGAACAAAGGATTTCCATGGATGTCAAATTTTGAATGGCATTTATTGGCCCAATGATTTCCCTTTTTACACCTGGGGCAGCGGCCTGGGGCACGGTATGAGCTTGGTCTTATTTCTCTTTGGGGATTTTGCCTAGAATTGCCTGATTGATTATGATAATTTTGCCTGGAATATCCTGATTGATTATAATGTCTACGTTTAGCCTTTGTGAAATTTCGAGAGGAAGCACCTCTCATTGAGGCTGCAATCACATTTCCTGTGACAAAGGCGTCATTTATATCTTTACATAGTTGTATATATACGGAAAGATCCTTTTTAGTTCTCCATGGCCTGATGGCTGCTTGGCACCATTTATTTGCATTTTCATAAGCTAATTGAACAACTAATGGCATAGCTTGGTCAACATCTGCAAATACACTCCATTGCCTGAAGCGCTTGGAGCAACGGAGCCGCGGGAAAAAACTTCAGAGGCGAACTGGAGACAAACAGCTTTTTATTCTGATAACTTTTCTCTCTGGTTCTAACAACGACTAACACATGACAAACACACCACTAAAATGGCCCTGACCCAATCAGCAATTTCGGCCTAGTCACTCGAGATCCCACAACAAGTCCCGTGAGACTACGGGAGGCAACAAAGCCCAAATCTCCACGGCTCATAGTCAACCGCAATTCAAGTCAATCCCCAAACAGGGCTCCTGCATTTCCCCCTTTTTGTTTTAAAAGAGGTAATGCTCTAGGACGTCTATGTGCAACCAACATTCTTACCCGTCATCGGATAATCAAGGCTGTGCCCTTGACTCCTGTCTTAGGTTGATATGTCGGCCACATGAGACTGTCCCGTGCGA
Organism: Tamias sibiricus; assembly: GCA_025594165.1. Classification (NCBI taxonomy): domain Eukaryota; kingdom Metazoa; phylum Chordata; class Mammalia; order Rodentia; family Sciuridae; genus Tamias; species Tamias sibiricus. The sequence continues at coordinate 37,617,515 of CM046657.1, read as the reverse complement.
CTGTGCCTGTCTTAGGTTGTCCCCCTCTGGGGATCTTACCCGTCATTGGCTAACCAGCCATCCAATGGAGCCCTTTAGGATCGACTATATATGATGACTAACAGCCGTCCAATTGTGAGGAGATGTTGCGGCTCCAAGGCGACAAGCCTTTTGGTGATGAGCCAAATTGCATAGCATATCAAATTGTTTAAACAAATCAGCTGCCCTAAGTTCCATCAAGTAACACACTGAATTCTCTAGACAAATACCCGCAAGGCATTGTCCCGTAAAGTCCCAAACAATGAAAGATCAAAATGTCCATTTGTTATAACATGTTGATGTAGGAGGCCCCATGCATGTAGAGCAGAGGCCACACTGTTGGTGAGGTTGTTTGATGTTTGAGCAGCAGGGATGCTTGCTGCGGCCGCGATCCCTGCAGCTGTAGCAGCAGACGTCTTTTTTATGTTTAGACAATGCCACCGGCAAATCTTCAGGGCCCGCTACCTAGAAACTCAAGCATCAATTATTAAAGGAAAGGCAGTGCTATTGCAGCACTGAGTCAAGAGGCGAGTTGTCAAACTACAAAATAGAATAATTAGATTAGAAAATTAAAGTTGATTTTTGTTCACATACATCGCTGGTTGAGCTGAAAATTAAAGTTGATTTTTGTTCACACACATCGCTGGTTGAGCTTCTACAAACATAAGTTGGAAAAATATCATATTTAGAACAAAACAAAGAAAGACTGAGGGTAATTACTGCATTAAAGATAGATTAAAGAAAAGGTAAAGGTACTTTAGAGAAATAATTTGTTAACTGGAACCCTTGAGTCTCTGTATACAGAGCAATCTTTTACCTGTTGAGATAATTGAAATTAATGAGCTATTAAACAAATGAAGTTAATAACAAATAAACAATCTTAAGTCAAAACACCAAAATATCAGGTTATATAGCACTAGTCATATTGTTTGCTAAAGAGAAGTCCGAGGGACACCTATAAATCAAAATTGAAAGTACCTTTCATTTATAAAATTATTTACCTAAATTGAATACTCTTAACCTAAAATGAATTAAAGTTATTTGGATCCATATATATATATATTTTCTTTTTCATAAGCACTTTGTTCTTTGTGACGTCACACTGGACAGACGAACAAACATACAAACATATATTTGTGACGTCACATTAACATGAAATGTAGACAAATGTACAGACATAAAGACATGTATAAAAAGGAAAAAAAAATACAATTGTGTGCACACTAAAGAGAGATCTCCTTGTCCCGGCCGGGAGGAATGACACTTAAGTTGTGAAATATTTTGAAGGACTCTTTTGAGGGAATCATTCTGTACCTTGATCTTGGTCCTCTTGATTTTGTACCTTTTTTATTAATCTTGATACTTCAATAACTTCATCTTGATCATTTTGATGTGGTACCTGTTTTATTAATCTAGATGGTATCCATATTGGAGAGGATTCGTCTTTTGGAAAAACACAAACAGATCCTCTTCCCCAAATTAATACTGGATATGGACCCTTCCATGTACCTGAAAGAACATCCTTCCAGTAAACCAAAGGTTTATGTTGTTGGTGTGGATTCCAATGTCTGTCTCCAGCAGAATAACCATTAGAGTCTAAAGTTAAAAAATTTAAGGTAAACAGGGCAACTGCCAATCTGTCCTTAGGACTTTTCCAATTTCCTTCTTTTTGTTTTAATAACATAATTTTCAGTGTTCGGTTTGCTCTTTCAATAATGCCCTGACCCTGAGGATTGTATGGGATGCCTGTTTTATGGGATATATTGAATTTTGCGCAAAACTCTTTGAAAGATGAGGACGTATATGCGGGGCCATTATCTGTTTTAAGCATTTTGGGGATGCCCAATGCAGCAAAAGCTTGCAAACAATGAGATGTAACATCTTTAACTTTTTCTCCAGAATGTAAGGAAGCAAAAATCATGCCTGAGCATGTATCTATGGTCACATGAATAAATCGCAATTTTCCAAAACTTGGCTCATGAGTAACATCCATCTGCCACAAATGATTGGGCATTAATCCTCTAGGGTTAACGCCGAAATGAGGATTGGGCAAATGTGTCATACAAGATTTACAATCTTTTACAATTGTTCTGGCTTGCTCCTTTGTGATTTTAAACCTACGTTGGAAGGTGGTGCTGTTGACATGAAACTGGGAGTGGAATAAAGTAGCTTTTTGTAGCACTGAAAGTATAAATATGGTTTTTGTAAGTTCATCAGCCTTTTGATTACCTTCATGGAGGGGACCAGGCAAATTAGTATGTGCTCTAATATGGCCTACGAATAGAGGTTCTTTTCTTGCCCACAAAAGTTTTTGTATTTGATAAAACAATTTAAAGACTGGAGTATGAGGTGCTATTGGTCCTGCTAACTCTAATTTTGGGACGGCTTGTACAATATAGTGGCTATCTGAAAAAATGTTTACGGGCTGGTCCCTAAAATTTTCCAGAGCTCTTACCACAGCTTCCAATTCCACTAGTTGAGCTGATTTGTGTGCAGTTATGTAAGTCATATTTTCTTTTTTAGTGACTACTGTAGCAGTACCATTTGAGGACCCATCTGTAAATACATTAAATGCCTTAGGAATAGGTTGATTTTTTATTACCTGTGGAAATATAATAGGATGATTAATACAAAAAGATAATATAGGGGACTTAGGAAGATGATTATCAAAATTTGCAGAAGTAGAGCATTTAGCTATAGCCCAATCATTATCATTGAAGCATAAGTATTCAATCTGTGATGATGAATAGGGAGTAATAATAGTAGCAGGGTGAATGCCAAATATTTTAGTAGAAGTCTTAAGTCCTTGAAGAATAAGTTTAGCCACCATGGAGGTATAAGATTCAATTATACTTTTAGGAGAGACGGGCAAATGTATCCATAATAAAGGCCCTTGTTGCCAAAATACTCCTGTGGGTGTATATTGTGAAGAAATAATAATCAACATCAGCGGTTGAGTTAAATCAAATCTATCACAATGAGCTCCTTCGATGGCTTTTTCTACTAACTTTAAAGCTTTCCTAGCATCAGGAGTCAATGTTCGTGGTGAAGATGGATCAGGATCTCCACGAAGGATGTCAAATAAAGGTTTTAGTTGGCCAGTAGTGAGATTTAGTGTAGGGCGAATCCAATTAATGTCTCCCAGTAGTTTTTGGAAATCATTGAGGGTGGTCAAATGTTCTTTATTTATTAAAATTTTTTTGGGGGTCTAACAAAAGTATCCATGATTTTAAATCCTAAATATAATATGGGAGATCTGGTTTGAACTTTTTCTTCTGCTATATATAATCCATATTTTTTTAAATTTTCTACCACATCACTGAATATATTAAATAAGATTTTTTGATTAGGGTGGGCCAATAAAATATCATCCATGTAATGTAGACACATGAGGTTTGGATATTTATTTTTAATGGGTTGGATAGCCTTGTCCACATATATTTGGCATATGGTGGGGCTATTAGCCATTCCCTGTGGTAAAACCTTCCATTGATATCTCTGATCAGGGCCATTATTGTTCATAGAAGGAACGGAAAAAGCAAACCTGGGGGCATCCAGAGGATGTAGGGGAATAGAAAAGAAGCAATCCTTTATATCAAGAGTAATAAGATGGAAATTTTTTGGAATAGCTACGGGACTAGGAAGTCCAGGTTGAGTAGGCCCCATAACTTGCATGGTTTTATTGATTTGTCTAAGATCATGTAACAATCGCCATTTTCCTGATTTTTTCTTGATCACAAATATGGGGGAATTCCAGGGAGAGGTGGAAGGTTCTATATGACCTGCTTCTAATTGTTCCTGAACTAGTAGGTGGGCCGCTTGTAATTTCTCTTTAGATAGGGGCCACTGAGGGACCCACACTGGCTTATCAGAAAGCCATGTTATTTTCAAAATTATTTTCTCAGTGGCCCCGAAAAAAAAATATCTTTTTCCTTTATGATAATGATTACTTTTAGGGTTAAGATTACTCTGTACTTTTTGATAATGAGTTCTTTTAGGGTTAAGATTACCCTGTAGGTTTTCACATTTAACATCTGCAGGCTTGGTTGCAAGGTGTACTCCCATTTGTTGCAAAATATCTCTTCCCCATAAAGTAACCGGTAGATTAGGTAAAACATAAGGCTGAAATGTTCCTTTATGGCCTTCATCATCCTCCCATTTTAAAATTACCGCACTTTTATCTGGGAGGTTATTATATCCCAAGCCTCTTAAACTGGTTGAAGCTTTTTGCAGAGGCCAGTGCTTGGGCCATTGGCGTAAATTAATAATGGAAGAGTCAGCTCCAGTATCTATTAATCCCTCCATTTCTATTCCTTGGATTTTTATTTTACACATAGGCCTCCTTGAACAGTCTGGAACCCAGCAAGCCATGGGACTTGAGTCAGTGGAACAAAATCCTCTATTATTCCCTTCTTGAGGCATACCCATTTTAAATGAATTATGTAAATTGGGAAGGAGAAGCAACTGAGCAATTCTATCTCCTTGATTAACAGAAGTTATACTTTGGGGTGAGCTAAGCATTATTTTTATTTCCCCTTTGTAGTCTGAGTTTATTACACCTGGGGTCACTTGCAAACCTAATAAGCTTTTAGGACTACGCCCGATAATAAGTCCTACAGTCCCTGAGGGAAGAGGTCCCCTGACTCCTGTGGGAATCAGTTGAACCCCCATTTCAGGTGTTAACACTATTTGGGCGGTGGAACAGAGGTCTAATCCTGCATTTCCTCTTGTTCCTCTGGCGAGGGAGTGGATGGGTAGTAGGGATTGTGTCGGGGAAGCATCTGAGTGGATGCTTGAGGATACTCCTTCTGCAATGCCCCGTACATTTGTGGGCCCCGGGGTACTGGGCCCCGTGCCCCGTTTTTTGAATTCCTGAACAAAGGATTTCCATGGATGTCAAATTTTGAATGGCATTTATTGGCCCAATGATTTCCCTTTTTACACCTGGGGCAGCGGCCTGGGGCACGGTATGAGCTTGGTCTTATTTCTCTTTGGGGATTTTGCCTAGAATTGCCTGATTGATTATGATAATTTTGCCTGGAATATCCTGATTGATTATAATGTCTACGTTTAGCCTTTGTGAAATTTCGAGAGGAAGCACCTCTCATTGAGGCTGCAATCACATTTCCTGTGACAAAGGCGTCATTTATATCTTTACATAGTTGTATATATACGGAAAGATCCTTTTTAGTTCTCCATGGCCTGATGGCTGCTTGGCACCATTTATTTGCATTTTCATAAGCTAATTGAACAACTAATGGCATAGCTTGGTCAACATCTGCAAATACACTACCTGCAGTTCTCAAAAGTCGATCAGCAAAGTCGGCATACGGCTCATTAGGTCCTTGAATCACTTTTGACAAGCTACCTTGTAGATCCCCAGGTCCTTGTACAGTTTTCCATGCCTCTAAGGCAGCTGCATTTATCTGAGCATATACATCTGGGTCATAATCTGTTTGAGCCTGTAAGTCTGCAAATTGCCCTTCTCCTGTGAGCATGTCTATATTATAGTTTTCAAACCCTGCAGCCGCGTTTCTTTTAGCCGTTTCTATACAAAGTTCTTGGAATTGCGATCGCCAAACCAAGAATTGCCCCCCGCTTAATGTTGCTTTACATAGACTTTTCCAGTCTGAGGGGGTTAAGCTAAAGGTGTTAAGGGACTCCAGCATACTCAACGTGAAAGGAGCTTGGGGCCCATAAGTCATTACTGCCTCTTTGAGATTTTTTATTGTTTTGAAATCTACTGACTGATGGACACTCTGTCCATTTTTCTTTTCAAATGCTGGCGGTTCCCAATGTATCTGTGAGTTGTCCTCGAGAGCGCATAAGCGATCAGAAAGACTTTTTATTTCTGTTTCTAGGGTATGCAAATGCCTAGTAATACCCTTCATATTTTCTGTAATGGATTCCACCCATGGGGGAGTAGAGGACACAAGTGACTCCTCTTTTTCTTTTTCTCGGTCTTTTTTAGTTTCTTTTTCCTCATTTTCTCAGGATCACTTTTACTAGATTCCTCACCACTGCTAATTTCACTGACAGCAATATCCTGAGGCCCAGGTTCCAGTGAGAGCAAGTATCCTTCAGCTTTCGCCAATAACTCCCGAATAGCTTTAATAGCTTGGATTTTTGTCATTTTTGGGTCTCTTCTAATACTCTCTTTACTGGTCTCAGTTGGCCCAGTGGAATCTACACTTTTTTGATCACTTTCACTTTTGTCTATATACTCCTCACTGAGAACAGAGTCAGGTATATCAAGGAGTCTTTGCATAGCCTCTATCAATTGGGATTCAGTTATATTCGAACCCATCTTTAGAGACCTTCAGTTCTTACCTGTCCGCTCCGAAGTCCCCGTACGGGCCGCCACCTGTCGCCGCCTGAAGCGCTTGGAGCAACGGAGCCGCGGGAAAAAACTTCAGAGGCGAACTGGAGACAAACAGCTTTTTATTCTGATAACTTTTCTCTCTGGTTCTAACAACGACTAACACACGACAAACACACCACTAAAATGGCCCTGACCCGATCAGCAATTTCGGCCAAGTCACTCGAGATCCCGCAACAAGTCCCGTGAGACTACGGGAGGCAACAAAGCCCAAATCTCCACGGCTCATAGTCAACCGCAATTCAAGTCAATCCCCAAACAGGGCTCCTGCAGGGTTTCTGGTCTAATATCTAGGTCTTTGATTCACTTTGAGCTGAGTGTTGTACAGGGTGAAAGACAGGGATTAAATTTAACTCTACTACAAATTGACTTCTAGTTTTCCCAGCACCATTTGTTGAAGAGGCTATCTTTTCTCCAGTGTATGTTTTTGGCACCTTTGAGAAGGGAATCTCTTCATGGAGGAATGGACATTTTTTCCTCACAGAGGTGAGGTGTGATGGTGATGGTTTACAAAATTGTACATCAGGCTTGGATGACTGGTGCTGTCTGGAGGGAGGCTTTGGTAGCTGGTAACTTTCATCCTCGATAAATCAGGATGGAATTTTATTGGAAGACCGCGTGGATGTATAGCATGGAATCCCAGAAGAAAGAGTGCAACTGGGGTTGGTGAGAAAAGAAGCATCATATCCAGGGTCAGTACTATGGTTTAAATATAATTTGCATGTGTCCTCTGAGAGTTCATGTTTTGAGGCTTGGTCCTCAGGCTAGTGGGAAGTAGTAACATTAGGGATTTGGTATAGATCTTGAAGAGGTTGAGGCCCAGAGACTATGTGATTTCTGTGAGACCAGAAGCAATTGCTTTCCCTTGGGGAAACTAGTTATTCTTGGACCTCAGTCAGTGACAGAGCATGATAGTGACCTTCATGATTGCAGGATGGGGGCATTTGTTGAAGAAGGGGATGTATGCTAGGGAGAAGCTCCAAGTGGTATCTTTTATAGAGTTTTTATATCTTTTATAGAGTTGGACACCTGAGGACAATATGAAGGCCATTTATTGGTCATCTGTCTTATACAAGACTCTTTACTATCTGAAAATTAAAATCAAGACTGGATTGACTGCTCCTAGATTATTTTACTCATATTCCAATCTAATGCATCTTCAGGGGTTGGTGTCCAAGGAAGTAAATGAGAAAAGAAGATGATGCTACTGTGCCAGTTCCAAGAGTTCTTTGATAGGGAGGGTTGAGTCTCGTTGCTGTGTGAGCTACACAGCCTCTACTGGCCACTGCAGTTATCTTTTTCTGAGATGCCTGGTCTACTTAAAAACTGACAACCTGGAAAAGCACCAGAGGCTTATCTCTTTGGAGATCAAGCACTAAATGTGGTTTTGGAGCAAACAAGAGAAATAATAAACAATAAAACTAGAGTAGCATTTTAGGAAAAATCACTGAAAAAAAAAGTAAAACAATGAAAAATTTCGTCTGGAGATAATTTGTTCCCCGGAATTTGTGGTGGAAACTAACCCTTGGCAAGCCACATTCTTTTACATGTCTACAGAGGCCAGTGATAGTGACATCTCCACAGAGTTCCCCTTCAGTGTTCTCCTTTTCTCTGCCAGATTTGGAAGAATTCATTGAAAATCCAACCCTTACAAAATATCTTCATCTTTTAAAAGAGCTTGTTTCTCCTGACTTCATTGTGCTTTCATAGAAGAAGGCAGTCTTTAAATGGCTTTGCTTGGTGTCTTCATTTAGTCACAGTTTTATGAACTCTTCATATGCCAACCAGCCAACTTTGCAGCCTCAGAATCATGCTCAGGAGACAGACACTGATTTTTTTTTTTCTACAGTCGACTTTACAGGCTTCACCATCTGGGACTTTTAGTAACTTCTGAATTGCAACTGGATGCTACATTTTTAGGATTTTGCAGCCCAAACTCCAGGTTCATTGAATATAAAATGCATGGTAACAATATAAACTTTGGATTATGAGGCTAATCATGAAGATAGATTTTATATTGGAGATATCTTATTTAATTTGATTTATTACCATGATGCTTACTTGTGTATAAAAGGCAATATTTTATTGAAAAGATATGCATCTTAATTTGGGTTTTCTGAAAATATGAAGTCCCTAATAGGCCACCATTTCTCATCTCCCTCTCCCCCACAGCAGTGTCACTGTGTCTATAGTCAATGAAAACCAATGAGGGTTCAGCTGATTTAGTCAGGTTAGGGGTTTGCAAAGAACAGAACCCACCTGAAGCAATTGAAGCACAAAAGCTTAGATTCTGGGAATCACACAAGGGAGCATGGAAGTTTGGAGTATACCTAGGTCCCCCAGTAATATGGAAGCAGAGGAGCTAATCTCTCTAGCTTCCCTTCTTTTTTTTTTTAAATTTAATTTGTTATACATGCTTTTAGAGTGCAATTCCTTTCATATTACGTATAAAGAGCACAGTTTTCCAAGTTATTGGTTTTACACAAAGTATTTTTATACCATTTGAGCTTTTATACATGACCTTAGTATATTGATGTCCAACTCCTTCTGCCATTATTTCTATCCCCTTGCCCCCATCCACTTTGATTTATTTAACATTCCTTCATTCCTCTCATCCCCCCTCCCTTGCCACTATAATTCGGTATCATCATAGCAAAGGAATCAATCGACCTTTGGTTTTCTGGGATTGGCTAACTTCACTTAGCATTATTTTTTCCAACTCCATTCATGTATCTGCAAATGCCATGATTTTATTCTCTTTTAGTGCTGAGTAGTGTTCCATTGTGTGTATATATACCAAAGTTTCCCTATCCATTCATCTATTGTTGGGCATCGGGGTTGTTTCCACAGTCTAGCTATTGTGAATTGTGCAGCTATAAACATTGATGTGGCTGTGTCCCTGTAGTAAGCTGTTTTTAAGTCCTTTGGGTATAGACCGAGGAATGGGATAGCTGGGTCAAATGGTGGTTCCATTCCAAGTTTTCCTGGAATCTCCATACTGCTTTCCAGATTGGCTGCACCAATTTGCAACCCCACCAGCAATGTATGAGTGTGCCCTTTTCCCCACATCCTCGCCAGCATTTATTGTTGTTTGTGTTTTTGATAGCTGCCATTCTGACTGGAGTAAGATGAAATCTTAGAGTAGTTCTGATTTGCATTTCTCTAATTGCTAGAGATGTTGAACATTTTTTCATATATTTTGTTGATTGATTGTATATCATTTTGAGAGAAGTGTCTGTTCAGTTCGTTAGCCCATTTATTGATTGAGTTGTTTGTTTATTTGGTGTAAAGGTTTTTGAGAGCTTTATATATCCTTGAAGTTAATGTTCTGACTTGTCTTATGGTAAAGATTTGCTCCCATTCTGTAGGTTTTCTGTTCACCTGACTGACTGTTTTCTTTTGCTGAGAAGAAGCTTTTTAGTTTGAATCCATCCCATTTATTAATTATTGGTTTTAATTCTTGCACTATAGGAGTCTTATTGAGGAAGTTGGGGCCTAATCCAACATGATGGAGATTTGGGGCTACTTTTTCTTCTAATAAGTGCAAGGTCTCTGGTTTAATTCGTAGGTCCTTGATCCACTTTGAGTTGAGTTTTGTGCATGGAGAAAGACAGAGGTTTAATTTCATTTTATTACATGAGGATTTCCAGTTTTCCCAACACCATTTGTTGAAGAGGCTGTCTTTTCTCCAACGTATGTTTTTGGCACCTTTGTCTAATATAAGATAACTGTAGATGTGTGGGTTATTCTCTGTGTCTTCTATTCTGTGCCATTGGTCTACTGGTCTATTTTGGAGCCAATACCATGCTGTTTTAGTTACTATTGCTTTGTAGTACAATTAAGGTCTGGAAAAGTAATGCCACCAGCTTCACTCTTCTTGTTAAGAATTGCTTTGGCTATTCTTGGTCTCTTATTTTTCCGGATGAATTTCATGATTTCTTTTTCTATTTCTATGAGGAATGATATTGGGATTTTGATTGGGATTGCATTGAAATTGTATAGTGCTTCTGGTAGAATAGTCATTTTGCCAATATTAGTTCTACCTATCCATGAACAAGGTAGATCTTTTCATCTTCTAAGATCTTCTTTAATTTCTTTCTTTAGTGTGCTGTAGTTTTCAGTGTACAGGTCTTTCACTCCTTTCGTTAGGTTGATTCCCAAGTATTTTATTTTATTTTTTTTGAGGTTATAGTAAATGGAGTGGATTTCCTAGTTTCTCTTTCTGAAGATTTGTCACTGATGTACAGAAATGCCTTAGATTTATGGGTGTTGATTTTATATCCATCTAGCTTCCCTTCTTAAGGTCACATGTTCTCTTGCCCTCGTAGCTCTTTGTATCTGTTGCATTCTTCCCTCTCTCTTCAAACCAACATTCTCTGTTATGGACCAAATGTGGCTTCCCATTTTAGATCACTTCCTTGGTCAAGCACCCATATCAAATGACGTGTGTCTCCAGGTCCCAGTTTCAAATTCCCAAGGAAAAGTCCGACTAACCCAGTGTGGACCAAGTGTTTATCCATTCCTGGTCCCAGCATCTGTGGCCAGGAAGCCACAGGTACATGACCAGCAGTCTGCGCAGCCAAGGCTGAGAGCAGATGCTTCAAGGATGGAGGTGGGGATCCAGGTAGGTTTTTTAGGTGGATGGACGGGAGGAAGCTGTCAGTAGGGAACTTGTCAGTGTCTTTGATTCACTAGGTGTGGAAACAGATAATTTGTAGACCAACTGTAGCCTGAAATGTAAGTCTGTTTCCTGTCCCATCTCTATCAATTCTGCTATTTTTTTTTCTCTTTTTCATTTAGTCCCTCAATCATTCTTTAACCTCTCCCTTTTGCTTCTCCTCACTTCATTCCTCTGTTTCTCAATATTTTAGAAAAGTAACATGGTGCATCTGTTACAGCAGTGGAAAGAACACTGTGATAGGAAATCTAAGACCAGCCTCTGGTTCTGGCCCTAGACCTCAGGTAAGTCACAGAACCACCCTTGGCCCTCGTTTTATCTTCTGAAGATGAATGGGGCTGGAATAGATGCTGGAAGAAACTTTAGTGATCACCTTGTCCGGGGATGCTAAATCTCTGTCTATTTATGTTGCCACTCTGCAAATACAGCACCCTTGGCAGACATTGATAATGGATACTTATACCTTCCCTGCTGAAGTGGAACTGCACTTAGAATCCTTCACAACAGCCCAGGCAAGGCACTACCAATCAATTGGAGGGGGCCCTTGAGATGGGATGAATTAGCTATCTCTGAGCAAGAAATGGAGGCATACATGTCTACCAGTCCTTCTTCCTCTTTCCTTCCTTATAGGGATGGAATATGTGAAGCCATTGTCCTGTTCCCTGAAATTGTGAAGGAAGACAAATGTTCTCCTCTGCCTTTTTTTTTTTTTTTTTGGTACTGGGATTGAACTCAGGGGCACTCGGCCACTGGGCCACATCCCCAGCCCTTTTCTTTGTATTTTTTATTTTAGAGACAGGGTCTCACTGAGTTGCTAAGTGCCTCGCCATTGCTGAGGCTGGCTTTGAACTCACGATCCTCCTGCCTCAGCCTCCCAAAGTGCTGGGATTACAGGCGTGCGCCACCACGCCCGGCTCCTCTGCCTTTTTTTCTTGAGTTTTTTCTAAAAAAAAAAAAAAAACTTCCTAAAAATAATTATTTTTAAAAAACCCTTTTTACTTTTAACTTTTGTCCAGCCCAGCCTTTAATTTCTCCTGTGACTTAAGAATTGACAATATACATATATTTTTTTAACCAAGGTGTGAAATCAGCCCTATGTGCCTGAACTCCTCATAAGCAGACTGGTTCACTTTGCAACTATGTGGTGGCAGGCAACAGAGGGAGTTATTTTACTTTTCAAAAACATGTTTTCTGAGGTTATATTTAGACTGAAGAAAGATCCTTGCATTCTCAGCTCAAATTATCTTCAATGTGCCTAATTGCTGTTACTCTCAAATATGATATGGAGTGAGGTCGCATCTTCGATTCATGTTTCTCATGTATATTTGCAAATGACACAGCTTTGGAACATCTGCTCTGCCTATGGAACACTCATTTTTGCAGATGATGCAGCTGTAATGGCTGGTGGCAGAATCATTTCCTCGACAATGCTGGGGAACATCTCTCCCTTTTTGCCTTTCCTGCTACATGCTGTTTATAAAGTTGCCTTCTGGAGTTCGTTTTCCCAGAAGAGATGGGTTTAGACTTTATAGGCAGCCTATCTCTATCATTTCTGCCACCTTATGTGACACACCTAACTATAGGTCAAAGAATAAAGGAAACTAATGCAATAGAAGAATGAAGGAAAACTTGCAAAGATCAGACCTGGGATAAAATCTATATTTCCACTGCCTAAAGCCCAAAGCTGGTTCTCTTGAATCCTTGGTGTTGGTGGAGAATTGTCTATTACACCTTACAGTCCCTTGGAAAAATGGTCATGCCCTAGGCAAATGAGGAAGAGTGGGGACATGGCTCATATAATCTGAAAACAAGTGCTTGCTGTTGTTATTTATTTCTTACTTACAAATGTTGTAAGTTAATGCAAATGAGGACTTAAATGCATCTGTTTCTGGAACCAACTTTCTATTTTCAGGAAATAGAGGACAGAAGGACGTATTGAATTGCACCATGAATGTGCACCAGCATAGTCCAGACTGTGGGATACTTTCCAGGTTCAAGGCCCAGGTTCTTCATTTTAAGAGGACAAAGGAATGGAAGGAGTAAATGGGGAGATTGACAGCTTTAAGAGACATAGCAAATAAAAATTTTTGTTGAGCAAGATTAATCTATATCCCATGATAAAACTACTTTGAAATTGATTTCTTGGGGTTGGAGGAATAAGCTCAGTGGTTGAGGACATGCTTGGTATATAGAAGGCTCTGGGTCAAATCCAGCACAACTTCCAACAACAACAACAACAACAGATTTCTTGGTTTAAATCACACTAAGATCAGCAGGCTCTTATGGATGACTTGGTTTAGTTTTTTTTTATGCTGTAGAGGAGGGTCTCGAGGTTCAGTGAGACAAAGTGGTTTAGAAGGAAACAGGTGGGGAGAACCAGGGTTGCAGTCTTGATCCTCTGGCCTGTGTGTGATGTGTTCCCCCAGGTATGATCCTATCCTATACCCTACATTAACTTCACCTTTGAGTTCACTGAGGAAGATAAAATCACTGCAGAGTTGACTACATATTAGAGACTACTTTGTGCTAATCTGTTAATTGCTTTTCCAGCAAGATTAGCTCTGGCTTTGTCCTGTTCTAGTGGCTGTAAGCCCAGGATATGTGACATTCTCTGACTTTTGGAGTCACAGAACAAAGTTATTCTTTTACTTCCTATTTACTTTGAAATTATAAAGTCAGATTCATTGTTCAGCACTATCAAGATGCTCTAAAGTTGCAATTAAAGATATAGAATAATCTTTACCTTTGTTATTAAATGTCATTTCCCCCCCAATTGTTCTTATGACATTAAATTACTTGTTTTCACATGTGTAGCACTTTTGCTTGGGAAATCCATTCTTAAATAGATTGGATATTTTTTAAAAATGGGAACTGATGTAGGATGATATGACAGATAACCAGTTAAAATTTCAGGATTCTGAATAAAGACATCTGTATCACTATCATGCAAGCAATTCAGCCAACAGATTCATCCTACTGAAACAAATTTAGTTTTACAATAGTTTAATCCTTTTTTTTTTTTGAGAGAAAGCAAAATTTGAAGATGACTCTATGAAAAATGTTGATTTCTATATGCTACAGTGGCATATGCTTGACATTAATTATTTTTATTTTTGAAAAGAGCTAGGATCTCAGACTCAATTGCATGTAATTAACAACCCAACCAGCGTACCACAAGAAGCATTCACTTCCTCTTGGTATCTGTAAGAACTCAACAAAACATGCCACTACTTCACCGGCAAATGGTTCTAACAATTATTTACTCTGAAAATAATAGTTAACAATTACTACAGGGTAGGAGATGGAATTGTAGGCTATTTATCTTGAGGGTAATAGACTGTTTTTAACTTGAGAAGCTGCACATGTATAAAGACACTGGAGCAAAAGGTGCGGAAAATTACAAGCTGCAAAAACCTTCAGGAGAGCTATTCTTTCTTTAGGGGCCATCAGAGGAGGAGAGAGAGTGTGGCATCTCCTAAAAAGTCTTCACTTAGGCTGTTTGTCCTGGGTCACCCACTGTAGCCCCTCACAGCCCATCGAGCCAGAATGTTCTATCGAAGTCGCTGTTCCCGTGACAGGCCCTCCTTGCCTTTCTTTCCAACCGCCAGTGTAATCCACCCCAGCATAAGAAATTCAAGATACCTTTCTCAATGGTACTTAGCTATCAAAGAAAATGTCATGTCATCTTTTTTTAAAAGCCAATTTCTTGAGGCATGGTTGACATTCAAAATGCCGAACATGTGGGGTGCAGTGGCGCACGCCTGTAATCCCAGCACTTGGGAGGCTGAGGCAGGAGGATCACGAGTTCAAAGCCAGCCTCAGCAATGGCGAGGCACTTAGCAACTCAGTGAGACCCTGTCTCTAATAAAATACAAAGAAAAAAAAAATGGCTGGGGATGTGGCCCAGTGGTCGAGTGCCCCTGAGTTCAATCCCTGGTGCCAAAATGCCGAACATACTTAAAACACGCACAACTTGTTGTATTTGGAGGAAAGCACATACCCACGAACCATCAAGCCATCATCGCTATCAATGCCCTAAATCTTTCCATCATTTCCCAAAGTGTCTTTCCACTCCTTTTTTGCCCATTGTAGTAAAAGCACTTAACATAAGACCGACCCTCTTAGCAAAGTTTTTTTTAAAAAATTTATTTATTTTTTATTCCAAGATGTTATAAATGATAGCAGAATGCATTACATTTCATATTACACATATAGAGCACTTTTTTACAAATCTCTGGTTGTATGCAAAGTATATTCACACCATTTGTGCCTTCATACATGCACTTAGGGTAATGATATCCATCTCATTCTACCATCTTTTTTTTTTCCTTTACCCTTTTGTCCCCCTCCCTTCCCCTCCCTCCCCATTGGCCATTCTAGTGTTCCTCTAATCCTCCTATGCTCCCCATCCCAACCCCACTGTGAATTGGCCTCCTTATATCAGAGAAAACATTTGGCATTTGGCTTTTTGGGATTGGCTAACTTCACTTAGCATTATATTCTCTAACTCCATCCATTTTCCTGCAAAAGCCATGATTTTATTCTCTCTTATTGCTGAGTAATATTCCATTGTGTGTATATACCACATTTTCTTTATCCATTCATCTACTGAAGGGCATCTAGGTTGGTACCACAGTTTAGCTATTGTGAATTGTGCTGCTATAAACATTGATATGGCTGTGTCCCTGTAGTATGCTGTTTTCAGGTCTTTTGGGTAAAGACCAAGGAGTGGGATAGCTGGGTCATAAGGTGGTTCCATTCCAAGTTTTCCAAGGTATCTCCATACTGCTTTCCATATTGGCTGCACCATTTTGCAGTCCCACCAACAATGTATGAGTGTGCCTTTTTCTCCACATCCTCTCCAACATTTATTGTTGTTTGTGTTCTTAATAGCTGCCATTCTGACTGGTGTGAGATGAAATCTTAGAGTGGTTTTGATTTGCATTTCTCTAATTGCCAGAGAGGTTGAGCATTTTTTCATGTGAGGTGAACAGAGAGCCTACTAATTGGGAACAAATTTTTACCACATGCACGTCAGATAGAGCACTAATCTCTAGAATATATAAAGAACTCAAAAAGCTTAACACCAAAAAAACAAATAACCCAATCAATAAGTGGGCCAAGGAACTGAACAGACACTTCTCAGAAGAAGATATACAATCAATCAACAAATACATGAAAAAATCCTCTTAGCAAAGTTTTAAATGTATGACCCAGTATGGTTAATAGTAGGCACTATGTTGTATAGCCCATCTCCAGACCATAATCTATTTTGTGTAACTGAAGCTTGGCACCCTTTAATCAACACCTCCCATTTTTTTCTCTCTCCTGTGCCCCTGGCAGCCATCATTCTAGTCTCTGCTTCTATGTGTTTGATGGTTTTAGATTGTACATATAGGCAGGGTCATGCAGTATTTGTCTTTCTGTTGTAGGTAATTTCACTTAGCATAATGTTTTCAAAAGGTCAGTCATTGATTTTCAGACTTGGAAAGCTCATGGAACAGTAATAATAGAAAAATTGGAAACCCAGTTAGATTTGATAACTTTTAATTTTATCAAATTAAGGGCATAAACAAAACATGATACTATTCTTTAGAAAGAAGAGGAGATTTTGACACTAAAAATTGAGGGTATCTATTACCACTCCCGCCCCTCCATTTTAATTTTTCTTGTTTTTTCTTGATTGGGTGAGAACGTTGCATCAAGGATTTGAATTTGGACTGGTATTTGGAAACCTTATGCTAAGTGATTTGTTTTTAAAAATCCACATCTTTAATCCTCCTATGCTCCCCATCCCAACCCCACTGTGAATTGGCCTCCTTATATCAGAGATTACATTCGGCATTTGGATTTTTGGGATTGGCTAACTTCGCTTAGCATTATATTCTCCAACTTCATCCATTTACCTGAGAATGCCATGATTTTATTCTCTTTTATTGCTGAGTAATACTCCATTGTATATATATACCATATTTTCTTTATCCATTCATCTACTGAAGGGCATATATGTTGGTTCTAAGTTTAGCTATTGTGAATTGTGCTGCTATAAACATTGATGTGGCTGTGTCCCTGTAGTATGCTGTTTTTAAGTCGTTTGGGTATAAACCGAGGGGTGGGATAGCTGGGTCATAAGGTGGTTCCATTTCCAGTTTTCCAAGGAATCTCCATACTGCTTTCCATATTGGTTGCACCATTTTGTAGTCCCACCAGCAATGTATGAGTGTGCCTTTTTCCCCACATCCTCTCCAACATTTATTGTTGTTTGTGTTCTTAATAGCTGCCATTCTGACTGGTGTGAGATGAAATCTTAGAGTGGTTTTGATTTGCATTTCTCTAATAGCCAGAGATGTTGAACATTTTTTCATGTATAGGAGGATTAGAGGAACACTAGAATGGCCAATGGTAGGGAGGGGAAAGGAGGGGGCAAAAGGATGGAAAAAAAAAAAAAGATGGTAGAACGAAATGGATATCATTACCCTAAGTGCATGTATGAAGACATGAATGGTGTGAATATACTTTGTATACAATCAGAGATATGTAAAAATGTGCTCTGTAAGTATAATATGAAATGTAATGCATTCTGCTGTCATTTATAACAACTTAGAATTAAAAAAAAAAAAAATACAAATTCATTTCATTTCCAATTTGTTAACTGATTGTTCCAATATTGAATAAAAATGACTCTGACCTTCCTGGTAAAGAAAATCCACATCTTTAAAAGGTAGAGCCTTTTTGAGTTCCTTAAGGAAATGCCAAACACTCTGAGGTAAAGACCTCATGTTATTTGCTGCTCTGTAGTGAGGCAGGAGACAGTTGTGGTTAAGAATATGGATTCTAGGGCTGGACGACCCTACCCTGGGTTAATATTACAGCTCCACCACTTGTAGGCTGTATGACTTTAGGTGAGATTTTTTGCTTTTTTCATACTTTCCTCTGCAACTGAAACCAGGAGTATTAGCACCTTCCTGATAGCACTGTTGTGAGGTTTAAATGTGTTCATGGTGGTAAAGAGAGAACTGCTGGACCACAGGAAATATTCAGTTAGTGTTCCAGCCTGGCATATGGTAGGCACTCAGCAGATTTACTGAATGCCATGTAGAAAAGCTGGGTTCATGTATGTGGCAGAGTGCTTTGTCTGTGGAGGACTCCCGTCTTTCAAGTATGTGGAAGTTAGGCAGACAAGGGGGTCTCCCCACAGATTCCACCAAATGGTATAGTCTGGTCTAGGCTTTTCCTCAAGAAGGATGGTATCTGTGTTAGCTTTTCGTTGCTGTGATCAAATGACCGGACAAGAACAAATTGGTGGAGAAAAAATTTACCTTGACTCATGGTTTCAGAGGTTCAGTCCATGGTGGGCCAACTCCATTGCTCTGAGCTAAATGTAAGGCAGAACATCATGGTGGAAGGGTGTGGTGGAAGATTGCTTCTCTACTCATGGCAGGAAGGAAGCAGAGAGAGAAGTGGGGAAGGGGGCCATAGATGAACCCTTACAGGGAACTTCCACAGTGACCCACCTCCTCCAGCCATACCCCTCCTGCCTCTAGGTAACATCCAATCTGTCTATTCAAATTAGGATGGACTGATTAGGTTACAGCTCTCATAATCTAATCATTTCACCTCAGAACATTTCTTCATTAATCCGAGCTTTTAGGGGACAACTCATATTTATTTATTTATTTATTTATTTATTTTTTATTACAACTCATAATTAGACCATGACCGTATCTGTGCTGGTTAACCCAAGTAGTAAAGGCAATGGTATTCTGGTTCCTTCTCTGTAGACACCCTACTTCCAGCCAGACATCCTGAGACTCAGTTGCTACTCACATATTGGCCTGAAGGAGACTGAAGGATGGATGGGAAAATCCATTGCCAATATGGGTTGGATTGTCTAATCCAATCGTGTCTAATGGGATTGGTTATTACTATGAGCTGAAGCATTGAGAGATAGAAATAGAACTTTTTTTTAAATGTTACTTTTTGGTTGTAGGTGGACACAATACCTTTATTTTATTTATGTGGTGCTGAGGATGGAACCCAGGGCCTAACACATGCGAGACGAGCACTCTACCACTGAGCCATAGCCCCAGCCCCAGAAATAGAACTTTTTGGATGAGATAAATTTAATGTATTAGTTTATACTACATAAGAGAAAAATGTAGCCTCAGCTAGTGAAGTTCTAAATTATAGAATTTTAAAAGTAAATGCTATTTTGAGATGACCACATATGTAACCACCTGGGGCAAAAAAGCTATAAATAAAAATTATTTGCTAGGAGCACATTGAATATCTTTTTGATTTTGGATATTTTTAAATGTCTTAAAATTATTTACTTGAAAAATTTTTTTTAATCTTAGAGGCAATCAGTTTAATTATTATTCAATCCTAATAAAGTTGTGCTTTAATTTCTTTTTATAAAAAGAATCTGAATTAACACATCCTGAAATAGTGTTATTCATATTAATGGAATTAGGCTTCTGTAGTAAAACTTGTGCCTAATCATTGCCAATGAATATGGAATTAAGAATTAATAATATTTGTTATTAATTTTAGCAACATCTTTTGCTTTTTTGGCCCCCAAATGGCTACTTGCAGCCTTTAGTGTCTCATTGTAAGAAGAACACCAACATCCATGAAACATCCCTTCGCCTTCTTTAGCAGATCCTTTTTCTTGTGTCTCCAGTCAGAGGGGAAAACAATCAGGTATTGATATTATCATCTTATCTAAACGAACTTAGTGCCACAAGAAATGTAGACCCCCATCAGTATACTAATGCTGGTCCTTAACGTCTGTCATAATATATTACAGATTCCTTTGTGTTCATCTGCATGCTGACTCAATGCATTAATAATTTACGAACAGGCCTGTAGAAGACACTGTGAAATAAGCAAATAGAGACTCTGTCAGCTGTAGAATGACAAAGAACATGTTTTTAAATTCCGTAATGGATTCGGTCCACCCATCAATTCTTTGCTTTTCGGCCCTTGATGTCTGATACTGCTCACGGGTAACCACTTTGACTCTGAAATGATCTAAGCTGGATGCTTAGATCAGGTGTTTTTCAGAGCAGTGGTTCCTTGGGATGTTAACTGGTATCACACACATGAAAAGAAAACAGAACAAAGAGTTCCACAGTCAACTCCCTTGGGGATTTTCTGGGTTCAACAGAACTTTTGTTTACCACAAGATTTTGCAGACTTTCTTTATTGTGCTTTCTTTAGTGTATTGTGTGCACTGTCAATCTCCCCTAAGAGATTTCCTAAATGATTTTGAATACAGAACCCCATTTCTTCCCCCACTTAAATGGATTTAATGGAACAAGATGTCTGGACATAGTTATCTTTGCTCATTGTCAGTTGTAGAGAATGTCAGGTTGTCTGGATGTCCCTAATAGAAAAGGATTGTTTTCATTTCAAACCACAACATACTCTGAAATACAGAATGAATAAAGTTCCTGCCATGTAAATGATGCAAGACTGGAGCTACGTGTGATAACCTTTGGGAAAACATTGAGTCCAGAGTTGGTCTAGGATCATACTAGTTGGTCCCTTAAGTATGTGACAGTCTTAACATTATCCTTGTGTGTGTGTTTGTGTATATGCCTATATATGTGTTTGTGTTGGCTGTCACAACTATGAAATTGTTATTCTGTGATTGATAAGATATGTATTATTAAATAATTTACTATTATATACACACATAATTTTTATATACTTGCAGAAATGTGATCTTAGAGTGTAATAGGTTTTGTTTTTTGTTGCAAGCCTTTGCACCCTTGACCACACCTTACTTTACTGATCTTACTGCTATTAGTTTTTTTGTTTTTTTAAATTAGTGTTTTGTGATGTACATGATGGTGAGATTCACTGTATTTTCATTTGTGTACATAGGAAAGTTAGATCAGATTCATTTCTCTGTCTTTTCCTATTCCATCTATTCCATCCCTCCTCCCTTCCCTTATTCCCCTTTGTCTATTCCACTGATCTTTATTCTATTTTTTAACCTGCCCCCACCTTATTTTGGATTAGCTTCCACATATCAGAGAAAACATTTGATTTTTGACTTTTGGAGACTGGCATTTCATTTAGCGTGATAGTCTCTCCCATTCATCCATTTGCTGGGAAATGCCATGAAGTCATTCTTCTTGATGGCTGAGTAATACCTCATTATGCATATATATCACACTTTCTGTATCCATTCTTCTGTTGGCTCCATAGCTTGGCTATTGTGAATTGTGCTGTTATAAACATTGGTGTGGCTGCATTGCTGTAGTATGCTGATTTTTCAAACTTGGATATATATTGAGGAGCAGGATAGCTGGGTCATAAGGTGTCTCCATTCCTAGTTTTTGAGGCATCTCCATACTGCTTTCCAGAGTGGTTGCACTAATTTGAAGACTCACCAGCAATGTATGAGTGTACCTTTTCCCCTGCAACCTCGCCAACATTTATTGTTACTGTGTTCTTGATAATTGCTGTTCTGATTGGAGTGAGATGAAATCTCTATGCTGTTTTAATTTACATTTCCCTAATTGCTAGAGATGTTGAACATTTTTTCATATATTTGTTAACCATTTGCATTTATTCTTCTTAGAAATGTCTGTTTAGTTTTTTTGCCCATTTATGGATTGGGGGATTTTTATTTTGGTGTTAAATTTTTTGAGTACTTTGTATATCCTGGAGATTAATGCTCTATCTGAGGAGCAGGTGGCAAAGATTTTTCTCCCATTCTGTAGGCTCTCTCTTCACACTTTTAATTGTTTCCTGTGAAGAATCTTTTTAATTTAATGCCATCTTACTTCTTGATTTTTTATTTTACTTCTTATACTTTAGGAGTCTTATTGGAGAAGTCAGTTTTGAGCCCACATGTTTGAGTAGTGGACCTATAATTTCTTCTAGAAGTTTCAGAGTTTCTGGTCTAATGCTTATGTCCTTGATCCACTTGGAATTGAGTTGTGTGCAGAATGAGAGATAGGAAATGAATTTCATTCTGCTACATATATGGGTTTCCAGTTTTCCCAGCATCATTTGTTCAAAAGGCTATCTTTTCTCCTATGTTTGTTTATGGTGCCTTTGTCTAGCATGAGATAATTGTATTTATGTGGGTTTGTCTCTGTGTCTTCTGTTCTACCCCACTGGTCTTCATGCCTGTTTTGGTGCCAGTACCATGCTGTTTTTGTTATTATAGCTCTATAGTATAATTTGAGGTCTGGTATTGTGATGCCTCTTGCTTTACTTTTTTCACTAAGGATTGCTTTGGCTATTCTTGGTCTCTTATTTTTTTTCCCAGTGAATTTCATAACTGCTTTTTCTAGTTCAGTGAAGAACATCATTGGAATTTTGATGGAAATTGCATTGAATCTGTACAGTGCTTTTGGTAGTATGGCCATTTTGACAATATTAATTCTGCCTATCCAAGAGCATGGAAGATCTTTCCATCTTCTAGGTCTTCTTCAATTTCTTTCTTTAGTATTCTATAGTTTTCATCATAGAGGTGCTTCACCTTTTTTGTTTGACTCTAAGTATTTTATTTTTAGGTTATTGTGAATGGGATAGTTTTCTAATTTATTTTTCAGCGGATTCATCATTGGAGTATAGGAATGCAATTGATTTATGAGTGTTGATCTTGTATCCTGTTACTTTACTGAATTCATTTATGAGCTCTAGAAGTCTTCCGGTGAAGTTTTTTGGGTCTTCTACATATAGGATCATGTCATCAGCAAACATAGATAATTTGAGCTCCTCTTTTCCTATTTGTATCCCTTTAATTTCCTTCTCTTGCCCCATTGTTCTGGCTAGAGTTTCAAGGACTATATTGAATAGGACTGGTGAAAGTGGGCATCCTTGTCCTGTTCCTATTTTCAGAGGAAATGCTTTTGGTTTTTCTCCATTCAGTATAATGTTGGCCTTGGGTTTGTTGTATGTAGTTTTTACAATGTTGAGGTAATTTCCTTCTATCCCTAGTTCCTCTAGTGTTTTATACATGAATGGATACTCTACTTTGTCAAATGCTTTTTCTGCATCTACTGAGAGCATCATGTGATTTTTGTCCTTACGTTTATTTATTAATTTCCATATGTTGAACCACACTTGCATCCCTGGAACGAAACCCACCAATCATGGTGCACTATCTTTTAAATGTGTTTTTGTATGTAGTTTGCCAATATTTTATTAAGAATTTTTGCATCTATGTTCATCAAGGATATTAGTCTAAAATTTTCTTTCCTTGATATGTCTTTGTCTAGTTTTGGTATCAGGGTGATATTGGCTTCATAGAATGACTTTGGCAGTATTCCCTACTTTTCTATTTCATGGAATGTTTGAGAAGGATTGGTATTAATTCTTCTTTAAAGGTTAGAACTCAGTTGAGAATTCATCTGGTCCTGAGCTTTGTTTTGTTGAAAGGCTTTTGATAGCTGCTGCAATTTCATTACTTGATATTGATTTGCTTAAGTTATCTCTACCCTCCTGGTTCAATATTGGTAGGTCATATGTCTCTAGGAATTTTTACATATCTTTCAGATTTTCTAGCTTATTGGGGTATAAATTTTCAAAATAGTTGCTGATAATCCTCTGGATTTCAATAATGTCTGTGGTGATATTTCCTTTTTCATCTTGGATTTTGTTAATTTGAGTTTTTCCCCTCTTTATTTTTATTCGTTTGGCTAAGGGTTTATCAATTTTGTTTATCCTTTCAATAAACCAACTCTTTGTTTCATTGATTTTTTTTGTATGTTTTTATTCTTGATTTTATTGATTTCAGCTCTGATTTAATTATTTCCTGTCTTCTTCTGATGTTGGTGTTGATTTGTTCTTCTTTTTCTAAGGCCTTGAGATGGAATGTTAGATCATTTATTTGGTATATTTCTATTCTTTTTATGTATGAGCTCAATGCTGTGAACTTTCCTCTTAGAACTGCCTCGATACTATCCCAGAGATTTTGATATGATTTTTTTCACTATTCTCATTTACTTCTAAGAATGTTTTTATTTCTCCGCTGATTTCTTCTACTATCCATTCATCATTCAAAAATGTATTAATCACCCGGTGTTAGAGTGGTTTCTGTTTTTTTATCTTTTCATTGAGTTCTAATTTCATTTCTTTATGATCTGATAGAATTCAAGGTATTATCTAATTTTTTATTGTATTTGCTAAGATTTGAACTATGGTCTATGTTTAAAAACATTCCATGTGCTGCCGAGAAGAGAGTGAATTCAGTCATTGATGGGCAAAGTATTCTGTAGATGTTTGTTAGGTCCATATTATTAATTATATTTTTTTTTTTCTGTAAAATCTTTATTTAGTTTACATGTGGATGATGATCCAGTGGTGAGAGAGACATGGTAAAGTCACCCGGTATTATTATGTTGTGTTCTCTTTGATTCTTAATATTGAGAAGGGCAGGTTTGATGTACATAGATGCTCCATTGTTTGGGGCATAAGTATTGACAATCATTATATCTTATTGGTGTATGATTCCCATAAGCAGTATGAAGTGATTTTCTTTGACTCTTCTGATTAATCTTGGCTTGAAGTCCACTTTATCTGATATGCTTGTTTCTGTGACCCATGTGAATGGTATTTCTTTCCCCATCCTTTCACCTTCAGTCTGTGGATATCTTTGCCTGTAAGGGGAATCTCTTATAGACAGCAGGTTGTTGGGTCTTGTTTTGTAATCCAATCTGCCAACCTATGTCTTTTGTTTAAAGATTTTTGACCATTTACATGCAATGTTATTATTGAGAGATGGTTATTATTTCCTGCCATTTTGATTTATTTATAATGTTTACATCAGACTTGATTCTCCTTTAATTGACTATTCTTCTAGTGTAATTCCTCTCTATGCTGGTTTTCATTTCTTCTTCATGAAATATTTTATTGACTATGTTTTGTAATGCAATCTTTCTAATTATGAATGAAACAGACAATATTACTGTATGTATATATGTGACTACATGACCAATATGATTCTGCAACATATACACTTAGAAAAATGAGAAATTATATCCCATCTATGTATATCACAGTGCATAAATGCAGTCTACTGTCATGTATAACTAATTAAAACAAATTTAAAAATTTAAAAAAATGTTATAATTAATTATACATGACAGTAGAATGCATTTTGACACATTGCACACAAATGGAACACAACTTCTCGTTCCTCTGGCTGTACATGGTGCAGTCACACCGGTAGTATAATCATACATGTATATAGGGTAATAATGTCTGTCTCATTCTACCATCCTTCCCATCCCCACATACCCACCATTCCCCTTACTCCCCTGTGCACAATCTAAAATACCTTCATTCTTCCCTAACCCCTCTTTATGGATTAGCATCTGCTTATCAGAGAAAACCTTTGGCCTTTGGTTTTGGGGGGGTTTGGTTTATTTCACTTAGCATGATATTCTTCAGCTCTATTTATTTACCTGCAAATGTCATAATTTCATTCTTTTTTAAGGCTCAGTAATATTCTACTGTGTATATGTACCACATTTTCTTTATCCATTCGTCTGTTGAAGGGCTAGGTATGAATTGTTTTAGCTTCTGTTTATCATGGAAGGTTTTTAATTTCATCTTCAATTCTGGAGCTTAATTTTGCTGGCTGTAGTATTCTTGGTGGGCATCCATTTACTTTTGGAGCTTGGTATATATTATTCCAAGCCTTCTGGCTTTTTTAGGGCTTGGGTTGAGAAATCAGTTGAAATCCAGACTGGTTTACCTCCAAATGTGACCAGTTGTTTTTTCTCTTGAAGCTTTTAAAATTCTATCCTTATTCTGTATGTTAGACATTTTCATTATATATGTATCTTGGAGTGGATTTATTGTGATTTTGTATATTTGGAGTTCAATATTTCTCTTATATTTGAATTTCCATCTCATTCTTAAAGTTTGGAATATTTTTTATAATAGTAGTATGTATTACAATTCATAATGCACATATATAGCATCTTTTTTACATATAACTGTTTGTATACAAAGTATATTTGTACCATTCAGGTCTTCAATCATGAATTTAGGATAATGATATCCATCTAATTCAACCACCTTTTCTTTTCTTTTTTTTCTTTTTCCCCCTCCCTCCCCGCTTGCTCCCTCCCTTCCCCTCCCTTCCCTTTGACCATTCTAGTGTTCCTCTAATCCTCCTATGTACCCCCATCCAACAACACTGTGAACTAGCCTCCTTATATCAGAGTAAACATTCAGTATTTGGATTTTTGAGATTGACTAATTTCACTTAGCATTATATTCTCTAACTTCATCCATTTACCTGCAAATGCCATTATTTTTTCTGATATTGCTTCATTGAAAAGATCATGCATCCCTTTAGCTTGTATTTCAGAGCCTTCATCTATCCCAATGAAGCTTAAATTTTTTTTTTTTTTTTAATATTATCCCATCCCAGGACTTGGGAGGCTGAGGCAGGAGGATCGTGAGTTCAAAGCCAGCCTCAGTAATGGCGAGGCACTTTAGCAACTCAGTGAGACCCTGTCTCTAATAAAATACAAAAAAGGGCTGGGGATGTGTCCCGGTGGTCAAGTGTCTCTGAGTTAAAAAAATATATATATTATCCCAGATTTCTTGAATATTCTGTTCGTGGTCTCTTAACATTTTTCTCTATGGTCATCTTTATTTTTAAGGTTACATACTTTGTCTTTAAGGCCTGAAAAATCTATCTTTGAAATGGTTTAATCTATCCGTGATGCTTTCTATTGAATATTTAATTTGGTTTATTGAGATTTTCATTTCCAAGATTTCCACTTAGTTCTTTTTCAGAATCTTTATCTCTTAACCAAAGTGATCTTTCACTTCCTGTATTTTCTATCTGATGTCACTCCTTACATCTTATTTTAGCTCATAGAACTGATAAACCAGCCTAATTCCATCTTAAGACTGGGAGCCATCCTGTCAAAAAGTTATGAAAAGCCCACTTCAGTTTTCTATGAAATGCTAGGATTCTTATTTGGCTTGAGCTTATTGTCTGGCATTCATTCCCAGGCCTTGAGCTCGGTCAGGCCTGGCTGTCCTTGACCAGATAACAACTCTCTCTCTCTCAAACTAACGGTGCCTCATAAACTTTTAATGTAAGGTTTAACTATTACTCCCCTTTTTTCTTAAAATACAATGCCATATAGATATTAATTTGCTACTTGCTTTAAATTACACATGTCTAACCTTGTTAGCTGTAAGTTCCCAAAATTTTCTGTAACTCTTTAAACTATAAAAACCTTGTCTTCCCGGAGAGTGGGGCTGACCCCAAGCCCAGTGTTTGAAAAAGACAGCCCTGGCCAGCTCTCTTTATATATATATACAATATAAACTTGCTTTAATCTAAAATTAAAGTTGGTGGTCTTTTCTTTGCGTCTTAGATCAACAGAACATCTTAAGTATGAATTTTCTAAATTCTTTCTTTGACATTTCCTTCACTGTGGTGTCAATGAAGTCAGTTCTTGAAGCATTTTGGGCTGTTTGGGATGGTTCCCTTGCTTTTTCACATTGTTTGTATGTTTGCCCATCTATTGGTATAGTTCTCACTTCTTCTTTTAAGTGAAGGACTACTTTGTGAGCTTCTTTCTCTTAAGAGCCCTCTCAATTCCATTTTTCCTTTGCTGCCTCCTTTTTGTGTTGTGAGGAGATTGGAACTCACTGCCTAGCTCACTTCTGCCATCTTCCATAAAATGACCCAACTACTCATTTTTGCTGGGCTGCCCTGTATTCATTTACATATTCCAATAATTTTAATTTAAAAAATATATCTCTATTGAATTTTATTATTAAAATTTAGCTGGGCATTGTGGTGCATGCCTGTAATTCCAGCAACTTGGGAGGCTGTGGTAGGAGGATTGTAAGATTAAGGCCAGTCTCAGCAACATAGTGAAGCCTGTGTCAAAATAAAAAAATAAGAAGGGCTGGGGATGTGGCTCAGTGGTAAACTGCCCCTGGGTTCAATCCCTAGTACAAAACCAAAACAGTACTGGTTTTATAAAATGAAGAGGAGACATTTCCATGCATGTCAAGGACCTGAATTATTTTGATAACATTGAAATTACCTGTTTTTAAACTGTTACGTGGAACTCAGCTGAATATTCCTGGCCTGGTGCCATCTTCAATAGTGGTTCTTTTTCCTCGTTGGTTGTCTGTTTCATTTCTGGATTAATTTTGGTCATCAACATCATTATTCATTTCCTCTAAATGTTCAAATGTTTTGCCATAGACTTGCATGTGGAATTCTCTTATGATCATTTAAATTTCTTCCTTATTTTTGATTTTCTCTTTCCTAAAGTCTTATAATTCTCTCCAGTTTTTTTTAATTAAGTTTTTTTTTTCTTTTAGTTGTAGATGGACACAATACCTTTATTTATTTATTTATTTATTTATTTTTATGCAGTGCTGAGGGTCAAACCCAGTGCCTCACAAGTGCTAGGTAAGCACTCTACCACTGAGCCACAACCCCAGCCCATCTAATTTCTTTCCCCTTAATTTGGCATATGAATGATTTATCTATCTTATTCTTTATTTTTCCTCTGAAAGACAGAAGGACCAACTTTTGAATTTATTTATCCTTTTGGCTGGTCTTTGTGTTATAACGTGTTGGTTGCATCTTTTATTTTTTATTAATCCATACTTTTTTGAGGAGAGAGTCTTTTTCCCCTCTCTTTCTCATTTTTTTAAATATGAAAAATAGCTTTCTTTAAGAAAAATCTATTCTAGGAGGAGAACATTCTAGTCTGTGAATTGTTCTCCAGGTATAGTGTTTACTGTTTCAACTGAATGTTGGGGAAATGTTAAGAATTCTTTGAATTAAGAAAATATAAGGCTATGTGGAGTACATGTATGTGTATGCATATTTTTCTGCCTCTGCTTTCTCCTCTTGGCATCGCAGTTAAAACTGTAGTTAGATTTAGGAGGACTCTTCATGGGAAAGTGCTCTGTTTGCAACCTTGCTGTGTAAATCACCTCTGAAACCACATGCTTGCTTGTGGAAATAAGACGACTTTAGGGAGGAATCTAATGCAGAAGCACAATGAGCCTTACGATGCTTAGAAAGCCAGCTGGATTACGCAGGTGCTCACTGGAGGGTTGCTGTTGGCGAAGAGGAATCCATTGTAGGAAACAGGAGCAGTTCCAGAGAAGACAGAAAAAAAAAAAAAAATTGACCACAAACTGTTATAATTTAGGGAGAAGATACAACTCCAAAACCTCTTCATTAGATTTTGTGCTCCTTGATGAGAATCATAATAACTAACAGCTGACCACGTGCTCGGAGATGTTCCAGACACTCTCCATGGATTAAAGTCTTGAAGTTTCCAGACAGTTTTGGGAGAACAGCATCATTCCCATTATAGGCACAGAGAGGTCATGTAACTTGCCTACATTTATCCAGCTGGAGCAAGGCAGTTGGGCCAGCAACCAAACTGCTCTGACTCCAGACCCCACATCTACATTGTGACGCCCAACCTTCATGAGAGGTTTGCAGCTTTGACATCTTTGTGATGAAGTGTCAGAGGAAGTGTTCGATAAATAGTTGTGGAATAAGTGACCAAGATAATTGAGCAGATAAGCAACATTACTGGCTGTCGCAGACAGGGGAAGGTACTCTAATAGAGCTAAAAATAAAGAGTCGTGGGGACGATGACATCTTCATTGTGGGATTATCTCTTAAAAGAGGTTTACATTCAAACCTCTACCAAATGTGTGAGGACCAGTCATGTTGTTTCTTCTTCTTACCAACTCGCCAAACCCCTCTTACTGCTCTTCTTTAGGTACAGAATTTCCTGTTTCCCTAAAGGCTTTCTTTCCTAATGAAATTAAACAGACTCAACTCCCCTTTGGGCCATTCACATAAAATAGCAAAAATTAATATGAAACTTTGGGAAGGTTTGCTGATAGGATTGTCCCAGTTTTGAAGATTGGTTATTGGTGGTTAATTGTGTTTCTTATGATTGAATTTAAACGTATTAATGATCCCATCAGAAAGATGCCAGGGGAGAAAGAAAGGGGAAACCTCCCAAGTACCATTGTGTTACTTCTCTGGATACAGATAATATTCTTCCCCCAAAGTGACCCTCTGAGTGTGTGTTGCCCTAGTCCAGAAGAGAAGGTCACTGTGGCTGCCCTGCTTGCTGCATAAGGATTGCAAGGCCAAAATTAAAACGAGATGAGACCATTATTTATCGTACTGAACATTTACAAGCAAACTGTGTCATAATAGTTGGAGGATATTCAGCCAAATTGTAATGGCCACATCTTAGGAGAAGTAACATGCAACCTTACTCAATATGAAAAAATGATTTTAATATAATGTTAAAAGTTAAAAAAGTTATGAAGTTGGATGTGCAGTGTGATCACAAGTCTATAGATTATTATCATTTTTTTTTATACCGGGGATTGAACTCCGGGGCACTCGACCACTGAGTCATGTCCCCAGCTCTATTTTGTATTTTATTTAGAGACAGGGTCTCACTGAGTTGCTTAGCACCTTGCGCTTGCTGAGGCTGGCTTTGAACTCGCCATCCTCCTGCCTCAGCCTCCCGAGCCACCGGGATTACAGGTGTACACCACTGCGCCTGGCTACAAGTCTATAAGTTTAACAAACATGGGCTTTCAAAGCCTGTAAGTAACATTCCCTATTGTATGAATCATGATTTTCAGGATCTGCTAGAACATGCGTGTCAGAGGGGACAAAGGAGGAGTAGGACTCTTCTTTTTCTCCAACTTTTCTGTCTTTTCTAAATTTTCTGGGATGATCCTATAAACCCAGGTTTACGAAGTTGAAAGTGAAATTATATTACTGGTCTCATGGGAGGGTGGGGATCAGCTTTATTTCTAAACCTGTTTTCACAAAGGATTTGAAAGCAATAAACTTTTTAGAAAGGCAGATAGCTGTGAAAGAGCTTTGAAAGTCAAAAAGCTTCTGTCCGTGCCATGCACAGAACCCTCTTTGCTGGCATGGCTTCAAGGAATGGCAATTGGATTCTATTAACTGGTGCATTTCGTTTTAAAGAGCCCCAAGAGGAATCATCTTCAGCAAGAGCATCTCAGGCGCCTAACTTCAGAACTTGCCAGGGTTTGACGCATAAGTGGGTGTTGGGTGTGGGATGGAAGCTTCAGCATAGCGATGGCTTTTAATCCATCTCTTTTGACCTTCTGGGAATCGAAGCCTGACAGGTCTCAGTGATTTAGAGCTGTGCTCAGTAATGTTTGCTGAAGATGCATCATCCAGCTCAGAAGAAAGAGGAAGCCACACGTGGGCTCCACCTGCGGAGGTCACTCTGGGGGCATGGTGCACCACCCAGACCTGCACATGGAAGGAAACTTGCTTCTTGCTGCGTGTTGCACAGAGCTGCCAAGCCCGCACTTGACCTCTCTGAGCCCTGGTTTCCTCACCTGTAAAATGGGGATGATAATATTTATATCCTACTTCATGGGTACTGTGAAGAACCAGATGATGGATATGAAATTATTCTGCAAACTATAATCCTGTTCAGATGTGCAGGATTCTGATAATGCAAGATTTGCAGGCATTTCTGAGATGTGACTGCATCTGGGTCCTCTGAGGAAGCCTCTGAGTGCATTCATGCCTATTCTGAGCTGAACAAATAAGGATAATAATACCAATAATAGCTAGCATATTTTTCAGCACTGTGTGCCAGACACTGTTCTCAGGACATTACGAGTCTCCTTTCATTTTAATCCTTTAAACAACTCCGTGAGGTAGGTACTGTTATTGTTCCCATTTTATAGATAAGGAAACCGAGGCACAGAGAGGTTAGGTGGCATGTCCAAGATCACACAGTGAGCAATTTGAGGAGAGGATTTGAATTCAGGCAGCCTCTAGGTCCCACTAGGCAAATACAGATGTTTTTTTTTTCCCCCTCTGACACATAAGAAAGAGGGGTTTGGCCTAGATGTTAACATTCATTACTTGATTATCTCGGTTTCCTACATTGAAGAGCTGTCAATGACTGGAAGTGTGTCCTAGTGTTGTGATAGGGAAACCTGTCGGCAGGCAGTGGACCATCTCATGACTGTGGTTGGACACAGCGCTGCTTACACCTGGGCTGGCCCACCAGGACTTTCTTCTCCTTAATGTCTCCAGCAGTCAAAGACAGGAGCAATGCTGACTGGGAAAGGACTGTGACTGTGGTTGAATAGTTCCGAGCAAACCAGCAAGCCGTCCAGGACAGCAATGAACCTGAACGAACATTCCTGAAGTAGCAGGCTCTGGGGGCTTTGGTAAGGAGGGCCTGCGATAAAAACAGCCCCAAGCTGGGCACTGATCTGGATAGCACAGGGGCCGAGGGAGAGAGGCCTGGAGAGGGGGGACCAGCAGCAGAGGAGCCCCAGGTACCTGTGTGCCTTTTTAAGGTTCAAGTTCACAGCCGGGGTCCGCGTCATGCGTACACGCACAGAGGATGAGGAAGTAGCAGTGTCAGGACGCTCGGGAAGACAGACACCTGAAGGGTCTGTCCCCCTGCGTCTGGGTGGGACCATGCCGGGCTCTGGGGTCTGGGAGGCAGTTTGCCTGGTTTTGATACTCGTCAATGACAGGCTTTGGGTGTCCAAACCTGGCCCAGCACATTCTCATCGCTTTGGCCATGTTTCACCTTGTTAATGAACTACTTCCTGCCTCTTCTAGTTCAAGGCTAAGTTCAGTGTTCTTGGGACTCCATGCAGACTTGTTCAGCTCACAGAAGCATCGGCACTGAACCTGTGTGTGCTTGCTTCTGCACGCTGACCCCATTTGTGCAAGTTATTTTTAAATAACTGATGTGCTGATCTTCTTACATGAGTGCCTGTCACTTCCTAGAAGGTTTGAGAAGGATGATGTTATTTAAACCTGGTTTGAACAAACTTAGTTTAAAATGCACGAGTGTAAATTGTCCGTTCAACTGGGTTTTGTAGGCCCACCCATTCCTGTTTCCTTGAGATGGGAAAAGACGGCTCATTTTAACTTTCCAGTGTTCTGAGGGTCTTCATCTTGCTCGCTTCTGTTCTTATTCCCAACATAAATCCATCTCCCTCCATCTTTCCTAATCCACGTCATTCTAAGAAGAAAAAAGTCATGTTGTGGGGGGACGGGGGAAGGATGAGAGGAGATTGGGGAGTCAGTGGGAGTCTGTTGAAAGAAAAAACAAGAATTTGGTATTGGACTAGAATAGCTTGGTATTTATTTTTCCCCTTGAAAAAATGAGAGCTTTTGGGGGACGGGGCCTCCTTTCCTTTTTTTTTAATTAATTTTAAAATTTGTTTTAATTAGTTATACGTGACAGTAGAATGCATTTATGCACTGTGATATATCATACATAGATGGGATATAATTTCTCATTTTTCTAAGTGTACATGTTGCAGAATCATATTGGTCATGCAGTCACATATATACATACAGTAGTAATGTCTGTTTCATGCCACTATCTTTCCCATCCCCACATCCCCTCCCTCTCCTCCCTTCACTGCCCTCTACCTAGGTATTTGCCTGTAAATGGTTGGAGTTAGAGAATATCATGCTAAGCGGAGTAAGCTAATCCCACAAAACCAAAGGCCAAATGTTTTCCCTAATATGCAGATGCTAATTCACAATAAAGTGGGGGGCACTGGTGAAAAATAGCGTTACCTTAGAAAAATGGGATTTTTGACGTAAGAGTTTTCAGCCTGTTCTCAAAGCACTATCCCAACATGGTTTTCTGCTGCGGCCTTATTTCTACTCCCGCAGGGTCCTGTGTTCTATTCAAGTAACTTCTCTGTGAGTCCCAGGCACTATCTTAAACTTCTCATTTCACAACGCATTCCCTGCAACACACCACTCAAACTTGTGCTTCTTTTGGACTGTCTGGATGTCACCCTGTCACCATCCTTCATGCTGCTCTTTAATCCGGTGTCTTGTCCTCTGTCTCTTCTTCCTACATACAGCCTTCCATAGCTCCCGACTTCCTACCTGTGGAAGCTTCCTATTGCTATGTAACATTTTACCACAAACTTTTGAGACTTAACCTTTGTTTGGTTACCTCACATTTTTCCATGGGTCAGGCGGTTGGGGCCACTTTCTCTGAGTCCTCTGTACAGGGTCTCAGGCTACAGTCATGGGGGTGGCTGGGCCGCATTGTCATCTGAAGTCATGGCTGGGGAAGAATCTCCTTTCAGTCAGGGTCATGGGCAGAATGTATTTCATGTGGCTACACACTGAAGTGCCAGTTTCTGTCTTTCAGCTCCTCAGGGCTGTGCCCGGCTCCTAGGTAGGTTCTCCGGGCCACCCACAGTTCTCTCCCACGCGGATCTTTACAATACGGCCTCTTCCTTCATCAAGTCATCCAGGAGGGCGAGTCTGCTAGCAGGTGCAGATGACATAATTGTAAGACTGACAACCCATCACCCTCACCACATTCTACCAGTTAGGAGCAAGTCACAGGTTCTGCTCACACTCAAGGAGAGGGATCACAAAAGGCGTGACCACCAGGGATCCCAGGGGCCAATGAGGGTGCCCGACACACCAGCTGTGCTCAACTCACCCTTGGCTGCCTCCTGCCGTCCTGTGATAAGCTCTCTAACTTGTCTTTGCCCTAGCACTCCAATTTATTCTCCCTTTCTTAAGAAATGCTTCCTAGCTCCCATTGCCCCCTCAAAATTTTCCTTCTGTTCTTTTGCTTTTCGTGATCCAACTTGTTTTGTTGTTTTAATTAGTTACACATGACAGTAGAATGCATGTATGCACTGTGATATATCATACATAGATGGGATATAATTTCTCATTTTTCAAAGTGTACATGTTGCAGAATCATATTGGTCATGCAGTCACATATATACATACAGTAATAATGTCTGTTTTATTCCACAATCTTTCCCATCCCCACATCCCCTCCCTCCCCTCCTCCCTTCACTTCCCTAGTTTCCCCCACCTTATTGTGAATTAGCATCTGCATATTAGAGAAAACATTAGGCCTTTGATTTTGTGGGATTAGCTTATTTCACTTAGCATGATATTCTCCAACTCCAACCCATTTACTGGCAAATGCCCTAATTTCACTCTTCTTTAAAGCTGAGTAATATTCCATTGAGTATATATACCACATTTTCTTTATCCATTCATCTATTGAGGGACACCTAGGTTGGTTCCATAGTCTAGCAATTGTGAGAATTGAGCTGCTATAAACATTGCTTTAGTTAATACAGATGTATATTTTACTTAATTCTCATAGATATGATTATAAAATCTTGTGCATAAGGAGTATTTTTCATTGAAATCAAAGGTTCCTAACTATTTTTTGACTTCTGATTCCTTTTGAGAATCCGATTAAACCTATGGTGTGTCCCTAACATCTCAAAAGGGAGGGACACAGCCCCATATGTACTAACTTCACTTATTGTATTTCTGTACAACAAGCCATCCCTCAGGGATGAAAAACCACCACCTTGTTATGCTCGTGGTTTGGGGGATTCATATAGGGCAATGGGGACAGCGTGTCTGCCTCATGATGTCTGGGCCTTCAGGTGGGAGGACTGGAACAGCGGGGGGATTCAGACAGTTGGGGGTAGAATGATCCGGAAGTTGCCCCATTCTCGTGCCTGGTGTCTGGGCTGGGGTGTCCGGGAGGCCCGGCTCAGCTGGATGGTGGGTTGGAGTGGTCGGATGGCGTCTGCCGGGGCGTGGGCTGTGTGTGGAGTGGCGTCTGGGTTCCAGGAGAGAGCATGAGGGAGTGCCCCAGGTACAGCCGAGTGGCCTTTCAGGACGTCTGGTGGCATTGCTCCACCCACGCTCTGGCTGAACAAACTCAAGCCCATTCAGATTCGAGGAGAAGGGGACATAGTTTCCCCCTCTGAGTGGGAGGCATGAAGGAGAATCTGCAGCCATTTTTTTTTAAAGCTGTCACATGTATAAATACAAACATAAGGAATACCAGAGTCCTTAATCCTGTGGATCAAAAGGGACCATCAGGGATTACCTATTTTCATCTCCCACCCACGGCTCAACTCTTCTTTACAACCCCCCTGTCAACTCGTGCCTGGTCCTCTGAAGGTGTCTTGCAACTCCTGTCATCCACGCTTGCCCCAGTTCAGTCAGTTTTTCACTCCACAGACAAAACGATTCATCCAACATACAAATTTGCTCCTGAACATCATCTTCCCTCACCCTCTCCATAAAACTAAACCCTACAGTGCTCCAGTGGTCTGGCCAACACCTACCTCTGCAGCCTTATCTTATGCCCACCTTGCTCTTCCCAATCTAGCTGTGGCTACCTTCTTTCAGTTCCTTGTCCTCATGCTTTTACCTACCACAGGGCCTTTGCATATGCTTATCCCTCTATGTGGAATGCTCTCCTTTATCCTCTGCTTGATTAGCCTCTACTCATTCTTTGGATCTCGATAGTCACCTCCCCAGTGATGTGCTTCCTCACTCCTCGATCAAGTCCCATTGCATGCTCTTAAGGATGATGCATCTTTCATCTGTCGTTTTTACATTTGTGAGAATGTTGGCTTTATATCCACATCTCCCCAAGAACTGTGAGTTCTATGAAGCCCTAGACTATGTGTGTTTATTCTTTAAGACATTGCTTAACGCAGTGTCTGGCATACGGCACGCATTTACAGATGGACAGGAGAAAAGGAGGGCGGGAAGGAGGGAAGGTGGAGGTGAGTCAAGCTAAAACATGCACCTTTGGGTTCTTCTCGTGGTGGAGAACTCGCTGACTTGAAGCCAGCGCGTTCTGTTTTCCTTAGTTTTAATAATTGGAGAAATCTTTCCTTATCAGGTATAACTTCTCCTTGTGCCTTCTTCCCCTGGCCCTGATTCTGTTCCTGGAGTGCCTAATCACACACACGCAGCCCCTTTCTGCATGGTTTAGACAGATTTGGGCCCTCTTCGGTGAGCCTTTTTTAAGCATCTTTTTTTTTTTTTTTTTTTTTTTTTTTTTTTTTTTTGGGTACCGGTACCGGGGATTGAACTCAGGGGCACTTGACCACTGGGCCACATCCCCAGCCCTTTTTTTGTATTTTATTTAGAGACAGGGTCTCACTGAGTTGCTAAGCACCTTGCCATTGCTGAGGCTGGCTTTGAACTCGCGATCCTCCTGTCTCAGCCTCCCAAAGTGCTGGGATTACAGGCGTGCGCCACCGCGCCCGGCTTTTAAGCATCTTTACTGTCAGAATATTCTCGTTGTGGGGAAGGGCAAACTGACGCTCCAGGGTCAGCATCAGGAGCAAATGTTAGTCGGCGTGCCTTGAAGCCCCTCGTTTTCCCTTTAAAAAGTCACGTCGTAGCCCACTCAAGATAATGTTTCTCTTCATAAACAAGATATTCCAACAAATAGATATTCCAATAAAATTAGAACTTCAGCACACTGTGCCTTGCCAGTCGAGAAGCTTGGGTGCCTCAGGAATCTCCTGTCTGAGAATTAGGACCCCTCTTTAGAAATTGGTTTCCTCTTTAAGATGGAAAACATCTCCCAAAGGACTTAAAATCAGCATTCTACAGTGATGCAGCCACATCAATGTTTGTAGCAGCTCAACTCATAATAGTTAAACTATGGAACCAATCTAGGTGGCCTTCAACAGATGAATGGATAAAGAAAATGTGGTATATATACACAATGGAATATTAGTGAGCCATAAAGAAGAATGAAATTATGGCATTTGCTAGTAAATGGATGGATCTGGAGACTATCATGCTAAGTGAAATAAGCCACTCCCAAAAAAACCAAAGGCTGAATGTTCTCTCTGATATGTGGATGCTAATCCACAAGAAGAGAGGGTAGGGAAGTGCTTTAGTCAGCTTTTTCACTGCTGTGACTAAAAGGACCCAACCAGAACAATTACAAAGGAGGAAACATTTATTTGAGTGCTCACGATTTCAGAGATCTTAGTCCATAGAAGGCCAGCTCCATTCCTTGGGGCTCAAGATGGAGCAGAATATCATGGTGGGAGAGTGTGGCAGAGAGAAGCAGCTCACACGATGCAGCTCACATGAGATCAGATAGCAGGGAGACTCCACTTGCCAGATACAAAGATACACCCCAAAGCCACACCCCAGTTCCTACCTCCTCCAGCCACACCCTGCCACCTCAGTTACCACTCAGTTAATCCCTTTCAGGGGATTAAATCACTGATTGAGTTAAGACTCTCACAACTGAATCATTTCTCTTCCAAACCTTCTTGCATTGTCTCCCACGTGAGCTTTTGGGGGATACCTCACATCCAAACCGCAACAAGGAAGGGAAGAATAGAAGTTCATTGAATTAGACAAAGGGGAATGAAGAGAAGGAAAGGGAGGTGGGAATAGGAGAGACAGTAGAATGAATTGGACATAACTTTCCTTTGCTCATAAATGAACACACTACCAGTGTATTTCCACATCACGGTCAACCACAAGAATGGGATCCTAATCAGAATGGGCTATACTCCATGTATGTATAATATGTCAAAATGCACTCTACTTTCATGTATATTGAGAGAGAGAGAGAGAGAGAGAGAGAGAGAGAGAGAGAGGAGCCATGTACTAGCGGGTAACAGTGTCTTAATGTCTGTCTTAAATGCAATGCTCAGAGCAGCACCAGGTGTAATGTGAACAGGCAAAGAACAGTGGACTTGGTTATCTTGTAAATCAACTAATTTTTAAAAATGCAGCCTATGATCCTGGTTATCTCTAGGGAGGAGAAAGAGGGAGGGAACCAGAGAGAGACCAGGATAAGGGCTCTAAAAACACTGGCTTTACTTTCAGGCTGGGTAATAAGTAAATGAGTATTCCTTTCATTATTTATTATTTATTCCTATAAGTATTATAGATATTATTTTATAAATATATTTTTCTAGTTTGAGTGGAAATAATTTTTACTGTGGACTAAAATTTTGTCATTTCCTTGGTAGACTGTTTCTCTTCTGGGTCATAGGAACTCGGTCAACTCCACTACAGGGAACACAGCTATGCTTAAAAGGAAAGACCTGTTCTTATCTAGGGAAATTTTAGACTCAAGACAAGCCTTTATGTTTAATCCCAATCCATGTCTTCCATTACCACTAATTCTAGTCAGTTGATATGTCTTTGAAGCAAGTTTCTCTGAAATTCTTCATACTGATTTTTCTTCTGAATTTGCTATCATTTACTAATTCAACAAACATAATCTTCCCCTTGGATTTATGTACATATCATTGACTCTTGTAAAAGTCACTACACTCTGAGGTTAAATGTGTTTGAGAATACCCTAAATTTATACCTGGGGTCAAATATGTTTGAGAAATATTGGCTAAACAGAGTTTAATTAAGCCACTATCTATTTATTGATGTTTTAATATGTACCAGGAACTCTTAGGGTTTTTTGACTATGGAACTTTTCTTAGTCTTTACTTAAATGTTGATGTACATGCAAATATACACACATCAAATTCAGATCCACTCTGGAATCAATTTCTAAATAGGCTAGGTTAAGTGAGGTTGTGCTTCAATAACAAAAAATACCCAAACTGTGATGACAGCAAAAGCTCATTTCTTGTTTGTGTTACCTGTTCATCCTTTATCAGAGAGGGATTTTGCTTATCATCTTCCCCAAGAGACCCAGGCCAACAGACCAGCAATCATGTCTAACCCTTCTAGTTTCTTCCTCTTCCTCCATTTTTCAAATTTAGCAACAACCTGTAGAAATATAATATTTCTAGGGTTTTTAAAAATTTTTCTACAGAAAAAGTGAGGATCTTCCTCCAGGATTTAAAGGTCCTAGCCCACAAGTAAAGCTTGCTGTTTCCTCCCGCACTTCATTGGTCAGAACCAGTCACATGGCCTCAGCCAACCCCAAAGGTAGCCCAGAAGTTTAGCCATGAAACTTCACAACTTCACATGCTCAGAAGGTGAGACAGAAATATATGGTGAACAGCATCCGTGGTTCTCACAGGGAGGGTAGCATACAACTCTTTTCAAAATGGTCTGTGGAAACTTTTCCTCATAGGGCATTTGGAACAGAGTTTCAATAAGAGCTATCTTGGGGAACACCAAATTCTAACTGGGAAAACAGCAGAATCTAGTAGAAGTAAATCCACTAGAGACCATTTTTCTTCACTTTGTTTTGGAGTTTTTCATCAGCCTTCTTTGGTTGTGGTCACTCAGTTAGATATAAATCACTCTCATATTATCACCCAACGACCATCCTGTTGGCAAGATTTTTGTGCAAGAGTTTATGAGCTATTCTACAAAAAGCAAAAGCTACTTGGCTTACAGCATTCTTTTTGAGTTACAAGGCTATTTATTTGAAACAAGATAAATTCTTGTTTTGACTCTTGAATCCACGAATTGAACCCATGATCAAATCTATTTTGATGGAAGTACAAAATAAGAAATCATGCATAAATATTACCCAACATCTAAGTAATAAAAAAAAAATGGACTCTAAAATGTAACTGGGAAACATGAAAATGCAGAATGACCTTATATGGATTCTATATTCACTCACGTACCCAGATTGCATCCAAAGTGCAAAGTGTGAAGCTGAGGCTACCTAGGAAATAGGAAATAAGCAATATGAACAGGAAGGATTGAGGTGTGAAGGCAGTATCCACCCTCCATGTAACATTGCAACTGACTGGGGGTGAATGGCTCGTTGGGCTGCACGTGGTGATGTGGAATCAAATCCATTGCAAACTGCAGAGCAATTCCTAGGGTTTGCAAGTATTTGAATGCAATACTGTCTACACTTTGGTGTCCTGAAGATCCGTACATCTTGCCATTGATTTGTGTTAAGGTGAGGTTTGGCTAGCAGAAGCCAGAGGGAGCTTTGTGCTCTGCAGGTAGGAGCCCTGATGATTCTGATCTGGTTATAAGGAGCCAGTCAGGCTGAGTGGGGCTTATTAGATGGCTTGCCCATAGGGCTTGAGATTGCTTTCAAAATGGATCATCAACAAATCCATTAAAGATGGTTGTAGTATTGGCTTACACCCCAGCATGTTCTAAAAATGACTTGAGGACAATTTCTTGAGCATCTGTAAATTCCAAGAATGGGACATTTTAAAAACAAGAAAGCAAAGAATCGGGAAGATTTTTTTTTTTTTCATGTGTTCCCTAATTCAGAGTGAAAGACACCCCTTACTTTTCCAAGCCTTAAAAAAGGCAAAGGAAAAGACCATTTCAAGGAACGATGACTACTTAGCTTTTGGGACTTCAGAAAATATTGCTGATTCTGGAAGCTCCAATACAATAAGACTTTTAGCTTTAGTTGTTGTTCTTTTGGTTGGCAGAATGCCATGGACGGGGGTGGGTGAGTGAAGAATAGGAACCAGCTTGAGAAAAGCAGCATGGAGAGGAAGCCCCACACAGGAACGAGGAGACTCCACATCCAGACCTGCTTCTGTCCTTGATCAGTTATGTGGCTTCCGGCAAAGGGTGTCCCTTTTTTGGACCACAGTGTCCTCTTCCATTGAACACACAAACATAGGGCGCAGAGCCTGTAACAACAGCTCATTTGTTTAGTGTGTCTCTGGAAAGTCTGTCCTTCCACCACAATGATAATTTCATTTGCCACTCATCATAGCCCAGTGGGTAGTTAGGATGCGCTTGTTGTCCCCATCTCCATGGGACAGTTGTACAGACCTCACGTGCAGCTCCAGGGGGCTGAGGATATGAGCAGACCCAGAGCTTCTGACTTCACCTCTTGGCGTGATGGTTTATATCAAATATCCCTATGTAGAAAGTTTTAGAAGAATCTTTTATAAATATTAATTCAGGACAGTTAGTCACTCTGTACCACCAATCCTAAGGAACTGTGGAAAGGAGAATCATCAGACAGGTTGGGTGAAGTTCCCAGCTTCCTGAAATTTCATCTCTCCCTCTCCTGTGGAGCTCCCCCTGCCCTGCCTACGTTTTCACACGTTAGTTCTGACAGCTCTGGGCTCTGCAGGTACTTGTAGTGACACCAGGCCTTGTGAGAGGTGTCTCCCGTCCTAGGTTGGATGTGAGTCATTTTTCTTTCTGAAACAGCCTAATCTGAAAGAAATCTCCTTTGCTACTTGACACGGCGTGAACGATAGCATCAGGGATCCTTTTAAATCCAAGAAGAGAAATGTGTTTCATTGGCGCCATCATTTCAAACACGCAACCTCAGATATTTCAGCTGAGATGCCTTAGGGACCTAAAAGAAGATTCATGTTCAGATGCACGGTCCTTCTTTAAGAGAGTTGGGCATATGAGTTTCTTGGAGGAGGTTTTTCTTGATGTCATTGGTCCTGACAGGTAGCTACTTTTTTCTTTGTTTTTCTATGTTGTGAGTTTTATGGTTCAAACCTCATAGGTGGTACAAGATATTTTTTGAAATGTTTTTAGTAGTGCATTTTAACTATTCATAATATTGGGGTTCCTTTGGACATAATCACACATGCATGGAATATAATTTGTTCCCAGTACCTCCTTTCTTCCTTGCATCCTGTCTCCCCTCTTCTACTCCACTGGCCTTTCCCCAATCTATTTATTGTTTTTAATAATTGGTACTTTATAAGTATGCATGAAGGTAGAATTTAAAAAAAAATACATGAGTATCTTCCACACTTTTGCTTAAATATCCCTTCATCAAAGAGTGCTTTCACCGACCCCGCCCTGTGGATATGTGTAGTGATTTAACTGGTTGTTTGGGTTGTTTCGAGAGTCTTCTATGATGACCATAAGCTCTACGACCAGGAAGGGCCTGTCTTGCCCACTGCTCCAGCACCTTCCTAATTCCAAAGCCTCACTGCGAATGCTTTGTTTCACAGGAACAGATAATCTGCAGATCCACGTCACCCCAGCCCCAGAGCCATTTCCTCATGGGAAGTTGTTACCAATCTCACCAACATGGCCTTTCTCGGAAGTCAAGTCTTCCGTGGCAGTGGACAGAATCAGGAATGTGCTGGAACAGTCCCCTGACAACACGAGCT
Source organism: Tamias sibiricus (assembly GCA_025594165.1). Taxonomy (NCBI): domain Eukaryota; kingdom Metazoa; phylum Chordata; class Mammalia; order Rodentia; family Sciuridae; genus Tamias; species Tamias sibiricus. Next base: position 37,574,559 of record CM046657.1, on the reverse strand, counting down.
TGCCACAGTTTGCCCGGACGTCTCTGCCCAGGACACACCGCAGGACCCGGGCTCACGTGGACGTCTCTTCTTCCCTTTACCAAGGAAGCGGACAGAGCGCCTCCCTGGAGCCTTCTAAGGATTCCAGCGAGCCCCTGATCCAGCCGAGGCCTCCAGGGGGAAGAGAAGCAGCGGATGTGTCAGGTTTGCCTCACGCCCGCATGCTTCCCCCGTGGTCCACAGTCCCATTGGCGACCTTGAGTGCCGTCCCCCCATCTCAGCCGTGGGTAGGAACTCCTTCCCTTTCAGAGCATCCCCTGAGATCAGATAGGCTCCCACTTCTTCCTCCACCTTCATCTTCTCCATTGACCTCCGACTCACCTCATTCCATCACCTCCTCTAAGCCAGCAGAGCGTCCCACCCATGGGCCTTTGATCCCCCAAATAGCTCCACCTGACTCCTCCTCAGCTCAGACTGTAGCTAATGCCCTAAACCCAGTTTTTGACAAAATGAACCACACTGCATCATCCCCAAAAGCCCAGGGTTCCATAGGTGTCCCTCATCTAGGTTTTTCTGGATCCTCAACAAAGCAGTACTCTGAACTGTCCCCAACAGAGGGTCCCCACTCTACAGGCTCACCCACACCTGGGGGTTTGAGCTCCGTGGGAGAACTGGCCCCTCTGCCTCCCCCTCCCCTAGCACCTGGAGGTCTTCCTCGGCTTCCAGGTGAGACCCCCTCATGGTCCATGATGGAAGTGGCTTCAAGTCCTGCATCCACCCACCCAGTCCACACTGCGGGGGCTACAAGAGCGCACAATGGGGTGTCTTTGCCAACTTTTAAGAGCACGGCAGCAGCGACCCAGGCGGCTGGGCTTTCATTGTTTCCGACTACAGAATCAGTGACCGTAGAAATGACCAGCAGAAAGCTAGCCCCTGCTAGTACTGCAAGTGACTCTGCTAACCCACCACATTTGTCAGCAGATCCAGAGAATTCCAGAAGGCCTGCCCTTTCAACCGAACGCACATCTTTGGTGCCTGCTCTGCTGCCTTTCACTACACTGGGTCAAGGGCAAGCCGTCCTTTCTGGGCCAGTTCCCGCATCACCATCCAATGGGAAAGGCAGCCTTCCCTCCGTGATTACTGTCCTTCAGCCTGCGGAGGAGCGTACCTCTCCATCCCTTGCACCTGAAATGCCCACACTTCAAGAAGAAAGCAATGATGGGTCCCCTCCCGCAGCCACAGACTTGCTCCTCTCGAGCAACCTTCCTGATCTTCTTTCCACAACCTGGACACTTCCCCTGCAGAAAGAGGTCGGCATCACAGCCTTTCTAGGGAAAAATGAAAAGGCAAATGTGACTATTCCTTTCCAGGCTCTTCCAAGTAAAGAAGTTTTGAGTCTTCACACTGTAAATGCATTCAGCTCTGACTTTAGCACTGATCCTATTTCATCTCCTGTCATCACAACATCGGGAACAAACCTCCTTCCTTCAGGATCACCTCCAGCCTTCATGCCCACCATTCAAACCACCCACGTGGTTTTCCCATCTCCCGGCTTTTCCAGCACCAAGCTGGAGACTGACACAGCTGCTGAGGGCCATTCTGTATTGCCAGTTTCTGCTTCCAAGCAGGTGACAGCATCTCCCTCCTCCACTGATGTCGATCATTTCTCAACAATGGGAGACATGAAAAAGCCAACAACCACAGATGTTTTCTGGAGTTCTCTTTCAGCAGAAACAGGAACCCTTTCCAGAGAATCTACAATATCTGGCTTGCAGCAGCAAACAAGTGATGGTCCAAATGGTCACACAATTAACTCTGCAAGTTGGGAAATTCGTTCAGCTTCCACTTCTCGTCCCAGTGGTTTAACTTTAGCTGCCCATGTGGTAAAATCTCAGAACATCAAAGATACTGCTGGGCATTCAGTGGTTGCAGAAGACTCTAACACCCAAGATCTGGTCCTTAGGACAGGCACCAACCAGCCTGTGCAGCAGTCAGATGTAACCTTGGCCGGAAATCATACAGACCTTGGGCCCACAAGCCATAACCGTCCCAGAGACTTCCAAACAGCCAAGGTTGAATATAACCCATCCACAAGTCAACGTTCTGCCCAGTCAAGCCATCCTCTTTGGCTGACCTGGCCACATCTGTCTTCTACAATGAGCTTGCAAGATATGCTTTCAGATGGAACGGATACAGGGTCCCAGATTTCCAGTGACATCTATCCATCACCCGGAATAAATGCTTCCATGTCATTCCAGAGCAATCTTGGCTATCAGTCAGCTGCTGAATCTCCTCCTCTATCAACCAGTGCCTTCCCCAGGAACCCCTCCAAAGTGCTTCAAGCTTCTCAGCACCCCAAGAAATGGACAGGTGCAACCACTAATGCAGATAGTTTGTTTCCTGGTACCCAAAAAACAGGTATGACTGCTTTCGGGACCAAAGCATCTTCAAGCTCAACACAGACACCCAGCTTTGCTCTGAAGGCGCACACCCTCCCCGTAGGATAGCAGCCCGAGTAGGCATGTAGTTGATCCTCTGCCCACTTCATTTTTTTTTTGAGAGTGTTCAGAATTTGTGCCCTTATTACCAACCATGGCTTGACTGTAAGCGGCATTCTCATTATGATTAATTACCTTAATGAGCCTAAGTTGTTTTGCCTGCCGGCCCAGAGATCTGACACTTCTCACCCCAGCTAACCCATAGGTTACCTCCATTCATCATCAGAACAAGTGGCGTGTGTATTCCCGGCCAGTGACAAGCTTTGCCTCTTCTCTCTTTACAGTGGACTCCTCGGTGTCATCCAAGGTAGAGCCAACAGCAGCGGCAGCGGCAGCGGCGGCAGCGGCCACATTGTTTCTGAGGAAGTCGAGTCCACAGGCGCTGTCTGCAGCCCTGGTTGCTAAGGGCACCGGCAGCAGCAGCGGCTTAGCCAAGAGCAGTTCAACCACTGCTCTAGCTAAAAATGTCACCAACAAGGCAGCATCTGGCCCAAGGGCCACAGCAGGGGCGATCCACACAGCCCTCCCGTTCACGCCAACCTACATGTTTGCCAGAACAGCACACACCATGAGCACACACACAGCCATGCAGGGCCTGCTGTCCACAACACACCTCCCCAGGAAACCACAAGCCATGCACACTGGCCTCCCAAACCCCACCAAGCCAGAGACGCCGAGAGCATCCACCCCTCGCCCGCTGACGGTCACCGCGGCATTGACCTCCATTACAGCCTCAGTAAAGGCCACCCGGTTGCCACCTTTGCAAGCAGAAAACATGGACGCTTCTCTTCCTGCTTCATCGACTGCCATGGTCACAACTGGCAAGATGGTGTCCAACCTGGAATGTCAGATGTCTGATAGACTCCTGGTGAAGACAGGTGAGAGGCTGAAAGCCACAGCCTGGCCTCAGAGATGTGGCAGAATTGTTTCTCTTTGAAATCAGTGTTTCTCATCTAGGGGTGACCCTGTCTTCCTTCCCTCAGGAGACGTTTGGCCACGTCTGGAGACATTTTCGGTTATCTCACTTGGGGAGAGGGGCTACTACTGAGATCTAATGGGATAGGGACCTGGGATACTGCTAAATATCCCACAGTGCACTGGACAGGCCCTGGCAAAGAATAACCCAGCCCAAAATGTCAGTATGCTGAGGTTGAGAAACCTTGATCTTCAACAAGTGTCAAAGGAGGGGAGGGGCATGAGGTGACATGGATTCTAGTTCTAGGATCAGCCCTGACACGAGAGGCCCCTGGGAAACCACAGTGTTTCCCGTAGGTCTGACAATGCCAATGTGCATCGTGTTTTGCCTGCAGAGCGAATCAGCGATGTCTCGCATGAATAAATGATGTGATTTGTTTAACACAAAGTCTTGGAAAGTGCTGCAGAATTCAGAAAAGCTTTTGGTCATGTTTCTTAATCACCAGATACAAAAAGCACAGCTACGGTTCGCAGGGTGGGAGCCCTGGATTTATTTTTCATGTCGAAGGGGAGAGTTTCTTGAAAAAGCTGTGCAGGCAGCACCAGAACTGTGAGCCATCCGGGTTGCCGTCTTTTCAGCCCCACTTCCCAGTGGCAGCAGAGCAGGCCTAGAATGCACAGGGTGCTTTTAATAGTGCAGTAGTGTCTGCTATAAAAAGCATTAGACAAATTATTTGAGAGAGCATGCCAATGCTGAATGCTCGCATCCCGCCTTCTTCCTCGCCCCACAAAGAATTAAATGAAATTATATCTTGAGACATATCCTTTTCTAAAATGGGAAATTGTGAAACTAGGCATAGCAAAAAGTACAGTATCTCTTTCTGCTTCTTAAGAAATGATCCCAGCTGGTTTTCTGCTCCCCCTCCCCACTCTCTCCAGACCCACGCCTTCTCCTCTGAGGGCAGCTCCCACCCCCGTGCATCCTCTCTTCTCCCTTCTTTCCCTCCCCGCAGCCCCAGCCATGTCTAACCAGCCACCAGCTGCTTTCAGTTCTCCCCCGCAAACCACGTCTCTCATCCTGGTTCACACTGCCACTTCCTCGGTTCACATCGTCATCCTCACTCACCGAGATTTCTGCAACACTAACCACATTCCTCTCTCTGCCTGCAGAACCCCACCCTCCAATCTGCTTTGGAGTCTGCAGTCAAGGCAACCTTCTCAAATGCATTCCTTTGCTTAAAACTCCTCATTTCCCATTGCCCTAAACCTGCACACTGAAGTATTTCACTTCTGTCCCCTGCACCTTTACACTTGGCATTCCCTCTGCTGGCACTGGGAGGGGGAGGTCCCTCCCCTCGCTTAGCTCACTCCTATTATCCTTTGAGACTCAGCCAAAGCATCAATTCCCATGGAAACCTTCCCTGATCCCAGCCCCTTGTTCAACTCGGGGCTGGATGCTCCTCTCAGAAGCTCTAACAGCATCTGGGGCTTCCCTTCCAACAGCACATGTCACATTCAATCACAGATGCCTCTTCCCCATCCTGCATCTCCATCCCTGTCTGCATCCTTCCAGCTTCAGGGTTGTTTGGGGCTGCTGCATCCAGCCCAGGGCCTGCACCAGGTAGGCTGTGAGCAGATGCTGTTGCAGGAATTTCATTGCATGCAGTCCCACCTGGGGTAGGCCCCAGAGAGCCTGGCTTTCAAGGCAGAGGCAACACGTATCAGAAATGAAATGCCACCAGCGTAATCGCTGTCTGTCAGGGCCACATAAATGGCTAGGACCTTATTTCCTTAGAACTTTAGCAGGACCAACAAAGCCTCTGTCCCGGCCAATCCCCTCATTGGTGGGCCTTTGCTAATGAGCTTTGTTTAGAATTTGTAGGAGATGGTGGCCAGAGGAGGGGAGGGCATTTTCATTATGAGGTGTGGACCTCACTCTGATTACCATGCTTGTTTTACCCCACAGTTCTCTTTATAACCCAAAGGAGAGGGCAGAGCATTGAGTCCTTGAAGCTCAGTGTAGCCAGAGGGCTCACCCAGGCTTTGCGGAAGGCTTTCCACCAGAACGACGTCTCTGCTCACGTAAGCTCCTTGCTTTGCACCCAGCTAATCCGTCTCCAATCTCCCCTGGGGCTCCAGGTGATGTTTCGATTGTCTTCATCCTTCCTCCACACCCACACTTGCCAACAGTGGAATCTTTCTTCATTTGGGTAAATAGCTAATAGGCTGTGGCTGGAGATGGAAAACTGAGACTAATTGCCTATGCTGGTTTTTTTTTTTTTTTAAAGCCTGGATATACTGTTTTAAACTGTTCCATTTTCCCATTGTGTAGAGAGAGCATTTAATATTGCCTGTATAATTTTCTAGAAACCATCCCTTGCTTTTTCTTTTATCTTTCACACCATTTTACATAGTGATTTATTTCTGGACATTTAAAAATTATTTTGACTTGTAGATTGAGTCCAACTTTGCTTGAATTGCTAGCAGCACACAGGGAAGTAAACATTTTTTTTTCCCCCCTCTGAACACTTCAATGCCAAGTACTGTTTAACAACTGCTGGCTGATTTGGTGGCATGTCCAAGTGATGGAAGCTTTGTTTTACACTCTTTTGGTTTGATTCCAAGTGTTAGAGCAGTAAATGTGATTGGCAGTCAGTGGACTCCCTTTTACACCACTTAGAAATATTGTTCTGGCTTCTTCTTCGATGTTCTGTTCTACAGCTGTGTTCAGCTCAGTGGTCCCCTCCCCGCCCACCACACCAAGGACTAGCAATGGATTTGGCACACAGCTTATGGGTCATTGTCAGTCTCTCTTCTATGATTCTAAAGCGGGGAGGGGAAGATGGGCAGGAAGAGAAGGAGGGAGGGAGAGAAAAGATGAAAGAAATAAAAGAAACATCCTCCATGGGATGGTTGTGTGGTTTCTGCCCCAGAAATTTTACTTGACCACTAAAATGTGAATATTCCCATTTAGTCACCTGATAAAGTTTTCAATAAACTTCAGCCATTCTCCAACTACCCACATAGCTTTCGTCTTTTCTACACTTCACCCTGCACCAAAATTGGCTCACTTTAAATTTTTTTCTTTCAGTCCTTAAAATATATATTTTTTGTTAGTTCTAATTGGTTATACATGACAGTAGAATACATTTTGACACATCATAGATAAATGGAGTATAACGTCTCATTCTTCTGTTTGTACATGATGTAGAGTTACAGAGGTCATGTAATCATATATGCACATAGGGTAATAATGTCTGAATCATTCTACTATCAGTCTTATCCCCCTGCCCCCTCCCCTCCCTTCACTATCCTCTATCTAGTCCAAAATACCTCTATTGTCCCTCCTTCCTTGTGAATTAGCATCCACACGTCAGAGAAAACATTTGGCCTTTGGTTCTTTGGGATTGGCTTATTTTGCTTAGCATAATATTGTCCAGTTCCATCCATTTACCAGCAAATGCCATAATTTCATTCCTCTTTAAGGATAAGTTCACTCACTTTGAATATTTAAAAAATATTTTAGATGAACACAGTTCCTTTTTTGTTTTATTTATTTATTTTTACGTGGTGCTGAGGATTGAACCCAGGGCTTCACATGTGCTAGGCAAGTGCACAGCTGAGCTCCAACTGAGCTCCAACCCCATCCCTCACTTTAAACATTTTAAACGCATTTCATTTGAAAGGATATTTGCTATTACCACCATATGTAGAAATCAGGATCATCTGCCACAAATAAAAGATAGTGGTAAAAGTGAGAATCATAGAACTTGTTAAATCACACAACTTGTTAAATCCAAGGCTGAGCTGGTGTCTCTTTGTTTGTTTAAGAGAAGAACTAGCAAGGGTCAGAGAAGTGTTGAAAGCAAATAGTTCCTGACCTGGCTTTGGCTTGTTCTTTGAGCTAACTAGAAGGGTTGAAAGGGGAGCAGCTCTCTCACTGGGTGAGTTGGCTGTTATTTCAGCCTGTGTTTATGGTCTGCCCTGAAGCTTCTCTGGTTCCACCCACAGTCATCTTTTATACCATCTTTAGGAAAGAACCAATGAGAATGCACCTTGGAGGGACCAAACCACACCCATCCTGTTGCAAAATCGATTACCTTGGTTTCTTTGGAAAACACACATGACACTTTTTATTTTTATCTTTTTCTTTCTGTGGTGTTGGAGCTTGAACCCTGGACCTCATGCATGCCAGGCTAGCTCTCTACCACTGAGCCATGTCCCCAGTCCCACATGACTCTTCTGATGGCTATGCAAGAATGAGGGGGAAAGCAGATCTTGAAAACACCCCGACATAAGAGGTTCTGTTTTACAAGATGAAAAGAGTTCTGGAGATAAGTGATGGTGCTATTGTACCCATTACCTATGTTTTTAATACCATTGAACTGTACAGCTTAAGACAGTTAATAAGCTAGATGCTATGAGATGTGTACTTTGCCACAATAAAATAAAATTGGGGACACTCTGCAAGTGCCCACTAAGGAAAGGCCACATGAGCACACAGTAAGAATGCAGCTGGGGCTGGGGTTGTGGCTCAGCGGTAGAGCACTCGCCTAGCACGTGCACAGCCGGGGTTCAATCTTCAGCACCACATACAAATAAATGCATTGTGTACAACTAAAGCAAATAAATAAATATTAAAAAAAAAGAGTGCAGCTGTCTGCAGGGTGAGAAGAAGAGTCCTCCCCAAACCTGACCATGCTGGCCAACCCTGATCTCAAGACTTCCAGTCTTAGAACTATGAGAGAATAAAATTCTATTGTTTAAGCAAACAAAACAAAACAAAACAAAAAACCAAAAAAAAAAAAAAAAAAAAAAAAAAAAAAAAAACCACACCAATCAACAAGCAAAAAAACACTGGGGATACAGTTCAGCAGTAGAGCACTGGCCTACCATACACAAGGCCTTGGGTTCCACCACCAGCACCACCAAATGAATAAATAAATAAATAAATAAAAGGGGGAAAGGAGGTTATGAAGCAATATCTACAGTGTATGCATACATGCATACATATGCATATATTTATATGTGTACATGTATGGAAGTGTATATCTAAATATGTGTGACGTATACAGATATTCCTAGGGGGAAAATGACTGAAAGGAAATAAACCTAGAAGTTGTTTTTAATTATATTATAGTGATGGTGGATATATTAGAGGCAATTGTTATTCTGTCTTCCAGAAATGCTGATTCTATAATAAGCATTACATTTGTATATATAAAGAACAACAACAACAAAAAAAACCACTCAGAACTCTTAATATACAATATCAAAAAAGGAAAACAAAATAAGAATAAATTCTGAAGCCTCAAAATGTTCCTGTTGAGACAGAAAGAGCTCAGGTCATTGGTGTTCCTTGACTCAGCTGTGAGACAAACTCTCTGTGACTTGTCCATGCCTTGACCTTGAACTACTGTCCAAGCCAAAGACAGAGCCAAGTCTGAACAACTCTTCTCTCTGCTTCTAGATTAAGGAATTTACTTTGTTTACTTCTTGACCCATCTCCTGAAGGTGCCCCACTAAATTTATCATTTCTGCCTTTTAATTCTAACAAATGATGAGAAATGTAATAAAACTGTTTTCCCCAGCATCCCATTTGCTGGAAATTTCTTCTCTCCACTGTCTCCTCTCTTCCTTTCAGGTAATAATGAGTGCTCACAGGATTATACTGAGTCACTTCAATAATCCAAAAGCAGATTTAATTTTGTCCCATGTAGATTTGATGTAAATTTTATTTTGTTGTATCGTCATGCAGCTGCTTTAATCCATGCATAATGTACAGGATTGTTAGAATATTTGTGGAAGGAGAAAATCCTATCCCTCTGCCTTGCTAAGTAACAGTTGAGGTTCTCAGAAACACTAAGAACTTAAAGTACTGTGGAAATAAACAGTGAGTTCTGGGGGTCCATTTGTTTTGTAGGTGGACATTCTGGAACATTCTCACAACATCACAGTTGGTTATTATGCTACCAAAGGAAGGTTGGTATACTTGCCTGCTGTTGTGATAGAAATGCTGGGTGTTTATGGAGTCAGCAACGTCACTGCAGATCTGAAGCAACATACCCCAAACTTACAGTCTGTGGCCGTCCTTGCCTCCTTATGGAAGCCGCAGCCTGCAGGCTATTTCCAGCTGAAAACAGGCAAGTAACTCAGAAGCAAAGGATTCCTATGAAGTCTAAGTTCAGGGGTAGTACTGAGTGGATACCTGTCTAAAATCTTACTGCCAGCTGCTCTGCCATCTTTTAAAGTCCCTGAGTACTTTCTTTAAAGTGTCCTGCTAATCAAATGTCCAAGTCCCCTGCTCATTAGCCTAAAACTTTTCTAACTTTGAGTTTATTAGAAATGTCCCATATTAGGAGCTTTTCTTCCCAACTTAAAATTAGTACATATGAGCACTGAGTACCATATTGCTTTTTTTCTCCTGTATTACCAGTGGACACCAGTAAGAATTGAGCCTCCATAAAATCTATAGGTTGGAGCTGTAGGTTCCAGATATCACTGAATCAGAATCTCTGAGCTTGGATTCTTTCTTTCTTTCAAGCTCCCTGGTGATTTCTGATTTGCAACGTTTGTAAACCACAAGAGTGGAGAAACCATTGAAATGGAAACAATCAACTTAGTAATGGAGGTCGATTGATTTTTTTTTCTCCCTTCAAAGAAATAGAAGTCATGATCTCTCTTAGGTTATTATTTGTTGGTCTTGGAGCAGATGTGTGTATATTCCATCCAAATAAAATCACAACATCCTTTGCATTGGAGGGACTCTCAGGTTAGATCATACTTTAAATTTGTTCTTTGTTACAAGTCACTTTCAAAACTATAATCAAACCTTGTCTGGTCTAACTGTTTATTTGCTTGATTTCTCTAACCTGAAATCATGCTGTTTTAGATGATGGTTGCTATTAAGTCGGAGGAACTGAGATGTAAAGCTTTGGTGAGTGCTGATTTCTTATTCTCATTCTAGTGCTGCAGTTTGTGAGCCAGTCAGATAATATACATTCCTGCAAGTTTGCTCAGACCATGGAGCAGAGGCTGCAGAAGGCATTCCAGGATGCTGAGAGGAAGGTCCTGAATACCAAAAGCAACCTGATGGTTCAGGTAGGGAAGAGGGGTTTTAGGCTCTGTAGTTGACAACCAAAACACAAATGTTGGTAAGAAATGACTTGGGTCCCCCAATTCAAAGCAGTCTTGTGTAAGTGTACCTTTCTACTTGGACAGATGATGTAGACAGACATGGCATTGGTGAGGCTGTCTGGGATCTGACCATGATAGGAGGGATGCTGTGTTGCTGTGTACCTGCTGTGGTTTAAGGTTTTATATTAATTTTCTCACATGATACTTCCTTGAGTCTTTCTAATACACTTACTATTTTAAAAAATCAAACTAGAATCTACTATGTAAAATGTATCAAATGTCTCATGTGAAATGAATAAATGAATCCATTTTAAATAGCTAACTCATCAAGATTTGCCTGTTCTGTGATTTGCATTGGATTGTATTCCTGATATCCATGTGAACAATCATCTCTCAATCTTTCTCTCTCTCTCTCTCTCTCTCTCTCTCTCTCTCTCACACACACACACACACACACACACACACACACATTTTGTATTGAGGGTTTACTATGTGCTGGGAACCATGGTAGGTTTTACAAATATTTTACTACAAAATACTCAAGACATCTTTCTGAGATATCCTTACCCTCATTTTACATGAGAGGGAACTAAGAGAGAGGTTATGAAACTTCCAGAAGGTCACATGGTTGGAAAAGAATGGAACAAAGACTTGAGCCAAAAGTTCATCCTCTAAGTTCATCTACTAAGCTGTACTAGCGTGGCAATGAGGGCCTCCACAAAACTTTTTGCAAACACATGAATTCTTTCCTGGGGAAATCCCTGTCCTGGTACACCATGTATTTCAGCTTCCTGGATAACAGTGCACAAACCACTGACATCCTTTCTCAGACCCAGTTTTTGCAATTACATAGATAGCATCCCACTAAGGACAGATGCTTCTTAATGATATTCATCCACCCCCCAAATTTCTCTAATTAACTCTACTGTTCAATGTCTCTGTTTTGACTACTGAACTAAAGCCTTTACAATTAGACCCAGTGCTTTTGAAATTGACATTTAGCATAAGTGAATTATCAGCAAAGCCAATATGATGTAGAAAGCATACAATTTAATTTGAATGAGCAGCTTTCTTTTTCTAGATTTATCCAAAGTGTATAGGGAAGTATCTCATTATGATTTGGTTCATATCAGACTAGGATCTAAAAATATGTCAGAGACTTAAGATTTATGTAAGGAGTGTGAGTCAGCTCTCTTGCGGGAACTCTTTTTCTTTCTGATTGGATTTGTGATTCTCACAGGTGCATGAGCCTAGTTGAATCTTGGCAGCAGAACATACTTTAATTGTATTCAGGAAGCACAGACTTATTGAGTGCTTGCTATTTATCAGTCACTGGGAGGGGACCCCAAGATAAATAAGCTGCCCTTGGCCTTAAGAAGCCTCTCTTGTGTTGTTGGGTGTTAGTTATGCACCATTAGATGAAATTTTGTCAACCAACTAACAAAGCTTCCTTGGAAAAGACTACAGCATGTGATTTGAACATTGCATCTAAATAGATTTTAGATGCTCTTGAACATTTTGAAATATTTTGAAATTAATGAATAATCAGATCAATCATTTTATGAACTATTTTGCTTTTTGCCTTGGCTGACAGGTAACCCAGAACCAAATTTGTTGTGTAACTTCAGTAACCCTCTTGGTCCCTATGTCATGCATAGATAACTACTTGCTAGCCATAGCCCTGTCTTTTTATCTGTTTTTCTAGGATGTGCTTCTGTAATGAATAACTCTCCACTTTATTATATAAAATGTGCAAGGTACCTTGAATTTTTTTATGGAATATGCTCATGTAAATATTTAATTAATTTATTATGAGAGTCGCTGAAAAGATGACTTTAGAAAATTTGTCTAGCTTTGGCGTTATGGGCTAGATTGCAGTTGATTCAATTAGGACTGCTTTGTTTGTGACAGAATCCAAGCTTCTAAGGCTTAAACAAAAAGAAGAAGCAATTAGCTCACACAGCTGAAAAGTTCATGGCTTATTTACTTCAGGTACAACTAGATCCAGGTGCTGCAGTGATTTCTTCATGAAGTCCTCTCTTCATCTCTTGGCTTGCTTTTCTCTGGTTCTATCTGGTGGCTTCTGGCACCTCCTCCTTACTGCTTATAGTCTTCTGGTATCAAAGTACCATTTTTGGCCATTTCAGTCAAAACCCTGGGTTTGGTTCTCCTGGACTCCACTGTGCCCATTTCTGAATCAGTCACTGTGGACAAGGAGATGAAATGTCCCCATCAACCAGGCCTGGCTCAGATGCCCACTCCTGGAGCCTGGGTGGGGCAGCCCCATCCAAAGCACATGGATAGAGAGGAGAGGAGAGGCGGTTCCCAAAGAATATGTGGTGCTGTCATAGAAGAAGGGAGAAAGGGTGCTGGGCAACCAGCACCACAGCTCCCAGCTCCATCAGTCTGAAGGGCTAATTAGCTAAGTGAATTGTGGCATGAGTGATTGAGAAGTCAGAGACCAGGTCAGGAGCTATAGGCACCTGAGAGTAAAGATGTGATGGGAAAGTGTCCACTGCAAGGGCTGCTTCTATTGGAGGACAGGCATGACTCTTAGCAACCAGTGCTGTGGCCTTGGTCTCAGACCTATGGACCTCTTATTTTTGGAGCTGGTGTAGCCACCAAGAATGATCACAGTTTTCTTGGTTATAAAAAGTGAGTGCCGGGCGCGGTGGCGCACGCCTGTAATCCCAGCACTTGGGAGGCTTAGGCAGGAGGATCGTGAATTCAAAGCCAGCCTCAGCAATGGCGAGGCACTTAGCAACTCAGTGAAACCCTGTCTCTAATAAAATACAAAAAAGGGCTGGGGATGTGGCCCAGGGGTCGAGTGCCCCTGAGTTCAATCCCCGGTACAAAAAAAAAAAAAAAAAAAAAAAAAAAGTGAGTGTATTAAAGAAGATCAAATAAATGGAAAGACATCCTATGTTCATGGATTAGGAAACTAAAAATTGATGTCAGTATTACTCAGGGGGATCTATAGATTTAATGTAATCCCTATCAAAATTCCAGTGATCTTTTATTTGCAGAAATAGAGAAACCCATTCTAAAATTCAAATGGAATCTCAAGAGACCTTGAATAGCCAAAGGAATCTTCAAAGAGGACAAAGTTTGGAGTTTTCACAACTTCTGATTTCAAAACAGAAATCAAAAAGCTATGCTAATCCAGACAACCTGGTGCCAGCACAGAGACAAATAAAGACCCACAGAATAAAACAGAGCTCAGAAATCAATGCTCTTGTATATGGTCAAATGATCGTTGACAGGAGTGCTAGGGCTATTCAGTGGGAAAAAGGTTAGTCTTTACAACAAAAACTGGATTTCCACATGCAAAGGTATGAAGATGGATCCTAACCTATCATCTACTCAAAATGACTCAAAATGGATCAAAGACCTCACTAGAAAAACTAAAACTCATAAGAAAAACTTCATGACACTGTATTTGGCAATTTGTTGGATATGTCATCAAAAGCACAGGCAACAAGAAAAACAATAAATAAATCAGACTCCATCAGTTAAAAACTTTTGTCCATCAAAAGACACTACCTACAGAGTGAAAAGAGAACCCACAGAATGGATAAAAAATATTTGCAAATCATATATCTGACAATGGTTAATGTCCAGAACATGTAAGTATATAAAGAATTCCACCAACCCAACAATAAAAAACCCAAAAAATTCAATTAGAAATGGACAAAGGACTTGTACAGACATTTCTCCAAAAAAGACCTATAGATATCCAGTGAGCGCATGAGAAGATGGCCTACCTCACTAATCATTAAAGAAATGTAAAGCAAAACCATGAGGTTCTTTCTGTTCACATTGATCAGGATGACCATTCTAAAAAAACAAACAAAACAAAATAAAAACAAAACAAGAAAATACTACGTGTTGGTGAGGATGGGGAGAAATTAGACCCCTCATGCATTGCTAGTGAAAATATCCATAGGTACAGCCACTGTGGAAAACCATTGGTGATTCCTTTAAAAATTTGACACAGTATCTCCATATGATCCAGCAATCCCATTGCTGCATACATGTATCAAAAAGAATTGACAGTAGGGAGTCAAATAGGTGTTTGTACACCTGTATTTATAGTAACATTGTTCACAACAGCCAAAAGGTAGACGTAACACAGGTGTCCACCAAGGACTGAATGGATAAATGCTTTCTTGCTTTCTTTCTTTCTTTCTTTCTTTCTTTTTCTTTTCTTTTCTTTTCTCTTCTCTTCTTTTCTTTCTTTTTTTTTTTTTTTTTTGTACCTTGGACAGAGGCCTGAATACCTGTGGCTATAAACCACATTCTAGAAATCCCTTCCAGAGAGAAAAGTAAGAGTTGAGCAGAAATGTTGACTTGATTTATCTTTTTCTTTTTTTTTTTTTTTTTTGGTACTGGGGATTGAACTCAGGAGCACTCAACATGAGCCACATCCCCAGCCCTATTTTGTATTTTATTTAGAGACAGGGTCTCACTGAATTGTTGCCTCGCTTTTTTTTTTTTTTTTTTTTTTTTTTTTGCTGAGGCTGGCTCTGAACTGGCGATCCTCCTGTCTCAGCCTCCTGTGCCCACCACGCCTCCTCGATTCATCTTTAATTGTGAAAATATGGCTCTGGGTTAGAGAATTGAAAGAGAACTTCAAAGGTGGGAAAAAGCGGGAGGTAAAGTGGAGAAACTCTTCTCAGCAGCCTTCTTCAGGGTCAGATTTGAGAGGGATGTTGTCTTAGGACCAAGGTCTGAGAAAGTCCAGACTGTCAATCAGTCTGCTGGTAGCGGGGACAGGACAGATTCAGGTGAGGTGATCTGAGGCAAGTTTAGCAGATGGCATCCTTCTGTGGATGTGAAGGCAAGGACTGAGCAGTACCCAAGGTTGTGACTGTTGGGCCCTGAGAACACGAGGAGAGGCAGCAGTCACAGCTGATTGAAAGGCACCCTGGTCTCCCTTGCATATCTGCCCAAGCCCCCATTAGCGGAAGCCACCAGGCACAGGAGCCCATGAGGTGGTCCACAAGGGTCTGCCCTTGGAACATGAACAGGTCAGATGGGGTGGGTGGCAAAAGTAGATCTGGAGGGGGAGGAACTGCACAGAACCCAGCAAAAACGTCTCAGCAAGTAGAATGACTTCCCCCTGCATGTGTTTTTCAAATCTCATCTGGGGATATTTTTGTCCATACATTGACCCAGAAAACTTCATTTTCCAGCAACTAAAAAACTGAATTAGACAAAATATGAAAAGAAAACCCTGCCATCTCAGGATTTTTAAAATGTTCAATATTGAATTAGTAGATCACAAGGAGATGTAATTGCTCTCCATTCTGAATAAAGTATGTTTTGCCGTGATAAGGTTGGTGACCAGCTCTGTAACACTTTACATTTCTGGTCCTTTCAACCTTAAAACTCTGCAAGTTTGACTCAAGCTTTCCCTGTCTAAGCAGTTGTGTCTTCCTTATATTTAACATTCTTATTGTCTGTTTTATATTTCCAGAATCATAAAAGTCAATTTCTCATAAATGAGACAAATTAGCCCCCAGAAAAGATACCAGGCAGGTTAAGAGTCTGACGTCAGACTTCCTGGGTTTGAATCTTGACTTTGTCACTTTTGAGCTGTGGGACCCCGGGGGACTCCCTTGACCATTCTGGGCCTTGGTTTCCTCATCTGTAAGGGAGGGTCCTGACCCGACGCACCTCCCCAGGTTGTGGTGAGGACGAAATCAGCTGATGCTCCCTCAGCACAATGCCTGGCGTGCAGCCCACAATCAGTGTTGATGACAGTTGTTATTCTTGTCTCTTCCTTGCTGTTTTCCCACCTCCCTGTTCATTCCTACCCCGACCTTCTGCTTAAACTTCCCCTCCACGGCCTCCTTGAAACAGACCCTCATCTTATCTGCACATCTCCCTCCCCTTTCCTCCTGTGTGTCAATTCAGATTGTGAGCACATCTAACGCCTCCCAGGCCGTCACCTTGGTGTACGTTGTGGGCAATCAGAGCACGTTCCTCAATGGCACGGTGGCCAGCAGTCTCCTGAGCCAGCTCTCGGCAGAGCTGGTGGGATTCTACCTCACCTACCCGCCGCTCACCATTGCCGAACGTGAGTACGTGCTCGTCAGCTCCCGGGGCTGCGTTGCTTCCCTGGGGCCTGTCGCCATTCCACAGACCTCTCTCGTGCCAGGTCACATGCTACATTTACTGTCATAAAATCACCACCAAAAATGTGCAATAAATGGAGTCTGAGTTGATGGAAAGTGTGTTGCACAAGTCTCTTTGTCTCATTGAATTCTCACAACCATCCTATAAGGTCAGTGCAAAATTAGAAGAAGAAACTGAAGTTCCAAGAAGTTTCGCAAGATACCCACTCTCCCATAGCTAGTGAGAGCTGTAACCTGGGTGTGAACCCTGGCAGTCTGCCTTCTGACCTTATTGTACTGCCTGCCAGGGCAGCTGTCCTTGGGCAAACTAGGTTTCTAGGCTTTTCTCCCACTTTTGCCGTTAACAAATGTTCTCAACTGTCAGGCCCTGGCCTGGCTATAGATATCATAATGCAGCCCATTTGTAGTCAACGTTGTGACTTCACTTGATGAAGTCCCCACAGTCTGTGGCCTCACCTCCCTCTAATTCTTCAGTTATGTAATCCTCATTACCATGTAGCCGGCATTCAACAACCATGCAGCTTACATTTTGTACCAGAACACTCACTCAGTAGCCAAAGGAAATAAAGGTTTGTATTCCTAAATTTAAACTACTCTTACATTTCACAGGGTCAGTGGGCAAGTTTTTCTATAAACTCGTATTAGCAAAATTGTTTCATAAGTTCCTTCTACTATTGTTTCTGATGCTATAAATAAATGAGATAATGTGTAGGTGATTTATTTAGCACATAATAGCCACTGAGAATAGTTTTGAATATATATATTCAAATATATATATTTGGTGAAGTTCTGCAAGCTTCCATGTAGTGAGGAAAGATGCCTCTTATGTAAAACGTGACACATGGCAGCACGTGCAGTTTGCTTTCTCTCATTCTTTTTATATTCTCATAAAACCACAGCTAAGATTTCTACCAAACACTGTACTGATTCCTTTCCACATGTTAACTCTGATAGTCGTGATACTGGTGAAGGAGCTCGAGAACTTTTGTTACGAGCATTTGGCTACAATGTAAGTAGTCCTTGGCATTGGAAAAAATCCATTCAAGACATAACAGTTCCTAATGACTTTGGTGGTGGCTGGCTGGTTTTTAAAGAGCAAGTTCCAGCTAATGCAGGTGGCAGCTGTGGCTCTTGATAATGAGGACTTTCCATTTAAGAAGGTTTGGACGGAAAACCTGAAAGAGCAGAAACTCACAAACTCTAAACGCTTTTTATAGGAAAGTTCACCTTTAACTGAGACTTTCCATTTTCTGAACAGCAAGTCAGTGATCTATGTTTTATATTTATATATAAAACCTGTAAAAGTAATTCAATGTGCGGGGCTGGGGTTGTGGCACAGTGGCAGAGCGCTTGCCTAGCATGTGTGAGGCACTGGGTTTGATCCTCAGCTCCACATATAAAATAAGTAAAAAATAAAGGTACATCAACAACTAAAAAGTATTAATAAAAAACAAAAAGTAATTCAATGTGTTTCTTGTTTGTTTTAGCACTGGAATATCCCAACCTCGATACATCAGAAACAACTAGAGACTATTGGGTAATTACAGGTAATCTCTCATTCTGTTATTTCCCTTCTTCATGCTGTCGGGTTGGTTTGTTTTAAACTTTTTGCCATTCAGTGAAAGGATTGGCCCTTTTTTGGTTCTGTCTTATATGTCAAGGAGTTATTTCTACGGGACCAGAAGTGCATGGAAGTAAGCCAAGGAAGGCCCTCACACTGATGGTGGTTATTAAACAGTTTAAAACTGTTACCTTGGAAGTCCACTCCTCCACCCCACGGTGCTTCCTCTTTGCAAAAACTGCACCTATCAGAAGTTACCCTTGTGGATGTCTAGGACACGTCCTTGTGAATGGCCCTGTGTGGTAGGCCTTTATGCACTGCCTTGTAAAACCCGAAATAAAGTCAGAGGAGGGCTGGATGCTCCTCCTGCCCAGCTGGAGTCCTGCCCCACACCCATCCTGGCACGCCCTGACAGTGAGGGGGGGTGGAAGTACCAGGGTGTTTGGGTGGTGTGTCCTTTTTTTTTTTAACCTTGACATTTTGCAGCTGAACTTTATGAAACAGCAAAAATGTTCCATTTATGTTTTTCAAAAGCCAGACAGTGCCTTCTGAAAATGAGGGAAACAAGAATCAAGAGCAAAGGGAGAGGGCCAATGTTTGTAGCGGGTAAAGCGACCAGCCCAGTCATCGAGGGGAGAAGTAGGGCGAGAAGAATATGAGTGTGCTGGGGCTGCCACCGCACAGCGCCTCAGACTGGGGGCTCAGACAGCAGGAGTTTGCTGTCTCACAGTTGTGCAGGCTCCAAGTCTGAGATCGGTGTTGGCAGCGACAGTTTCTTCGGAGGCCTCTTTCCCTGCCTGTGGACGACTGTCATCTCCCTGGATCTGCACACGGTTTTCCCTCTGCCGGTGTCCTAATTTCCTCTTCATGTAAGGACACCAGACATGTTGGGTTAAGGCCCACCCTCATGACCTCATTTTAACTTCATTGCCTCTTTAAAGACTTTATCTCCAGATACAGTTGCATTCTGAGGTACCTGGGGTTTGGACTTCAACATGTGGATTTGGGAAACACAGCTCAGCCCATTTCAAGGAGGGGGAAAGCTCCTACAAGGCTTGGAGGCCCCGTCTGGGGGAGGAGGCTGATCTCAAACGTCCCCTGCACACTGTTGTCCCACACAAGCTACAGTTGGACTGTGCCTAAAATACCAGCTCAGGGGCACCTGCCCTGCAGGATGCCGCCTACTCAAGACCTCTTCTAAACTTCAGAAAATTCTGCACCTCCCCACACAGAGCCTTCAATATACAGATTATTTTACCTGCTAAAATAGAAGGCAACCTAAAGAAACATTTTAAAAGGAAATTAAAAAAACGAGCCCATCAGGGTTTTATGCCCAGGAGAGGGACAGTGCTAACCCAGCAACACATTTTTGGAAGCAGCAGGTTATGTAACATTTATGAAATCGTGTTTCCTCCTCAAGGAATGGTGCCTTTTCATTTGCAGCTATTTCCCCCTTCTCTGAACTTGAAGGTTTGCCTTCAGAGATAATGCAGCCACTCTTGAACCAGGCTGTCCTTGACGGCCACCTGCATCACCCTTTCCTCCTCTCGCCATGTCTTGCTCTGCCTTGATTTGAGTGACAGAACATTAAGAGAAATCCCCCCCCAACTACCACCACCAGTGTCCTGCTTTCAGGGCTCTCCTGGGACTTTCCCCCTGCCCACCCACTATGCGACCCTCTTTCTTTTTTGCTGTTTTTGCATTGGTGATCAGAATAGAGCTGCCACCATCACTGTGTCTGGGGCTGGTTGGATCAGTTGGTTGGTGCTTGGGAGGGGCTGGAGCCCGGTTTCAGGCTGGTCTTCTGCCTTCCCTTCCACCCACGGCCACTTTCTGAACCCTTGGGGGGCCACCTCCAACCTGCCCATCACCAACAGAAGGGGTAAGGAGATAGAAAGCTGAGAGATGAGAGAACCTTTTCAGCCTTTCTTCCCGGTCATCACGGGTGCCGTGTCTTCCACTGATGCTAACAGCTGCAACTCCCCTTTCTGTAATTTATATTTGAAAACCCTGACATGTTTTCCAACTAAACTTATATTGAATATGTCTTTGCACACTGTACACTTCTCTCCCAGAGGGTGAATCCCTCCTTGATGGAAAATCATTGGCTTAGGGTGACCCCTGCAGTTCCTTTACAGAGAACCTAGGGGCTACTCTGCCCTCCAGGGACCCACGTTGATTTTGTGTATATGAGGCAAAATAGAAAAGTCCAGCTAGATATGCTGCCTAACAGAGGTAAGAGCCCAGCTCAGGCTGATTGATCTCTTTACTTCACTCCAGAAGCAAAATGAACCAGACCCAGAAATGGATGGATCTTTTCTATTCTCAATTCTGCTCTTAGTTACTCTAGTGTGTCCTTGAGCAAGTCACTCAGGCCCTCTGTGCTGCACACTCTCACCTTTAGGATGAGGGAGAGGTCTCAGCTGAGCATGAAGAATCTTTGTTCAACCACAAATAAAACAATTCAACTCGAGTACAGGAGGCTGAACCAGAGCTGGTCACGTGAATCTTAGAGTCTGGTGTGATTGTAAATAAAGGAGTAAGAGAACGGTGATGTAAAAGTCATGGAATCTTCTAGATGGAACTCCTTTGAACACAGCCAGGGACCTGCCTGCCTCCCCCAGGCTGAGTCAGTGGTGGCTGAGGTGGGTGGCCAGGGTCCCGGCAGGGGTGCTGAGGGGTCTGAGTTTCTGGGTCACCGTGAGAGATGTGGGCACACCTCCCTCTCCACTGCCCACCAGGTGGACAGAGGCCCGCCACACTTCTCAGGGGAAGGGAGAGGAGCCACATCCTGAGGCAGAGTTCTAGTCTTCTCACCCTACTTCTTTCTTTAGTAACAATGTATCTAGCAGTGTGACAAAGGCAACAGCCACCACTGATTGACATCCAGGCAAGTGCCTTATAACACTGTGCTACATGAATTATTCATTCTTCACAAAGATACAATCATAAGTAAATGGTGTTCAGATGAGGAACTAAGGCCCAGAAGAACCAAGTGACATACCCAGGAACACTCAGGAAGGGGGAGCCAGGACTCAAACTCAAGCCCTTGCCTGTAACCCTCAGCTCTCCCCAGCTGCTCCCCCAAGAAGAGCCCATTCTTTTTGCAGGGGAGCTGGTATGCATCATGTGGGAATTGTCCAGGTGTTGACTCCTGTACCTCTGTTGGTGGCTCCCACAGCCTCCTGCACTTCCCTGGAGGCATTTTCAATTTTTTAGTATAAAATACTTGTAACACAAAACTCTGTAAGGGTATAATTCAGTGGCCTAAGAAGTACTCAGTGGTGTACAGACATCACAGTATCCATTTCTTGGACTTTGTCATCACCTTGGGGCCTTCAACTATTGCCTTTATTTAATGTCTGCCTTTGAATCTTGGCTGAAAGTTCCGTAAAATAATCCACAAGGGTTCCCCTTGCCTGTCCTGTGTCCCCTTTCTCACTCTTGTCCACTGGTCAAGAGAGGCCAGCTTAGGAGTAAGACTCCAGCAGTTTGATCTGTACTTTTACTAGATGAGCTATCTTTGAACCAGCAAGTTCCCACCCCCCCAGGTAGGAAGCCCCCAAGGGATCCTGAGAGTCCTTTTGGGGCCCTCAATCACACAGCATAGCAGTTTTGTCTGTGCAGGGATTCAGCTGACAGAGGAGCTGGAGTCTCTCTCGCAAGGGCCCTAGAAAGAGAGCTGCTGCGCACCCTCCGGAGGGAGGGATTATTTGGCATTTATGGCTTCAAAGAAGTAATTTTGGAGATCTAGCTGCGGGTTTCTTTCTCTCTTGATCCCTCGCAGCTTCACGCTCTGCGTCTTGTCACTGTGTTCTTGTTGTGGTTGGCTGTGTGGTCTGGCCCTGTGTGGGATGTGATCCTTGGGGTTGCCCCTGGCAGCACCCTGATGTCCTGGGTGCCATGAGGACAGCACCCTCTTTATATACAAGCTATTTCCGTACCTTGGTGGATGGGCGGGATTGACCATGCTCGGTCACACTGTGGTCGAATGAACTCTGTTAAATGAAGCTCTTCTGTTATATCCCCAGCCCTTGTAAATGTGGGTCTCTTTAAGAAAGTGATCATACTTTTAGTACTTAAAAATTTTGGTGTAACTATTTGAAGGCGGTAATAGTTGATTTGAGGTGCAGTGTGCTTCCAAAGGGACATGGAGCAACGACTAGACTGGGGGCTTGGCCTCAGCAGTGCTAGAATGGCCCTACTGCTTATTTTTTCTTTTCTTAAAATTATTTATATTTATTTTCTAAATATTTATTTATTTGTTTTAGCTGTACACAGTGCCTTTATTTTTATGTAATGCTGAGGATTGAACCCCGGGCCACACACATGCTAGGCCAGTGCTCTACCGCTGAGCCACAACCCCAGCCCTAGTGTTTAATTTTTCAAAATAACTTTATCAATGTATCTTATGTAGTGCTAAGGATCGAACCCAGTGCCTCACACATGCTAGGCAAGTGTTTTACCACTGAGCTACAACCCCAGCCCCATCCCTAGTGCTTATTAACACCCCCTCTATATACCACCCATGACCTAGAACTCCCCTGTCAACACTTACTTGTTGATTATAGATACTGGGTATTACCAAAACCTAGCCATGGACAAAGGATGGGGGGCCCTGTGCTCAGCTGCTTTATGCATCCTGTTGTCGTTAAACCTCGGAGTTCACTAGGAATATGTTCACTGAAATGTACACTTTCTTATTCCATTTTTACAGAGTAAGACTTGGACTCAGAGATGGCCAGTGGCTTGTCAGGGGCTGTACAACTGGCAAGAGCCAGAATGGAGAGTTTATTCTTTCCATTAAGCTATCCTACTCATTCGTGGGAGAGGACCTGAGAGACTCTAGGCAGCTTTAGGGTGGGCACTAAAAAGACTCTGTAGAAGAGAGACAGATGAGGATGCTGAACGTGCGTTTTGCCCAGATGTAAGGGGTTCAGTTGCAGGATGGACTTGAGATTCCTCAGTAAAGCTGTTGAGAGAGAACACATCAAATTAGCCCTGAGCCAGGGCTTCTGAGCAGGAACCAGCCCCCAACCCAAGTTGCTGACCTGCAGATCTAATGTGTTCCCACAGGGACTCTTAGCAACACATGTCATTTTAAATGAAGTCTGAGTTTGATAGAGCCATGTAAGATATGTCACTGCTCCTGGAGGAAAGAGCCTAGGATTTGGAGTCATGCAAGCTTGGGTTTGAAGCCCAGCTCTGCTAGTTACTAGCTATGTGGACTTAGACAAGTCACTTAAACTTTTCAACATCTGTAAGAGGTGGATCATGATTCCTAACTCCTGGGCTGCTGTGAGGGTGGAGTGAGGTGAGGATGAGGTAGGGCGGAGTGACCCTTAGGGCTGGCTGTCTAGGGCTGATGGTGGTTGTGGTTTCTGAGTCAGCAGGGGGGTCTGTCCTCTGAGCACCCCCTCTGCCTTCTGCCTCCACAGTGCTGCAGGGCGTGGACAATTCGCTGGTGGGCCTCTACAACCAGAGTTTTGCCCGGGTTATGGAGCAACGCCTGGCCCAGCTCTTCATGATGTCCCAGCAACAAGGCCGGCGATTTAAACGGGCTACCACTTTGGGAAGCTACACGGTGCAGGTAGGTGTATGTGATGCCACTGGGGTTTCCTGATAACTGTGAGGGAATGTGCTTCCTGGGACTTGGCAAATATATGTGTTCAGAGGACATCCACGCTGCCAACCAGCTGAGCCATTTACTCAACACCGTTCTGAGGTTTGGGGGGTTGAGGCTCATAAAGACCCTCCTACATTGTCAAATAACTGGGTTATGAGGGAAGGAGATCTCAGAACAAATTCTGCATACATGTAGATATTTCCGAAATGAAGTTTCATCGTCCATATCAGTCAATTAAAAAATAAAACCCACAAAACTGCAAATTGGTACAGCCAATATGGAAAGAAATATGGAGAATCTTTGGAAAACTGGGAATGGAACCACCATTTGATCCAACTATTCCACTCCTCGGTCTCTTCCCAAAGGACTTAAAAACAGCATACTACAGGGACACAGCCACATCAGTGTTTATAGCTGCACAATTCACAATAGCTAAATTGTGGAACCAACCTAGATGCCCATCAGTAGATGGCATGGATAAAGAAAATGTGGTATATATGCACAATGGAATATTACTCAGTATTAAAAGAGAATAAAATCATGGCATTTGCAGGTAAATGGATGGAGCTGGAGAATATAATGCTAAGTGAAGTTAGCCAATCCCAAAACACCAAATGCTGAATGATTTCTCTGATTTAAGGATGCTGATTCATAATATGCTGTGGGGGGTGGGAGGGATCGGAGGATTAGATGGACTATAGATAGGGCAAAGGGGAAAGGGGGAGGGAGCGGCATGGAGGGGTCAAAGGGGTTGGAAAGACAGTGGAATGCAATGGTCATCATTACCCTATGTACATGTATGAAGACATGAGTGAGGTGACTCTACTTTGTGTATAAAACCAGAGATATGAAAAACTGTGCTCTCTATGTGTAATATGAATTGTAATTCATTCTGTTGTCATATATAACAAATTTAAATTAAAAAAAAATAGAACCCACCAAACTTTCAGGGAAGACATGACCACAGAGTGATTTAGCAAGAAATGGAGCAGGCTCTAGTGTTGCTCTCACACCCTCTTACCATCAGTAAGCATGCCAGCTGGAATTTCAATAGCCAGCCACTGATCTTTACTGCAGGGATGCCCTTGGGATGCTGGAACCCACTTGCCTATGCCAGGATGGCTGGAAGTGCCTGGGCATCAGGCAGTGGTGGGAGTATAAATAGCCCAGCTCCCTCACCTCTTAGCTTGGGGAATTCTGAAATGTTTCTTTAAGATCATTTCCAGAGTTTTCCCACAGAATTAAGCTTTAGTCAGCCACTGTAGTCACAAACTCTTTTCCCCATCTGTGTATCACCTCTTCACCCTCCTGACACTTCCTTGCACCTCTCAGATAAACTAAGAGCACCCACCTCCTCTCTGGGGTCTGCTAAGGCAGTAGCCATGCCCAAGGGCAATGATTCTAAACTTCCCTAGATACCCAGTTTGCACTGGAGTAGGAGTGTCTCTAACATATTCTAACCAATCCACATATCTTGAATACTACTAACTTCACCAGTGAGAACCCATTTCTAACATTGGTTATGCTAATTAACTAAAATCTGCTGAGCATGATATCAAATTACAGAAGTGCCTCTATGTGTGGACCTCCTAATTGGTATCTAGCAGACTGCCCCTGGCATGTGACCTCGTGATTGATAATTGACCTCATCTAGCCCACATGCATAGTGTCACACAATCAGGAAAGTTTTGAAGGGAATTGCAGACGCGTCACAGTCTGCCTGCAGATCACATCCCCGTGCAATCATGAAAATTAAGGAACGCATTTTCTCTCCCTGCGTGAGTCAGCATCGTGCCCCTGACACCACGCCAGGTCCCCTTATTCACAGTTGTGAATCTGGCCCCTTGTCTTATTGGTTGCTGCTTTGATTCTGAAAATCTTTGTGGTCTGTGATGACCTCATCACAAGGTAAAGGGACAGTTAATTTCACATGCTGCGTTTGTGATTTCCCCTCTGTGGGTTCCATGTAAGCCCTATAATCCACACTTCTCCAAATGGCAGAAAGGAGGTTGAACGACTGTGCAGGGCGATTTGTATCAGCCAAAGGGGGAGAAAAGGACCACATAACAATCCTGGTATCATTTGTAAGCCTAAGAAACCTAACACATTCTGCATATCTAAAAGGGCTCCAGAGGTGTTTTCTCTCACTTTTCTCACGTGCCCAGTGCCCTTGGTCCTGTAGTTGCCCATGAAGTCAGTGGGAGGCAAGTAGGGGTTGTTTCTGCAGATCCAGCTACACAGAGGCTGCAAATTGCCCTCTGACATCACCCCCAAACCTTGCATAGAATAATTTGCTATTAACTTGAAATTGAGTGGCGTTAGTAGATATCTGAATGATCATTCACCTCTACCTGGTTGCACTAACTCCTCCACCTATCGGGAAAGGAAAAACATGCCCAAGTTTCCCTCCCAGCATTTACTCTAAATAGCTTCAATCATCCAACTCAGAGGCCTTTCTTCTGCACTCAGAGAATTTTAAAAGATGACCTTCCTTCTTGAATATGGAGATGTAGTTACCTAGAATTTAAAGGTATTTATCTAGTTCATATACTGGGAAAATTGGGTCCTAAGAAGAAACCATATAACCTGTAAACACTTTTAAATGTTTTGATTCCGTCTGTAATCAAAGTCATGCAGGTTTTAACTACCATTTAGATGCCATCCTTACCTACCAAAGATTAGTAAAATGTCCTATCCAGCATGGGTGAGGATACAGTGACATGGGCACGTCCACACAGATAACTGGTGTGAACTTTCTGGAGGCAAGGGAGTCACAGACTTCTAGATGTCTTTAACTAACTCCCAGACATTTATCTTGAGAAGGTAGAGGTGAACACAAGGATAAAAAAGTGAGGTCAATGTTTTCCAGAGAGTATCCAGAAAATGGCTTATAAGCTAAATGGGAGCAGAGGGGCTCATTAGCCAGATTGGTTTGGGCAAGACTGCAAGACTGCATCTTATAACTCCTTCTTGAAGATTCTCAAAGTATATTTGCATTCCCAAACTCTTAAAAAAAAAGGAATCTCTTTAATCTCCTTGATCAGTTCAGCATACTGATTTCCAAATTTGAAATGTCAGTAAAACCCTTATTTTGTATAATATCTGTTACACCATTTTATTATGAACTCTTTTTCAAACTCACAGCGGAAGTTAAAAAACTTAAACAGTGAACACTCCTATACTCATTATAGAGGTTCTATGATTAACCTTAGACTGCTTCCATTTTATATTTGATAAAATATATCATTTCCATATACTTCCACGTGCTTTTCACAACACACACATTTCTATAAATCCTAATCACAGATTGCTTTTGAAGTTCTTGCATTTCATATATATGGAATTGTATAGTGTATTACTCTTGTATAAAACTTTTTAAACTGAATATTATATAGTGTTTTTGAGATTCACTCATGTTGCATCATTCAGTAATTTATTCATTTTTACTGCTGAATAACATTCTTTTGTGTGAATGTAATACCATCTGCTTATCTGTTCTTTTATTGATGGATACCTGGTCTTTTTCTAGTTTGTAGCTATTAAATGAGGTTACTGCTAACGTTCTTCTGCACATGCTGTTGTGGTCACACACTTTCATTTCACTTGAGTTAATGGGAGTAGAATTCCTGGTTCATAAGCCTTGGTATGCATTAGTCCTATAAGAAACTACTAGACCTTTTTCCAAATTGTGGTACCATTTTACACTCCTGCCAACCAGGCCTGGAGGTCCAGCTGCTTCATATGCTCATCAACACTTGGTATTGCCAGTCCTTAGTTTAGCCATCCTGGTGGGGGACAGTAGTGTTTCATAATTTCAATTTTAATTTATCCATTGAGCATTTTATGTGCTTATTGGGTATTCAGATATCTTCCTTTGAGAAGTATCAGATCAGATGTTTTGCTCATTTTTATTGGGCTGTATTAATGTCTATTTTTGAATTCTTGTATAGAGCCTATGTTCAAAACAATGTAAAAAATATCAGAGTTTAAAGTATACTAATGAAAAGAAGTAAGAACCCAATGGGTCAGATCATTACTCTTCCTTACTCCGGAAGGGTTTTATATGTCTTTGATTATACCATCTTCCCTCCTATTGAAGTTAAGCATGATTCTAGATTCCATATTAAATCATTCCTATATTTCCTATGTGAATATTACCATCCATGTATGTATCCTTAAATAGTGTATCATGTGGTTTTCCTGTTTTTAATTTTATGTTCTGTGATTTGTCATTGTCACCCAATATCAGGCTTCTATATTCATCTGCATTGATGCCAATAGCCATTCATTCATTTTCACTGATCTACAGTATTTCATTATGTTGCCGTACCACAACTCATTTATCTCATCTACTAGTGATTTTTTAATTTTTGGGGTGTTCACTATTATGATCAAAGCTGCTCTGAGCATTTTGTAATATCTCTTAATACTTTACAAAATTCAACACATATAGTATATACTTTGGAAAATACTATGCTTCAGTTTAATGTTTATTAGTTGTTACTTATCAGAGCAAAAGTTAATAACCTAAATGTGCACTAATAAATGGTTAGTTAAGTTTATCAGGCATGCATAAAGTAGAAAATTATACAGGTATTAAAATTCATGTTTTTGTACTTATGATTATCAATTGTTAATTACATGAATGAAAAAGTAATAACTATCTAAATACATAGTAATAAGGGATTTGTTAAATACGTTTATGAGTTAGGCATTTGGGATGCCATGCAGAAATAAACATTTAAGCTTTTTAAATATTTCATGTCACTTAATGATGGAAGTAAAAACAGTGAGACATGATATCACATAGGGAGTATGATAAATAATTTTGTAAAATAACACAGAAAAGGTCTGTGTGGAAATAAAGACTAGAAGCAAATACTCCAAAGTGATCACAGCAATTAGTTGGTAGAGGAGGGATTATAGATCATTTTTATTACACTTGTTGATGCTTTCTCCGTATTTTCAAATTTTCCTGTACTGAGTATGCATCACTTTAATAGTAAAGAAAACCAAAATACATTATTTTAGAAAAGGAATTTAGTGTTTTCAAGAATTGCTTTTATCGAAGATCGTCTGAAATGCAGATCTATAGGTCATTTTTTTTTTTTTTCCCTTTCTGGCAATTGCAGGTATTTGAAATTAAAACTCTTGTCTGAGAACAATCCAGCGTGCCCTGAATTAGTGTGGAGGCCTACTTTCTAATGAGGCCAGAGCTCTGTGGGGGCTGGGAAACATCACTATCGCATGTTTTCATCTCCAGCTTCAGACTGTTCTTTCCAGATGTTTACATCTTCCTTCTCCTCCTAGTCTCCCACTCCCGCGTTAGCAGCTTCCTGAGGCGCTGGCTGTAGGGAGGTAACAGAGGTGGCTGTCCGACATGTACGGTGTGGGGCCACGCAACCTGCTGACCGCCTGGGGGCCCGCAGGATCCTTGCGAGATGCCCTGTAAACACGTGGCCTCTCTTTCTCTGAAAGATGGTAAAGATGCAGCGTGTGCCAGGACCGAAGGACCCAGCAGAGCTGACTTACTACACCCTGTACAACGGGAAGCCACTGCTGGGGACCGCAGCTGCCAAGATCCTGAGCACCATTGACTCCCAAAGGATGGCCTTGACCCTGCATCACGTCGTCCTTCTGCAAGCTGACCGTAAGGGGACTGTCCTCTCATTCAGTGTTTTTAATGCTGTTCAGTGTTTTCTGTGAGTCAAAGTGATTCTCAAAACTCATTTTAATGGTGTCAGAGCTAAACGTATTTCTATTCTGGAAGGTTCTGATGTGCATGCATGTGGGGTGTGTGTGTGTGTGTGTGTGTGTGTGTGTGTGTGTGTGTGCAAGGGGGTGCTAGGGATCCATCCCAGTGCCTCGCACATGCTAGTGCTGCCACTGAACCACACCCCCATCCCTCTTCTGGAAGGTTCTTAAATCAATCAGCTATATTTACCGTGTTGTTTGAAGCAAAAGGTTTTGGGTAAGGGACGTGTTTTGTAATATCCAAGTGATGGTAATGATATCTCTCTGCCCCCAAGTGCTACTTACTCTTCCTCCACAGTATAATATAGCGAACAGCTTTGAAAAATTACTACCACTGAGATTATGTGTGTGTGCTGGAGGAATTAAAGATGGTTTTACTCAACACACATTTATAGAGTCCTGCATGAACTGAGCTGAGTGCTGGAGGACATACAGAAATGGGCAAGACCTGTTCCTGCCTTTGAGGAGCCGGGGAGTTAATGCAGGTACAGAGATGTCTAACGCAGGACAGGGCCTGGACGAGGCAGTGTGACATGGGGGTCAACAGAGGGAGGGTTGGCTTTGAAGGGGCATCCGAAATTAAGCAACAGAGAAAAGAATAAAACAATAGCCACCTCTTTGAGCCCCCTCCCTGTGGCAGCTACTCTGCTAATCACCTAGATTTTCTTGCCTTCTACTCTCACTGGGGCAATGTTTATTCAGCAGCAAAGGAGAGGAAAGGGAGACTCAGAAAAGCAAAATAACCTGCTCAGCATCACAGAACCGGGACTTAGGTACCCAATATATGGATCTGGATCGGTCTGACTTCAAGCCTGTGTTCTTAACTGTACTGCAGTCTGAGAGCTCGGCAGAGGGAGAGGAGGGGCTGTGTATTCCAAAGGGAGAATACCGGGAGCAGAAGAATGCAGAGGAGAAGTACCAGCTGAACTCGAAACACAAGGAATTCAGATGGCCTGGGGGAGGGGGAGGAACGGGTGGGGGACTCAATGGATTTGGGAAGGTGTATTGATTGGAAAACTCAGGCCTTGAATAGCAGAGGAGGGAGATGGTATGTAATATACCGGGCTGTGTGGAGCTATTGAAAGTTTCTGAGCAGGGAAGTAATATCCTTGGAACTACTTATGGAGGTTAATTGGCCAGCAGTGTCCAGGATGGGAGAAGATAGGAGGTGGCAGCAGGTGGCAGGACCAGTGAGGAGGTTCCCTGGTGTCTTAGGCACTGGGGACCCAAACAAGTGCTGTAATGAAGCGGGGGGAGGTAGGAAGGCGAGAGATTGCATGTGGCAGAAATCTTAGTGCTTGGCTGCGCTGAGCATGGGAGGACATGGAAGGTCATCTCCCACGGGTCCTAGCCGGTGTCCATGCTCCTCGAGGACTGGGCATCTGGCTCATTATTTCCCTCTCCTCCTCATCTCCTTCCTTCATCGGGGATGGCTTTTGCTTCCAGGGGGATGGTGCTATCCAAGGTTGTCACGCTTGGCCAGAATAATCCTCAAGACACTCCTTCGTGTAGGAATGAGGATGGTCGCTCTGCAGTCTGGTTTTTGAAATGACATTTTAAACCAAGACTTTTTCTTCCTTTGCACTTCTCCCCTTCCTTTTCGTGGGCTCCCTCTTCATCTCTGGTCAACTACCTGCTTTCTCAATTTTGCTGCACCCCCTGTGTGGATTCCCAGGCTCTGCTTGCAACTCTTTCTCTCTCTCTAGGTGGAGAATAAACCATAGAGAACAGGTGCAAAAGCCATTTCAGGTGCCAGGAGACAGGTGAAGGTGCTAGAAGTGGAGACTCCAAGAAGTGGATGGATTTGAAAGGTGGGGGACAGAGCTGGTGGGACAGGGTAGTGGATTCCCTGGGAGGCAGCAGGAGGAGGTGGGGATCAGAGGACTTCAGGGTGACTCCTAGTGTTGACTTGAGCATGTGTTGTGAGGCTGTTTGGCCAGATGCAAAAGGTGTGGGATAGAGAGGCTCAGCAGGACTGGAGTGGGAATGGGAGAGATGGAACCGAGAGTTTGGTTTTAGATATGTTAGGTTTGAGATGCCTACTAGACACCGCCTGGCGCTCAGGAGAGGTGAACGTGGGAGTCCTCAACATACAGGCGACATTGGGAGCTAAGGGAGCAGGTGAGGGTAACCAGAAGAGTCTAGCTAGAGAGAAAGGGATGAAACTTGATCTTGTGGAGTCTGCGTGTGGAAGAGTGGCCAGGGGCTGGGAGACACCCAGGAAAGACGGTTTCAGAATGCAAGCCAAGAAAGTGACTCTCACAGAAGCGGGGTGGGGTGCTTGTCCATTTACATCCTCTAGAGGCAAGGCACAATGAAGAACTGTTGGTGATCTTGGCAGGAGTGGTGACCAGAATGAGGCTGGCCCAGGAGGACTGTGATGGGGAAGTAGTGACTGCAAAGGGGGAAACGAACGAGGCGATTGTTGAAGGGGCACCTGGGAAATGCTGGCGTGAGTTTGGATGTTAGTAGGGGTGCTGCAATAGAGAGGGAGGTTTTGACAATGCAGGAGAGAGAGAGGAGGGTTGAACCAGCAAAGTCCTTGAGTGGATGAGGAGCTGGGATCTAGCTCATTGGTAGAGGGGTCCGCAGGGGCAGCTCATCCTTTTGTAAAGAGAGAGAGCGCAGAGTACGAGGGTATGTTTGGTAATGGAAGCCTGGGGACATGTTCTCTGATCATTTCTGCTCTCTTGGGGCTGAATGGAGTTGGTGGCCGAGGCGGAGGGAGGTTGTGTGGGGCACCTGAGCAGGGGTGGCAGAGCAAGCTGGCCAGCACCATGCCATAGGTCTCCAGGACACCTCTCCTCGTCGCGCCTGCTATGTCCAGACAAGTTCTTCTATTCTTTCAAAATCCTGAACCGTTCAAAGCTCCTCACTATGGTCATCCCTAGACATCCTCCCCCTAGGAGCCCCATCACTCACTGGACATTTTCTCACCTGGCCCATTGTCTCTTCCTGTCCATCACTTCTTCGGTCCCAGTCCATCTACTCCTTTAGCCTGTGGGTTCTGAGACCTCCTCATTTCTGCTCTGGGCCCCTGGACATGGAAGAGAAGAAGAACTGGCCTCATCAAAGGCAAGAGGTGAATATGTGTCCAGGAAGAAGCTGCGGCTCAGGGGACTTTGCTGATGACAATTGATGCAGACAGTGGAAGGAGCTAAGAGCAGGGGTTGGAGAGGGAGGGCATATCGGGTTAGATGCAGGGAGCCTTTTGGAAGCAAGCCCGGGTCAGGAGGAGGCTGACTGTGGCTCAGGTTTCAGCCCCCGCCTGCCTAGCTCCAGGCCGCTTCCCTTTTACTGCTGCTCCTCTGTCCCCTTCAAACCCACTCAGTCCTCTCAGCTCCCTTCTCCGGTAACTTGAGAGTCCACGTCCTTTTCTCCATTTCCTCATTCGTCCTGCTCAGCCTGTGGCAGCAGCTTCCTGAGCAACAGCCTGTCACTGTCCTGGGCATGCACCTTCCATGCCGCCATTACAGTCATTGTGCTACGACATGGATTACGATCTTGTATCTCCTCCATTCCCAAACAGTGCCTGTCTATCCTTCCCAGCAGGGAACCCAAACTCCTTCAGAAGGGTCTTCACAGCAGGTACTCTAGTGCTCAGGTCTCCTCCCCACCTGCTGTCGGGCTCCTTATCCAGACACTCGTCTCCCTTCTCCGTATCTAACGTTTCGGCCACGTGTGGATATCTCTTGTCACATTCCCTGCCCCATGAAGCCTCCCTGACCTGGAGGCATAGTGTCCATCTCCCTCAGTCCCAGGGCCTCCCACAGCCTTCTCACTCAGCCAAGTTGTTTTCCACCTGATCCCTCTTGAGTTCTTTAAAAGCAGATTCCACACTACATCCATCTTGGCCTATCCAGCCCAGTTACTGCCTGGCTTTGTTTGGGGGAGGTAAAGGCACCAACCTTCATTAACCGCTCTGCAGGGTTCTAAGATAGACCTGTGGTTATGAGACTCTGGCAGAGGGTGGAGTGCAGAGCCTCTGAGGCCAGGCTGTGCTGTGTGTATAGATTTGAGTTAGGATTGGAATGCCCCCAGAATGTAGGTGCTTGGGGAAGGAGCAGATGAGGAAGAAAATGGGTCCAATAAAAAAGAGGGACAGACATTTTTTAAAATCCTGCCTTCTCATGGATTTGAAATCGGCCTCCAATGTTAATCTGAGATCAGGTCTCTGAATAGAGGGTCCCAGTGTTGAACGTTTTGTCCCACGGAAGGGAGAAGGGTTAGCATCCTAAATTGCTAGTCCCAGGGTCAAGACTGGAGCTGGTGATGCCCACTTGAGCCTCACCACCTCTGGAGAGGAGGTGGCATTTGACATCTTAGGAAGCAGCTGATTTCCCAGGGGCAGGCTAATATCGGCTCCATGTACAGGATCTTCAAGAGACCACCTGAAGGGAGAGAGGGAGGAAGGGAGCGGTCCTGAGGATACCTGGGGAACAGGTTCCAGGCAGAGGAGGAGGATTTGAGGCTCAGCGAGGAGGTCACTGCGAGGCAGAGTGGTATGATGAGGTTTGAGGCACAGATGGGGCCACGATCACCAGGCTCACAGGTTGGACCCCCAAGTAGGATGAGATGCCACTGGAAATGTTGGGCAGGACAACGCCATGGGCTGAGCACTGGTCACCAGGCTGAGCACTGGTCACCGGGCAGGTCTCCCCAGACTTGAATGGCGACAGGAATCAGCTGGAAATAGTTTTGAGTGGATTCTTCCTCCTTTCAACGGTTGAAAGAATAGTTTATTCTGTGCTTAGATTATTTAGACTCTTTGGCTTCATTCCTTCTGACAAATACTGTGTGTGTGTGTGTGTGTGTGTGTGTGTGCTCACACTTCCGTTCATGTGTGTTAACTCAGAACCGACTTAAACTATTTGTTTCAGATAAATGACTTCTCATCAATGTGTCCAGCCTCCCTGGGCTCAGTTTCCTCACCTGCAAACGGGAATAAGAAGAGCTCACAGGCCAAGAACCTGTCCCTGTGCCCAGGCGTTCAGAACACAGTGTCTCATTTCCCTTTCTGTCCTCTCCTGGAATTCTTGCCGATTAAATAACCACTGTTCCTTTTCACCTCAGTACATGTCTTTGTACTTTTAGATCATGTGCCAATGAATATATTGGGTTTGGATGACTTCAGTTGACCTAACTTTAATATCATTTTGACTGTTAAATGAATTTATTAATGCACATAAGACAAATCTATTCTTTCCCCCACTGAAATAGAGGTGAAGGAATTTTACATATTGCACCAAGAAAAATGGCATCCACCAAGACAGTAAAACTGAGTAAGATCAGAGCATGCAAATATTTCATTCTTGTGAATGGAAAAAAAAATATATATATAATATTATATTTTGTATATATATATTCCATTCCATGTAGATACATGCTTGTTTATTTGGGGTATATACTATACATTTTTCTCTATCAGGATAGAACAGCCTAGCCAAAAGAAGCATATTGATATTTTTCACAGAAGCTCTAAGCTTTAAAAAATGTTAATGGCACAAAACTCACATATAAATACTGAATTGCTAAAAGCAGTAGCAATTAAGTGTGTAATGTCAACAGAAGCACATTATCTAATGAGCTGTTTTCAGAAGTTAATAATGTGATTAATCACTGATTGATTAAAAACTGTAGAAGAAGTTCTTTGGTGCTAATAGTAGTTGAAGCCCAAGGACAGCCAGATGACAGGCAGAGCCTGGATAACAAGGGGTCTGCAGAAAATCAGGAGGTGGGTGAACTCAGAGAGGAAGGCTGGTGGGTTCCTCAGACAGGCCTTCCCCACGTGTTGCTTGCCAGGGGCGTTTTTATATTCCAGGGTCTAGTAGCCTTCGGAGTTGAGGAGGGTAAGAAGGAACAGCTCATGCTAACCAGACTTTACTAGAAATGAATACACAAAGTAGAGTTAAAATATAGGCTATAACTACAACTACCACAGAGATGGGACTTCTCCTTCTAACTTGCTGATACTATGTCTAGTTAGAAAGCCTGTTGGGTGGTACCCAGGGACAGCATCACCAAGCTGAATAGCCCGTGGCAGCCATCTTTGCCACTAGGATAGACCTGCCATGGGCCAGCTCAGCCACATCTGCCATGGGACACATCCCCAGCATGAACAAGTCCTTGCCTGCCCTTCAGTTCTTTCTCAGGATTCCTGCAGACCCCACTCCCTTCCGTTAATGTGCCCTGCATGCTGTTACTTTCTTTTTTTTTTTTTTTGGTACTAGGGATGAACTCAGGGGCACTTGACCACTGAGCCACATCCCCAGCCCTATTTTGTATTTTCATTTAGAGTGAGGGTCTCACTGAGTTGCTTAGTACCTCACAGTTGCTGAGACTGGCTTTGAACTAGTGATCTTCCTGCCTCAGCTTCCCCGGCTGCTGGGATTACAGGCATGAAACACCATGCTTGGCTACTGTAGACTGTTACTTTCTGTTAAAGTTACTGCTTTCTTTACCTCAGTTCTGAAAACATATTAGTCTTTTTGATTGGACTGAAGTGTTTTCCGAGAATCCCCATCAGTGATCCTGGGTGAGACTCCTTCATCTCCTGTTTCTATCATTTTCCTAACACAATTTACCAAAAAATTGGAAGAATTATCAGTGAACACCCATGTACCTGCCACTTGGAATCCATAATTAGCATTTTACTATATTTTTATCATAGACTGGTTTATCTATTCCTCCATCCATCCATCTATGTATTTGGGGGATGTATTTTTTTTAAGGGGGTTGTATTTCCAAGTGAGTTCCAAACATGAGTGGACTTCAGTCCACTTCAACATGCATATCATTGATTAAAGATCAATATTCATTTGTGACTTGCTTTAAGGAAAAATTTATATACTGTGAAATGTATGTGTCTTAAAGTGCATTACTTGATGAGTTTGGACAAACACATACAGCGGTGTGACCCAAATCGCTCTCATGTTACAGAAAACCATCACCCTGCAGCCCTTCCCAGGTTGATTCATTCCAGCCCACCCCCATAAAGACACCTGCTGCTCTCAGCACTTTGTCCCTGCTGACAAGCACTCTGCAGGACAGCCTGATCCTTTTCATCCGATTGAGCCATTCCCAAGTTTTCTAGATAGCCATTCAAGGGGAGATTCATCTGTTCATGTTATATTTTATTCATTGCTCATTCAGATTCAATATTTAGAGTCATCTCTTGGTGGCTTTTTAAAAAAAATATATTTTTAGTTGTAGATGAACACAATATCTTTATTTTTAAAATTTATTTATTTTTTAAATGGAGCTGAGGATCAAGCCCAGTGTCTCACACGTGCTAGGCAAGCACTCAACACTGAGCCATAACTCCAGCCCCTCTTGGTGACTTTTGCCTTCTGTCTCCAACACACATTTCTAATCCTCAGGTTTCTTTTTACTTCTTCCTTTTTGACCCTTAGACATGACCACTGAGGAAAACTGATACTGATCATATTTTTTCTCCCTTCTTTAATAATAGTAGAAGCTAGAATTTATTGCATACCTCCTAGGGAGCACAAGAACACATCACACTAACCCGTTTTACAGATGAGGAAACTGAGACTCAGAAGACTTGAGTCACTTGACCAAGGTCACACAGCTATAGCTGCAGAAGCAGAGGCTTTCTGACCTTGAACCCTCTTAACCTCTGCCTCCTCCCATCTCCTGACTTGGGGCTGGAGGGATTTGTGTCTGGGATCCCCTCTCCCAGTGCTCCTTGTCATGTGCTTCCCGCTGGCTCTCCCCCACAGCTGTGGTGAAGAACCCCCCTAACAACCTGTGGATCATTGCGGCAGTGCTGGCGCCCATCGCCGTGGTCACGGTCATCATCATCATCATCACTGCTGTGCTCTGCAGGAAGAACAAGAACGACTTCAAGCCAGACACTATGATAAACCTGCCTCAGAGGGCAAAGGTATGTGGAGGCAGTGGGGAGAGGGCAGGAGCCCCAGCCTGCCGAGGCTCTGCCTACCTTTCCCTCTTGGCTTTTGTGGCCACTGCAAGTGTCCTCAGAGCCACTGTTATAGTCTTTATTTATTTTTAAAATATTACTTAAACATTTTTTTTTTTTTTTGGTACTGGGGATTGAACCCAGGGGTGCTTTACCACTGAGCTACATCCCCAACCCTTTTTCATTTTTCATTTTGAGATAGGGTCTCACGAATTAGCTTAGGGCCTTGCTAAGTTACTGAGGCTGGCTTTGAACATGTGATCTTTCTCCCAGCCTCCCCAGTTGCTTGAATTACAGAACTGTGCCACTGTGCCTGGTTATCGTCCTCATTTTGAAGGAGATCCTTTATTTCATAATCAGGACAGGATAACTAATCTTTATCTGATGCTCACTCTTTGCCACAAATACATCCTTGTTTACAGATAGCAATTCTCTAATCCTCACAGTGTCCCTTGGAGGGAGGACCATTATTTTACAGACAAGGAAACTGAGGCACAGAAAACTAGGAACCAGAGAGACCGGAAAGGGCTTTAGAGATCATTTAATCAGATTCCCTCCTTTTACATGTGAAACGCAATTCCTTCAATGGTTTGTAGAATCAAGTGTGCTGTGGTCTGAATATTTGTGTTTCTCATATTCACACGATGAAATCCAGCCTCTAATGTCTTGGTGCCAGTAGATGGACCTTCAGGAGGTGATTAGGTCATGAAGGTGGAGCCCCTAGGAATTAGATTAGCACCCTTGTAAAAGAAGTCCTAGAGCTCTCCCCTGCCTTTGCTATCCTATGAGGAATCAAGAATTGGGCTTCTGCAGCCTGCTAGAGGGCCCTTGCCAGAGTCCAGCCATGCTATCCCCTTATCCTGGAGTTCCAGCTTCTAGAACTGTGAGAAAGAAGTGTCTGTCATATATAAGCTCATTCTTGGGGGCACGTCAACTCTCAAATTGTTCCTTGTTCTGTCCACTGGAGTGACTTCTTCTCTTCAGTGGCTGCCATGATGGACAAGGAACATGGCCAGTGATGGGTGCCCATCAAACACCAGTGCCAAGGCTCTCCTGACACCTGGCCTGGAGGGCCATCCCCTCTCTGTCCTCTGCATATCTTTGCGAGTCCACATCTGGTGACTGAGAGGGGGCTGGACTGCAGGCTGATTTTCTAGTCACCTAGCTGCCTCTGTGAGATTCTCTGAGGGAAATAGCCTAACTGTAACACCCAGTGCTTAAATAATGTCTTACAATTTGCTGGCTCTTCTAGGTCTCTCACCCCATTTGTTCCTCACAGCAGCCCTGTGAGGTAGGTCACAGTCAGGGCAGGTTTTATGATCCTCGTTTAACTGCCAAGAAACCCAAGGGAAAGAAAGACGTTGGGATTGGGCCAAAGTCGTACAGCTAATGGCGGAGGGGTGACTGGAGCCCTCATCTGCGTCTCTGAGCTCTTTCTCCATTACATACCTACCTGAACCCTGATATTGGCAGTGGGTATCAGCTGCCTGCTCTGAACCTCCGAGTTTGGTCTGTATGAAAATGGCAAATTACCCCTCGTGCTTCACATCCTTTGGAATGGAAGTGGGTCATGGTGACTGTCCTTGCTGGGGGTCACACATGCATTGATTTTTTTCTTCCCGGTCACACCTCACTTCAGCAAATCAAGTTTTTTTTTTTTTTTTTTTTTTTTTTTTTGTTTCCTAAACCCATACACCTGTTGCGAAGCTGCAGCTTGATTAGACACTTTTCCACTGAAGAGCTTAACCCCAAAGAATATTGTTCTGCTTCTGTTGATGCAGAAGCACCTGTTTGCCAGACACCACAGGATGTTGGGAAGGAGGGTACCAACTGTTCCAAGAAGAAGGATTTCACTTCATCTTAGCTGGGTTACAACGTGAGCCTTTCAGACGTAACAGTAATTACCAGACTCTAATTGCAGCTGGGTCCAGGAGTGTAAAACATGCCACGTCGGGGTTGGAAGTGGCATCTTTGTGTTGCAGATTAAATCAAAACCTTATTCATCTGCCAAGATGAGTTGGGCAACACACGATTGCAGCGTACCTTCTGGCTTGGAAGCTCTCTGGAACTGGGACAGATGACTGTGGCTTTCCACGGCTCCTCTGGTGTGCATGTCCCGTGCTCCGTGCTTCCTAAGATACCTGGCTGATGTCAAACACCAAGCCAATTTGTGTCCCTGGAGCTGATTGCTTTCTCTTGTGTTTGATACTGCTGAAGGTCTTCTCCCTCGACAAGGCTGGGTGAAGCACTTAAGATTTCCAAAGCCCCTTTATCATGGAAAGCAGCAGAGTGGAACTGCTTCTGTCTCACTGCAGTGCTGCTGTGGCAAGCAAGGGACACTGCGGTGTTTAAGAGAGCAGAGAGTGGCTGCACCGCTCCTCACAACTGCGCGCGCATGTGTGTGAGCAGAATTCAACAATGCCAAGGGACAAGGCAGAATGAGAAAGTTAGCCTTTGCCACCAATCCGTAGGTTAGGGGGATGGCCCCCCCGGGACATCGTTGCGTCTTTAGCATGCAGGATGCCGTGACAGAGAAGTCCTGGGGACTCCTCCTGAGACTCAGTAATAAACTTAACATGCTAAGCAGAGGAGGTGAGTGTGGCTTTCCTGGGAGCTGAGGCCAGTGCGTGGATCCTGCATCCTTCTTCAAAGACAAGGTACTTAGACATCCCTTGGTCACCATGCTACCAGCTGGGCTTCTGCAGGAGGAATGTTGAGAAAATGGTAAATGTGAGTGGGCCAGGTGTCATGATGTCTGCTACCTCAACTTCCTCCTGGTTCTCTGTATCCTTTGTCATTGGATTGACAACCTCCCCCACCCCCCGCCAAACCCATTTTCCTCCTTATATAATTAAAGAGAACATTGCTCCCTGGAAAAGATATCCTTGGGAGAAAGTAGTTAGGGCCATTTCTGGTGCAGGATGGAGCTCAGAGGGCTGACAATGGTTGCCATGAATTTGTGCTTGGGACAGAACATTCACCTCCTAAGTCAACTGATTCCTCTTTTTTACATACTACCTGTATGAATGCAGGGAAGTTACTTAACCTCTTTGTGCCTTGATTTTCCCATCTGTAAAATGGGGATGGTAACAATATTCATGGATAGGTTGCTGTAAGGAGTGAGTTAATATATGTAAATTGCTTTGCGCTACGCTTGGTACATAATAAATATTTCATATAAGTTGGCTTTCATTGTCGCACATGCTTTTTTTCTTAAAGGTCTTGGTAATATGTCTGCCTTTGAAATCATTGGAGATTATTTTTATTTGCCAGTTTTATAAAACTCATTGCATTAACTACATATACTTCATGATGTTGTATTACTGAGGTTGGGAGTTACTAGCGTGTGCCCAAAGGGCAATTAATTAATCTTAGGGAATGTTCAAGTTGAAGGTTGGAAGACCATTACCCTGGGAGTCAGAAAGTGAGGAAAGAGTCTTCATTTTTTTCACCACTTACCTGTGTGATCTTGGGAAAATGACTGAATCTCTCTGAACTTTTGTATTCTTGTTGGGAAAATTAAGACTGTGACATTTGTCCTGCTTGCCTCATGGGTTCATTGTGAGGATAAAATGAGGTATCAGTGTTTTGTGTGCTGAAAATATTGGACATAGGTAAGAATTACTATGATGAACCTAATAATAATGACCACCTTTTAAGTTGTTGTTCCCTACTGTCCCTCTTCCACACACCTGTCATCGAACTAGTCACCTGAAGTATCCAGTGAAGGGCAAGGGGCCAGATCCAAAGAGAGTTGGGAGAGTGGGGAGATAGGACCATAGCCTGCTCTCTCCATCACCAGATTCTTGGAAAGTCTTAGCTGTTGGAAGCTAAGCTAAGGCTAAGCTAAGCTAAGGTCTCCCAGACCAACCAGAAGTACAGCAGAAGCTGCTCAACCAAGAAGGGAGGGAGGAGCCCTGGGATGAATCATCAAGCAATGGGTAGATGTCCTGTCACTGGGTCACATAGGTTCAAGTGCTGGCTGTATTACAGAGCAGCTGTCTGAGCTTCACCCCTCTAAACCTCAGCTTCTTCATCTGTAAAATGGAGACTCAATAATACTTACCTTTTAAAATTATATTGAGAATGCAATGACACAATTTATGTGATTTATGTGATGTGGCCACTCCTGGACCAGTAATATTAAATGGGGCTGAAATCATGAGCTTCTTGGGGTGAGGAATCAGTCACTATTATCTTTATGTCTCCATCCCCAAGCAGAATCTCTGACACAAACCAGTGTTGTTGGACCAAAGGTGAACAGGACCATGGGGGGAGGGGAGGCAGAAAAGGGACCAACAGAAGATGAGGCGGGGCAGGTGCATTTGGCCAAAATGTGAAGGCCTTGAATGCCTTGCCAAAGAGCTTGGGGGACATGAAACATTTTTATCGAACGAGTGACGTGAACAGATGTGGTTTTAAGGTAGCCTTGGAGGCTTGTCAAGGGTGACTCTGGAAAGGAGTCAAATGGAAACCACAAGGTTGAGGCCAGAGACAGTGAAACAGCTTCCAGAAACATCCAGAAGTTGAGTCCGAGTAAGCAATTGGTTGTGGGAGGAGCAGGTGATTTGGTATTCTAGGGACTTCATCAAGGCACCCAAAGGCTGCTTTGGTTCTGTTTCCTATAGCACCCAGAAAGGGGAGGGAGGAGGAGGAGGACATAGTCTTCCCTTAGCAAATACTATTTCAGAAACTCAATCCCTGGTCCTGGCATCCAAGTGCCACTGGTCACGCAGGGGTTAGAGAGAGTGTGTCTCAGAGAGGGGGACCACATATCCCAGAGTGAGTTCCCCAGGGAATTGGGGAGACTGTCCCTGGCAAAGCGATAGGCAGCCTCTGTCTTTTCCGTAGAGATTCTGTACCTGGGAAGAACTAAAACAGATTCTGATTTTGCAAGACAGAGTAATGACGGGGATTTGAGTTAACTCTGGTTCATCAGAAAGCTAAGTTGGGCCCTATCCCATGCATGTGGCTGCCTGTCTTCTCTCAGTCTTTGCTGGATGCAGCAGGAAAACTCCATCCTGTTCTGGGGTGTAGTAGTGAGGCTTGACAGGTTGGCCACAGTGCTAGACTGTGGATTGTTAAATATGGTGCGCTTCTTAGCCAAGTTAGCTGCCAAAGGAGGAACTTCTGGTCAGATCAAGGTCTGATAGACTCTAGTAGGGGTTGACTTTCATCTCAGATTTTCTGGAAGAGAATGGCTAAAGTCCATTTCACCTGGGCTATAACTATTAGGAAGGTAGACAGTCATAACTAACACCAATAATTGAGCACTTTGTATGTGCCAGGCTCTTAGCTAAATGATGAACTTGAATGACTTAATCCTCATGGAATGGGGATTATTATATCCATGTTACAGGTGAAGAAACTGATGCCAAAGAATGTCAGTCACTTACCTGAGGTCACACAGCTAATGAGTAGCCACTGAACCAAGGATCTGAACCCAGGTAGCCTGCTTTTGGACCTGCCACTCAACATCACACTGTCCCATTTAGAATCTGTACTGTACTGCATTGGGGTAAAAAATGGAGTAAAGATGCTATAGGAATTGTTTAAACATTCCTCCTGATTTTTCACTACCCTACTATTAGCTGCTTGTTGGATTTTGCCCTCAACCGTCTTATTCACTTGGAATTTCAGATACCGTACCATAAAAGCCTTGCTAATTTCCCAGGGATGAATTATAGCACAGACAGCCAGTCTGCTCAAGGGAGGAGTCTGGATTAAAGAGTGATGCCCTCGGTTCCATGTCATTATTAATGACTGCTATATC
Source organism: Tamias sibiricus (assembly GCA_025594165.1). Classification (NCBI taxonomy): domain Eukaryota; kingdom Metazoa; phylum Chordata; class Mammalia; order Rodentia; family Sciuridae; genus Tamias; species Tamias sibiricus. Next base: position 37,531,234 of record CM046657.1, on the reverse strand, counting down.
ACATGTGGTACCATATTTCCCTGTTTTCGGATCTGCATTCCACTTTGATACTCAGGGATGGTGGAAGCAAATCACATAAAATCGCCTTCATTTTTCACATGAGAAAATGGAAGTTCAGAACTCAAAAGACTTGGAAAAGTCATGCACTTGCTATTACACAATAAAGTTGTATGGGAGTAGAGTTCAAGGGGAGTCAAATACTTTGAGGCAGGAGATGATATAGGATATGGAATATCTTAATATATCAATTAACAACTGTTTACAATTATCAGCATCCATTGACTTAAAATGAATGGTCTAATGCCAGTGACTTGGGAGGCAGGATTGCAGTTTGAGGCCAGCCTCAGCAACGTAACAAGGCCCTGAGCAATTTAGTGAGATCCTATCTCAAAATAAAAAATAAAGGGGGGAGGAGGAGATGTAGCTCCTGGGTAAAGTGCCCTTGGGTTCAATCCCAAGTTTTTTTTTTTTTTTTTTTTTTTTTTTAATGGTCTAAAGTCCTGGAAGAAGTTTATTCTCATTCTTATATACCTATTTGCATCTTGTTTACACTTTTCCTTTTTCTGAGCAAGTCTTATCTGTAGAGATGCTGTACCTGCAAAGAACTAAAGCAGATTCTGATTTGCAAGACAGAAGTAATGATGGGGATTTGAGAGAACGCTTGTTCATCAGAAAGCTGAGTTAGGCCCCATCACATGCATGTAACTGCCTGTCTGGAGAATTTTCTCTAGAAATATGACAAATCTTTGTCCTCTTTGCAGCCTGTACAAGGCTTTGACTATGCCAAGCAGCACCTGGGCCAGCAAGGGGCAGATGAGGAGGTCATCCCTGTGACTCAGGAGACGGTCGTCCTCCCCCTGCCCGTTAGAGATGCTCCTCAGGAAAGAGACGTCGCTCAGGACGGGAGCACCATTAAGACCGCCAAGTCCACGGAAACCAGAAAAAGGTAGGCACGGGGCCCACTGCTGCCTCTCAGTGTCAGCAAGAGAAGTAATGGGTGGAGAGAGGAGCCCCGTCCTCAAGGGAATTCTGCTGTTCTCCTTTAAAATCCCCCTCCATTCTCGCTTTGAATATTGAAAAGGAGATGAAGGGAGATAACAGAATCACAACACCTGCTCCACACCAGCCATCCTTTGTGAGGCTTTATTTTGTGGCTCAACCTCAATAGTGGAGACTCAGCCCCTCTGTTTGCGTTAACAAACTTGGCTCTAATATCACCCTTGTGTTTTTAATGTCTCTTAAAAAGCAGTGCCTTTGATTCAGGATTGTTGTATTTTGTCTGATTTCAGTAAAAACCATTTATTCAGTTTTTACTATGCATTAGGAGGCCTCTAGAAACATGTAAAATTGATTCCTGACCCCAAGGATCCCGTGATGGAGGAGACAGAGATAAATAATGGAATACCAAGCACGCTGATGTGTGGGTGCCCGTAGTGGAGTCTGAGTAAAGTGCTGTGGCATAGACAGGAGGAGGACCTCATGCTGCCCAGGGAGACAGGGTGGAGCAGGTTGTTTGGGCTCAGCCCTGAGGGCAGGAAGGGTCTGAGTCTGTGGGAAGAGATAAAAGCATCCTTCTGAAAGAGCTGGGAGGGAAGGACAGGCATGTCCTCTGAATGGTGCGTGTTGCTGGAGTTTAGCGGTCACAGTGGTTGGGATGTAGCAAAGGATAAAACCAGAAGATGGATTAAAATTGTGTATGGTCTTGACTGCCAGGCTGAGACTGACCCTTATTCTCTAGGCATTGGGAAGCCACTGAAAGCCCGCATTTTCGAAGGACTACTTTTAATACAATATAGATAGATGGGAGAGGTTAGGTTCGAGACCCAAAGACTCATTATAAGGACTTTGCCTTATAAAGAGGTCATGAGTCCCATGGCAGGCCCTGTTGGCTGGCAAAACCAACACTCATGCCAACCCCTTCTCCCTCGCCTGAGATCACTCTCAAGGTAGAAAAGCCACATCCTGCCTGCGTCCATCCTTCTTTCCTCCCTTTATCTAACAGTTGCTTGTTGGGTATTTGTCAGGCACTAGGGATACTCCACTGAACAAGACAGAGTACCTCTTCTCATGGAGCGTATTACAACCTGGTGTGGAGATACAGACAATAAACAAATAGAGAAGTAGATAAGGTCTATTTCCAGGTCCGATGGATAAGTACAAAGAAGAAAACTGTTAGCAAGATTTCTGTTGTTTTGACTAACATAGCTACATAGCTGAAAAGAACACCTTACAACAAAGATTTGCTTTGTCTCATAGAAGGACTCTGTCTTCAGTCAGTTGGCTCCAAGGTAGAGTCATGGCAAAAGGGTGTGGCAGAGGAGAGCGTCCCAGCTCATGGCAGCAGAGCGTCCCATGCTCTGTCATGGCAGACAGAGCACAACAGGAAGGACCAGGGATAGATATGGTCCCCACGGCCAAGCCCCCAGAGACCTACTTCCTCTAGCTGTGTCCTCCCTGCCTATAGTTTTCACCATACCCCTGAAGTCCATTCAAATTAATTAACCCATCAAATGAATTAATCTACTGATGATGCCAGATCCCTCATGAGCCAATCTTTTTTGTCTCTGAACATTGCTGTATTGCCTAACACATGAGCTTTTGGGGGATATTCCTTTTTTTTTTTTTTTGGTACCTGGGATTGAACTCAGGGGCACTTGACCACTGGGCCACATTCCTAGCCCTTATTTTGTATTTTATTAGAGACAGGGTCTCACTGAGTTGCTAAGTGCCTCACCATTGCTGAGGCTGGCTTTGAACTCACGATCTTCCTGCCTTAGCCTCCCAAGAGCTGGGATTACAGGTGTGTGCCACCATGCCCCACGTTGGGGGACATTCTTGATCCAAACCATAACAAAACCCGAAATGCAACAAAGCGGGGTGGAGGGAGTGGGGTATAGTACTGTTTGAGGCAGGCAATCAGGGAAGACCTCTCTGATAAATGACACTTAAGAAAGGCCCCACCCATTGAAATGATGTGTCAACCAGGAGGCTGTTTGTGGGAAGAATGTTCTAAGTAGACAGAAGAGTATGTGCAAAGCCCAGAGGAGGGTACTTCTTGATGTGCTTAAAGAAGAACAAGAAGGCCAAGGAGGCTGATGTGAACTAAGAAAGAAGTAGTGGTATGAGTCAAAGGAGTTGCCTGTGACTGATCATGTCAGACTTTACAGACCAAAGTCAGGACTGGAAATTTTATTGAATAAAGATCAGAAATCACTGGAGGGGTTTGAGAAGAGCAGCAACACAATGTGACTTAAAGGCTCTCTCTGGCTTTATGTAGAAAAGAGACTGGAGGGATGCAGAGTGGAAGCAGAGAGACTTGTAGGAGGTTATTGCAGTGGTTCGGGTGAGAGGGCAGTGTGGGCCATTGGGCCATTGTGTGAGAAGTGGTTGGATTCTGGAAATATTTTAAAGGCAGAGCTGACAAGATTTGCTGATAGACTGTTGTGGGATATGGAAATTGAGAAGAAAGAATTATCCATTTATTTTGTTGGAAAAGACTGAATAAGATGAATGTTGTAGGGGATGATCAGAGTTTAGATACGGGTATGGAGAGTTTGAGATACCTATAGATATGCAAGTAAGTCAAGCAGTAACCTTGCGTTTTCTTCCAGAAATTCTTGATACCTCAACAAGAGGGTTGGACTTCAGCTTGTGCAGAAAAGAAGGTTAAAAGAATGTGCATTATTATCTGTTGTTCCATAACAACCCACTCCATAGCTTAATTGCTTAAAACAACCACTATTTATTTGGCTTATGATTTTGGTGAACTGGTAGTTTGGGCTGAGCTCCACTGGCTGGTTCTTCAGTCTCAGTTGGTTTGCTCCTGCAACTTCAGTCAGGTGATAGAGATCAAGTCAGCTAGGCTGACTCATTGCTGATAGCCTTTTCTGGGGTGGCCCAGGTAAGTGGGGCCTCTCTTTCTCTGATCCTCCAACAGGCTAGCCCTGGCTTACCAAGGTTCCCAGGGCAGCAAGAAAAATAAGCCCCCAAATGTAAGCATTTCTCAAGTCTCTGCTTGGGTCGTGTTTGCTACTGTCCTGTTGGCCAAAGCAAGTCACATGGTCAAGTTCAGAGACAGTATGGGAGAAGAGGATGCAAAACTTGATTATAGAGAAGTATGAACAAATTGTGACCATTACTGCAATGGATTAAGCAGGTGGGAGACCCTGAGCAGAGCAGTGTTGAAATGCACAGAGAAGCAATAGGTGATTTATCTGAACTGACTTGCAAGTAATGTTACCTATGGCAATCATCCTCATTATGATCCTTACCAAGTATGTTAAAGACATATTGACAACTTATTTATCACCTATTCAGAAGATACTGAAAAGAAAGAATTAGTATTACTGAAATTAGGATATTAAAACTTTCAGGAAGAGGTCCATTGGAGTTGAGTATATTATTGAAAGATTAATTTTTTATAAAATTTTAGAATAAGCATTTCTTTTTGGATTAGTAAGGAATCACCTCTTGCTAATTGAGTTCACTTATTTACTACCAAATTCTTACTAAGAAACATTATGAGATAAATACAAATAAATAAAACAATGTCTACACTGCTGCAGAGGTTATTAGCTTCATTGTTTTACTATAAAAATATAATTTTACTAAGGGTTGACTTTATCACTGACTAGGCTTTGGGAGAAATCTCATTTCTGGTCAAGTCATGGAAGCCTGAGATCATTCAGAAAGATTTTAAACACCAAATCCAAGAGCAAACCTATCATAAATCATGCTTCTGGTTTCCCTATCTTGCCACATCTGTTTCTTCATTTCAGCTCTCGATAGGGACTGTGGGGCCTCACAGGATGGGTGTGTTCAATGACCAAAAAAAAAAAAAAAAAAACTTTTGCAGATTAAAAATAGGGGATACCAATGAATTGGTAATTATTAATATGTTTCAATTTTTTTAATTATTTTAAAACAGAAATCTGAGGATTCAGTCACTTCTAGACAGTCTGATGTGTGACGAAATAATCTTTTTCTTTCAGTCTAGGGTCTTGGTGATGCTATTTTGTTTGTTTCTGGCTGGAATTGATGGGCCAGGATGGAGAATCAACCTCATAGGAATATTCAGCCATTTGCAAAGGGCACTAAATTAGTGACTGGCCATAATTGTTCATCAATTGATTAGTTCCCATCCCAAAGATTTCTTCTCATCTCCATGTCTACATAGCCTCAGAATGGGGACCATTGAGTTCAATAGTGTAAAATTACAATCTCACAGGTGTCACATTTTTGCTTTCAAAATCATTGATATTACTACTATGTGAGTGTATGTGTGCATGGGAATTTTAACCAGGAGTTTTTTAAAAATAATTTTTTAGTTGTTGATGGACCTTTATTTTATTCATTTAATTATATGCAGTGCTGAGAATCAAACCCAGTGCCTCACACATGTGAGGCAAGCACTCTACCACTGTGCTACAACCTTAGCCCTTGACCAGGAGTTTTGAGTCAATGACTCCATGTAAACAGACCTCTACAAACTGATGCAAAAATACAGCGGACTTAGCTTTTCTGTACAGAAATTTGCTCATTGACACTTTTCCTTGGAATGAGAACAAGGAGTCAGAAAATTGATTCAGTATCAAGGGATGGAAAGGGTATGAAAATACCACCAAAAAAAATCTTTAAGTAATTTGCAAATGTAAAAATAGATTACAAAGAGACTTTTCCTTCCTGTCTGGACCTAAATGAAAACTTTTTTGTTTCAACAAAACCAATGGGAAGTGTAGGTACCTTTAACCATAAGATTCTGAAAACAATCCAGGGGTATATGTATTCTCTACGTATGTGAATTTTGACACCCAGCATTCAGTGAACAAATAGCTATTAGATAAATAATAATACATATTCAACAAATTAATGCCTATCTGGGCGCGGTGGCGCATGCCTGTAATCCCAGCACTTGGGAGGCTGAGACAGGAGGATCACGAGTTCAAAGCCAGCCTCAGCAATGGTGAGGCACTTAGCAACTCAGTGAGACCCTGTCTCCAATGAAATACAAAAAAAGGGCTGGGGATGTGGCCCAGTGGTGGAGTGCCCCTGAGTTCAATCCCCAGTACCCACCCCCCCCCCAAAATTAATGCTTGATCCACGTTTTCCTAGCCTATACCCTTTATATTAGTATTTTTATAGGATGTTAAAAGGTTTCATGGTGAAAGAGACTTGTGGCCAAATAAATTGGGAAATGCTACATTAAATGGAACTAGATGAGCCTATTTTTGGCAGAACTGATCAAAGCCTTTTATATGCTAATGTGCATTAAGAATTTCCAAAGGAAAAATATAGTGAACATTTCCCAAACTGAGAGGAGTGTGTGGAACTTTGGCTCTAGTGTTCTGTAGAACACTCAACAGATGCTGTCTTATCCTGTAAGTATCCCAACATTCACTGTTGGTAGCTTTTAGGGTGCTAATGTGAACAGAACTGAGAACTCTAAATTCCCAGAGGAGGAGGAGGAGGAAGAAGGAGGAGGGATGAAGAAGAGGAGGAAGAAGAAAGAGGAGGAGGAAAACAAGCATCTGCAGGGCACATGGCTTCTAAGAAGCTGCTTGCCTACAGGTCAAGGGCTTTCATTCTAGTCAGTTTTCTGTTGAAGGATCCAGATGCCAGTATTTTCTGGCATCAGTTGGACAATTGACAGTAGAAGACGAAGAGGCCTCTAGGTAGCTGCAGGCTGACCGTCTTCCACAGAGGGAAGGCAGTTGGTCCTTGTGCTCAGTCTACCCACAGTGGCATGATCTGAGGGCTCAGAAAGTGCCAACCTATGGGGGAGTTTTGAGAGCCCACTTTCCCAGAATTCTTGAAGGCCAGAGTTCAGCCCTGAAGGAAGGAAAGAAGGCCATGGCTTGTCCTCATCTGGGATTGCTGCTGGAGACAGGGAAGGAGGGTATTCTGGGGTGTGGGTGGAGGGAGAGCCCTGGCTTCCTGGCTGGTTCACCACTGCCCAACTCTGCCCCAACAGCACTCTTCAGGGTCATGAGTTTCATGTTCCTCCCTTCTGAACGAGGCTGGCCGTCACCAAATCAGGGGATCATGCTAATGACTCATGACGAGTTCTGGAGGCGCTTGGCACAGTCCTTGGCACACAGAAGAGGTTCCTGATGAGAGTGCTCAATATGGATCGGCATCACTGTGTCTATAGACCCGTTTATCTGGCACGATGCCTGGCACAAAGAAGGGGCACGATAAATATTTCCTGAAGGAACAAATAGCTCAAGTTGTCAGTTTCAAAATAGAAGTGGTTACTAGTTTCTATAGTTAAAGGGTGTGTGTGTGTGTGTGTGTGTGTGTGTGTGAAAGAGAGAGAGAGAGAGAGAGGGAGAGAGAGAGACTTGACAGAGTAAAGACCCTGTGGGGTGACTTAATCTTTAGTTTTTAAGGTCTATACCATGAAGAGAATAGCCAAAGAGAACTGTGTTCTATACATATCTGAAGATGCCCAGGGGATTCAAACACTCAGCATCGAAAGTGCTCTGTATCAGAAGGAGGGCATGCTACACAAACACGGTGGCCACTGTTTCCATAGTCACGGGGTTAACGAAACCGCGATGGGACCGAGGGCTGAGCTCCCCTAACTTGTCTGCGGAGCTGGGCATGGGCAAATGCGCTTCAGACCCGCCAGCCTCACCCATGCAGCAGTGTGGGTGGGTTTTGTTTTCTTCTTTTCTTGTGCATTTCTCCTTTGCCGGTAAAAATGGAACGAAAGGCTATACAGACATAAACCGTGTAAATAACCTTGAGAGGCGGCTGTTCTAGTCGAAACTTACCGTCTCCCTTGTTGCTATGGTTACCTCCAGCAGGTCGCCCAGTGAGACTGGCTCTGTCATCAGCAACGAATCAGGGAAGCCCAGCTCAGGGAGACGCTCACCCCAGAACGTAATGGCACAGCAGAAAGTGACAAAGGAGGAGGCAAGGAAGAGGAATGGTGAGAAGCTTCCCGCCAAGCACCACCCAGACCCTCCCACATTGCCCGAGCACATGTCTGCGCATGTGTGCACGAACCCGGTCCTCTCTATTCTGCACGACAAGGACCGGGGTGATCACCATAGCTCCTTCTCTGAATTGTCCCATCCTACCCTCTCAGCACTCTGTTCTTAAGGAATTGTGCAGTTCCTTAGAAAAACCCTCTGCAGGACGACTTGATGTTTGCTTAGAGATTTTTCAACTTCTCGAGTGAATCCACATATTTCTAGCTTCCGGTCCATTAAGGTAGCAGGTCTCAGAAATGTTGCCCTTCTTTGAGATTTCCTTCAATTTCTCGCCCTGATCCCCCTGATGAGTTTCAAGGGGTTCGGTCTGTACCAGTGAGTCGGGATATTGCAAATACATCTGGGGCAGAGGACCATGAACAGATCTGTGATTAAAAAATATAAAAATCAGCTTTATGCTTAATTCTCCTGGAAAACTTAAGTGTTTAGTTTCTGTCTCACACAGATCATTTCATTCCCCATAAAGGATGGTGTTTGAGGTCTATTTCTGGGTTGTCTGAGCTCCCCTATTGTGCTATAGATGGCCTCTTTGGGACATCAGTGTGCATCCCCCCTCTCCTGATCCCACCTTTGTTATGACCCTCATCCCCATGTGGTCCTTCTGATTTCAGATCAGGGAAAATTCCTTTTGGATTTCAGAGGGTTATAGGTGGAGCTCTACAGAAATGCCAGGTGAAAAGCTAAGCAATCTGGCACTCTGCTTAGCTGCACGTCTCTTTTACAGGAATTTGATGAAGTGGAGTTCAGGAACTCTCTCTTGAAGCTAGTGCCAGGATATTCTTTTGTTTTCAAATGTCACTTATTTCTTTTTTCTGTCCCGAGAGAGAGAGAGAGAGAGAGAGAGAGAGAGAGAAGGAGAAAGAAAAAAAAAAGAAAGACACACAGAGTGGATTTGCATTCCAGATAGAAAACATGGTCCCCATTCTTATTTCCAATTATTTTGTAAAGCACCTGTTTAAACTGTCATGTCATCCAGAGATGATCTGAACTACCTGGAAAGACATACTATTCCATTTTATGTAGGGGACTTGAGCATCCACAAATTTTGTTTTCTGTAGGTATCCTGGAACCAACTCTCTGAGGTACCAAGGGATACATGTACTGTAGTGATCACTGCCTCCTAGTCCAGAGGATGCCCTTCTACCCTTCCTCCCCACTCACCCACCCCAGTCCTCACGTAACCCTGAATAACTCAGTGTGTGTCTTTCTCCAACCTTTTTTTATTATGCATACAATAACATGCACATATCTTTGTGTTTTGTCATCTTGCTTTGTTTTCTTTTATGAAATGGAATCAATGTGCATATTGTCCTATGCCCTTTTACTTGCTCAAAAATGTGCAAAGTACAGACTCCTCTGACAGTGAGTAGACATTCACAACATAATGCCCTTTGCCCTCCCCTGTATTTAATCCAGAGAGGAAGAGGGAGCAGCCAGTTCCTGACCGCATCACTCCCAGCCCCCCTGTGACACTCTGACCGGCTCTAAGTGTCCCTGCTGACCTTCACTATTACTATTTGTTCACTGGCTCTGCCTGCCTCCTTATTCTGTTTAGGTCACTTTGACTATTTAAATAGCCGGTCCATCTTATATGAATACATCATAGTGAATCCCACCATGATAAGAATGGGGTCCTAACTAAAATTAGATATATACTGTGTTTATACATTTATATAAAAATGAATTCTACTATCAGATATAACTAAAAGGAACCAAAAATAAATAAACAGCAGGTCCAGAGATAGCAATAGACAGGTACGTGAATAAAATGCAGTTACTGTACCAGGTTGAGGTTTTTGTTTATTTTATTAAGAAACCATCCTTCCCAGGTTTAGAGTGCTTGCTTGGTCACATTTTACTTTTGCCAGGTGAACGCAGTGAATTTTCAGTGATTGTTTCTGTTTTACTATAAGTTTCCATTCAGTGAGGTTAAAGATGAAATTTTTCAACTAGAAATGATAGAACCAACTCATTTTTTTTCTTTTTCTTTTTTTATTTATAGTATGTATTACAGTTCATACTATACATATAGAGCATCTTTTTACATAAAACAGTTTGTATTCAAAGTATATTCACAGCGTTCAAGTCTTCAATCGTGCATTTAGAATAATGATATCCATCTTATTCAACCACTTTTTCCCCCTTCCCCCCTTGCCCCCTCCCTTCCCCTCCCTTCCCTTTGACCATTATAGTGTTCCTCTAGTCCTCCTATGTAACCCGACCCATCAATACTGTGAACCGGCTTCCTTATATCAGAGGAAACATTCGGTATTTGGATTTTTGAGATTGACTGATTTCACTTAGCATTATATTCTCCAACTTCATCCATTTACCTGCAAATGTCATTATTTTATTCTCTTTTATTGCTGAGTAAAATTCCATTGTGTGTATATACCACATTTTCTTAATTCACTCATCTTGAGGGACATCTAGGTTGGTTCCACAACCTAGCTATTGTGAATTGTGCTGCTATAAACATTGAGGTAGCTGTGTCACTGTAATATGCTGTTTTTAAGTCCTTTGGGAATAGACCCAGGAGTGGGATGGCTGGGTCATAGGGTGGTTCCATTCCCATTTTCCCAAGAAATCTCCAAACTGCTTTCCATAATGGTTGTATCATTTTGCAGTCCCACCAGCAATGTATGAGTGTGCCTTTTTCCCCACATCCTCTCCAACATTTATTGTTGTTTGTGTTCTTGATAGCTGCCATTCTGACTGGAGTGAAATGAAATCTTAGAGTAGTTTTGATTTGCATTTCTCTAATTGCCAGCGATGTTGAGCATTTTTTCATGTATTTGTTGATTAATCGTGTATCTTATTCTGAGAAGTGTCTTTTCAATTCCTTAGCCCATTTATCAATTGGGTTATTTGTTTTTTTGGTGTCAAGTTTTTTGAGTTCTTTATATATTCTAGAAATTAGTGCTCTATCCGATGTGCATATATTAAATATTTGTTCCCAGTTAGTTGGTTCTCTATTAACCTCACTTATTGTTTCTTTTGCTGAGAAGAAGCTTTTTAGCTTAAATCTATCCCATTCATTAATTCTTGAACCAACTCATTTTATATAAAACTCAACCAATGCAGAACCACATTAGCATTCTAGAATCAATCTTTTATGAAACCTACATTTGTCTTTTTCTAATCAAAGGGCTCCTTTTTATTATAATACTAGATAAGAGTTAACCAATAAAGATCAATAATGTATTTGGATTAGAAGATGGATGCAAGGAAGGAAGAGAGGTAGGGAATGAGGGAGATAAAAAACACTGAATGAGATTGTGGAGAAAATAGAGAGGCATGTTTTTGTCACTTTGCTAGCCTGCAAAAAGTATTGAGCTCTTTTCGTTTGACTGGCCTCTGAGAACAGATTATTCTGTTGGTGTGGAATATTCCAGTACTGTTGTCTTATGGCGTGGTGTGTGTTCTAGAGGCTAGGGTTACTGAGGTTAATTAATGTTAATGCACTGGGCTGACATTCTAAAGCTATTCTTATTTTCCACCAGTTTTGTTGCATATATAGCTTCTAATGTTCTTCTTTTGTGAAAATAAGTACTTTAAGAGGAAAAGACACTATCCTACTAGCAACATAGCTGCCACAGCTCCTTGTAGCTCAATGGCCTATTCGTTACCATAGCTGCAATGCAGTTTTAGAGTCAATTTTATGAAGATGTTTAAATATAAATGAGAAAGTTACATATGACAGCAAGAACAATTTGATGCTTTCCTCAACCAAATATAAACATTCGAGCTTAAACCTAGTGTCACCTTTGAAAGGTGTTTTCCAAAAGAGAGTTAAGTCCCAATAAAATATGCATATTTTTCTTCAGCCATTTAGAAGGAAACACCTCCTTAAATCCTGTAAGTGTCATTCAGATTTCACTGTCAGGCTCAGAATCTAACAGCCATGGGCAGGTGAGGAAAGAGGAGAAAGCATTAGAGAGTTTCAGGAGTCAATTACTGATATCTCAGCAGGGGTCTTAGGGAAGGGTCTAGAATTAGGACATAAAGGAAGACTATCAGAGATTCTAGCTCAAAATCACATTTTCAGTTCTCATTTGTCCTTTGCTCTCCCAATGAAGTGGAGGCTTGCTTTTACTCATTTTGGTTTTCACTGGCAAATGATAATTGTAGATATTCATAGGGTACCATGTGATTTTTGGTACTTGTATATGTGTGAAATGATCACACCATGGTAATCAGCATATCAAATCACACCAGAAGGCAGTGATTCTGGTTGTAGATTATTTGTCTTTGGGCTTTAATGAACATTTCAGAAAGAACATGCTTTAATAGCATTTCTGCGTCCAATGGGAGGGTTCTCCCCATGCCAACTGAACATGAAGAATAAAATCTTTTTCCAGCTTGACTTACTGATATAAAAACCAACAATGCAAATAAAGTACAACAAGATAGGAAATGGTGGTGTAGTGGTATCTACTGTATTGATAGCATCCTAAGGCACTTCCTCAGCTTAACTGTGGCCCTTGCCCTTAACATGCTTCCATGCTTTTTACTTTAGGGAGTAATTATGCATTAAAGTCCCCATGAACATGCTGTTCTCACACAGCATTTACCATATTAATATCTAACATAATGTCTTTGAATGTATTTTCCATAAAGTCTTTTTGGAAAGAGGATAACTAATTAATCTTAAAAACCTAGAGGAATTGTTGTACAAATCTGGATATGATTTTTTAAAAAAAAAAATTGAAGTAGAAATAGAACTGTAGCATATACAATTTCTAGGATGTCATTTTCCTGTCCTGTTATAGTTATGCTGCCCACATGATTCCTTCCACAGCATGAGGGGTGAAAGTGCCAAACCCAGAAGCAATAAAAATGCTAAGTGCCATCTCTTCACCCTCTGAATGGTTTAGTGTTAGCATGACTTTAACTTTTACATCGGCACTTGTTCTTCTGGCCCTAATATCTCCTTTCCCAAGTCAAGAAAATTGATTCATTCATTCATTCACTCATTTATTCACCAAATACTTATTGAAAGCCAGCTCCATGCAAAACACCGTTGAAAGTCGAGAAGCATCAGCCTTTGAAAAGATGGACAAGAGTAGAGCTTATATGCTGGTGGTAGGGCAAGGGCAGATTGTCAGTACAACAAATCACTAATGATGAGAACTATGAAGAAAATATAACAAGGTGACAAGAGGGTGGTTGTAGGCTGGTGGTTAGGGAAAATAGTTTTCAAGCTGCAACTTGAAAAGTAAGAAGGTACTGGGCATGTGAAGGTCTGCAGAAATCTCAATCTGGGCAGAGGACGGCTAAAGCAAACCACAGAGCAGTGTGTTCTAGAAGGTCACTGTGGTGGAGCAGAGTGGATAAGTGGGTAGGAGATGAGCTCTGCAAGCTGGTCAGCACCAGCTCCTCCAGGTCCCTGTAGGGGGAGATGAAGCCTGCAGACGGTTCTGATCAGAGGCATAATGTGATCTTGTTCCCTTTCAAAAAGATCATCCATCCTGGTTTCTGGGGACTAAGTATTTAGGAGTAAAGGGACAGAGTGGAAATGCCAAGGTGGGTGATTGCTTAGAAGGTGTACAAGTTTTTCATTGCTGTGTAACAAAATTACCCCTATACCTAGTGACCTAAAATAACAGCCTGCATTTATTGTCTTTCACAATGTCTGTGGGTCAGGAATTTAGCAGTAGCTTAGCTGGTGATACTGGCTTAGGGTCTCTCATGAGATCATGGTCAAGATGTTGGCATAAATTGTAGTCAACTAACATCTTGACTGGGCCTACAGATGGCTCACTCACACGGCTATTGGCAAGAGGCCTGTTCCCTGCCAGATGGACTTTTCCATAGTACTGCTTGAGTGTCCTCATAACATGGTGGCTGGTTTTCCCCAGAAAGCAAGGTGGAACACATCGTAGTATTTTTTTAATTATTGTTGTTATTTATTATTAGTATTATTTACTCTTGCAGGGTGGTGTGCAACACACCGGGGATTGCTTGCCTGCTCAGAGGGATAAGCCTCCTAAGAAATTAAAGTCTAGAATAACTAGTGAAGAACAAAAGACAAAGAGTGAGGAAGGATAGTTTTAAAGATGGAGCCCTCATAGGTCCAGTCCACACAGGAGCTGGAGCTAGACAATTAGAAAAAGGCTCCCGTGGTTTATTTAAGGAAGTACATCAAAGGCAAGGGTGGAGTGATTTGATATGCTGATTACCATGGTGTGATCACTCCACACATATGCAATTACCGAAAATCACATGGTATCCTATGTGTTTCAAGGGTGGAGTCTTGCTTCATGACATCTTGCAGTCAGGTTGATTGAATCTTGGCAGGCCACACCCATCTCAGAGGGGCTGTGTAGCTGGATGGTTGTAGTAGATCATCCCATCTCCTGTGCTGTAGGGGACCTGGAGCAGAGCTTGAATAGAGCTCACGATGTGTCTGGGCAGTCCACCAGAGGAACTGTCCACTGGAAGTTCCCAGACACCAGATTCACCTATTCATTAGGCCGCGATGCACAGCAGTCCACACACAGCCCACGGATGGCTCTCAACAATTTACCACTAAGCCTTGGAAATATCACACTGTCATTTTTGCAATTTCTTCTTAGTTACCTGGATCAGTACTATTCATTGTGTGAGACTCAGGAGATGAGAATTATTAGGAGGCAACTTGGAGGCTGGATATCGCATATGGTTTGTTTACAGTAATTGTGCAGGTGGGAAATGGTAGTGGTGACCAGACATGAGATGCCCAGCAAAACCACCCCCTAAAAATATGTACACATCTAGCAACATGTCTAAATAGAGATTGTCCTCTGCCATTGGCTGCTTGGTGAACTGCTCTTTGCGAATCAGTCCACAAAACTCAAAAAAAAAAAAAAAATCTAATTATAACCCATTGTTAGACTCTGAGGTGTTTTATCCACACTGTAAAATAACAATTTGCTTGGCTTAATTTGACAGATCTTCTGTGATTATGATAAGTGACAGAATGATACATACTATGTGTTTCTCAATAATTTAAACAGCATCCCAAGTCTCTTGAGCAAGCAGGAGGAAAGATGAATACACTTCCATTACATTCATATTTTATATAACACCTATTTTGCTTCTAAACTGTCTACTGGTGTAGTTGTTTGAACAGGCTTAATTTATCTCTTGCCGAGCCACGCTCGATAAGCTGTCATTCCTACAGTAACTTCCTGGGAATATGCTTTAAGAACAAGTAAATCAGCAAGATACCACTGGCCCTGGAACTTCTGTCAGCTCAGTTATGAAAACACAAAGCTGACTGGTGTCTTTCAGCCATCGCAGCAGAATGATCTGTCAGATGGGGAATTAATTTAACCAAGCGTAGGTGGTAATCAGTCTATTTAATTAGGGCAGTCGTCTATAGCTTTAAATTTGTTTCTCTGGTGGTTATTTCATAGCTTTCTTTTGTTTTAAACAAATGAAAGAAACCAAAACCTAATTTCTCGGAGAAGCAGTCTTCAGAAAGAAAAAGAAAAGAAAAGTATTTGCAGGACTGCGAATGGCCACTGGACCAAGAGAGATGTGTCACCTTGGCACCATGCAAAAGTTGGTTGCTTTGGTGGCCAGGGCTGTTGTACTGCACACTTGTCCTCTGGTGATGGTAGATGTCAAGAATAGTCACAGGATTTGGCCAGATTTGTTTTTCCCATTTCCAATTCAAACAGAGGACAAATTTACTTTTTATTTGTTTTCAAATGCGTTTTGTCACAGTTTTGGAAGAATGTTGTTTGCTGTTTAAATTCGAACTTTTAAAATTCTTTCTTACCCAGCAGGGGGGATAAATAGTACAGATCTGAAATTTAAAAGAAAACCAGGAGCCGCAGTGAGCCCTTGGCATAAATCCAGACGCTGTTGCCTCTGAGGTCGTTTTGAGTCGCGTGGTGTCCTCAGGTGCCAAGACTTCAGCCTGTTTTCCCTGGCCTCACCGCTCCCCTACATCACGGTAAAATCGATGTGTTTATGTTGTGCTTTAGTGCCAGCGAGTGATGAAGAGGAGGGACCTGTCCTCTTTGACAGCTCTGGCAAGGTGGCTGCTGATCCCTTCGACACGTCCTCTGGGTCTGTGCAGCTCATCGCAATCAAACCCGCAGGCCTCCCCGTGGTGCACCCCACCTCGGACAGGAGCCAGGAGACCTCAGCCGTCCTCAATGGGGAGGTGAGCACCCGGCCACCCTGTGCAGAAAGTGTGGCCAGCCCTCAGGGATTCGGAGTAAAGGGTACTGAGGTGACCTCAGCCTCTCGAGGTCGTTTTTGCCTCGGCGCATGCCAGGCCTCCATGGCTGACGTTTTCAGAGCATTTTCTGCCTTCTCTGAAAGCCTAGAGGGAGCTTTTTAAACAGTGTGGTTATGAAGGGGGACATCAGAAATCCTACTTCCCCTGCCCCTCATGCGTACAGCTTTCTGCTGCACACCCCTAAATTTCCATTAAGGATGTCATTGTGATGGTGACAGGAGGGGGGGTGAATTGAGAGGGAAGTGAGAATTTATCATCATGTGAACAGAGATGGGACCCATCACGTAGGCTTTGAAATGGCATTTATTCATTTCATTCCAGCAAGCTCAAAACAAACCCATCCGCTGCTTCGAGGAGAGTATCAATGGGTAACATGATGTTAATCAATTTTCTTTAGAGTTTGAATAAATCCACTAACATATGTTAGGGAGTGGCGATTTACCAAATAAAATTAGATAGAGATAATAGATGAGGACAGATGATAAACAGGTGATAGGTAATTGATAGATGATTGATGACTGACAGATAATGGCGGGGGGAGCCCATGCTATCTCCAAGGGAGAACAAGAAGTCAAGTAAAAATTACCTGCCATCCTCTGTCTTCTGCAGCAAAATGGTCAGTGGTCTAAAAATGTTTGTGAGCCTTTCAGAAGGTGTATGTGGAACCTGCTCATGACCATTTACACTACACCTGTGTGCGGGTACGTGAGCACGCACATGTCCACACACTCTTATGCTTTTCTGTGATGTCAAGCCATCGGATTAATCAACTGATCATGCCTTTCATTTGCTTATGCCCTGGTGTTGTTACCTCCAACAGGTGGGAGATTTCTGAAGTTTTAAAGTCTTTTTCCTACCATACCTCGAGAAGGTGTCACAGTCCTGTACAACTTGGTGTTGCAGACATACATGGATCGGGAGTTGATCGACGCTTACACAAACATTTTATGAACCTGGTTGAGGAAGTGCCTCTTGTTTTCTGGGCAGAAAGACTGAGGTGGCCTAAAGCTGTAATAGGTTGAGATTCCTTGACTTTTAAAAACAACCAGTTATATAGGCTCATGGAGCATCTATTCCACCTTCCTAATTTTTTAGATAAATAAAACTGAGCCCAAGGGATCAGATGGCTTGTTCAAAGTCAACCTGAAGGTTACTGTGGTGGCCGTGATGTTCAGGTGCCCAGACACCATGTCCAGTGTTTCTTCCTTCTCTTTAAATTTTTTTCAGCCCACTGGTGAAAAATAACAGTGGTCTCTGGAGCTATACCACAATGGTTTGAATCCCAGTCCTTTTGTTTGCCATCTGTGTGACCTTAGGCAGGTAGGTTAAATCTTCTGTACCCCAGCATCTCCATCCATAAAATAGGGCTGCTCTGAGGATCAAGTTGACCAACATAGTTAAAGCCCTTACAACAATGCCTAACACACAATAAGCACTTTATTATTATTATCAATCAATGAGGATGGATTGGTTGATCATGTACTTTGTGCCCCTTGGCTCTATAATCTGATAGCCTGGCTGCCTTCTCAAAAACCAGTCATAACCACTGAATCTCCTTGGGTGCAATTCTGCCATCAGACATGCAGGGCTCTGAGGCCAACATGAATTAGCTGCTCTTAATTAGGACCCTCTACCTCGTTGTGGCCACCATGCCTGGGTCTCTTTGTCCCATTTTAATCATAAGAGCATCATGGAGACAGACTACAAATCTAGGATAGATGTGACTTACCACTCCCTTTTCCTCCCAGGCCCATCACCCTGTCACAGAAGGAGAACAGATGAGCATTTTCCTTGTCCAGAAATGAATTCTTGCTACATTTGGGTAGTTAAAGGAATGGACCTTGCTGGCATTTGGATTGGAAGAGAGCCCTGAACTGTTCTCTGTAATTTGCTGCCTTGTGGAGCTTGACACAGATTGCTTTATAATTTTCTTTCTTCTTTTCTCATGGGTGACTGGTTTAAATGGAAAAAAAATAACCCCAAAGCCATAAATTTTCCTCTTATGAATTACAGGAAATTCTTTTAAAGATTATTTTAAAGAAAAAATAATAACCACAAAGAAAGTTAGAAATGTGGGTGTAAACTCCTTATCGTTAGTTATTTATTAATCACGGTCACCTGCCTGTATCTTTCACAGGTCAGAGGGACATTAGCAATACTCCTTTCTAAAACACCAGTGTGGCTTTGCCCATACAGCAGGACCTGGTTGGCATTTGTAGCCAGAAGAAGCTTCAAAATTATCTCTCTCAAAAAAGACATGGATTTACTGAAATATTCATCCTTGTGCAGGTTGATAGTATGGGAAGGCCTCAGGAGCAGGACATTTGTCCCACCTTCCTGCTCCAGTCACCCCAAGTCACTAGTCTCAGGGACTAGCGATCTTATCCAGCTGGGCCTCAGATAAATGGCCAAGGGAGGCCACTGGGTTTCTCAGGGCTGGAACTAGACTCAGAGCAGAAGAACTAGCTGGGGGGCCAGGTCAGAGGTCCCCACACCAAGGAACCGCAAGGATGAAGGAAGAATTAGGACCAGCACCACAAAACGAAGAGTGCAGAGTGAGACCTAGGCCTGAGCAGCATCCAGGACAGTGGGAAGAAGGAAGTCCTGATGGAAGGCCTCAGGTGACCTAGTGAGTGCCAGGCTCCATGCTATTTGTGGGCTGGTGTGGGAAGGGGACCCAGGTGAGTCTGGTTGGCTCAGAGGACCAGAGGTGATGCCTGGGCTGGCTTTTCCAGGAGTTGTGCCCTTCTAGTGCAAGTCTCCCAGCTGTGGGCCACGCTGGGTCAGGGGTGGCCTGAGACTGTCTCTCTCTCCCTCCAGGTGAACAAAGCCCTGAAACAGAAGTCAGACATCGAGCACTATCGGAACAAACTGCGCCTCAAAGCCAAGAGGAAGGGGTACTACGACTTCCCCCCGGTGGAGGCAAACAAGGGTCTGACCGAGAGAAAAAAGATGTATGAAAAAGCCCCAAAGGAAACGGAGCACGTTTTGGACCCAGACCCGGAACTGTGCGCTCCGTTCGTGGAGTCTAAAAACAGGTGCAGCTCTAGAGAATTTGCTTCAGGTTGCTACCTCATAAGTGGGACGAGGGCTGAGGATACCCTGGGCTATACAGATCTGCTCCCTTGATCTGGTGCCTTAGGACTGTGATCTTTGCAGGCTGCTGATCTGGGCCCCGCCAGGCTGTGCAAGCAGGTGTTCCATGATGAGTCAGGAAGAGTGTAAAATTGAAGCCATTTAAAAAAAAAAAAAAAAAAAAAAAAACACCAAGGCAAACAACCATAATTGTCCTTTACCTTAATGATATTTTCAAACCAGTAGCCATTTCAGAGACGGGTGAAGAGATAATTATCACCTACCTCGTTCGTACCTCGTTCGTGCAACTTCTAGATCAAGGGACGTTGTATTTTTCGATTATGTTAGTGGCTGTTGCGTAATAAAAGCAAATTTCATGCTTCACCTTTTCATTTGGCCTTAGTAAGTGCTTATCACATAGCTGCTCAGCGTTCCAGGCTAGTTCATCTTGTGCACTCATAGATTTGTTCAGTTATTCAACATTTATTGTCACCTGCTATGTATTAGGCACCCGTTAGGATGCTGCATGCTGTCATAGCCATGTGTGTTCTCATTCATTCCTTCAATTCCTGAAACATTTTATGGTGGACCAGACAGGCTGATTGCTGGAAATTAAAGTCTGATGGGAGAGAAATATAATTAGCCTAAAAATGCTAATCACAAGTCTGATGGGTGTTTGAAGTGTGGGTTGTCATAGTGGTCTAAAGGGGGGCATGGCCTAGTGAGGTAGGGCTAGTCTAGGTGGTTTGAATTGGCGTCTGTCTCAGTCTGTCTGTGATGCTGTAACAGAATACCTGAGACAGGATGATTTATAATGAACAGAAATTCATTTTCTCACAGTTCTGGAGATTGAGAAGTCCAAGATCAAGATGCCAGCATCTGGTAGGAACATTCTTGCTGCATCATCACATGGTAGAAGGTAGAAGGACAAAGAGGGCAAGAGGAGGCCAAACTCACCCTTCTCTAACGACATTAACCCATTTTGTCCCATTGTTCTAAATGTGGAATACCTATGCGAATTAAAATGTAGTACATAATATATAACACAAATTATATTCTCATAATATCATCGTGTTAGTACTAATTAATATAATAACATGTTTAAGTTCCAGATTATGATTTCCAGCCTATTTTAATGCATCTGTGTCAATTTCATTGAAAGAACTGAAAACTTGGGGCTTCATGGGTTAATGTCGTCCACATGGGCGGAGCTTTGGTGGCCCTGTCACCTCTGATATGTCCCACCTCCTAACGTTGCCGAAGTAGCAACCAAATTTAAACATGGGTTTTTGGAGGAGAAAGAATATTCTACCCATAGCAGCTGCCTTCCAAGCTTGTAGCTAACTCAGCAGAGTGACCTCAGGTACTAGGGAAGAGGTACAGGTTAGCAAGGCCAAGCAGACCCACTTTTCTTCCCTTCCTGCCTCCCTGAACCATGTTCATGGTTCAAGACCGCCTCTTTCCTACACCCATTCTTCTTGGTGACTTCCCTCCCCCAGCCTTGAACATGCTGCCACTGTCACCTGCCACAGAGCCACTGCAGATCCATGCTCACAGCTGGGGAGCACTAGGGCAGTTCCTGACCTGAATGGGGTATTTATTAAAAGCAAAAATGACTACATGACAGGCGTGGATCGAAGCCACAAAACCAATTGAGAGGGGGAGTGAAATTTTATGAATAGAATCAGCATAACTTATTTTCTCCAAAGAAAAAAGAGGAAAAGCTCAACCAGAGCTTAATTTACCATGCTTCCTAATTAGGCTTGGTTGGTATGAAAGCTATTGATATAAAGTCATTCCGTGACAGGGTTCACGTTGCATGTGCTACCATGTTAATGACTGTAGGAAGGAAGAGGAGAGAAGATAGGACTTTGTCTGGAGGTTGGAGGTCACTTAGCTTCTACGCTGCAGTTTGCGACCCCTTACTCTAGTGGTCTCTTGTAGTCTTGCCTGGGACCTCCTTTTCCTCAGTTTCCTGCTGACACTCAGGGAAAATGAATCAATGATCATGTACAAATAAGAGGAACTTAGTTTGACAGTTACTTGAGCAAGAACAATTTCAGTGATGGCTTTTTTATGAAAAGATAATGAACAAAGAATGAGCGGATCTGTCTTCTGCTCTGCCCAGCGTAAATTCAGGTCAGATGTGGATGGCCTTGGTGACTTGCTGCTGCTGCTGCTGGGCATGTGTCACTAATTCTCAGTAAATGTTCACTGAAGAAATGATTCAATGACTCTGAAGCACCAGAAACTAATTTATTTAAACAGTTTGGCCAGGTTAGGGCAAAATAATGGATAATCACAAACTGGGTGACCTGGGAATAGGAATGGAAATAAGATCCTTAAGAGATGGGGAGGGAGAGAAAGATCATCAGAAAAGAAGAGGAAGCTGGGCGCAGTGGCACACACCTGTAATCCCAGCACTTGGGAGGCTGAGGCAGGATGACCTCGAGTTCAAAGCCAGCCTCGGCAACAGCGAGGCACTTAGCAACTCAGTGAGACCCTGTCTCTAATAAAATACAAAAAAGGGCTGGGGATGTGGCCCAGTGGTCGAGTGCCCCTGAGTTCAATCCCCAGTACCAAAAAAAAAAAAAAAAAAAAAAAAAAAAAAAAAAAGAAGAAGAAGAAGAGGAGTTCGACTCCCTGTAAGCTTGGAGGTGTAATTCTTAACACATTCTGCCCTTGACTCCAGAGGCTGCCTGCTGTTTATCTGTTTTCACAGGTTAGATTTACCTGTTAATTGCTATTCTCTCTACAGCTCTCCAGAGACCCAACCACAGCAGGCACAGTGAGGGAAACATTCTCCAGTCCAGAGGTAGCATCAGTAATTTTACCTTCAGACTGAAGCTCAGTCAAAAAAAAAAAAAAGACAAAGCTTAGATTCCAAATGTTGAATCATCATTAAATCTTTTAAGAGAGTTTTCATGGCTCTTTTTTCTCCCTAGAATCAGAGAAACACTCCATTTTATACTATAACTTTTTACCAAGACAAAGAGCACACTAGTGAGGTAGGGACAGGTCCCCATCTAGCTACCCAGAGCTCGCGGCCCTGTTCACGCCTGCAGCAGCCTGCATTCTATAAACCTGTAGGACTCCCACCTAACAGCTTTTCTCAGCAACCACCAACCACAAGTGTGAGTCGTTAATGTGTTATGCAGCATCCTCAGTTGATGACAAATGAGAATTGATGGACAAATAGTCCTATCACGGGAACTCTGAGGTGTCAGCTATGCTGTTATAATAACCACATTTTATAGTTTCTGTATTTGATGCTTAGACATAGGAGTCTTTGCTGATTCCAGAAAAACCACCCCTCCTCGGGCTACCCAATTCCTAGTGATTGGAGAGGACTTATCTGCAGATGCACCTGTCATATGCAAATCAACCCATCCAGAACCCACACCTCAGTCACCACCTTTAGATGATCTCACTGGCTCCCATTCTAGGCCATTATCCAACTGCCCAAATCACCCCAGGCTGAGGTACCAGATGACTGAGCCCTCCTGCCTCAGCAACCTGCCCAAATTATTCAAACTAGCCCACTGCAAGCCTGCTCACCCTTCCCTGCCCATTACTTCCCACAGAAACCACAAGAAAGTCTTTTCCCCATGTTTTCTCCTCACTCCTTTCGTCTCCTAACCAACATAGTGCTTCCCTGGATGGCCTCTCTGGGGTGTGGCCTATCCCCTCTTCTTGAGATCTGCAAGTGTAACAAGTTACCTTTTCATCATCTCCTGATCTTTCAGCCTTGCCAGACCTGAATAATAATTAAACCTACATTTTAAAACAACTATCTATCTCCTACAGTCCTCCAGTGAGTTTGAGCCCCAGTTACCCAAAACACTAATCTGTTCCACTTGGATGACTTCCCTCCTGTCCCTTCCCATTCCTCAACTGGTGCTTTCTGGACCTGCACTCAAATCATCACAGAGTGCACCTCTAGGGACCCACCTTAAGGCAATATCATATAAAAACAGAGTTGCCCTGATGGTAGCTCTAGGCCATCTCTATGGAGCCCCAGGGTTCAATGTTTGAACTACTTTCTTAACAACCCTGGCATTCAAAAGCTCTTGAAAAGCCAAATGAAACTCATCATTATCCACACAACAATATTTTCAGAGGTAAAAAACTTACTTCTCAAGTTTGCATGTTCCAAAATTTATTAACTTTTTAAAAAGAAATGACTCTACCTAATGGAACTCGATTAAAATAAGCAATTTCTCTACCTGAGAGCCTAATTCTAAGTAGATATCCATATATCAGTCACTTATTGGGGGTCTGATCAGTGGAGATCTGTGTTGGATATCAGGTGTAGCTGTGCATCCTAATGGAACATCTTCTCTGAGGGAAGATTAGACTCCAGTGTCTACGTTTCTTACCCACATTCACAGTTCTTGAAATGGCTTATACCGTCTCCCCACTGTATTTCTAATACTTACAAAATAACCTACTGAAGTGTCAGTTGTCAATCTTCCTACTTACTTGGCTGCAAGAGCCCTGTTTGGGGATTGGCTTGAATTGCAGTTGACTATGAGCCGTGGAGATTTGGCCATTGTCGCCACCCGTAGTCTCACGGGATTTTGTTGCGGGATCTGGAGTGACTTGGCCGAAATTGCTGATCGGGTCAGCGCCATTTTTAGTGGTGTGTTTGGCGTGAGTTAGTTGTTACAGAAGAAAACCTACTGAAGTGTTTGTCTCCAGTTGTCTGAATTCTTCCCGCGGCTACGGTTACTTGGCCAACATTGGCCACCATTCTTATTAGTAAATCTTTTCTAAGTGAGCTAATTGGCAATCTCAGGACAGTTGTGAAGCCTGGTTTTTAAATACACCATTTGTAATTAGGTCAGGATGAGAATTCTTCAGGGTCTAAAGTGTGAGTCACTCAGAACTGATTCTGTCTCACAAGCCCATTGAGGTTGGGCGCCTTTCCTAAAGGAAGCCTGTGATTGAGAATAACTAGAGGACACAGTTTATAACATCAGGTTGAAGGTCTGATATTAGTCAACATTCTTGTGGTTGCAAATGATGGAAATCCAGCACAAACTGGTTTAATAAAAAGGGAATGTATTATTGAGCATTGTTGAAAGGTCAAGTCTTCAGCGTGGCTGGATCAAGGGGGTCATACAATGATTTCTGCATTTGCTCTTTCACTGTCTTTACTCCTTGACAGCCTGGTTTGAAGGCAGGCTCTAACCTCATGGTGGCAAACTGGCTGCCAGTAATTCCAGGCTGAGGATCTTATCTTCTTAGAAGCTTCAATGTCAAGAGAATGCCCCTTTCCTAGTTGCCCTAGCAAAAGCCCAGGGACTCAGTCTCATTGGACCAACTCAGGTAATGTGCCTACCCCTTGACCAATCACATAGCCATGGAGATGCAATGCTGTGATTGGTCCTGCTTGTCAGTTGAATTTTCTAGAAGTAGCTATGTAGAGCCTCTGAATGTGCTACTCCGTGGCCTGAAATACTCTGTGCCCACATGAGCATGGGGCTGATTCCATTTAGGACTTTGCTAGAAATGTCACTTCCTACAGAGGCCTTTCCTGACCTCTGTCTGAAGTCATCTCCCATCCTAGTCACCCTCTGTCATAGCCCCTGTTTTTCTCTATAACACTTATCATTCTGAAATTATCATGTTAATTGTCTATCTCCAACATTAGGATATAAACTCTGAGAGAGTTGGGGCCATGGATGCTCAGCATTGCCATGGTTCCTGGTACATAGTAGGCACTCATTAAAGAATAAATGGATGGATGACCCTGTGTTAGCTTTCTGTCAGTGTGACAGAATAACCGAGATGGACAGCATGGTGAACAAAGTCATTCATATCATGACAGCCCGGAAGCGGGGGCGTGGGGGGGCTGGGATAAAATAGAGCATTCAAGAGCACACTCCCAAAGACTTCTTTCCTTCAACGAGGCCCCACATCCTAATTTACCATCACCTCCCAATAACCCATTAAATTATGAATACTCCAATGGATTAATCCATTGATGAGGTCAGAGCCCTCATGATCCAATCACCTTCCAATGGCCCACCTCTTATTTGGGGACCAAGCCTTCAACACATGAGCTTTTGGGGACACTTAAGATCTAAACTATAGCAGGCCCCAAATTGCCTCTAGATTTATGGCTTCTTAGCCCAGGAGGGAATCCACTGTGGTAATTGTAGAAAAGAAATCTATCAATAATCACAATGTTGGGCGGGGGGTACAGCTTGGTTGATAGAGTGCTTGCCTCACATGTATAAGGCCCTGGGTTCAATCCCCAGAACCACACAAAAATAAATAAATAAATAAATAAATAAATAAATAAATAAATAAAATCACGATATTAAGCAGCCCACTGGCTGCAGGGTTTATTAACACATCATAGAATCCTGCACTTGAAATCTGAATGAGTAAAAGGAACAGGAAGCTGCCGAGTCAACAAAGTCAGCAAAGGCAAGTTTGTTCCGCCAGCGTTAGCTGTCCTAGAGGGTCAAGGGACAGTCCCTGGCCTTGCCATCAGCAGAATTTTAGATGAGGTTGCACTGTTGCAATTGATTGTAGTCACCTAGTTTCCATACGAAAGAACACTTATAATTCAACCATATAGTTTCAGCATCTGGGGGTGGGAGGTGGGATCTTTATTCTACTCTTTTCTATAGCCCCTTCTGGCCAGGGAACAAACACCATCAGTTTTGAGATTTGTGAAGCAAATCCAAACCCTTCATTGGTTGCCTGTAGTTTTGGATCAGTGGAGAATTCCATCTGTCAGGGCATTTGCTGCATCATAACAGTTGTTGAATTTTCTTCAGGCAACAGATGAAGAACTCTGTCTACCGAAGCCGGCAGTCTCTGAACAGCCCGAGTCCAGGAGAAACTGAGATGGACCTTCTGGTCACTCGAGAGCGACCCCGGCGTGGCATCCGTAACAGTGGATACGATGTAAGTCTCTGGTGGGCTGGGGTGAGCGCGAGCTTTGCTTTCCCCCAAAAACAGAGGGGGTAGAACATCCCATAATGTTTCATTTACTACCTGTTTGTAGGATTTCAAAATGCATTCAAATGTTTTCTATTTTTTATTTATCTCTTGCAAAGTAAGACTCTTTGGAATATGTCAGAGCAACAAATTATTGCAGAAAGGATTGTGATTGCTATAATGTCCCATCTTACAAACAGTAAATTACTGCCCTTAAACTCCACGGAGATTCTAAATGTCCTAAATTTTCCCCCTTCTGTCTTTAGAAACCCAGTAAGACCCATGAAAAAGAGAGAGAATTCATTTGAACGTGGGCTTCTTTTAATACATAGCAGTGATGAAAATTTGGATTTGTTCCTGATTTCATAACTCCTCATATGCCATGGAAACAATGAGATGTCCAACAGAGCGAGTAGGTGATTTCATATGACAAAGCACATGCTCCTGTGCAGTGATGCATCCAAACTGCAGAAATTCTGCTAATCCCCCCAGACTTCCCCAGATGAGGAGCTGCAATTGGGCGCCGCCTATCAAGTATACATCCTGGACTTGGAGTTGCACCACGAGCTCATGTGAACAGTTCGATAATATTTCTCACTCTCCCAGAATTTGAAAGGGGCTTGATACCCTGAGGTTTTATGGAACATATTTCTTGTCAGGCATGGAGGCGCTGACCTATATAATCCCAGCAATTCGAGAGACCGAGGCAGGAAGATCACAAGTTCAAGATCAGCCTCAGCAACTTAGTGAGGTCCTAAGCCACTTAGCAAGACTCTGTCTCAAAAATAAATAAATAAATAAATAAAATAGAAAGTTAAAAAATATAAGTAATGGGGGTGTAGCTAAGTAGTAAAGCACCCCTGGATTCAATCCCCAGGACCAAAACCAAAATTCTTTCTCATTTCTCTAAAGTGTTTCTCTGATTACAAATTGAAAAGTTTCTTTAACAAGAGTTATAATTCAAATATGTCTAGAGAAAGTTGTTATAATTTGAGAAACTATAGTTTGAAAATCACACTCTATTTCTTAAATATATCATACCAATAGGGAAGCAAGACTATCTTTTCCCCTTAGGATCAGTCACTGCTTGCCACAAAAGCTTAAAATGAGACCTTTTTTTAAATGGTTCAATCAAAGAATAGGGATATTCTACCTAATTTCATTTTCTGGTGATCTTTTTTACACTTAAACTTGATGTAGTGTTGGTGGGGAGACTCCTCTCTTTTGTTCGTTTGTTTTTCCTTTTTCCTAAAATTGTTTGATAGTTTAGTTTTCATAAAATTCTAGAAAGAAAATTTTTAAATGGACCTGCATTTTATTTATTTATGTTTTGGTGCTGAGAATCAAATCCAGTGCCTCACACATGCTAGGCCAGCCCTTTACCACTGAGCTACATTCTTAGCCCAAAATTCTAGAAATTTTGAGCACATCTTTGTTATTTAAACTATCTTCGTAGATAATTTTTTTTTTTTTTTTTACCAAATTCCTTCATTGATTTGATCATCAATATACAGTTAAAAATCAGCATAAGTTTCGTGTTTTCAATCAACCCCCAAGAGTGAACATTCTTCTTGGAATGCTTGCTTAGTTTGAGGAACTCTTCTTTCTGCTCAAGCACCTGCGATAAAAGATTTTTAGTTTATCTCAAGATTGGTATTAAGCGGTTTCTTGTAAAAGTCTAGGCATGGGCACTTTTAGCAATGACAAAATGGAGATTCCCTGGTAGTCTCTTCTTTTTTAAAATATTTATTTTTTAGTTGTAGTTGGACACAATACCTTTGTTTTATTTATTTAGTTTTATGTGGTGCTGAGGATCAAACCCAGGGCCTTGCACGTGCAAGGTGAGCGCTCTACCGCTGAGCCACAACCCCATCCCTGATAATCTTTATTGAGGGAAAAAAAAAAAAAAAAAAAAAAAAAAAAGCTTAAAAGAGCATCTGACATGACTTGCAGTACTTACCTGATACCTTTAGAACATTGTGCTAGTAAATTGCCTAGAGCAATCAGAGAGGGAGAGAATTTTTAAAAGGAGACTGTTCACCCCTCACAGACATGTACAGACATTCCAAATACAGATTACTTTAGGGAGAACCTCTTCATTCTAATAGATTTTTCAAAAATCTACATGTCTTTGAGAAGTATGCATGATCTCAAAAGCAGAAATATAAGCTTCCTTAAGAAAAAAACAAGTATCTGGGCTGGGGTTATGGCTCAACGGTAGAGCACTCGCCTAGCACGTGCGGGGCCCTGGAACTTCAGCACCACATAAAAATAAATAAATAAGATAAAGTTATTGTGCCCAACTACAACTAAAAAATAAATAATTTTAAAGAAAGAAAGAAGGAAAAAAACAATTATCTAAGGAACGGCTCTGTGAATTTAGATTATTGAGGAACAGCTTTAAGATTTAGACTATTGACCCTAAGAATGGCATTGCTAGCTGGGCAGGGTGGCACATTCCTGGTGGTCCCAGATACTTGAGAGACTGAGGGAAGAGTATGATGAGTGAGGCCAGCCTGGGAAATTTAGTGAGACACTGTTTAAAAAAAAAAAAATGACATCACTTACCTGTATCTCCTCTTGTGTTTTTTATATTAAACGTATGAAAAGTAGTTATCATTTACTGACTGCATGCTATAGACCAAGCCTTATTGTCATTTTTTTACGTATGTTATCAAATTAAATTTGCACAGTTTCCAGGTGGGTAGATACTCTTATTTTGCTTATTGCATAGGTGAAGACACTGAGGCTCAGAGAAGTTATGATTTGTCCACCCAGATCCAGGGCCCATCCTCTTAACCATCATGCAATATGTCTTCTATGTATACCTCTCCTTACTATCTATCTTACTATCTATCCTCACGTCCCGTAATATATGACCTTTATTTCCAAACTTCTGGAAGTGACCAAATGTCATGTCTCAAAAGGAGTCCTACATGGAGAAGTCACACAAACAAAAAATAGACCAGCAAATAAAGTAGAAAAAGAAGCAAGTCATAGTTTTAAACAATGCATTCATTTTCTGAGCTCAGTCATTTTCTAAAAATGCCAAGGTCCTCCTTCCTGGCAAAAGAATCCATTAGCCCAGCAGTGAACCTGTCATTCAGTTGGAACGTGTCATTCTTCCTACTGGGTCTGGGGATCTCAAAAGCAGGCCAAAATACCCAGTCATTTCTGCCAGGTTAGGAAAGATTGACGCCGTGGAAACAAAAGCACCCGAAGATTTATTTAAATTTTGAATTTCTCAAAAGTTGACAACGTCAGAGTCCCAAAGGAAAAGTCTGCATGTAAAAAAAAAAATGAATAAATACATAAGTAAGCAAACAAATGCAGCTACATAGGCAAAGCCTAGCCCCAGGATTGATGGCAGCCTGGATCATTTGCAACATTTCCCATAGAACGAGAGGTGTTCACACCTGCAGAAGAGAGACTAAACCCCAAGGGGTTTGGATTCATTGCATTTTGCAGCAATAATTCACAACCTCTTGGTCACTCTATTAACCGGAGTACTCCCACTGATAACTGTGGCCCAGGTGGTAGTAATTTTCTAAGAGTCCACACCCCTGCTAAGAGAATGTAATTTTTTTTTTTACACAAAACCTTTATGTTATTTATTATTATTTTTTAATGTGGTGCTGAGGCTCAAACCCAGTGCCTCACACATGCTAGGCAAGCACTCTACCATGGAGCTACAACCCCAGCCTGAGAATGCAATATTTTAAAAAGATGTCCCAAACTGATTAGTCCTAAAAGGCCAGATATCATCAGACTAACTCAGGCATTGAAATGAATTCCTCCAATATCTGAGGCATGTAGAAAAGAAAATGTCATTCTATGTGTAAAAGCAAAAATATCTCTTAAGCATTTTCAAAGTGTTGTATTCTGAATGAAAATTGTGTAGAAAATAACAAAGCAGTGAAGAAAAGCCCTCTGATTGCAAGCTGTGGTCCCCGGCATGTCATGAACACCTGTTGGGGAAGAGAAGGAGGCAGGATTGGGCAGAGTTAAAAGCTGGACCATGGTACAGATACCATAGGGTCTTGGCCAATCCCACGGGGCACCCTGGAGCCCAGGTGGTCCTGCAGAGTTGTCTGAGTTTGGGCGAAACAGCTGGACTTTTGTACAGTAGTATGGATCAGTCATCGGGTGGCCTTGGGTGAGGCATTGTCTTTAGCCGAGGACAGATATCTAGCAAGAGCTGACATCTGAGGCCTGGCAGCTGGCTGTGTGCCTGCCACTGGGGGAACCAGTCCTCCAGTCGTGAGCAGCATGACCAGAACTTCTAGTTTCTTCCATTCCTATATGCTGTTTGGCCCACTTGAGGCCCCCAAAACCTCTGTAGAAGTCAGAGGACAGTAGACAAAAAAAAAAAAAAAAAAAAAAAAAAAAAAAAAAAAAGAGCACCCCTTGGGACTTATTGAGCTTGGTGAAGCCATTACAGTAGGTGTGCATTTCACATATGCAAACTCCACAGTAGGAGCCCCGAAAGAAAAATAAAAGACAATTAAATCCATGATAAAAATTAGCTTTTTTCGCATATCCTGTTTGGATTATACATCGTACATTTCTTTTTCCCTATTACTCCTAAGATGTATCCACAAAAGATAATTGAAGGGATTTTCAAGGGTCTGACTCTCCACAGCTTTTACCTTCTCCCCAGAACTAGCATCTATGCGCCCCGTGCAATTCCACCCTAACTATTAAATGAGGCTCTGGGGAAGGACAAGGTGTACAAACTCTATGCCTGCCCCCCGGGGGTCACAGATGAATGGAGGAGAAAGGTAGAGGCACACACAACCTGCTGTGACCATGAACTTGGATGGGAGGAGGGACTCCTCTTGCAGGCCTCTTCCTCCCTGTCTATCCCACAGCTGCCGCCTGGTCTAGTCCCCATTACTCACCATGCTAAAGCTGCCTGAGTGCTGCTGGGGGAATCCTGGAACACACCATTGCTGCAAATCCTCCAGTAGCTCCCAGCAGCGTTGAGCCCGAGACATCTAAGCTCCTGACTTGGGAGTTACCTGCTGTGGAGCCCAGGCACGCCCTGCTAGCTCTCACTCCTTCACCCTCCCCGTGGCTGCAGGCTGAACGCCCTTCCCCACACTTGGCACTGGTTTCCTATCTCCTGTCGGTGCACAAGCTCGTGGCTCACAACCTCCCTTCTCACCTACTTCATCAGCATCAAGTATTCTCAGCACTCTGCCTACTGACACTCGGGGCTGTGTAGCTCTTCATATGGAGGGACACCCTATGCACCCCTGGTCTCTACCCCATGGCTTCCAGGAGCCCCTCCCAGCTGTGACACCCAAAATATCTCAAGACATTACCACATGTCCCCTGGGTGATGCTCTCAGAACTTGGCTTAAATATCTTCTCCAGAATCCCTTTCCCTAGCCCCACACCTATGGGCCTGGCTTAGATGCCCATCCTTAGTGTTCTAGTGAAGCACATTGTTCTCACCCCAATCAGTCCTTAACCCCAGCTTCTGTTTATTGGTTTATTTGTATTGTTTCCCCATTTGACTCCTCAAGGACAGGAGTCATGTTTTATTCATCTTGGAAACCTCAGCACTCGGAATAGGAACTGGCACAGAGAGGAGGCATGGTTTCTATTTGTTGAGCGAATGAGCAAACAAGTGTGTCAACCAGAAGAGGTGACTCCTAAGCTGAGGAGTTATAAATGTACCCCATTTATCACTCTGAGCCACATAAATTTTCATTTGATTGACTATCAAAACTGTGGACCAATGTATATTACTGTTTGGAGTTCAGTCTAAGTGGTAGTTATCAGTTTAGGATGCTTTCACTTAAAGTAACAAAACAAAACAAAAACAAACAAACAACAACAAAAAAAAAACACCAAAAACAACCTGACTCAAACTGTCTTAAAACATAAAGGGAATGTGTTGGTGACATTAAATGCAGGCATGGTTTGCCTGAGGATCCAGGCCATTCCTCTGCATTATACAGCACTGTACTCCCTTATGCCTGGGCTTCATCTACAAGTTGGCCCATTCAGGCAAGAAATGGCTGCAGTAGTCCCAGCTCTCATATCTACATCCTGCATTGACCAACATAAGAAAGAATTCTCTTTTCCGGATCATGAAACAATGGTATGTGGGTTTTATTCTGACTAAGCCACCATAAGTCAAATGCCCAACCCTGTATCAATCACTATAGCAGCAGGGGCTACACTGATCGATTTACCCGAGTCAGGCCTCACCGATGGACCTGAGGCAGGCTTAGGCCCACCCGGAACTCCTGGCTGAAACACAGGGAAAGGTGAGGATAGATGCTGAGGCCATCACTTGTGGTTGACTTTCTAAGGAGCAAACCCAGCACCCTTCCATGTTACCCTGACCTGTGGCGTCAGCCTCTTATCTTTTGGTGACCTGCTCAGGACTTGAATTCCCCACTGCTCAGTTGAGGGCAGCAGGTTCCAGGGGCAGAAAAACAGGAGCTGGAACAGGTCCTGAGACTCCTGCTACAGGCTGGGGCTGGTTGACTTTGGGAGCCGTGAGTAATCCTGAGAACAGCGAGTGCCTTCTTTTATCCCTGACAGTCCTGTCTGCTTGTTCTCAGTGTAATTATGGATCATTCTTTGGAAGCTGTAGAGCAAAAACAGAGTTTGTCCCTCTTTGCTTTGAAGTCTGCAAGAGGCCCTCTCATGCCTTCTTGGCTCACGTGAAACATAGAAACAGCTGCTGTCATCATAGCCCCATACCTTCAAGTGATTGAGGGTCGTCATTGGAAGACAAGCAGAATGCAACTGGATATTTTTCCAAGGTTAAAAAAATTCCATGGGGCTGGAGTTGTGGCTCAGCGGTAGAGCGCTCGCCTAGCACATGCACGGCCCGGGTTCAATCCTCAGCACCACGTAAAAACAAATTGTGTACAACTAAAGCAAATAAATAAATAAATATTTTTTTAAAAATTCCATTTGTACACTTTTGCAAAAAAGAAATCATCAAACCGTTATTTTGAACCCCCACCTATTCTGAAGGGAACCAGTCTCCCTTTATTGGTAGAGAAGCTTTTGAGATGTGGGCTCAGTAAGAAGCTGCTATAAAAGTCTCTGTGCTCCTGCATCATGATCATCCTCTTCAGCCCATCAGGCAAAGAGAGAACTTCCTGAAATTTGGTTTCTAGAAGCAACTTTCTAAATATGCCTCTGCCTCCTCAGTGGGCAGCAGCATGTGCGATGGACCCTTTATAGCCAGAGTAGGCTGTAAGCTGCCTGGTACCGAAAACCGGGAGGAAAAACTCTCGGAGCAGAGAAGCAGCTTTTACGGTTTTTTTTAGGAGTTAAAGCGAGCTTTTCTTCAGAGGAGTCCTTAGCTTAATTTCTTCTCTCTTCTTTCTTCCTTCTTCTTTCTTCTGTCTTCTGTGGAGCCTCGGCCTAAGAGAAATGGTCTTCTATCTGGTTTCTCTTCTGTAACCGCTGCCTACGTTCTGGCCGCTCTGATTCTTCTGACCAGATTGCCCGGCTGAAATTTTCCATCATGGCCAGGTTATGGCCTAGAAACATGTATCTTGCTGAAACACCCCCTACCTGGGCATTAAGCATAGCAGCACGGTTTTGGGTGGCTCAGAGGGCCCTAATTGGTGGGAAGAGAAATCCAGATTAATTTCATCATGGCCAGATGGCCCAGAAATGTATCTTGCTGAAACCCCCAGTTTGCAGATTTTGTTCAAAATCTGTTCTCCTTGCAGGATGGAGCTATGATTAGTACTAAGCTGAAAATCGGGGATTTGGGGCAACTTTTGGAGAAGGCCTTCAGATTTTTGTACTCTGGAAATGAAGTGCCCGGATGAGGCCAAGTGATGTTGTGTATCCTGGGAAGTACGGCATTGACATCTGCCCACTTTGGGGCTTGTATTTAAAGAACTTCTAGAATAAGTGGTCTTAAGGGCCCTTCAACTGTCCTCTTCAACTCCATTCTAGATAAGACTGTCTCGTTCACTACAGACACATGGAAATGTCATTTATTGTTGAAGATCTTGGAGCAGAAATTCCTCTGGCTTTTAAGACTAATTTCCACTCATTCACAGGAAAGCAGGCACAGCATGGAGAATTACAGGGCCTATTCTAATGTTTGGCTCAGGAAGTCTCTCTAGGGAGGTGATTTCTGCGCAGAAACTGAAAATGAGGGAGCCAGGCATGCTGGTCCCAGGGGAAGAGCACTCAGAGCAGAAGGGACAGCTAGTGGAAGGGCCCAGAGGAAGATTCACTCTGGAGCAGCTCAGAGAGCATCAAGAAGACCCGTCATAGCCTGGTTTCCCTTCTTGGTAAAGGGTCTCGGCCTCAACTCCTTCCTTTCTTTCACCTGCCATATCTAATCTATCAGCAAATTTTGCTGGTTCTCTTCCAAAAGATACCTTGAATTCACCCACAGCTTCTCTGTCCACAGCCACCCTAATCCAAGTCCCTGTCATCTCTTTTTGTATGGATGACTACAAGAGCCTCCTAAATGATTTCCCATAAATTCCAATCATATTTCTCTCCTGCTTAAAATTCTTAGTTCTTTCCTATTGTCTGTTGAAATGAGTCCAATCCTCAGGCCCTTAAGACTTGGACAGACTGTCCCCTCTCCTGACACCTGAGACTACAGCACAACGTCTGTGTATTTGTTCGCTAGGGCACAGACTGGGTGGCTTAAACAACAGAAATTTATTTTCTCACAATCCTGAAAGCCACAAGGCCCAGATGAAGGTGTTAGCGGGGTTGGTTCTCCTGGGGATCACGAGGGAAGAATCTGTGCCAGCCTCTCTCCTGGGTTTAAGATGGCCATAGTCCCTTGGGTCCCCACATCTTCCTTCTGTACACGTTCGTGTCCAAATGTCCTCTTCGTAGAAGGACATCAGTCACACTGGCTTAGGGTCCACTCTAATGACCTCATTGTAACCTCATTACCTCTATAAAGACTTTACCTCCAAATACAGTCACATTCTGAGACACTGGAGATGAGGACATAACTATATGAATTGGGGGATGGGGTACGCAATTCATTCCATAACAGGTCTTTCTCTTTCCCAACTACTACAAGCTCTTTCCCACCTCAGAGCTTTTTCTTAAGTTTTCCTGTGATGATTATGTGGCCAGCCTCCTTCTTCAGGTCTTGAAAACTATCACTTCCTCAGGAGCCCTTCCTTGACCATCCCCATCAAACCAGCTATGTTGTTTCAGCCCATCCTGTTTCTTTAATTATGGCAAAATTAATATATGGGAAAATGTTCAAAAACATTGGGGGGGGGGGGCAGTACTGAGGATTGAACCCAGGACCTCATGCATGCTAGGAAAGCACTCTACCACTGAACCACATCCCTAGCTCTGTTCAATAGTGTATAATTTGATGAGCTTCAACAAATGTGTATACCATGTGACCACCAATCCAATCAAAATATAAAGCATTTTTATCATTGGTCCCTTACTCCCAAAATTTCCCCCCTCTTCTTTTCAGTCTATCTCTATCATCCCATGGGAACATCTACATCAGAGTTCTTCCACTTCTGATAAGTGGAGTTATTCACTATGTACTGTTTTGTGTCTGACATTTTTACGCAAGATTCATCCATACTGTTATGTATATCAATAAATGTATTATTCTTTTTTTTAACTGAGTACTGTTCCACTGCGTACATCTGTTATTCTTTGCTTATTCATCATCGTATTGTTGGACATTTGGCTTGTTTCCAATTTGGAGCTATTATAAAAATAAAAAACTATAAACATTTCCTACATTTTGTGAACATACGTTTTTATTTATCTTGGATAAATATGTAGGAGTGGAATTTCTGGGTTGTAGAATAGGTACATTTTTAACTTCCTAATAAACTACAGTCAGATTGCAAAGTATGTGTACTGTTTTCCCTCCCTCCAACAGTACGAGGGTTCTAATTCTATTCCTCAACCTCACCAACATTTGCTGTCATTAGTTTCTCTAATTGTAGCCATTCCACTGAGTGTGGAATGATACAATTTCCCTAGTTACTAATGAGGTTGAGTACCTATCCATGTGTTTACTGGACGTTTGTGTATCTTCTTTTATTGAGGTGTCTTTTTAAGCCTTTTGCCCCATTTTTAACTTGGGTTGTCTTTTTGTTATTCATTTGTAGAAATTATTATGTATATTCTGGATAATGAATCCTAATATTTTCTCTCGGTCAGAAGCTTGTTTTTTCATTGGTTGTCTGATCAAAAGCTAGTTTTTAGTTTTGATAAATATTGAGAGCTACCAGATGTGCCCTGGGACTAGGCCATAAGACTGTTTTCCAGAAAACGAACACTGAAGGGTTCTCAGCAGGGCTGTTCCTATGGTGTTTCAAAGAGAAGCTGAAGTTATATGGATATATAGCCACGCTGGGCCATCCTGCACCTGTGGTACTAGTTTGCTCTTTTGAAAACAACGTGGAAAGAATTGCAGGTGCATGTTCTATCCAGTGGGCACCATAAAGCACAAGACAGGTATGGGGCCCAGGTGTACAGGTATGGAGAAGAAATGGTCTTGATTTCTGCTAAGCACTGTGGTCTTTACTGCTGAGTTACAATGTACGGTAACTACCCCAACCCTTAAATATATGCACAGCCTCTGCACAAGTAATTCTACTCCTAGAAACTTAGCCTATGAATTCATGATTATATGCAAAGTTTGAATCAAAAGTAAACCTCCTCCAGCTTTGTTTACATAGTAAGATATTGGAAACCACCCAAACAGTGGACTGTTAATTAAAATCTGAAAACTCCACCTATTGGAATGCTATGAAGTCACTTAAAGTTATTCCCTACAAATACATGTATTTATTGACAGACACATTGGTTTACAATATTGTTGGATTATAAAGGTTTCAAAATGTTACTTATAAAATAACCTGTTTTTTTTAAATGTACATAGGTATGTACATACAAACATACATACATGCAGATGTGTGTGTTCTATTTTGAAAATCATGACTCAGCCAGGTGTGGTGGTGATACACACCTGTAATCCCAGCGACTTAGGGGGCTGAGGCAGGAAGATCACAAGTTCAAGGCCAGCCTCAGCAACTTAGAAAGGCCCTAAGCAACTAGCAAGAGCCTGTCTCAAAGCAAAAATCAAAAAAGGGCTGGGGCTGGGGCTCAGGGGTGGGGCACCCCTGGATTCAATCCCTGGTACAAAAAAAAAAAAAAAGGAAGAAACAAATAAAAGAGGAAATGATGACCCAAAGAACTATGACTATGCTAACAAAAGGAATTTTAAAACATCTCTATTGCTTTACTCATGTTTTTCATATATGTGAATGCAAATATATCAAGCCTGGTAATACATTTAATTCCCTTATTTTCTCTCCCATGCACATGCTACCTAACTGCTTCTGAACCTCTCCGGAATATCCCCCTAAAAATCCTGCAACACACACCCCTTCTGTCTCAAGGTCCACACCCCCACTTCTTATTCTCCATCACAAAGCCCAGAGAATCTGTGTGGCAAAGGGTGACCCTCCCTTGAGGACAGAGGCAGACAGGGGCCAAGCCATCAGTCTCTGTTGTGGCCTGGGGTGGGAACTACAAGTTGGGGTGGGAGCAGGGAGTTGGCAATGCACGGCACTCCTAACCTTCATCCTGTGTCATAGGCATAGGATGCATCCGGAGGGACATGCAGGAAGGTCAAAATATTAACAGCAGTTATTTCTGGAGGTTGAATTAGAGTGGATTTTAATTTTCTTCATTTTGCTTATCTATGTTTTCTAATTTTTTTTTACCATGCACAGACATTCCCTTGATTAATTTTTAAAAATTTTTATTGAAGTGTATCTTGATCAATTTATAAACTATCTTTAAAAAATAATCCCCTCAGCACTTTCCAAGAGCATGAGGTTGGAGAAGCAAGTATGGTACTTCCAAGGTAAAGAGATTCAAAAATATATTCTCTCTCCTATGTAAGGCCCCAGAATTTGCACCCAAGCTAACTATCAGCCAATGCTGGGGGGGCAGGGGTTGCTCTTGTCTCCCCAAGCAAAAGGCATATTCAGAAATGTGCAAGTGGGAAAAAAAGGGCTCAGAACAAGTTAAGTCTGTAGGCACGGTTTTCCTTATCTGAAAATGGGCTCATTTGCTGTACAGCCCTGAGTGAGGGGACACACGTGGAAACCCGTTCCCCACCCACATGTGAGCTGGCACATCACGGGTCCTCAACTAGATGTGAGCACCTGTTACATGAACTTCTTACACTGCAGCCAATGACTGGCTTTAGCTCTGGCCAGGCCCTGGACATCAGGTCTGTGAATACAATAATTAACAATACACTGGCCCAACCATAAAGGAGCCCCCAGTCTATGCAAAGAGGCAGATAACAACAATTGCAGGCAACATTTAATAACAGCTATGTGCCAGATCTGCATCTGTGTTTGGCACAGCATTTATTTGTATTTACATATTCATACTTTTTCATCCTTGTCATCAGTCATCTCTAAGGTAGACTATCTCAATAATTATTTTATCTTCTGTCCCCCTGGTCACAGAAGTCTGTCTGTCCTTCATCCAGAGACTACAACATGGTACAGTAATGGATCTGCTTTTATTTGTACAGCGGGTAAGAGCTTGGGTACTGGAATCAGACGTTTTGCCAGCTCTGTCAATGATGGGCAACATATTTGATCTTTCAATGCCTCTGCTTCCTCATCTATAAGGTGGGAGTGATCATGCTTGTTAGTATTACATCATAGGTTATTGTAAGGATGGATAGACTCAAACTCTTAGAACAGTGTCTAGTTATATAAGCTATTACGAAAGGTTAACTGATGTTATTATTGCTGTATTTATCTCCTCCTTTAGGGAGCTTCCTCAGGGCTGGGTCATGATGTTCTTACTTATAGTATTTACAACCCCAACTCAGGACCTAGCATAGGGCTGAAACCAACCATTGTCTATTAAGTAAAAGAGCAAACATACCCCTGTGTGTTGCAGGCAGGGAGGGTGAAGGGGGTTTCCCTTCACAAGTAGACATCAGGTTATTTTAAGGATGTCAATAGGAGTAGTGTAGCACCTTCCAGAGCACAGAGCCCACGAGGTGGTGAATATAGCTCATAGTTCAGCCTTCCCATTACACAGATGAGGAGTCTGAGGCTTAGGGTGTTCAGTAACTTGCTTAGGGTCGTGCAGCTCATTAGCATTCAAGAATTGTGTTAGGGAAGATAGATTGTTTATCTTAACCTCAAACTCAAGCCCTGGGAAATTGGACAGAATTTTAAATTTCAGGTCAAGTTCACAAAGCTTTGTTGAATGCCAAGTGCCTCCTGCTAGGCTCCCAAGAAACCAAGTGCAGCGGGCTCAGGGAGTGTCTAGTTTGGCACAAGACAGATATTAAACGAATCTAAGTGTGATGAGAGGAAGCCCAGGGTATAGTGAGAGCTAGTCTTGTTTCCGTCTGTAGATATTGAGAGGCTGAAAAATCGACTGAGAACTGTGGGAGGAGTTCTTTAGAATGTAGCTTGAGCAAACCTACTGAGATCATACTTGGGTTGTAACTCTGGACCTTCAGTTAAAGCCCACCCCCCACCCCAATACAAAATGGAAACTCTGTGAGACAAGAGGTTAATTTCTGTGGAGGTATCATGGGGTAGATGTCAGTGGAAGCCTGGAGAATAGTCTCTGCAGGGGCCTCTCCCCACCCGCCTTACTCAGACAACCCCTCCCTCTCTTTAGGCCCTGAAATTCAGTTCAGAATATTCTGTGCATTATGTAGAAACTTTCTTTAGAAGTTATAGACATTCTTTATCCTAGAAGGTACCACCAGGCAAAACCTCAACAGACAGTGCTGGACTTCAGAGACCACCCTTCTCAGACAGTGATCCCAAGCCTTTCCCTGTAGAGCCCCTAACAGCAGAAGAGCCCAAAATGTCCCCCAGCCCAGGGCCTGGGGACCTGTACCCATCATGACATGTCTTTGAGTTCTTGTTTGTTATTGCAAGGGTAATTTTACATTCGACTCCCTAGTCTAATATAAAAGCAGTACTTTAGATTTCTTGATGTAGATGTTTGTTAATAAATCTAGAAGGTTGATAGAGAACCTTACTTTTTATTAATTTTTTATTTGTTTTAATTAGTTATACATGACAGTAGAATGCATTTATGCACTATGATATATCATACATAGATGGGATATAATTTCTCATTTTTCAAAGTGTACATGTTGCAGAATCATATTGGTCAGTCACATATATACATACTGTAATAATGTCTGTTTCATTCCACTATCTTTCCCATCCCCACATCCCCTCCCTCCTCTCCCTTCATTTCCCTCTACCTAATCTAACGCTATTTTTTCCTAGTGCCTCCCCCCCCCACCTTATTGTGAATTAGCATCCACATATTAGAGAAAACATTCAGCCTTTGGTTTTGTGGGATTGGCTTATTTCATTTAGCATGATATTCTCTAACTCCAACCATTTACTGGCAAATGCCCTAATTTCACCATTCTTTAAAGCTGAGTAATATTCCGTTGACTATATATACCATATTTTCTTTATCCATTCATCTATTGAGGGACACCTAGGTTGGGAGAACCTTACTTTTGATCTTGAGCTATAGCCAAGTTCTAACTCTGGCTGATAAGATTACAGGAAACGTCAAATTTCTTTTATGTTTCCTGTATTTTCAATATCTTCTCCGATGAGCATGTATTAATTGAATGCTACACGTTTTAAAATGAAATATTTCACAGTTTGACCTTAATATGTAATATTTAAGGAGGAAAGAATATGAATAATTTTCTAATGACATTTTCTTGCTGTGCTCATTTTATACATCCAAGTCCTTTGCACATAGTAATTACATAAGAATATGTGCATTTGAATGACTTAAAGTAATGATGATGATGATAATGACAGTAACTACCATTATTGTATTTTTATCCTGTGCTACTGTTATAAATCTT
The DNA here is from genome assembly GCA_025594165.1 of Tamias sibiricus. Classification (NCBI taxonomy): domain Eukaryota; kingdom Metazoa; phylum Chordata; class Mammalia; order Rodentia; family Sciuridae; genus Tamias; species Tamias sibiricus. Next base: position 37,490,058 of record CM046657.1, on the reverse strand, counting down.
TACACATTCACATACACATACTTATAAAACCCTTAGAGGCAGCATTATCCTCATTTTATCAATAAACAAACTGAAACACCAGGCTGGGGATGTGGCTCTGTGGTAGTGCTTTTTTTTGGGGGGGTGGGGAGGTACCAGGGATTGAACTCAGGGGCACTCAAGCACTGAGCCACATCCCCAGTCCTATTTCTTGTATTTTATATAGAGACAGAATCTCACTGAGTTGTTTAGCACCTTGCTTTTTGCTGAAGCTGGCTTTGAACTCGTGATCCTCTTGTCTCAGCCTCCTGAGCCGATAGGATTACAGGCGTGTGCCACCGCGCCTGGTTGTGGTAGTGCATTTGCCTAGCGTGTGTGAGGGCCTGGGTTCAATCCTCAGTACTGAAAAAAAAAAAAAAAAAAAAAAAAAAAACCTGAAACACCAAAAAGCTAAAGCAACTTTCCTGGCTGGATCATCTTTAATGCTCGGTCTTTTAGCTTCTCAGTGCCCCTCTTAGACCTGACTCCTGCTGTGACGCACTTACCACAAGGCAGAGGACTGTGTTCCCTTCTCTCTGGCTTTTTGCATTCTTGCATTCTGAGGTTTGTGCAGGGTCAGTCTGGTGGAATGAATGCCCACATGCATCCCAGCTAACAGTGGTAAGGAAATTTCAGAACAAAGAGACGCTCACTAGACCAGCATTCATCAGCAGGCAAACAGAAGTCGCCAGTCCGCGGAGCATGCTCTCTGGGAGTGGATGAAGTCCCAGCTCTCTGCCCACCTCAGCACTGCAGCTGCTCCCTGAATGAAAGGACCCATGGGGGGAAGGCAGGAGAACGTTCTAGATCACTGGATCTCAAACTTGAGCAGACATCAGAATCCCCTGGAGTGCTCATTAAAACTCAGATTGCTGAGCCCCACCTCAGTTTCTGATTTATCATGCACCACACCTTGAGATCTTGAAGTAGCGTTTTGTTATTCTCTGATAACTGGCATCGGGCATCCAGAAATTCCTTAACCAATTGGCTAGAGGCAAGACCATTTAAAGAGTTTGGCTAAAGTACTATCCCTCCAGGTGTAGATGACAGGGTGCTCCAGATTCTTATGCCCAAAGGAAGGAAAGATTTTAGGCGATAGGATTAATTTTATCAATGAAAGCCATTTCCAATGGTTATGCTAGGTAGCCAAGTCTGCCGCACTGGTGTACAGGTGGAGGACCGACATGTACGGTGACAGCTGGAGGGTGGCCTTCTCACATAAAGTGTGCTGACAGTCCCTCTCGTGTGAATTCCTGGGTAAGGTGCCTAGGATATGACTTAAATTAGCACTGATTCATACATAATATTGCCAATCCGAGTGAATATTTTAGAATAAATTATAGGCCACCTTCATGGGAGGGAACTTCACCGAGCAATTAATGAGCTTTGTTTGGTCCCACAGACTGAACCTGAAATCATAGAGGAAACCAACGTTGACAGAGTTCATGAGCCCCGGGGCTACGCCAGGTCGAGGCAGGTGAAAGGCCACTCCGAGACCTCCACGCTGAGCTCCCAGCCCTCCATCGACGAGGTCAGGCAACAGATGCACATGCTCCTGGAGGAGGCCTTCAGCCTGGCGTCCGCGGGCCACGCAGGCCAGAGCCGCCACCAGGAGGCCTATGGCTCCGCCCAGCACCTGCCCTACTCGGAGGTGGTGACCAGCGCGCCAGGGACCATGACGCGGCCCAGAGCTGGGGTGCAGTGGGTGCCCACCTACCGCCCAGAAATGTACCAGTACAGTCTGCCCCGGCCGGTAAGTCGGATGTCCCCCTGCCTGCCATCATCTGGTCAGTCCGTCCAGTGGGTTCCAAGGACTTCTAGTGATAAGCCACCTTGGGATTTAGAGACAGAGATTTTTCTCGATCCTCATCCCATCCTTCACCCATGGTCCAGAGCCAAGCCTTTTATTCCTGTTGAGAATCCCTTATGTCCAACCATAATACATTTAAGAATGTCTGCTGTCCGTCCTGGGAAGGCCTGACTTCACTCTTCATTCACTGGTGCCTTCCAACGCTTTCAACTGTGAAACCCAATTTAAATGCCAAAATGCATCACAGAGCCACTGTGAAGGGGTTGTGCAGGCTGGTGGCCCAGAGCCTGGGCCAGGTGGCATGACTTTGAATCCCATCTTTACCACCTGCTGGCCTCCGGACTTAAGGAAGTTACTTAAATTCTCTAGTGATGGAGGGGGGATATATATATATATATATATATATATATGAAATGTAACCTACTTCCTAGAGTTCTCATGAAAGTTAAATGAGTTGATATCTGTAAGGTACCAGAAAAATGCCCGGTTCACAGTAAACCCTGCAGAAGTAGCATTCATAATTATTTCATTTAGTAGTAATTGCTTCCATGATTTAGGATAACAATGTTAATTAGTTTACATTTCATTCATCACCATAGTGTCTACATGTATCTTTTTTAAGGCACCGTAGTTGGATAAACCATAGATGGTGCTAGACAATGCTTTGTGCATATAGAGTCCATGCCCCATCCCAGGGGTCGCTCCTAATAGAGCTTTGTAAATTGTTACTGTGACATGTGTGTGTGAGATTGTTTGACTGATATTGGGTACTGAGCTCAGTGTTCCTGGTGTGTTACTCATGTGTCCTTACAACGAGCCTCTGAGGCAGGGACTAGTTTTGTGCCTGTTTTACAGATGAGGAATCTGAGGATACACAGTTTGTCAAGGCACAGAGCCAGGAATGGGTGGAACTGGGACCCAGGGCCAAGCAGTGTGGCACCAGAACTCGTGTTCTTAGCCAGCATGTTACATCACCTCTCCATCCACATTATTTTGTTTCATTTGTAGTACACGACTTAGGGCACCTGTGGGCTTGTGCCGACCTCAGTGTCTGCACTACACTGGCACTTCATAATTTGCTGTCCTCGTAGCCTGCACCCTAGGGTGAGTTTCCTTTCTGTTCTCCTTTGTTCCATGTCCCCCCCTTCAAGGCCACTGAGATGTCTCCCCTGGACGCTGCTCTTTGTCCCCCAGTCTCTCTTTGGTGGCATTTTGAGTCCTGCCTCCTGCTTGGCTCCCTTCTCTGTCACCTAACCACTGTCCCCTATATCCTCCCCAGTGTAAGCATTAATAGGAGAGCCTCAAGTCTAGATCCTGTGGGTGGCAGTGCTTGAAGTCATGATCAACGCAAGGCTTTGTCCTTCGGTCGGCAGGTTGAGCATTTCTGTCTTGTCCCTTCATTCCAGGGGATCAGATCCCAGGAGTTTGATCTGTGCTGATATTAAGCTCACAGGTGCTTCATTCTTAAGAATGTTAACTTACTAACCTGCAGCGAGTACCAGGAAATGGGGTGGCCCAGGCCACTCAGGCTCACTGGTCTACATGCTCCTTCCTAATGTAAACACCAGCTTGGGGAAAACAAGACATGATCAGAAGGAGAACTAGTTGTCCTTATAGTCATCTTCCCAGTTCATGATATGCAAATCCAGAGTAAAAGCAATAAAAGAAATAAGGTAAAACACAGACATCTTTTTTACATTCATTCTCTGAGATATGGGTAGAATAAAGAGAAATTTTCTTAATATAATTAATATGTACAATTGTATATAAATATGATTATAACATAATACATGAATATAATTTTTATTTTTATTGTGGTAAAGTATATGTAACATAACGTTATTTTAACAATAGTACAATCAGTAGTGCTAAGTACATTCACATTGTTGTGAATCATACCAATCTCCAGATCTCAATTCATCTTGTAAAATGGATACTCTGTATTCATTAAAAAATAACTCCCAGCCGGCGTGGCCCGGTGGTGCATGCCTGTAATCCTAGCACTTGGGAGGCTGAGGCAGGAGGATCACAAGTTCAAAGACAGCCTCAGCAATGGTGAGGCACTTAGCAACTCAGTGAGACCCTGTCTCTAATAAAATACAAAAAAAAAAAAAAAAGCTGGGGATATGGCCCAGTTGTCGAGTGCCCCTGAGTTCAATCCCGGTGCAAAAAAAAAAAAAAAAAAATTCCCCTATCCTCCTTCCCCACAGCTCTGGCAGCCACCCTTCTACTTCTTGCTATGAATTGAACTACTAAAAGTACTTCCTATAAGTACAATCATTTATTATTTGTCTTTTTATGATTGGTCTGTTTCACTTAACGTAATGTCCTAAAGTTTCATCCTTGTAGCATACACCAGAATTTCCTTCCTTTTCAAATCTGAATAATGTTCTATTGTATGTATGTACTACATTTTGTTTATTCATTCATCTGTCAATGAGCACTTGGGTTGCTTCTACCTTTTGGCCTTTGTGAATAGTGCTGCTACAAACCTAGTGTACAGGTATCTCATGTCCTTGCTTCCTGTTCTTTGGGGTATATACTCAGGAGTGGAATTGCTGGGTCATATGGAAACTGTTCTCAATTTTTTTGAGGGACTGCCACATTGTTTTCCCCAGTGGCTATACCATTTTACATTTCTATCAACAGTGCACAAGAATTCCAATTTCTGTGCATCCTCACCAACAGTTGTTATTTGCTGGTCTTTTTATAGTCGCCCTTCTAATGAGCTTGAGGTGGTATCTCGCTACAGTTTTGATTTGCATCTCCCTACTGGTTAATGATGTTGAGTATCTCTGTTGGCCATTTGTGCCTCTTCTTTATGTAACTTTTAGGATAAAATAGACTTTGGAGCAATGCCCAGATCCCAGGAACACAAGTTTAACTCTGCCGTCAGGGAACTTTGGTGGATACATTCAAGAAGCACTGCATTCCAGCAACTCCGGGGCCACCGCTGGCCACATTCCCAGCATTCTGGGTCTGTGCATCCATTTTTTCTCAGAAAGACTTAGAAAAATTCTCACTTGGCTTTACAAATCTGTCATCTCAAAACACTTTGCATGACAAGTCATATTCCGTTTCCAAGATTACAGTGGTCTACTAATTGCACATTAAATTGGTACCTGCTTTTGGGGGGGGGGGGAGAGGGAATTTCCTCATTGAGGCTTAGAAAACACTCTAATTTTTTTTTTTTTTACCATGTTTATATGTACCTCTTAAGTGGCTGTGATCTGAAAAAGGTCACCCATATCCATTCTATGTGGACTATCACCAACTTCAATCTCATTGGCTTATCCTTCCTGGTCTCCATATGACAATCATGTCCCTGAACTTAATCTTTCCTCAGTTCAAAGTAGGATGATGCTTACCAACTGACTGATCTTAGTGACTGCAGCTCAAAGCCTCAGACTCCTCTGAACATGAAATGCTAATTCCTGTAAAATGCTTAGCATGGTTTTGGTGCCTCACGAGCACCCAATATTTCTTAGGTTGTATTAATCAGAGTGCCTGGTATTGTGATCAGCACATCAAAATTTTCAACAAATGCTAGCATTATTATCAAATTATTCCTTCCCTTTCATTGGGCCCACTCTTTATATACATTTGCCACTAACATTTCTGAGAATACAGCTCCTCCTCTTATTCTGTTCAATTCTTTTCATGCACTTGATGCCCCAACTCAGAGTCCCAGAGAAGCTTTGCTTCTGTTTGAAGATACTTCTCAAGAACAACTGGGTTCCTCTGGATGGATGCTAGGTTCTTGGAATCCAGAATGAGATCTGGGTGTCAGAGAGAAAAGCTTAGACAAGCAGGACAAGTCTTCCAACCAGTGACAAGTGAGAAAACGCCATGCCCCATAACCATTATACCTCGACTTAATAAAACCTCCTGAAAAAATTTATAGAGGGACATAGGAAAATTCAGATGATTCTGCTTCCTATAATTGGTGGTTGACAGTTGTGCCAAGAAGGGCAAAAATATCAGCATTGTATATTTTCAAAACGAAGCTCTCTCAAATGGAAAAGTCCTGAGTCATAACACCGTAGAGAGATGAACCATTAAACGCAAACAACATTATAGGCTGTTCTTTCATCATTAAGGTTTCCTTCTTTGCCAACAACCATGAAGTCTCTGTCTCCACGAAAGGAGAAAATAGCTAACAATACACAGTAAAAAATGATTATTAATCCAAGCTCTCAAGGAGCCCCCTTGTGCTATGATAATGTGGAAATCGATAGAAAAGGGGGCAATTTAGAATGATAACTGTGATTACTTTTCAACTTCCAGAAAGGAAGCGCTTTGAGCTCAGCCGGGGATAATTGGAAGCTGGTGGTTTCAATGCACTGGGCCAGCCGGATGGCGTTTATATCATGGAAAGAGTTGTTGCTGGCAGCTTGGAATGTCTGGAATGTAATTCAGTAGACTTTGATCATATTTTACCCCTGTTATCGATAAAGAAATTGGACTTGACACCTAATGACCGATCCAATCCTGCTAGCAGCCATGATGGCTCTGTGTGAGGTGGAATGAGAACATCCCACCATAACCTTCCTGGGATTCCAAAAAACGCTTCAGGGGAAAACATCTTCCCAATTAGACTCTTTTTTTTTGTACCGGGGATTGAACTCAGGGGCACTCAACCACTGAGCCACATCCCCAGCTCCCTCCCCCCACTTTTTTTTTTTTTTTTTTTTGGTATTTTATTTAGAGACAGGGTCTCACTGAGTTGCTAAGTACCTCACCATTGCTGAGGCTGGCTTTGAACTCGCGATCCTCCTGCCTCAGCCTCCCAAGTGCTGGGATTACAGGTGTGCGCCATTGAGCCTGGCTCCAACTAGACTCTTTACAGATGGAATTAACAGTAAAAATAATAGCAACAACGACCACAGCAACAGTGCCATCTGCTGAGCTCCCATTGTTTATTGTGAAGTGCTGGACAGACATTATCTCTTCTAATCCAACAGCCATCCTTTGAGGTCAATGTTATTATCCCCAAGTACCCAGTGAGGAAATTGAGGCTTAGAGAAGCCAAGAAATGTGCCCCAGTTTACATAGCTACCCCTCAATATCCACAGGGGCTTTGTTTCAGGATTCCCCCAATGATACCAAAATCCTTGGACACTCAAGTCCATCCTATGAAATAGCATAGTCTTTGCAGGTCTAACCTACACACATCCTCCTATAAACTTGAAATCATTGTAGATAACTTAGAGTACTTAACGCTTAATGTAAACGCTAATGTAAATGCTGTGTAAATAGTCATTGTATTGTATTGTTTAGGAAATAAGGACAAGGAAAAAAGTCCACATGAGCTCAGTACCAATGTAATTTTCCCCCCCAAATATCTTCCATCTGCCGCTGGTTGACTCCCAAGACGTGGGATCCCTGGATAGAGAGGGCCAACTGTGCAGCTAGAGATGGCAGAACTGGGGTGATAAGCTAGAGTGGTCTAACACGGAAGCCCATGCTCTTTTCATCCCCTGATCAGAGTGATGGATGCCTCCAGGCTCTGAAGGGAGCTGAATCTCCAAAACTTTGGAGTATCATCTCATAAGGAAGCTGACCCTGTTTAAGGGAATTCTGTCCATTCCTGCCATTGGCCGAGTAAGGGAGGCACCTCCATGAGGATAAAGTTGGAGATATTTTTCTCTTCTCTCCAAAACAGTTAGCCCCCCCAAACCTCTTTGATGATGAAACATGTGGACATGTCAGGTGTGTGTTTGCATCTGCCCTAACACCTGGGCTCAAGAGATGTCACCTTGTTATGTTTCTCCAAATAAGATTAAAATCTGTCCTGAACACTCTGGCCAGGTGGGTGGGAAATTAGGGAGGGGGATTGTGCATTGTCCCCCTCTCAGAAGTCCTTGAAGACAGGCCCCTCTGTCCTCACTGGCCTCCCTGGGTATAGGCACTTTGCCTTTGGACTGCCCTGAATATCTGGCAAAGACATACTCCACTCTACTTAGACACATCACTCAAGTGAGCAACACCCGCAGTTTAGATAGAAAGCCTGCATGGGAAGAGAGAGTGGGAAGGTAGAAGAGGAAGTCTGGAGAATACTTAGCCCATAAGCTCAGGTGTGCAAGAGAAGTAACTTTGTTCCTCTATAGTCCTCTCAGTCAGCTCAGGCTCTTCCTCTCCATTTTCCAAGGACCTGCATGGTGCAAAGCGTGGGGGTGGGAGTGGGGGTGGCATGCCACAGACCCTCTCACCAGGCTCCTGAACAGCCGGCTCTTCTGTCCTGCACCCTGTGTGTGGAGGGGTCAGGGGCAGTCCTGTGCTGTTGTGGATTCCTGGGCTTTCTAGAGGTAGGCACAGTGCTTGTCTGCGCATTCCCTAAATCTCTCCTCTACCTCTTCCCTGAGTGTGAGGCAGGACACAGCCCCTTTTCCAGACCTATCAGCATCTTAGCTCTGTTGCCCCGCCCCCAAACTCTCCTCTTCTTCTTATCTGGAGGGTGTTTGCGAAACGCAGGGGCAGAATAGTCCAAATATCCTTCACTTCTTCCAGATCTCTTAAAATGGCATCAGTCTTAAACCCTGAGTGCTTTAGGACTTAAGTTCGTGATAGTCAAAACCCTATGTTCTCCTGGTTCAGTAGAGTTTGACTTTTGAGCTCTAGTAAGAAATGACTCTTAGCCAACTTCATTTTGCTATGATCTTCCCTCCCTGGGGTAGAAAAGTGGGGGTGTCCTGGTTGCTTGGGGCAGACAAAGGGCCCTACAATCAAAGAACTGTGGAAGAAAAAATAAAATCTTGATTACTACAATTATTACTCTATCAGAATATTATTCTGTCTCAGAAAGAAGGGGACAGCTTCTATTGAGTACCTAGTGTGTGCTAAATATTGCATTAAGATATAAAACCAGTCTTTAAAACAACTTGAAATCCATATATGATGCTGTTATCTTGACTAATAAGAAAGCAGACACAGGAAGTTAAGTTGCTTAAGACCGAGCAGCAGGAAAGGACCAAAGTCGACTCAGTCTCAGATGTGTCTGATTCCAAAACCCATGGCCAGCCTTTGTATCACTGCACCCTGACAGTGTGATTTTGAACAAGTCAGTTGACCTCTCTGAGCTTTGGTATCCCCATCTGTTAAGGGAGGAGGTCTCAGTGTCTCCTGTTCTCTTTCCACCTTGAACCTCCTTTCATCCCTGAGGCCTCAGATAATGCTATATCAGTAGCTGTTGGGTAGCTGTCAAGGTAAGCACTGGGTTTGTTGGTTTGTTTGTTTGTTTTTTTTTTCCACCTTGGAGTTAAGACTTCAATTACCAAGCCCCTCCTTTCAATTTAATAAGAACTGTTCTTCTGGAAGATTCTACCCCTATACCAGGATATGAAGTGACTTATAGCTGGATATGAACAAGGCGGATGTTGTTCAGCCTGGAGCAGTACACTTGGGATCAGCATGCTGCTGTGGAGGGGCACCATGCAGAGAAGCCTAGAGTAGCCACTGGCTATGGAAAGACTGGAGCATCCACTCCAACCTGGGGCTAACTTGCTGGCACCCGGCAAAGGCTTCTACTATAGTTTGAATCTGGCCCATGTGTTAACAGTTTGGTGCCCACCTGTGGTGCTATTGGGAGGTGGTGGTACCTTTAAGAGGTGGGGCCTAGTGGGAGGTCTTCAGGTTGCTGGAGGCAGGACCTTGAAGGGTATGGTGGAACCCCAGTCTTCTTCTCTTTCGTTCCTGGCCATGAGGTGTTTGTTCTGTCATATGTGCCACCATAGGCCTAAATCAGCAGGACTAACTGATTTTAGACTGAAATCCCTAGAACTGTGAGCCAAAATAAACCTTTTTTTTTGATAAGTTGATTATCTCAGGTATTTGTTATAGTAACAGAAAGCTGACTAATACTGTTTCTAATGAGGGTGGGTTGGCTTTGGCCTGTGGATCTACTTTCATCCACCAAAGCCAAAGATCCCCTTAGCCTGTTCCTTCAACTGCAGGCTGCCCTTCAACCTCTCACCTCTGTAGTGCTTCCCTTGAGGTCTCTGTTTACAGATCCTTCCTCCTGGGTTGCAGGAGCCCTGTTTGGGGAGATGGCTAAGATTGCGGTTGACTACGGGCCAAGGAGATGTTTGGCTGTTGCCGCCTTCCGTAGTCTCACGGGACTTGGCCCGGGATCTCGAGGGACTTGAGTGAGATTGCTGATCAGGTCTGTGCCATTTTTGGTGGTGTGTGTGGTGCGTGTTAAAGTCGTTGTTAGAGCCAGAGAGAAAAGTTATCAGAATAAAAAGCTGTTTGTTTCCAGTTTGCCTCTAAACTTCTTCCCCGCGGCTTCGTTGCTCCAAGCGGCCATCGCTTCAGGCGGCAACACTGGGTGGATGCACACACACAAGGAGGACACAGTGGGTCTGGTCTGGGCTCCCTCTCCTTTGAGATCGCTAGAGAAGATGGTTCTGATCCACTCCTGTCACCCTCTACTCCAGCACAGTCAGGACTGGAACTTTGAACAGACTGGTCATCTTCCTTCCAAGTTACAATTAAATTTTTAGCCCAAAGATTGCTGGATTCTAGTCACACCCAGACTCCGACATCCTTGAAGACCCATTCACAAAGATGGCCTTCCAATCCGAGTCTGGTCTTTTTCCTGGTCAGAGACAAGGATCCCATAAGATGGTGAGGCACCTCACAGCCACTGTCATGGAACTTGGAACCTGGCAGTCGTTTTGAGTAATGGTCTCCAGTGGGGTTCCAGTCCCCAAGCAGCCAACAGAAGCCAAATTCCAAGTACCTGAGGAAGGGAGCCTGAGTGCAGAGGCCAGAGGACTTGAACCACAGGGAGCCTGCGCACAGGGTGGGGGTGGGGAAGCAGGTACAGAGGATTCCCTTGCTGTGACTACATGGCATGGGGTGCGTCTCTGGTTTTTTTTTTTTTTAATATTTATTTATTTACTTTAGTTGTACACAATGCAATGCATTTATGTTTATGTGGTGCTGAGGATCGAACCCCGGGCCGCGCACGTGCAAGGCAAGCGCTCTGCCGCTGAGCCACAACCCCAGCCCAATGTCTCTGGTTTTCATATTCCCCACCCCCCACCGGGCTGCTCCAAGCTCCCTACGACACAGCCTCCAGGTGGCAGTCCTATGTCTGCTTTACTCCTGCAAAAATCTCCCTAAGAGAGCACTCCCTTAGCCGGTGGTGGCGCACACCTGTCATCCCAGCACTTGGTAGGCTGAGGCTGGAGGATCGCGAGTTCAAAGCCAACCTCAGCAATGGCAAGGCACTTAGCAACTCAGTGAGACCCTGTCTCTAATAAAATACAAAAAAGGGCTGGGGATGTGGCCCAGTGGTCGAGTGCCCCTGAGTTCAATCCCTGGTACTAAAAAAAAAAAAAAAAAAAAAAAAAAAAAAAAGTGAGCACTCCCTTGGTGCTTGTCAGAGATTCAGAACTTTTTTTTTTTTTTAAATATTTATTTATTTGTTTTAGTTGTACACAATGCCTTTATTTTTACATGGTGCTGAGGATTGAACCCGGGCTGCGCACGTGCTAGAAGAGTGCTCTACCGCTGAGCCACAACCCCAGCCCCCGGTTCAGAACTTTTAATCGGCTCTCTCTCAGTGAACTGCTAGAGGATAGACAGGCAGAGGAAGCTTTTTCTTGGCTGGGAAATCATGTTGACTGCAGAATAAACCTTCCAAGAGCCAGGGATAAAAATAGATTGTCTGCCTCCTCTGCTGAACAGCATGCAAGACCAGAAGAGAGGAGAGGGGATGGAAGCCCCTTTCTCTATTTTGGGAAAGGAACTGTTGTACCCAATTCTCAGGGGAAAAAAAAAAACAAAAAGTCTCACAAGCCACTCATGTAACAGGCAAAGAAGCCTTTATTCCGGCCAGGGCCACCAACTCTGGCCAGCACGAGGCAGGGTGGTAGAAGATGCGCCCCCTCCGCCCCCATAGCAAGGGTAGGGTTTCCAAAGCAAAGGGCTATTATGTCCTCACGTGGAGACCGGTTTAAGGGTGGGGTAGTCTCGCTCCACCCTAGGATTCTATTACAGGTGTTGTTCTTTGTTCCGGGGGTCATTCCGGGAAGAGGGGGGCAGATCTGACCTTAAAAATGGCCGGTGATCTAGAATGGAGTCGCCTCTGCTTATCACAGAACACTTCACTTGTCAGTGTATTGATAATTAGGGGAGCGTTGGACTTGACGGGCATCCAGAACAATACTTTTGAGATTGTGTGACTTTAGGGTTCAGGAAGGGCCCCAGGAGGCACCATGAAAGTAAGTGAAGGGTCAAATTCACCAAGGAATGTCCTCCCAAGAGCAGCCAGAAAAGCTCTGCTTTCATTCTGTATCAGGGTCCTTCAGGATGGTTTTGAAGAGCAAAAACCCATGCCGGGACCCCGTGTAGTAAGTGGGGTTTATTAACCAGCCCCTATAGTCGGTAGGGACCAAAGGCAAATGTGGAGGGAAGGGGAGCAGCAGGGAGGAGACGGGTGTGGATGGGGCGGAAGACGAAAAAGGTATGAGTTCCTGCCAGGTGGGGATTTAAGTAGTGACTTGGGTGGTCCCAGATTCCATAGGCTTCGGGGGAGTTGGGGTTCCGGAAGTGAGACTTGTATGCTCAGGATTGGCTCAGAAAGGGAGAGCCTGCCCCAGGGTGAATTCCCGCCAGATGTGAGTATTCTCGGGATTAAGGGCGGGAACTAGGAGCTCACCAAAGGTGGATTCTCCAGAGAGATATCTGGGCACTTCCAGGAAGTTAAAGTTTAGCATTACAGGATAACCTAATGCACCTGGGGCGTGGCTAATTTAGGGCACCTGGGTGTATGGCCTGCCAGCCTGAATTTTATCTAACAACGGGGAGCATAGGAGGATTAGAGGAACACTAGAAAGGCCAATGGGGGGGAGGGGAGGGAGGGGGCAAAAGGGTAAATTTTTAAAAAAATGGTAGAATGAGATGGATATCATTACCCTAAGTGCATGTATGAAGACACAAATGGTGTGAATATACTTTGTATACAACCAGAGATATGTAAAAATGTGCTCTATATGTGTATTATGAATTGTAATGCATTCTGCTTTCATACATAACAACTTAAAGAAAAGAAAAATAAAAAAGAAAATGAACGGCTAAATCAAGATGAGAGCCTGGATCTTCTTCCTCCTGGTTCACTCAGCAGCATTCAGAAAACAGTGACTTAGCACCACCAGGTGCGAGGCACTTTGGTAATGAAGGAGTACCCTGATGAGACTGACACAGTCTGTCTAGTGGAGAAGCAAGATACAGTTCCCCAGATACGGCCTTTGCATACCTAGCTAACTGATGCTCAAAAAAAAGGAAATGCAGCCCAGTAAGTAGCTCTCCATATTGATTCAGTCAGTGCTTCCAGATCTGGGCAGATGTTTCCTTTGGTTCTTCTTCTGATACACTTTGAGGTTGACAATTATTTTCTGAGTGCTTTTTGCCTTTCATGTCTTCTGAGTGCAAACGAGAAGGCACCTGTCAGCCTCATTACCATTCCTTTGTGGGTGAGATGCCTTTTCTCTCTGTCTGCTTTTAAGATCTTCTCTTTGCCTTTGGTATTCTACCACTCCACTACAATGTAGTCAGATGTATGTTCTGCTTTAATTTGTTTATACTGCTTGAGATACAATTGTGCTTCCTGAAAGTGTTAACTTACTTATTTGATCAATTCTGGAAAATTCTGAGCCATCGCTTCTTCAAATATTGCCTGTCCTTCAGTCTCCCACTTTTGTCCTTCAGGACTTTAACTAGTTGCATATTAGATCTGTTCATTCTATCCCCTATATCTTTTATATTTTCTGTCTCTTTGTCTCTTTGTGCTCAATTTTTAGTCATTTCCTCAATTATGTTTTCAGATTTGATAATTCTCTCTTCAGCCATGTTAATCTATTATTTAATTCCCCTACACTGAATATTTTATCTCAATAATCACTTCTGAAAAGTTTTGGGGGGTTTTTTTTTGTTGTTTTTTTTTTTTGTACCGGGATTAAACCCAGGGGCCTTAACCACTGAGCCACACCCCAGCCCTATTTTATATTTTATTCAGAGACAGGATCTTGCCGAGTTGCTTGGGGGCTCACTAAGTTGCTGAGGCTGGCTTTGAACTTGCGATCCTCCTGCCTCAGCCTCCTGAGCCGTTGGGAAGCATGCACCACCACACCCAGCTGAAAGTTGTTTTTCATGTACACTGGATCTTTCCTGATAGCATCTCTCTGGTCAATTATTGTTTAAAAACATATCTTACGTTTTAATTTTTTGTTTTGTATCTGGAAACTTCAGACTCTGTACATCTGGGTATTTTTTCCCTACAGTCTTTCATTTTTCTCTCCTGGTTTGTCTATGGTCTTAGAATATGAGCTCCTCTTTGCTTCATCTTAATCTGTGCTGATCCTGAGAACCTACTTTAGGGATACTCCAAAAAGGACTTACAATGGCTTCCACTTGCCAAGGTACCAAGACTGGACCTGAGGGTCCCCAGTTGAGCTGCCTTGACCTTGCCCTGTTCCAAGGCTTGATCTCTTAATCAATTATCAGAGTGGCATTTGTCTTCTGGGTAATCCCACCTTTTATATTTGCTTACTACTTTCTATTTCCACTTCTGGTTTCAGCTCCTGGTTTTGTTTTAGTTTGCTGAGGTGTTTGGGGAAAGATGTAGCCGGGGCGTTGTTGAAGATTTTCCTCACAGCTTGCAATTTTCACAATGCATTAAAAAGTACATGTTGCCCAGGGCCTCGTTGCTTTTGTCTGGCTTGGCCCTTCCAGGTGGGTAGTCTGCCATAATGCTGGAGGGGGAAGGACCTCATTCAGTTTCAAGAATCCTGCTGTGGATTCCCAGTGCTGCAGCTTTTGATTCCGATTCTTTCAGGTTTAAAGTCCTGTCATCCTGTTCTTTGAGAGCTCTGGAAGGAAAGATGCCTGAAGAAAGACATGGAAGAGAAGCACTACTTAAGCTTTGTCTTCCCAGAGAACTTTTCTATATTTTTCTCTTGCTAAAGGAAGCGGTGGCCTGGCTCTTTCTGATTCTGTCCACCTCTTCCTATCTTTCTTTCATCCCCTCACATTTGGATGAAAGTCATTACTCTGGTAACAGTTTCAATCCCTTATCCTTGAATAGCACTTTATAGATTGCAAAATCCTTGCACATATGCTGACTTGCTTGCCTTTTTAGTTGTCCTCTGGGTAAAGCATCAATGTCCCCACTTCCAAAGAGGATACTGAAGTCCAGAGAAGTCACCTGACTTGCCTATGGATGGATCTAATAAAAATCTAGTCATCAGAACCTCCACACATCCCTCCTGACCTCAAACCCATTGCTTCCCCCTGCTAAACCTGCCTTTCATAAGAAAGTCAATCATATTCATTCATCCAATACTTACTGTCTGCTGTATACCAGGCACTGTTCCAGGCACAAGGATATTACTAACAACAAAGCCCTTGCCCTTACAGCCTTTAGGTTACAGTTGAGCTGGTGGCAGATAATAAATAACCGAGCAACAGTACAATACCAGAGAGCAGTCTTTTGCCAAAATGAAAGATCTTCTTCAGGGGAAGAACTGGAAGAAAAAGCATCCCCAGGAGAAGGAACAGCATGGAGCAAAGCCCAGGGCAGGAGAGAGCTTGGCATGTTCTAAGAACACTGAAGGGCCCTTGAGGACAGTGGCCCGAGCAAGGGTTGCGTGGTGAGAGAAGAGACGGGAGAGGCAGGGGAAGATGCTCAGGAAGGAAGGAAAGTCAGGCCCTTGGAGCAGCAGTTCCTCCTTACACAGCGGACCCTGTGCGCTGACCGACGCTGGGTTTTGACAGATCTCACTAATTTGTGTCTCTTTCACAGGCCTACAGGTTTTCCCAGCTTCCTGAGATGGTCATGGGCTCTCCCCCTCCACCGGTACCTCCCCGGACTGGCCCCGTGGCTGTCGCTTCTCTCAGGCGGTAACACGTCCCTTCCTTTCCTTTGTTTGGAATATTTGGGAAAGGTTTGGTGCTGTGGACGGCAGCACCAGTAAATGTCTTTCTTGTTCTGCCCCATTCAAGGCACTCACCTGTTCAGACCTCTGTGTATCTGTGGCACCCCGAGCGTCATGAAGCAAGTGGGGCCCCCTTGAGGGAAACATGGGACCAACTTTCGGGACTTCCTAAATATCCTAAATAGAAAGTCCTTGACAATCTACACACACGCACAACACACACACCACACACACACACACCATGAGGTCAACTGCCCCAGACCTTGAAGGCCCAGACCTTGACCTTGAACATCTAAAAATGACTCCAACACAGGCTGCCACAGTGGCCGCTACAGTCTGAATGCCTCCTGCCATCACATTTGACACGCAGCGGCTGCTCTGCTATTTAAGGGGTGGTGTCTGATAGGCCAGGGAGGAGTGCCTCTGGGCACCCACCCCAACTTCTGATGTCTAAGAGGGTGGGGCTGAAAACATCAGAACTCAGATCGTGTAAGGCATGTGTCAAACCTTTTCTTTACTCTATAATGATATGAGAAGCACACGTTTTTAATAAATATGGACAAGAAATATAAAAAGCCATGAGTACTGGGAAAGGTTGGGATAATCCTGCTGTCCAGGGTTCTGCCCTGGGGTACCTATGGGCCACTTCCCTCACCCTCCCTCCCCAGCCTCCCCCAACACACTAGTAATACTCTGTGAGCCCACAGGCCTAGACTCTGAATATAGTGAAGAAAAATAGGAGATGCACCCGGGAAAAAAACTCCTGACTCAGTGCCAGTCGTTTAGAATGTGGAGCTGTACAAATGCCACCCCTGGATGCCAATGGAGACCAGGGTGGGGTGGGAAGCAGCTGCCCAGGGTTCCAATCCCTAATCTACCAGGGATCTGCTCCCAGGCAAGTTGCCTACTAAATACGAATGTGTTAAGTGAGCCTGATTCTCTGGTTGTCTGTGGGACCAAAAAAGAGAGGGGAGTTGCTTTTATTCATTATTATTCTCTGGCCCCTGGACTGGCCTACATGATTTCAAAAGCTCTGGAATTCTCAGAAGCGAGTCTCAGAAGAGTGTATGGAGCAGAACCCAGTAATTTTCCAAGGATTAGCAAGAAAGTCCTTGCTAATCTACACACACACACACACACACACACACACACACACACACCACACACCATGAGGTCAACTGCTCCAGACTTTAAAGGCCCAGACCCTGACCTTGAACATCTAAAAATGACTCTAACACAAGCTGCCACAGTGGCTGTGGCAGTGGCTGCTAAGTGAGCCTGATTCTTTGGTTGTCTGTGAGACCAAAACAGAGAGGGGAGGTTCTTCTTTGGGAATAGAAGCAGAAGTCTGGAACAGCATGTGGGAACCCGGGGCTGGAAGAGGAAGAGGGGAGAGAGGGAGGCGGGAGGGAGGTCTGAGCCACGGCCACCCACCCTGCTGGATATGAGATCATTGCAACCCCACATCTACCCCCCCGGGGAACAGGAGGGGGCTTCTCTGTTACTCCTGGAGCTCTGGGCTGGAAGGCCCCCACATCAGCCATCTGTGCCAGGTTTCCTGATGGCCAATGTCTATTTCTTCATTCTTCTTTCCACCACCTCCCTCACCCTCTTGCACCCTTTGCCATCCTTGCCAAACGTCAGGAGGCCACTTCCTCCATACAAACCCAGAGAATTAGACCAGAAAGAACATTCCAAGCGGAGTTGTTCACCCCTTTCATTTTACAAATAGGAAATGGGCTTAAAGAAGAGGAGAACCCAGAGCCTGCCTCCCTCATTCTCCCTAGCGATGGCTCTTCTCTGCTCTTTCTGTGACAGCCACTCCTCTGTCTGCCCGGGTGGCCCATGGGCTGGCAGCCTGCCACCAGCTGTAGCCGCCTCTCCCTCAATCCCATTTTAACTTTAGGGGAACCCAAAGTCCCTTCTGTGACAGGCTGCCTCAGGCGCAGGGTGCTGCCTGCGAGGAAAGTCACCCTGGGGATGTACCCTCTGTAGATGGAGAGACGTCTGTGTGCCTACTAAAATATGATGTGTTAAGTGAGCCTGATTCTCTGGTTGTCTGTGGGACCAAAAAAGAGAGGGGAGGTTCTTTTATTCATTTCTCTGGCCCCTGGACTGGCCTACATGATTTCAAAAGCTCTGGAATTCTCAGAAGCGAGTCTCAGAAGAGTGTATGGAGCAGAACCCAGTAATTTTCCAAGGATTAGCAAGAAAGTCCTTGCTAATCTACACACACACACACACACACACACACACACACACACACACCACACCATGAGGTCAACTGCTCCAGACTTTAAAGGCCCAAACCCTGACCTTGAACATCTAAAAATGACTCTAACACAAGCTGCCACAGTGGCTGTGGCAGTGGCTGTTAAGTGAGCCTGATTCTTTGGTTGTCTGTGAGACCAAAACAGAGAGGGGAGGTTCTTCTTTGGGAATAGAAGCAGAAGTCTGGAACAGCATGTGGGAACCCGGGGCTGGAAGAGGAAGAGGGGAGAGAGGGAGGCGGGAGGGAGGTCTGAGCCACGGCCACCCACCCTGCTGGATATGAGATCATTGCAACCCCACATCTACCCCTCCCCCCGGGGAACAGGAGGGGGCTTCTCTGTTACTCCTGGAGCTCTGGGCTGGAAGGCCCCCACATCAGCCATCTGTGCCAGGTTTCCTGATGGCCAATGTCTATTTCTTCATTCTTCTTTCCACCACCTCCCTCACCCTCTTGCACCCTTTGCCATCCTTGCCAAACATCAGGAGGCCACTTCCTCCATACAAACCCAGAGAATTAGACCAGACAGAACATTCCAAGCGGAGTTGTTCACCCCTTTCATTTTACAAATAGGAAATGGGCTTAAAGAAGAGGAGAACCCAGAGCCTGCCTCCCTACATTCTCCCTAGTGATGGCTCTTCTCTGCTCTTTCTGTGACAGCCACTCCTCTGTCTGCCCGGGTGGCCCATGGGCTGGCAGCCTGCCACCAGCTGTAGCCACCTCTCCCTCAATCCCATTTTAACTTTAGGGGAACCCAAAGTCCCTTCTGTGACAGGCTGCCTCAGGCGCAGGGTGCTGCCTGCGAGGAAAGTCACCCTGGGGATGTACCCTCTGTAGATGGAGAGACGTCTGTGTGCCTACTAAAATATGATGTGTTAAGTGAGCCTGATTCTCTGGTTGTCTGTGGGACCAAAAAAGAGAGGGGAGGTTCTTTTATTCATAATGTTCACAAAGTGCTGTTTCCCTGCTCCTGAGCTTCTCTGTGTCTTGGGCTTCCCACTTCCTGCCAGGGGTAGCAAATGTGCCCCCCCCATTCTAGATGGAGCCTTCTGATTGGCTGCCAATGATGTCATCACCTCCTGAGTGATCATCCCCAGCTAACACCCAGTGCTAATTGCTTTGCTTCTTTTCCGTGGAAATTAAATGTTCTCCTGCCCAGAGGCACGAGAGCCCCCCTTAGGGGAGAACTGACCTTGAACATCTGAAAGGTACTACAGCTCAGGTCACCCTATGGCTCCTACAAGTCTGAGCTTCTCCTGCAAATCTGTTCCCCGGGACTCCATTCCTGTGGGGCTTGGAAGCCAGAGCCCACTACCAAAGGTATTAGGGATGCTGCAACCTGCCACCTGAAGTCTGGGGACCATGCTAACACAGCCCCTCTGCCCTACCCAGGTCCACCTCAGACATCGGCAGCAAGACCCGAATGGCCGAGTCTGTGGGTCCTGAACCAGCCCAGCTCCATGACAGCGCCTCGTTCGCCCAGGTGTCCAGAGGCCCCGTGTCCGTGGCACAGCTGGACCAGTCGGCTTTAAATTACTCAGGTGAGCAGCAGGAGGAAAGTCCCAGGGCACTAGTCGCTACTGCAGAGCTCCTCCCCATCCTGGCCCCCAAATCTACTCCACCTTCCACCTGCCACCATCAGGAACCATTCCTGGATCCCCTCATCATTTCACACCCCCAACTAGAAGAGCTACTGATTTTATTTCTTAAAAGATCTGAAACTGGACAAAACACCAAGTTTTGCTAAAGTCAGGGTGTATGTTGACATTTTTCCAGTTTTGTAAGGAGTTCTGTTTTACAGCATTACAGCTGGGCACAATGGTGCACACCTGTGATCCCAGTTACTTGGGGAAACTGAGGCAGGAGAATCACAAGTTGGAGGCCAGCCTCAGCAACTTAACAAAATCCTGTCACAAAAACTAAAAAGGGCTGTGGATGCAGCTCAGTGATAGAACACATCTAGGTTCAATCCCTAGTATGGAAGGAAGGGAAGGAAGGAAGGAACGAACGAACGAACGAAAGAAGGAAGAAAGGAAGGAAGGAAAAAAGTAAATTAGAATTATGCATACAGCTATCTACCCCCTTCTTAATTCCCTTTCCCCAAGGTATTCACAGTCCGTGAGTAGTGGGTTTTTAATCTTTTGCTAAATACATGTCTATGTAATAGTATGTATTCAAGTCATGCATTTTAAATTTACATAAGTGATATGCTATACATTTCCTTTTGCACTTTGTTTTCTTGATTCAACATTGTTTGCAAGATTTCTCCAGACTGCTACATACATATCAACTAGTTCATTCATTTAAACTGCCTTGTGATGTTCTGTATATGATATGCCACAATCCAGCCTTTCCCTCTCGATGGACAGTAAGTGTTGTTTCCAGTTTTTCAGTATGACGAGAAAGGTCCAAATGGAACATCAAGGTTTGTACGTGACCTCGTTGGTGTTTTACTTCATTCGAACTATACCTTTTAGACTAAAATTGCAAGCACCCATTTGCCAACACTTCTCAAAGCCTTCACAGCATTCAGGAATTCCAGCAGTGAGATCCATTCCTTTCGATTCTTGGACCTTTAAAAGCATGCATCCTCCCAGCATCTGGGGAGGCTGAGGCAGGAGGATCCTGAGTTCAAAGCCAGCTTCAGCAACTCAGCGAGACCCTGTCTCTAAATAAAATATATTTTAAAAGGGCCGGGGGAATGTAGCTGAGTGGTTAAGCACCTCTGGGATCAATCCCTCATACCAAATAAATAACAACAAAATAACAACAACAACAACAACAACAAAAAAAACAACTCGCATCCTCCTGGGAGAAAAATCACCCGGACACTAGGGTGTCATTTCCTCTTGCCAGCAGGTCAGGGGTGTTGGGATGGGGATGAGGGAGTTGTAAAGACTCAATAGGGGAGAGTTTTGGCCATCAAAACTTAGAAAGCCTGTCGGTTACCGAAGAGATTGCCCTCCCATGCTGCAGGTGACTGGGGCTGGGCTTGCAGGAGGAGGTTTCCTGCTTTCTCTGAACCCCATCCCCAGAACATTTTCCTCTCATTCTCTAGCTAGGGCCAATGCCAGAGTCCTCCCTGGCTTCCCCAGCTTCCTCCAGCCTGAGCGGATGCAGGCCTCGCGGGTACCAGTTGGGCCTACCCCACTCCCTCTTCAGGGATGGGAAGGTGGGAAAAGTCCAGAGCCCAGCGGCAGTCTTTCCTTCCCTTAGGCAAGTGCAGACCCCATGCCTGGCAAAAGGGCACAGGCTGGATTTTAGCCCTTATTTGGCCTCTAGGCCAGGTACGCTGAGCCTGGCACCACCTGTTGCTCTGCACGGTGTCTCTAAATAAAATATTAAAAACAGCCCGGTTCTACAAAGAAGGAAGGCCTGGTTCCCTCTGCTCTGACCCACACTCTTCCCTGCTGCTGCGTTCCCTGGAGCCTCGGCCATCACAGCCAGGGACCACCATACCTTAGATAGAGCTGCACCAGCATTACAGCCCAGAACGGGTGCCACTCAGCCGGCTCTGAGCTAACAAGACCTCAAGCTCAGCAGGCAGCCGGGAGTCCTGTGAAACTGGCTTTATCTGGCTCTGGGCGGGGCTGGATCCCAGAATCCAGGCTCTCCTGATCTGCTTCCCCACCCCCACCCCACCCCCGCTTCTTCCACGCCAGGTAACACGGTGCCGGCAGTGTTTGCCATCCCAGCTGCCAACAGACCGGGCTTCACGGGCTACTTCATCCCGACGCCTCCCTCGTCCTACAGGAGCCCCGCCTGGATGTCCTACGCGGGAGAGAATGAGCTCCCGAGCCAGTGGGCCGATTCGGTGAGACCCTTGCTGATGCCCTCATAAAACATCACCAGCTGGGCACACTTTCAGGAGACACTGGAGTGAAAGCCTGGGCTGCAGAGCTTGGTTAGCTCAGCCCCCACCCCCCACTAACCAGATGGCCAAGCCAGTCATTTAAAGGAGATGGTGAGGTAAGACAGGGTGTCCTTTGACAGAGGAACTTGAGACCTGTCTTCCACCACAGATGCTACCTCCTGGCAGAGAGACCTTAATCAGTGAATTTTTATAATCATAGTTGAGTATTTTCTATGTGCCAGACACCATGTTAGATGTCATATGTGTAGAATCTTATTTAAAATATCTTCACGAAAATCCTATCAGGTAGGTATTATTATTCCCACGATTACTCCCACTTTGCAGATGAGGAGACTGAGGCCCAGTCAGGTGGTGTGACTTGTCTAACACCTGCACGGTGAGTAAGGTGCCAACGTCAGAATTTACACCTGCACCTGTATGACTCCAAAGCATCCATTAAACTTGTTTCTTTTAGCTGTCAGATTTGATGAAATTTTAGATCCAAGGCCAGCAAATGAAGCATTAGAAACCCAAGGCTGAAATTACCTTGTATATAAATCTTAGGACTTCCTGCCTGACTTCCGGCCAAAGATTGGCTTGTCCTGATCCTTTGGTTTCTCCTTCATTACAAGTAGGAGTATATGTCACGGTCTGGTCTGTACCTACCTGGGTATTCAAGCCCAAACCTGCCTCCTGAGTCACCTGCAAGGGGGCTTCTGTGTGTGTGTGGGGGGGGAAAGCCTGGTGGTGGACTTTGGAGTGGGTCGTCTAGTCCCTGGGTGACACTGCTTACTGTGGATGATAAAGGCAGGCTGACCCTGGTGGTTCCCTGGTGCTCTAGGTCATTTTAGGTGTTGGTTTCAGAATTTGGAATTAATCCTAGAGTTAGGAAGCACCCTGACACCAGGGTCTGGCTCATCTTCTCCTTAGAGTCCATACTCTTCACCTATAGCTTCAACTCAGCATTGGTGTCTATTCTCCCTTTAGTGATGTGACATTTACGTGACAGCATCTACATGCATTCACTTTCCTGTTGACCAAAGCTAACGCCTTTGATTTCTAAAACATGAATGCCATTTTGCATAATATTTCTGAAATGAATCCTATTCTTCCCCCTTCTTTGAAAGAGGATGTGACATAATTTCATTTGTCTTGTGTGAACCATTCAGCATCGTTAGGCCTCACTCTACCAAGAGAACATTTGTAGGATGAGCTTTAATGGTTGGTAGGATTATTGCCCCATGTCAAGTATCTCCAAACTACTCCAATTTGGGGAGTTATTGCTGTGGCTCAATATGGTTTTTCTTTGCCTGATCTTTCTCCCAGCTGGCTCTTTATATTGGTGTCAATGTCTCCACTTCTAGTAATACAGATTCTTGAATATGTTTTTCCTAATGTGCTGTTCTCTACAAATGAAGCATGTCTGAGCTCATTAGAATTGTTTATAAAGTCGGAGTAAATAAGCTCTAAGAGAGGAACTAGAGGGAGTTCCTGCTGCTAAGTCTGTAAATCTTACTGTGGGACTTTATAGCATCTATTTTGGTTGTTGGGGGCCTTTTCTCCCTCCTCCCCCACCCCCCGCCTCTCTCTCTCTGTTCTTTTTTCATTCTCTGCTTTTCTGACATCACTAGCTATGGTTTGATTGGTTCAGAGCTTATTTGACTCCATAAAATAGTCTTAAAGTCTACAAAACAACGTACATACCTTCAGAAAGTAGATGATCTCTAAGTTATACAAACCAGCAGTCAGCCCACAGCTTTGACAGCTCACGGTCATGTGCAGTGGTAACACTGGGTGCTCTGAGGGAATTGGTAGAAGGAAGTATTTTCCAAATCCTTGACCTTGCTCTCAAGACTCTTACAAATGAGAACTTAGATAGGCTTGTAACTACGTTCAGATGCTGTTGGGTTCCTCTTAGAGTTGAAGGAAGTGGAGCCCAGTAAATGGAAACCTAACCTTCCTGACAGAATGACTGGATCATTCTGGGCTCATGCCCCTCAGTGTGAAAGAGAACGAGTTTCCTACCAGTTGCTTATAATGGAGAGAAGATGATGCTGAAGCCTAAATGGTCTTTCTTGGAGCCCAGTTACCATCTGCAAAGCTGGGAGGTGTGCCCGGCCTGGAGCAAGCTGGGCAGGACAGGATTCAGAGCATGTGAGAAATCATGCAGGAAGCTCAGAGGGACCAGTTGTCAGCTTAAGAAAGATGCTCCCTTATCACACCCTCCACGCCAGTGAGAAGGAAGCGTCCCCACCTTCATTTGGAAGTCTGGCTTTCCTCATCCCAAAAGCTAGCTTCAATGAAATAACCTGGGTGTGGGTGGACAAATAGGTTTCATCCTTGATGCTAGATGAAAAAAGGTTGGGAGGAGGCTTCCAGACTCAGTATGTGCTGTACTGTGATCAGTTGGTGACTGCCATGGGCACTGACTAGGGAAAGTCTTATTTGCCAACTCTGAGTTTTGGCCCGCGAAGTGCCACAGCACCAGCCTGTATGTTCTATCACCTTCCTTGCTTCTTCCCTACTTCTGGATATTACTGAGGCCACTCCAGGAGGCTCAGGTGTCCCTAGCCTGTCCCAGCCACCAGCACCAGGTCTTGATGCCACAGAGAAGGGGGTCTCAAGAGTCAGACATTGACTCTCTCCACTCCAGCGTGTGCTGTTAGCTGAATTTGAAATGAGGGTGAGGGGCATGGCCGCTTCCTTCTCCAACGTTTGACACCTGCTCATCATCCTTCAGTGACTTCCACACTGTGCTCCTCAAAGCCCAGGCTCACTGACCACTAGAGTGCAGCAGTGAGCACATGAGGCCATGTCCTGAGCCTTCACAAAGCGGATGGCCTGTGACAAGGTGATGGCATCAGGAGAGATGACTGTCACAGTAGAGAAGCTGCAGGAAACACCTAACAGGGGCCCCTGGGATAATGTCAGGCTGGTAAAGGTCCCCAAAAGCAAGGAAATTTGAGCTGAGATCTGAAATGTGCTTCCTGCGTCCTGCCCTTGGTTCCTGGTCACCTGTGCATTCCCAGCTCTTGTGGCCCAAGGACTCTGACAGTCCAACTCTGGTTTTCCTCTAGAAGGCAGAGAAACCTACAAGTGCTACATAAAGAGACCCACCATTGCCACCTATTTACTCCTTTGTTTTTCTTTGTTAGGTCTTGTGGGGAAGTTAAAACCCCAAACTCAAACTTAGGACTTTGATCCCATGACTTCTTACCTTGCTGGCACCCTGGACCACCAAGTAGCCTCAGAACACATTGCCCCCAGCGGATCCTCCCCAGAGTGTCCTTTCCAAAGCACAGACTCCCCCTTTGCTGGACACCCAGCAGCCGTTCCCAGGCCAGGGTCCACTGTGCATCTTAGAAGCTGGCCTTCTCGGTAGGGGTCATCAGAACTTCCAGCAGGGAAGAGAGGGGGCTGCTTTCCTACCATGTATTCCCTCATCCAAAATTTATGAATCATCACCCAACCCCATTGCTATGGTCTGAATGTTTGTGTCCCCTTCTTCGAATTCAAGACTTGAATTCACCCCAAGGTGATAGTATAAAGAGGTGAGACGGGAGGTGATTAGATCACAAGGTGGAGCCCATAGCAAGAGGATTATAAGAGAGACCCTAGAGAGATCCCTCGCCCTCTGCCACGTAAAAGTGAAAAGATAGTTGTCTGTGACCCAGGAAGCGGCCCTCACCAGACGTGGAATCTGCCAGTGCCTAGTTCTTAGATTTTCCAGTCTTCAGAACTGGGAGAAATAAATTTCTGTTGTTGATAAGCACTGCTGTTTGTGAGATTTTGTTATAACAGCCAAACAGACTAAGGCAGCCATCCGGCTCCACCTTCACCCAGCGCCCAGATGAGCATGTCTGTTACCAATGGGAACGGGCCGTATTCCTCAGAAGTGTGGTGCAGAAGATAAGTAGAAGCACCTGGGAAGCTCATGCTCATGGCCTGGCATTCAGTGGCTTTTGGACCTGCACCTCTCTGGGGTCACTGACCTCCCCCGCGCCCCTCCCCACCCCCATGCCTTTGAACTTGCTTTTCCCTCTTCCGTCTTCCTGGGAGTGGACTCCCAGAGCAGCTTCTCCCAGAGAGCTGCCCACACATGCTCCCTTCTCCCAGAGAGCTGCCCACACATGCTCCCTTCCTCTCAGCACCCTCTGCTGTGGCAGCCACGTCACTCATTCTGCAGTGATCCAGCCAGCATTGTGGAACATAAGGTCTTTGAGGACTCACCTAGAGCAACATCTCCAACAGGCACTGTTTCTGTGGAAGAGTTGCTCCTGAATTCCATACCCTTGTCCTTATTCCTGGAACTTTCCATGTACTTAAGTATAGAACAATGTGTCTTTCATTGTTAATGAAAATAGAACATTTTTTCCCCCCAAGAAACTAGATCATATCCTGGATGCAAGACATTGTAGTGCAGGGTTTAATTTCCAGCCCTTGGAGCCAGATATGGCTGTGCAAAGCATGTCTCTGTGGCTTGCTGGCTTGTGTCACTTTAAACGGGGCATGCTTTGCTTCAGTATTCTCACCTGTTAAATAAGGCTAACAGTAGCTATCTCCTGGGCTGCCACTGAGAATTAAATGAGATAATGCGTGGAGAGCCCTTGGCACAGGGCTCCATGGGTGGTAGTTATTATTGAGAAGAAACCCTTGCACTCCCTTGCAATAGTTCTAGTGACTGGATTATACTTAAATAAATAAGGAAGCCAGGAAGTTCAGAGATAGACTTGGATATATTCCTAGTGTTTTCAGCAAGATTTAAAACACCTGTTTAATTCATCCAACCAGCATATTCAGTGAGTCCAAATTACCTGTTTTCCAGACACATTCTAGATCTTGCATCTGTTACGTGGTGCATGGCTTCCATGTTCTGTTTTCTCTTAAACCCCTCTCCTTGGCCTCCGTCCCCTCCTGCTTCCAGCATCGAGTGTATCCTGTGACTTGAGCTCCCTCCTAACCTTTTCTTCTCTCCCAACACCCTCCACAGGTCCCCCTCCCCGGGTACATCGAGGCCTACCCCCGGTCCCGGTATCAGCAGAGCTCGCCCTCCAGGCTCCCTCGCCAGTACAGCCAGCCGACCAACCTGCACCCCAGCCTGGAGCAGGCACCTGTGGCCTCCGCCACGGCCTCGCAGCAGAGTCTGGCAGAGAACGACCCCTCTGACACCCCCCTGACCAACATCTCCACCGCGGCCCTCGTGAAGGCCATCCGGGAGGAGGTGGCCAAGCTGGCCAAGAAGCAAACGGACATGTTTGAGTTCCAGGTCTAATGCCTTAGCCCCGTGGGACTCTGCACTTCTGGACTCCGAGAAAGCAGGCGTTGGGTCACTCACACCCAATGTGTGGGGACTCGAGACACAGACAATGGGTGACTCTCACCCTCGGTTTCAGAAAAGGCTTCTGAGAAACAGAGGACATTCGCGAACGACTGGACTCTTGGTTTGTGCAACTGATGGTGGGTCAAGACGTCCCTGCTTGGGACCATACGTGTGATACTCTGTCATACCAAATGTTTGAGTCATGGGTGTATTTCCCTAAGGAGCCTTAGTCATGAGAGGCACTAGCTAGTGTACAGATTCCTGTCCAATGCTACATGTTAATAAATCACCAGAAGGGGGAGAACATAGCTCTATCTTCGGTGACCTCTGCATGTTAACTCTTTCTGTGTTAAAGGCAACGTAGGAGTGTGAATTAAGCACCAGCCTGTACTCTCTCATTCAGCCATGACCATGATCACTAACGTCATCTCTAGTCTGTAAGGGAGACACTGACTCCAGTCAAGAAACTTGAGTCCCTTTGCTTTTAAAGGCTCATATTCAAAGTCAAATGAATTGGATGAAAATCAGTACCAGTGGCTATGCCTATAAATAGCCCTGACTCTTTCTTCCCTCCTGTGAATTAAAGGTGGAGAAAGAGAGAAGATGAGCAGGAATGGTGGATTTCTGTTGACAGAGTTTTTAAAAGGTGTTGTCATTTTGGAAATAGTGCACCCTCCAAGGTGGGATCTAATGGAAAGAGAAATCAGTGCCAAGAGCTGTTAGGCTCCTACGAAAGAAAAACATTATTTGTGGAGCTTTTTCTTTGCTGGCTTTGAAGGTGGTACGAGAACAGAGCTTCTGTCTTTGGGGGGATAATAGATGCATTGACTTTTCCAAGAAAATCTATCCCTTCAACAGTGATGACCAGCATGTGCTGCCGAATGGTACAAAAGGAAATAGTCATCGATTCCTATTAGAAACTCGAGTTGTAACTTCACAGTCATCCCAGGCCGCGGCCTCTGTTTATAGAAGCTTCTGAACATAGAAAATCTGTTGATATGAGTTTCAATATAAATAACCTTTTACAAAGTGTGTGGAGTTCACCAGTTCTCCATAGTTGATGGATGCAGGAAGACACTTGCTGAAATGGCAGAAATCCTACCTTGTGACCAGGATGTTCTTTGTCACCCTCCCTGGCATGGAGACCTCTGGGTGGAAGACTTTGCCCACAGCACTGGGGTGCCAGACACTGATTACAAGTCATGCAAGCGACACAGCTACTGACTGTGGGTAACAGAAGGACCGGGGGCACTAGGCTCCCTGCCTGACTTTGGGAGCGACGTATAATGTTGGGGGCTTGCTTGGTGTCTGTTGGAGAATGAGGTCCTGTCCTGCCTTCACCCATGATCCATCAGCTTCAGCTTGCCCGTTCCCTTCTGAGCCCACCTTCCCATTGTCCTCATGAGTTTCTTTGGTCTTTACTGAAAGAAGCAGGTGGAAATAGAAAAGTTGAGGGAAGAGTAGGAATGGAACTATTATTCGAATGGGAGATTCAAGCTGTCAAAGCACAGGCTTTTCCAAGAAGCTGTTTTTATTTCCCAATGACAAATAGCCCTTTCTGGAATGTTTAGAGATGATGCGTCATGGAATTCCCCAAACAAGACTCTTGTTCGGATGATATTAGGCAGTGTCCTTTTAGTATGTTGGTTGATCTTTCATAGTGTTAGTTTTTTGTTACTTAAAAAAGAAATCAGCTATAAATAAAATGTATTTTTGTAATTTCCACGTGTATATATGGTATATTTCTACCAATGGCCAGTTGTTGTAGTCCAAAACCTAAGTCAGCTTGCAGAACACTGTGGACAGTGCGAGATTTTATTGACAGATTTACACGATGCCTAAGGCTATCCAAATAGGCATCTGATGCACTTGAATGAACAAAGAGCCAAAGAAACTCAGCCTTTTCATGCAAATGGTATGAGTCTGATAAAATCAGCTACATTGTCCTGCTTTACCAATAATATCAATATTTCATCAGTGCAATGATATTAACCCAGTACTTTGTCTGCTTGGTAAATGCCTGGAAATACTGTATGCAAAAATGAAATTTCAAGACCTCAGTGTCACTGAAATATATGTACGTGTTTCAAAAGACAGCGTCTGAGCTTTGGATGTTCCAGTGACATACAGACCATGAATTCATAGTTTGCACTGGTGTGGCTCCAGATCATCGCAGTCTTTGCAGAAATGGGTGGTCCCCGTTTGAAATGCTTGAGAAAACTAAAATACAGTGTGCTACATCAGACACTCTCTTAAATCAGACATCACGGGTTCCAGAAAAGTATTTGAGAGGAAAAAGTTACCTTGAAAAGAAATCTGTTCATGTTTTCCCACCAGTGGGGAAACAGAGCCATTGTTTGGTCTTCTGGGACTAAGATGTGGTCCCTTCTCTGAGGAGTCTCCTAACCTTATGGAGATGACAGATGCCCGGAAAGGTGACTCTGAGAAAAGACAGATTAGTCAAAAGTGCCTCATGGAGGTAAAAATAGGATTCCGTGAGAGCCTAGAGGAGGCAGCAGTGACCTCAGTGTTCATCGTAGTGCTCCACGCAGACTCAGAAGCCATAATGGACCTCCGTGACTTGGAGGAGGAAGTCTGGAGGAGTGGAGTGACTGGCCTGAGGATCTAGCCCAAGCCTGAGGCTTCACCATCCAACCTGCTCTCCATCTTCCATGCTGCCTGCCAAACATCAGCGACACATTCCTTTGTGCCTGCAAGTTTAAAAAATAGACAAGGGCCAAATGAGGGACTCCATAATGTTCTTGTCAAGGAAACATATATGGTGGGGTACATGAGGAACTTTGGATACAGTGTACAGAAGACAATACCTTTGGGGCCTAATACACATTTTCTCAGCACTGGTTTTGATGCAAGTTTTTCTGCATTCGTGATAAAGAAATGCATTGTGGCTTTCCCCAGAGAGTACTTTCCAGGAGATGGTGTCCTCAGCTCTTGTTCAGAACTGTGGTGGGGGTCGAGGGGGTTGAATTCTTTCTTTGGCACCAGAGATCCACACAGGCAGGAGTGCGCTGACAGCTTGTCATTGTGAGGCAGCAGATGCCGTGCTCTGCATCTGGGGAGGCGATCCAGGGGTGCAGGAACACAGAGGTCTATTGTGTGGCCTGGCACCTGTGATCTGAGGCATGGGCAGTGACAAGCCGGCTGCTGTTACCTGTGGGGAAGAAGCTGCCTGTTCAAGGGTGGATTATATAAGAATCAATTCTCTAGTCTTGGGAGAAGTTATCTTGTGCATTTGTTATTTTAAGAATCCAGCAAAAGGGCATGTAGTTTCTGAATAATCTTGATGGAAGAAATGAAATCATTAGATGTATGATTTAAAAAAAAAAAAAAACCATCTGAGAGAGAGCCTGTAGAATAGAAGGGGTGAGGAATTTAAATACCTTCTGAAAGAAATGCTTTTCTAATGTTAAGGCAGAAATTGGAGAAATGGATCAAAATTTTAATACTGATTACATATAAATGAGCTTCTTTTTTTCTACGTAGCACACAGGTGCTCAAAGTTCAATGAATGCAATTTTTAAAGTTTTGAGAACAGGATCTGAACTAAATTCCTCCTGCCACACACCAGAAAACAATTTGGACTTTCCTCACAAAATACAGCTAAAGACTTTAAAGATGGATAATAAATTAGCTTGAAGTAGTGACCGAGTGGGGTCTCAGTGTTTGAAGTTCAAATCTGCCCTTCAGTCCCACCTCAAGGTATTCTAGTCAAGGAATTTTGCAAGGATGAGAAACCCATTTACACTTGCTCAAGTGTGGAGGGTGACTGAAAGAATTCAGGGACATTTCATGGAAACGAAACGCAGCTCCCTGGTGGCAAGGGATGGAGGCAGCTGCCCTGGCACTTGTACTCGTGCTCCTTCACGTCCTCTCCTCCTGACGCTCATCCGTTTCTCTCTGCACATCTGCTCTGAACTCCTGCTTCCCATGGCTTACTCACTAGCGTACATGTAGCTGACAAACCCACCCAGGACCCGCTCCACTCGACCTTTCCTTCCTTCCCAGTGCCCACCACTCTGACTAGCATCTCTGTGTCCCCCAGGTGAATTCCGAAGAATCTGATTGGTCCAGTTCATCTGGCTCTGGATGAGCCTCCCTGGGGTCAGGTGCCTGTCTATCCAATCAGCCATGACTTGGGAGGCAGAGCCCTGTCACACAAGCATGGGTCCCTGGGTTGACCCTTTCAAGGGGGAATCTGGGGGCAGGGAGGATTAGTACCCAGAAGAAGGAGTGTGACTGGGCAGGATCTTCTAAGGCAACCTACTGCACACTGGAAATGACCAGTCCTGCTAGAATGCTACCGAGAAGCCAATATTCAGAGTGCAACCCCTATGGATACTGCCAAAGAGAGAAAGAGCATTCCTCACTTGCATATCAGGTGAGAATACATTCACCTGAGACCCTTGTAGACTGGCTTGGACTGTCCTGGCACCTCTGACCCCAATATCAGTTACTGAATACTGCTGCTGGGCCTAAGAAAGGATTTCTGACCAAGGCCCAGTTAGCACAATGTCTTGCTCAGCAGACAATAAATACTTGTAAATTGAATTGCATGATCTTAGCTCAGGTGCTATTAATGTGGCTCATGGCCACACACTTGCATGGATGAGAAAACCAACGAGCCTCTCAATAGAGTCTTTTGAAACAAAATTGGTTTCAAGTGAAACTGATATTATAGTGGCTCTGACCTTCTGGATATAATAAGTTAGTGTCCTGAGAATTGAAAAGTCTCTTGATTTCTTAGGTGAACTGTTACAGAATGCTAGCCAGTTAGGGGCTGGGGATATAGTTCAGTTGGTAGAGTGCTTGCCTTGTATACACAAGGCCCTGGGTTCAATCCCAATGCACCACAGGGGGGAAATAATGCTAGCCAGTGATAAATACTAAAATGTAGGATGTTTCTGAGAAGGAATATTTAGGAAATGTAATTGTGCCAGAAACAAATTCTCTTAGGAGATATTGAGTTGCTTTGGTTCTGCAGGTTTCAAGGATAAGGAAAGTTTTAATAAGGCAGGATTTGTCTCCAAAGGTCAGGCCCATACTTTAGTGAGAGCCATTATACAATAAAATCTAGAAATTGATTATTTTCATTCTCTGACCTTGGTCACAGACTTCTGTAAATCATGGAGGGAGGCCATTGATGTATTTTACATAAATCAATTCTGGCCTCGCCTTACTTTCCCTCAACTCTTCCTTCTGTCTAAACTCACCTTCACCCCCCACACAATTTGAGTGGAGAAAAAAAAAAAAGAATTTGTACCCAACAGAATCAGAGGAATATCAATGGACTGGGAATTTTAAAGAGGTGTAAATATTCTAGACTTTGAGCGACTCACTTTGAATTTGTCTTTAATTCCTCACCCATCAAATGAGTATAACATCTGTACTTCCTACCTCCCGTGCTGGTTGTGAGGAACCCATAGCAAAATGTATCTGAGAATGGCCGGGCACGGTGGTGCACACCTGTAATCCCAGCGGCTCCGGAGGCTGAGACAGGAGAATCGCGAGTTCATAAGTCAGCCTCAGCAACGGCGAGGCACTAAGCAACTCAGTGAGACTCTGTCTTTAAATAAAATACAAAATAGGGCTGGGGATGTGGCTCAGTGGTTGAGTGCCCCTGAGTTCAGCCCCCAGTGCCCCCCAAAAAAGGTATCTGAAAATGGTTTGAGAAGTATATTTGAAGGAATTCCCACTAAAGTATTAGCTTCACAATTCAGTTTTATCCAGCAAAATAGTTCAGCTCCTCCAACCACTAAATTGATTTGTATTATCACATGTTCCATGACAAGACTTCTTGTCAAAGAAAAATAAAGAAATTCCTAAGTTTGGAATTGCTCACAAAAGCCAGCCCCACATGGAGTTGCTGTTGTTGGCGTCCATGATTTGGAGGGTGTGTAAGTACGTGTACGTGTGCTTTCACTCTGGGTGAAAAGCCCAGACCCGTGATTCTTTCCAATCACGTTAGACACGTTGGGCAAAGTACTGAGCAGAAGCTTTGAATGTAGCTGTTGTTATTTTAATGCTTTGCTTTCTAATTAACTTTGTACGTCCTTTGCCTCTGCCGGGAACAGAGTGTTCATATGCTGTTAGAATTTTTTATTGTAAAATAAAATGACAAAGGCTTTCATACCCCAAACCTGCCTGCTTCTCCTTCTACCTCCTCCAGATGGTGAGATGGCATCTCTTTCACACCCCAGCCCCACAACAGTGTCTGCTTGGGGGTGCTGAAGAGCAGTGGCAGGCCTGGAGGACCCCGTGTGGTCCCAGAAGCCATCCCAGCTTGGGGCGTGAGCTCATGGGCCACAAACAAAAGTGTGCCCTTGGCAGTTCACAGTCCCAGAGAAGCAGTTGAGGCCCCAGGGAGGAAGAAGCCAATGTCGGCCCAGGTGTCCTTCTCAGAGCAGAAGTCAGTGGCTTCCAAGGAGACCAGGGAGGGCAGGAAAATAGGACACTGACCCCCAAGACCACCCCTGTGCTAGACCCAGCCCTCCTGACACCTGCCATCTTCAGCCTCACCCAGAGGCCATGGTCTAGGCTGCCTGCTCTGTCCTCTGATTTACACTGATGGACGAGAGATTCTCTCTTTAGGAAATACCAAGAAATGGAATCTGATAGCAGCACGTGTCAAAACTGGATGGTTGAGACTCAGAGAAGAGGCAAGGAAGTCTGTCTCTTTTAAAAGAAACAGACAAGCAAGCCAATTCTGGAAGCTTCTGAGGAGTCCCTGTGCCTAATGTCGAGTCACAACCCCGGGGCTTTGGTGGATCCAGGAGACGTGGGCAGCAGCTCAGAGCTGCTTCTCACTGGACCCCAGCTTGCTGGAGCTCTCTGAGTCCTTAAAAATTACTTAAGAGACTGAAGGAGCAACATCGTACTCCTCTCTCTGCTCCTGTGGAAGGAGGAATCACATATGCACAAAAGAGAACCCCGAAGCCACTGGCTTGCTGCAATGCTGAGGACGAAGCTTGGAGACCTACAAAATGCTTTTAGTGAAGCTCCCAATAGGATGGAGACCACTGCAGAGAATGGTACAGATGATCCGGGGACTCAGGGGCCCCCTGCTCCTCTTTTTCCTTCCTCCTGGACCCTGGAGGCTCTTGGCTTTCAGGACAAATGAAAAGATCGTATGAAAGCAAGGGACGATGCCTCCTTCAGTCCCAGGAATGGGAGGCAGACACAGACCCAGGGAGCTGGAAAAAGCTCACGGAAGCCTCCCTCGTCCCTGCTGGGTCCCCACCAGAGACAGGACAGCAAACTTATTCCAACCAACCGTCTCTGGACTTCTGTGAGCAAATGTGATGCATCTGACCCATGAGCTCCATTGACCACTGGAACCAGAAAGAATATGCTGCAGAACCAAGAGCAGAAACATGAGCCAAGAGCGACCACAGGCAAAACGTGTGAATGGGTGCTAGGGACTGAGTGCTTGTGTGTCCCCTCGCCCAGTTCACACATTGAGACCTAACTCCTGATATGAGGGTATGTGGAGGTGGAGATCTAAGGAGATGATTAGGTCATGAGGCCTCATGGATGAGATTATAAGAGAGACCCTGAGAGAGCCCATGCCCTCCTTCCTCTACCTACAAATCAGAAAGCAGGACCTTGCCAGTTGCTAAATCTGCTGCTGCCTTGATCTTGGACTTCTTGGATCAGAACTGTGAGAAATAAATTTCTGTTGTTTATATGCCACCCCGTTTATGGCATTTGGTATAGCAGCCCAAACAGACCAAGACAGCAGGAGACAAGTGCTCCGAGTCTCTCTCTGACCTCTTGGAGGAACAGTTAGGACCAGTATTGGCTTGCACAGCTGAGCAACTTGCTTTCTCAAAATCTCAGTGTTTGAGTTTGCACGCGCACAAATCCACATTTGGATAGAGGCCATCTGGCTGGTTGGAAATGAAGTTTTGTTAATGGCAACAGTTTCACTACCAACTTGATCGCCAAGGCTCTGGACCCTGAAGGGCCTTCATTCAAGGTATAACAGAATTTGCTTTTCCCACAACGCCCACTCTATCACCAGCTTCTCCATCCTGGAGGCTGAGGCTTTGGAGGCACCTACAGAGCCTGTGGGAGTCACACCTTGAAGCTGCATCCTTACAATGGCAACATGACCTTAAAAAAAAAAAAAAAAAAAAGTTAAGGCTGCCACCAGATGTCGTGCCTGTGGGATATCTGGAAACAGCTGGACTGGGGGCATTGGGTCTGCCAGAAAGCTGAATGTTGAGCTGGATTTTTTATGTTTTATCTCCCTCTGCTGGGGTTCACAGAGATGAAGCCAGAGGCTGCTTGTGAGCTCCTGAGGAAGTCCGTTTTCTAGGTCAGGTTTCAGCAGCATCAATGGAAGGGCCTGAGTAGGTTTAAGGCTGTGAAAAATGAAGAGCTGTCAAATTGCCAAAGTTGTTCTGTGTATTAATAGTCAGGGACTTTGGAGACTAAAAGGTTGCTTCTCTTTTAGCTTAAGTGTTGTTTGTGACTAATTCTTTTAGAAAGGGCCCTGGTAAGGGCTGAGACCAGAATCCAGACACCATAACTGAACAGATGCTATCCCTGGAGAAGGGCTTCAGGGTTGTCCTTCTGCTAGGACTGTCATTCTCCCAGGGACATGCATGCTTATCCCGTTGAAATTTCATTTAACTGGAAATTTCTGGGAAGCTCTGATAGAACTTCCAGGAAGCCATCCCTTCAGTTCTTCGATGGTTGAGTGAACATTTCCTGAGCAGCTGCTATTCCTCAGACCCCGTGCTAAGTGACAGATTCAACAGTAAGCAGATGCAGCTCCTGCCTCTCATAGAGCTCATGGTCAAGGAGATTAGTCCTTGTGACCCAAAGCCCAACACATTCAGTGCCTTTTCACCCATAAAAGCCATCCGAAGGGAAACCCAAATCCACTCCTTTTTGGAAGCATTTAGGTTTAGAAAAGGACACACTCTGCTCTTGCATCTTCTGATTTCCTTCTCAATGATCTTTAACCAATTAGTAAGCTTCCCACAGAAGAAAGCAAATTTCCAAATGCCAAGAATCAGCAAATGTTAGTTACAACCTCAAATTTCCAAGGTGTAGCCACCCATTGAAATCAGGAATCCCAGTGTAAGAGAAGAGATGGCCATGTAGGAACTATTCTGTGCAATCCAAGTGACAATATTAGGAACCGAATACTTTACGGATGAAACCACAGTCCCCCGAACACCCTCATTTTGCTCTTATACATAACATGCCATTCAAAATGTATCAGATTATTATTTAGCCTCTGAAACATAGCACTCTATGGAGCAAATCCAAACAGGCAAACTGGGTAGAGCTTTTCACTGATGCCTGTCTTTGTTGCATAAGTCCATTTAGCTTAATTGTGTTTATTTCTTGGCAAATTTACATGTGAAATAAAGCACCCTGTCTTACTGGTAACCTTACTTCCAAAGTATCAGCCAATATTTGTGCTCACAGTTTGTCTTTTCTCACAATATTTCTTTCTCCCATTCCCCATAAGGAAAATATTTTAACGAGCATTTACAGCACTCTCAGAGCATCAGACATGATTATGGGATGGACCGATGTATCTTGCTGACTTTGAAATGATAGAATCCCAGACTTCTTGAGTTGGAAAGGGATTCGGTGGGATTTTGTCCAACTTTGGGGTTGGATTAAAAGCCATCGACATGAGAAATCTTGTACCTATGTATGTGATATCATTTACCTTGTCAGAGATCAAGCACAATTAGGGCTTCCAAAAGGCAGGTACTCAAAATAAGAGGGAGTGGAGTAGAGAAGTGAGAGAAAGATGGGGAAGGTTTTTGTTTGTTTGGTTTTTGGTTTTGGGTTTTTTTTTTTTTTGGGGGGGAAGCAGCATAGTGGTGGTAGAGGATTCAACTTTATTGAATTTCTTTATCCTTATTTCAGTGGTTAGGATTGTTTTTATTTTAAATTACATGTAGGTTGAAAGGGCACCAAAATATTTGTACTGTGGGACGTGAAAGGGTTTTATATTGACTCTGAATCTATGTCACAAGCATGGCGATCACACTTGAGAGGGATCCCTGCTGTTTGACTCACCTTTTCATCATGGTGACGAAATACCTGAGGGAATCAACTTAAAAATAGGAAAGGTCTATTCGGACTCATGGTTTCAGAGGCTTTAGTCTATGATCAATTGGCCCTGTTGCTCTGGGGCTGTGGTGAGTCGGCACATCATGATGGGGAACACCCAATGGAACAAAGCTGCTTACCTCTTCACCAGAAGCAAAAGAGGAAAAGGAAGAGACGGGTGTCCCACCTCTTTGCGGACACATCCCCAATGAACCAAACTTTTCAACGAGGCCACACCCTTTAAAGTATCCACCACATGCCAAGCTGGGGACTCAAACTTCAACAGGTGGGCCTTTGGCGGCTATTCCAGATCCCAACTGGAACACCCACCTTAGGACTGGGGCCTTCCAGAACTAGGTTGGACATTTGCCTTGACCGTATTCTGACTGTGTGACTTCAGGTAACTCACGCCTCCTCTCTGAGCCTTATCTGTGGAGTGAAGAGAAGACCCAGTGAACAGAGACACTGTGGCAGGGGAGAAGAGCGTGCGTAGCTTACCACTGCACAGCATCGCAAACAATCAGCACGACAGAGTTCTGATTTTTATGTAGCCTCTGCTTGAATCCCTCTAGCCATGAGGAGCTTACTGTCTGCCAGAGCTGCTGCCTCATCCATCCATCACCTAGTGTAGGAGTGGCTCCTACACTCAGCCTCATCTGACCCACCCGCTGTGGGCCACCTCCTTTTTCAACAGCCCAGGACACCTATAGGGCACCAGTGCAGAGGGCGGACTCACGCCTGGGCAAAGGTGCAAAGCTCTCCCCCCCCCCCCCCCCGGCTGAGATGACACAAGAGGGACCTGCCCACAGCTGCCACATCCTCTTATAGGAGTGGTGATAACTCCCTCCCACCCTGGGAGTCGTTCTTCTGGGCAATCAACTCCCCAGGATGCAAGGCCCTGGTCCCAGCATCCCTGTAAGATGCACCTGGGCGTGGTGCATTTAAAGGTGTGGCGGCAAGCTCAGAATGGCAAGGCGCTTCCTCCCAGAGTCCTGCAGTGAGCCAATGGAAAACAAGAGTCCATTAGGGGAAATTCCATACGACTGCCCTCTGCCTGCTGGGCCATGTCCTGAAGGTGGAGATCACCCCCCTGTGGTCTGAGAAAACTTGCTCGTCCTCACTTTGGAGTCCAGCCACCTAGGAGGTCATCACATTTGCCCATGGAGATATCCTTCCTATCAGCTCACTGAGGTGGGCAGAAGGAAACAAAGAGAAACTAATGGTTTGAAGCCATTTACTAAAAAATGAGCTGAAGGTTTAAGACCTCAGGCTTTGGAGTGTCTCACTCAAATCCTAGCTGTGTGCCTCTCAGTGCCTCTGTAAAATGGGGTCGAGAACGACTTCCTCATGAACAAGATGCTGTGTATGGATGCTAAGCACAGGGACAGGCACAGGGCAATGCTTCACTAACTATGTTGACAGTTGGCATTGGCGGTCGTGGTGTTATGGTAGAGCTTGGGAGAAACTCCAAGAATGTCTCCACCCCCACCCACCTGTCCTGTACTCAGACCCCAAGACGCCTTTTCCAATGCCCGCTGGCCCTGTTGAATGGTTGCATTTGCTCTGTTCCTAAAAGACCATGCAGTGACTTCAGTCCTTGAAATGCACCTAAAGTAAACTGCTATGTGGGGTGGGACCGGCATAGTTCAGATTCTCACATCACCCTGTTCCTATGTAACAGGCGGCATGACCTCTGCAAAAGGCCTGCTGCTCATGCACACACATGGACATGCATGCTCACACACGCTCATGCACACTCACGCGGCACACAACAAACAAGTAAGCCTGTCCTGATCATCACATGACTCTTGCCAAGTCACCTCCAGGAGGAAGAAGAAGGGAACTTGGATTCTTGGTGGCTTACATGGTAGAAGGAACTACCACCTGGAGCCTTGGAGATACAGGGAGGCCACACCATGGACCCGCTATGTCACCTTAGGCAGTGGCTTCAGTTCTCTGAGGCTTAGTATCTTTTTTTTTTTTTTTTTTTTTTTTGCTTCCCCCACAACGGTGAACCCCAGATACCAATCCTTCATTAAACCTCAAAGTTTCCCACATTCCAAACACAATCTAATCAATCATAGAAAGGGAGAAAATGGACCTCAGCTGTCCATGATAGTAGCCACTAACTCCATGAGGTTATTTGATCTTAATTTTGAACAATTAAAATGAAATAAAATTTAAAATCCAGTCCTCTGTTGCAAAGACCACATGTCAAATCTCAATAGCTATGTGGCTAATGGCTACCATTACTAAACAGCACAGATAAAGAATATTTCCATTGTTACAGAAAGTTCTATCTTACAGCACTCATTTAGACCATCCAACCACTGTGGATAATAAAAGTAACAGATAATAGTCATTAATCCTAGTATAGATATTAGATGTATACCTGCATAATAGGAACTAGGGAGCTAAAGAGTACAAGAGCACACAGTTACTAGGTACACACTTCAGATAGTGCTATGAAAGGAACCTTCCCCCGCCCCGCCCCCAGTTCCCATACTGAAACCCTAACCCCTGAAGGGACTTGGAGGTGGAAACCTAGGAGATAATTGTGTTTAGATGAGGTCCTGAGGGTGGAGCCCTCCTGAGGGGTTAGTGCCTCTATTAAAACAGGAAGGGACACCAGAGCTCTCCCTTTTTCCATGTCATGCCAGGACACTGAGATGTGGCCATCCACTAGGCAGGAAGAGAGTTCTCACCAAGGACCAAATCAGTTGACACCTTAATTTTGGACTTCCGGCCTCCAGAAATAGGAGTCAACGAGTCTGCTCAGGCTTCTTTAATTCACGTGAGCTGGGTTCTTCACCCTGAAACCAGTTTTGAAAAGAGCACATATTTCCTGGGGCGTATACCCAGCGTGCCCTGGGGCTCTCAGCAGGCAGCCAACTGCAGCCTCTGGGAAAGGCCAGGGCGGGCCCCACGTGTTTATTTTTGCAATGAATGCCTTCGGTGGCTGCAGTGTCTCCACCTCTCCAAAGGTTTCCAAATTGGATTTTCTTCTAGGTAATAATGAACAGACAGATAAATGTCAGCCCTGGATGTGAGGAGACTAGAGGGCGGGGTTGGGGGGGGGGCGGGTTCAGTCCACTTCTAAATCTTTACTGCCACCTGGTGGGGAGTTTGTATTAAAAGACTGGAAACCTTGATGCAAATTGCTCAGTAAACCCAAAGAGGCAAAGAAGAGGGTGTGAACTTGGGCGTACTGTACCCAAGTCCTGAGCCAAGCAATGAACATACGTTATCTCAGTTAACTGGCATGTTTTATTTGAAGTACACTTGCATGAAAATTTACATGCATTGTTCTCAGAGTTACTGAAGGTTTGTACTGAATTTAGTTAAACTCTGGGATAGAGAATAAAAATCCTGGGTGATTATTTATGATTATTATCCTATTTGTGAAAAGATAGATGGGGTAACTAACTTTAATTAAGTATGTGCTTTATTTAAACTGGACATTATTC
This sequence comes from Tamias sibiricus, assembly GCA_025594165.1. Lineage (NCBI taxonomy): Eukaryota > Metazoa > Chordata > Mammalia > Rodentia > Sciuridae > Tamias > Tamias sibiricus. Next base: position 37,449,280 of record CM046657.1, on the reverse strand, counting down.
TAAGCTTCCTACTCATTAACTTACTTAAACTTCATTCCAACCTGTGAAGTTGGGTACTGTTAATCCCCTCATTTTACAGATGAGGGAATGAAGACACAGAAAGGTTAAGCAGTTTCCCCAAAGTCAAACAGCTCGTATATGCTGGGATTTCAATGCAGTCTGGCTCCAGAGCCAGACTCTTAATCACTACATTGCATACCATCGCCCAGACAAGAAGGGATATCTAAGGCCTGTCTATAATCTCAGTCAAGAACTCAAGGCACCTTGAATGTCCATGCTTTCATAAACAGCCACCTGACCCAGATGGCTCCTAGGATATTGTTGCATCTCCATCATCTTCTCTTGTGATTTTATGCAAATTAATGTTTCAACAGATTGGGCCATAAGTTAGACTGTAAGACCTTTCCTGGTCCACAGGTATCCACGTACTCAACAAGCACAGGAGTGTTGTGCAAAACCCCACGCTCAGGAGGACAATGATGACAGCAGCCCTTGCCCCAGTCACAGAGGAGCAGGGGAGCTGGTGGAGAGCCCCAGGAGGCAGGAGGCTCAGAGTGCAAAGGGAGCTCAGAGCAGGGACACAGAACCCAGGCTGGGGAGAAGAATCCAGGAAGACTTCCTGGAAGAAGTGACATCCCAGTCATCAGGAGGGGGAGTACATCTCCATTTCTGCTTCCCTCCAAGGGCAGGTTCCACGTTGGCCTCTTTCTGGCCCTTCTTTCACTCGGTGCCCAGAGTTGGAGAGGGACTTACGTGATTCATAATCTGAGGACACATAAACCAGGTACATATGACCACACGCTGCCCTTCACCCTCTTTAGAGAGAATTGCCTGCTCACAACTGTGTCCACCTGGAACCCAATGTCACTCCTAGGAGCTACCCAGGAGCTCAGTTGTGAGGAAGCTGACTGCAAAAGGCAGCAGGGGGCAGCAGAACAAGATGGGAGGTAAATGGCCTGGGTTCCTGGTGGCTTCCAGGTAGGTGCCAATCCATGTGAGGTCCAGGAAGGGGACATGCAGTGGCCTTGTCTGCCAGGGTCATCGTTTTGGGAGGAAACTGCTCTCCAGCTCCAAGTGGTTCAGGGTGGGGAGTGGCTGCAACCACAGAACCCTCATCACCTCCCCAACATGGACAGAGATGGCAGCAGGAGCCAGACTGGGCCAAACAGCTGAAGCCAAGTTGAACAGCAGCAGCGCCCCCTTCTGCTCCTCCTAAATGTTTGCACAGCTCTTGTTTAAATTCCCCTTGGGTAGTTTCTACTGCTTATAACCTAAGAGCCCTACTGTCGGCCACAATCGTTACTTAGGGAAGGTAGCTGGGGTGGCCCTCTGTCCTCCCTTCCCCCCACACAAGCAAAAGAGCCCCTGGACTAGGAGATTCTCCTGCTTCATGTCATAGATTTTCTGGATTCCTAATTAGTCACGTTCCCTCCAGGTGCTGCAAGGCTATCTCCATGGATGTGCTCATATCCATGGATGGAATGAAAGAACCGGGTAGTGGCCATCGGCCCTCCCTTCTGGCACTGCCTCTGGTGGAGCCTTTTGGTCTTGTTTGTTGGACGTGAGAGGCCATGCTGCCTGGGAGGAATGGGCGGGCTCGCTCTAGAAGAATTACCCTCGCTGCATCCTGCCTCCCTCCCAGACATACTCACCCCTCACCATTGGGTGAGGGATAAGCTCTAGGGCCATGAAAATCCAATGCTGCTCCCTCCCTGCTGGCCTGGCCTCCCTCTGGTTCATGTCTGGCGGCCCCCACCTCTCCTATACCCATACAGCTCAACAGTGAGGGCTGTGTCCTACACAGACTGGGAAACACTAACAACAATGACTCCCAATACGGGGACGTTTCCCATCTGTCATTTTACTCGTTGTCCACCCCCACACACAACCATCCTGTGAGAACGGCCTCCATTCTACAGATGAGGAAAGAGGTAACTTTCCTAAGGTCACATACCTGGTGAGTGACAGAATCAGGATACCACTGACGGGAAAAGGCCAGTGTGTCCTGAGGCACCAGCATAGCGCTCACTTCTGGTGGGATAGAAAGCTTTGAAGCAGCCACTGGATCACTCTTCCTCCTGTTCCCAGAAACCAGGCCCCATAGGCGCCCAGGCCTGATTCCTCTGTCACACAGCATGAGGCACAGATGACTTGGATAAGGTAGCAAGGAGTTTCCAAAACATGCCGGAATCTATATTAAGATTAAGGGCCAGGATGGAAAAAAGAAATCATGATATAAATAAGTGGTTGCATGTTCTGTCAGGTTTCATGTTCCTTCCTCCTCCTAACAGCTGCTGCTGGAGAGGAAAGGTCTTCAGCCCTCCTGTACAGGCTGTTCCTCTGCTTACCCTGGTTTCCTGAATGTAGAAATTGCTGATCTGATCAGTCAGGGTCTAGAACATTCCTTGGCTCCGTTGTCATCAGTAGACAGTTGGTACCTGTGCATTTTCCATGCTCTCCTCGAGTCTGTATAATAGGCAGATCCGGGTCAGCCTGTCATTGTGGGCAGGCAGGGCCAGCTTCTTCTTTCCTGCCTGTCCACATGTGTCACTGAGTGGGCAAACCAAGCCAGAGGCAGCTGTGGGTTTCACTTCTATCTTCAGCCCAACTTTGAATGTTCAAGCAACTCTCAACTCAGCCACAAATTAAGTGGTGTTTTTGTTCCCCGCTTAGCGGGTGTTGGGCTAATAAGTGTTTAATACCCAACTCTTGTGGGAGGGGAAAACAACCCTGACCTGCCATTTTCCGTAATCTTACAATTTCCATAGTGTGAATACTCTCACGGTGGCCAACTTCAAGGTGCCAACACAGCATCATTAGGAAGACATTCACATTGGCACACCATGGCGTAGTGTTTCCATCCTACAGATGCGATAGGCATAAACAGCCTCGAGAGCACAGATAATAGTAAAATATAGCAAGAATACGCACGCGCGCGCATGCGCGCGCGCGCGCGCGCGCACACACACACACACACATATATTCTTGCTATATTTTACTATTATCTGTGCTCTCTCTATATAGGAAATCATGAACTGTCAATATTTGTTATCTAAGTTTTAAATATAGTTTAATTGTAAGTTGATGCCACTTAATTTTTTCATAATGGTTGTATTTAACAGTTCACAAAATTCCCAAACATTAGATAATCTGCTCTCGTGAGCCATACAAACCGACTCCACCAGGCCACCATGCTTATCTAGCATACCGGGCAAGTGGTGTTCCTGCGGTCACACTCCCTAGTGCATCCTTCCGTTTGGGGAAACAACCTTTGTCATTCCACGTTGTTCTGGAGAGGCTGACAATCACATGATCCCCATCCTACTGACTGCTGATAACAGGAGCTATGACCAAAACTGGGCCAAGCTGTGGGGTGACTGAGCAGATGCCAGGACTGGGCTTGTGCATTCCTAAGAACTGACTGCAATCTACTCACCCACCAGTGTTTGGTAAGTTGTGGGCAGCCAGCCCCAAACACGTGCCTGCTAGTATTCCCGCTTATTAAAATATCCTGGACCCACTCTCCTCCCCCTGATCTCTTGCAGGTGGTGCTCCTTCCCTGCAGGGTCTGGCTTTATGCAAGGGCCACACCTCCTGCTCTGCTGGGTCCCCTACCACACAGAGTCTGGTGTCTCTGTTCCTCCTCCCTCCTCTCACACCTGCAGCCTTGGGTTTGCCACATCTCTGCTGGTGGTTTCCTGTCCTTCCTTCCATAGTCAAGAGCCTGTCTTTGTCGGTGATGATGAGTTATGTTGGATAGCTTCTAAACAACAAAAGTTTATTTCTCACAATTCTGGAGGCTAAGTCCAAGATCAAGGTGCTGGCAGATTCTGTCTGATGAGGGTCAGGTTCCTAGATGGTGCCTTCTAGTTGTGTCTTCACATGGTGAAAGGGGGAAATAAGAGGCCTTTTGGCTGACATTAGTGCCCTTATAAAAGAGTCCCCTCTCTTTTATAAGGGCACTAATCTCAGCCATGAGTGTCTCACCTCGAGATCTAATCAACCTTCTAAGTCCCTACCTCTTAACACCATCACGTCGGGCATAGGTCTCAACATGCAAGAAACATAAACATTCAGTCTATAGCATGGTTCCTTTATTTATTTGGTGGCGGGGTGGGGGTACTGGGAATTGAACCCAAGAGTGCTTTACCACTATATCCCTAGTGCTACCACCCCTCTTTATTTTGAGACAGGATTTTGCTAAATTGCCAAGGCTGGCCTTAAACTTCATTTTGAACCTCTTGTCTCAGCCTTCAGAGTAGCTTAGATTACAGGTGTGAGTCACTGCACCTGGCCTAGCACCGTTCCTTTATTAAACTCTTTTGGGTTATCCAATTTTTATGTGTCACTGTTTCCTGCCAGAACCCAACCTACCTTCACCCATACTTCCCACTCTGCTCTGTTCAGGGTGTTCGCAAGGGGCTTTGTGGCCCAGCAGGTAAGATCGCAGGCTCTGGAACTGGCCCCTGTCTGAATTGTATTTATTGACTATAATATCACAGCCACATTACTTTATTTCTTGGTGCCTCAATTTTGATCACCTGTAAGATGAGGATAACAGTCTCTAACCTACAGGGTCTTTTGGGGACTGAGTGAAATGGTCCATGTAAAAAGCTTAATACTATGTGTGGTGCCTAGAAATTGCCAGTAAATAAGTTATATTGTTTTAACATATATATTACATGATTATTACCTATAGTCACATGCTGTACAATAGACCTCCAGAACCTGTACATCCTTTCTGAAATTTTGTATTGATTATATGCTCCTACTGTGAACTCTTCTTTAGTCTTTTCCAGATTTTTTTTTCCCCCTCTGTAACTGGAGACTCAGAATTTAAAACCTGGGTTGAAAGGACATATGCCACATGGATAGCACATAGGCCACCCCTGTCCCACCCATACCCCTGGCTCCCACTGAACCCACTCAAGGCCTCCACAAGAGCTCCCAAGTGCTGCTGGGAGCTGGGACTTTAAGACTAAGACATGAACCTATTTGCTTCTCCAGCTCTGGTCTGCAGGAAATGCACCGGTGTGAGTTGGTGGAGATGAGGTCTAAATGGCAGCTACCTGGCTTGCCTGTGCTGTAGCAGGGGCTCCTGAGTGGGAGACCCTGCTGCAAGCTCACTTACAGCTGTGTGTGTGGGCACTGAGGCATCAGGGCTGAGAAGATGTGGGGATCACTATCCTTGATGGCCTGCCCTGTCACCTATTATTCCCAAGGCACCAAGAGGATGCTTGAGAGACGCAGAGGGATCAGAACTCCTTGGAAGAAATGCCAAATGCTTCTGTTTTACAGCTCCCCTGGGGCCTCTGTGTCTATGCCTCACATAGGATCACTTGAGCAACCTTACAGACCTGAGTTCCACCCTGGCTCTGCCATGTTCTGGCTCTGTGCCTGTGGGCAAGTCACTTGACCTCTCAGAGCCCCTACTTCCTCACTTTTAAAACATACCAAGAATAAGACCCGTCTGTCACAAGATGGTGGGGAGAAGCAAATGAGATCACTCGTGTCAACTGCCTTCCTTGTGCCTAGCACATGTGGGCACTTACTAAGTGGCCTCTTTGTGAGTATGTCCTGGGTGGGGCTATCTGGACTCTGGAGAGAGAATGAAAAACAAGGCTCCCTGGACGTTTCTGTCTCCATATGATCTCTCTACTGGTTTTTCCCAATGCCTGCTTTATTCTTATTTGTTCTCATTAAGATTCTCCAGCTTCTTCCCATCACTGGTCTGGTGAGCCTGAAGTTTTCTGGGAAAGCAAAAGAGCTTCTCTAGTAGCAATCATCCTGGGCTTGAATCTGACATCTTCTAGGAAGGAGAGCGAGGGCCCAAAATCCCCACGCAGGGTGGGAGGGTTCCTGTGGTTAGAATAGAGTTTGCCAACTCTAGGGGATTCTACAGTTTTTATTTGGCCTACATACTTGCACAGTGTTTTGGAAACATCTGAATTCATTGCTAGGATTGAGGAACAAGGAGCCCTGTGCCCATATCCCTATCTTGGCAGTACTGGCTGGACCTGGGTGTCTGTTCCCCATAGTCTCCCTTGGCTCTCTGCCCTCAGTTGTAGGGTTTCCAGCCTTGCAGACATGTGCATTTGCATCCTTAAGCTGAAGGTTGCTGCACATGTTTTTGTGCGCGTGTATCCAATTCCCAGGGCTCCCACCACTCGACTTACTCACTGGCATCTACACCCTATACCATAGATGTAGCTTCCTGTTGCTACAGATGGATCATCCGTACTCTCCTTTAAAGCCAATCTCTCTCCTAGGATCTAAATTCCCCCCACTGCTATGGTCTGTTTCTGTTCCCTCCAAAATTCATGTTGGAATCTGAATCCTCAATGCAACTATGTTAGAAAGGGGGCCTTCCCAACACATAACCTGAAGATAATTTTATACAATATTTTAAGTAATTTTGTCCAAAAAATAGTTTCATGATGTAAATTTTCACTTGTGGTGTCACGTGTGCTCAAAAAGTTTTTGGTTTTGGAGCATCTTAGATTTGGAATTAGGGGTACTGTACAATTGGTTCTCTTTCTTCCGACACTCGCTCCCTTGATGGTGTTACTCGATCTCACCCTTTAAATACATCTACATTTCAGCAACTCCCTAATTTATAGCCCCAGTCCAGGCCTTACTCTAAACTCCAGGCTTAAACAGCCTCCAACTACACAGCATCTCCATTACGATGGCTAACAGATAGCCCAACCTCATTTATCTCAAACTGAACAGCTGATCTTCCCCAAAATCTTTCCCACCAGTGATCTCATCTCAGACCACAGTAACCCTCATTGCAGTTTGATCTCTAATCCCCTCTTGCAGTATCATTTTTTTAGGCCACTGATCACTACAGCCTCCTAAATACTCTTCCCTTTTGCCAGCCTAAAGCCCTATTGTCTATCCACAGCACCCAGAACCACTTTAACCTACAGGCCAGATCTCATCACACCTTGGCTGAAAGCCCTCTAAGCACTAACACCTATGGAGGTGACTGCCACTTGGAGTAAAGCTTGGTGTCCTCATCAGTGCTGTAAGATCCTACACACATGGGCCCCCTCCAGACTCCCCACCACTACTTTCTCTTCTCGCCTCCTGCTCCAGTCATCTGGACTGTTGGCTGCCTTTCAACAATGCTAGCATGCTCCCACCTTAGGCCCATCTGCCTGGAACATTACTCCAGGTTTCTACATGGTTATGACCCTCAACCTCTTCCAAACCTTGTTGAAAAGTACCTCTCAAGAAACCCTATTTGAGCTGAACACAGTGGCACACACCTGTGATCCCAGCAGCTAGGAAGGCTGAAGCAGGAGGATCTAGAGTTCAAAGCCAGCCTCAGCAACTCAGTGAGACCCTTACTCTAAATAAAATACAAAATAGGGCTGGGGATGTGGCTTAGTAGTTGTGTGCTGTGGAGTTCAATCCCTAATACTCCACCCGCCCCCGAAAAAGAAACCCTATTTGAAATTCCACTTTGCCTTCCTCTGATCCTCTCCTTAACCTACTTTGTTTTATCCTCCTAAGCATGTTATCTTCTTGATACCATACTGTGGTTTGCTTATTTAAAATACTTCTTCTCTGTCTGTCCCTCGACCCCATTGTAAGGAGGGAGCCTAGACATACAACAAGCACTTGACAGGTATTTCTTGAATACTACACACGAACTTCTAGGAAGGATCATGGCTTTGATAAGATTAGTATAGAGTTTTGTGTTCCAAAAAAAACGTTTTTTAAACCCAAACTGAAACACTAATCACTAGCATGGACTAAAATATGTTTGTAGGGGAAAAACATCTGGTTTTAGTTTTGGTCCTCAGAAAACATTTCTGAGCAGAGACACAGCCTCCGAACCAGATATCTATTGCCCTTGGTTTCTTCTAATTCCCTCCTACATATCCATCGTTCTGGTTTGTGTGAATGTGGTGGTGCTGGAGGTCCCCTCCTCCCGTCTCAGGAAACCCTGAATGCTGGCCTAGCAGCAGCTTCAAGACCCTGTGAGGCACCTCCCCTAGCAGCGGCACAGAGGAGAGAGACCATGAGATTTACCACACAAGTGGGTACTGTATGTGAAGTATGTGCTGGGAGCAACAAGAACAGCGGTAAATACAGAACAGAAAATAACCATCTTTGAAATGACAACAAATGGGAGACATTATCTAAGCACTAACACCTATGGAGACGGCTGCCCAGCTCTGGAGGGCAGCAGCTCAGGACAGAGAGGCCGACTTCTTTCCAGGTTGCCTGGTCTTCAGTCCTTGTAACTTCTCATCTTTTAGCGCCTTCAGGAATTTATCTGTAGGAGAGCAAAACAAATAGCTGTAGTAGAAAGGAGGGCTTTTCTTAACTCTTCCTAAGCAAGTTTCTAGGAAGCAACTGTGCTCCCTACATGAGCCTCAAACCATCTGTGATCCAAGGTGGGGGTGGGATTGGGTGGAGAGAACCTCATAGCCAAAACACATCTAATGCGGGAATACAGTGTCAAGAAATCCAGGAATTTGGGCTGGGGTTGTAGCTCAGTGGTAGAGCACGTGCCTAGTACATGTGAGGCACTGAGTTCGAACCTCAGCACCACATAAAAAAATAAATAAAATAAAATAAAGGTATTGTGTCCATCTACAACTAAAAATTTTTTTAAGTTAAAAAAAAGAAAGAAAGAAAGAAATCCAGGAATTAGGAAAGCCCAAGTTTTCTAGGGATTGTTTTCCTTCCATGGCTATAAGAAAGGGTATTTTACAGGGTGTCTGATGATTCTCCTGGCAGCGTGGACCTAAGCACTTAGGTTATTTCATACTTCCTTTCCTGTGTGGCAAGGGCACCAGTTTAGCCTGTGGTATACAGCAGTCGGAAGGGTCTTTAGCCAGAACAGGGATGGGAAAGGACAGCTTATGGCTATTAAATACTCTACTGTGCAGCAGGTCCTTCTGGAAATAGACTAGATAAACCACCTTGCCCTCCAACAAGGAGGAATTGGCTCCCACACCAGAGGACACCTGTCCTTATCAGCGCATCTGGTCTGGCCTGGTCCATATCCCTAAGACTTTGGATCTAAAACCAGATGGCAAAGTCCAGGACCTTGGTGAGGGACTAAAGGGTCACAGGGAGGCTACTCTCCAGCACTGAAAAATGGAACATACCTAAACCCCTCAATGGATGTCTTTGGGGCTCCCCTTACAGACACTACAACTGACCCTCACCTACTTCTCTCACCTCCCACCAGAAGACTCCAGTTTAAGAGTGAACATTAAAGGTTAACTTCTCTAGAGATAAGGACTGTCTGCGGTAGATCAAGCTCCATACTTCAGGGATAGGGTATTACTGTGCAGGATTAAAGTTCAGGATGAGGGTAGCTGTAGGTGAAATTTCAGGTGTGGGGCTCAGAATCCAGATTAACAGAATGGCTCAGGATGTAGTTTGAGACTAAAGGATCCATACAGTTCAGATGTGTGGTTGAGAGGAGGAGTCGGTTGAAATCCAGGATGGGGTGCGGGTCTGGGTTCTGGGGGACAGATTTTGGACCAGGGACTCCTGGGAACTGGAGTGTGAGCCTAGAGCCACATTGTGGGGCTAAGCATGGAGCCAAGGAGGGAGCCAGGGCAAAAAGGATAGGCTCAGGTGTCCCCTGAGGGGGGTCACGCACAGCGCTGGGAGTCGAAGCCGTCCCCAGTGATGGTGAGCAGCTCCAGCTCCTTAATTCGGATCTCCAGCTCGCACAACTCCTCCGGGTGGGAGGCAGAGGCAAGCCGGGGGGTGGTGGGGCCGGGGGCCAGGGATGAGGCAGCCCCCTCGGGGCCCGGCGGCGGCGAGTAGAAGAAGCGCAGAGGCTCGTAAGGGATGGAGGCCAAGCCGGAGGGCCAGGGCGGAGGGCAAGGGCGCTCGCTGGGGGGACCAAGGCCAGGCGGTGGCGGAGGAGCCGGGGCCGGAGGTCCCTGAGGCAGGGGTCGGCTCCCAGCCACCCCACCGGCCGGCGCCCCGCCCGCCTTCAGCGGCACGAAGAGCTTCTTCCAGATGTTAAAGTCGCTGAGCGGGGACGAGGAGATGCCGCGGTCGTAGAGGGAAGGGAAATAGAGGGGCGGAGCCGGCCGCTGGCTCATCGTGAGGCTCTGACTGCCGCGCCGCCCCTTCGGCATCTTTTGAATGAGAGGCTGCGTGGGAGGAACCCCGCGCCCAGAGACTCGCGCTAGGGCCCCGCGTCGCCGGGGTTCTCGGGTTCCACAGGCCACGCCCCTACGGAGCGAGGCCCCACCCTTTCTCTCCAGCCCCGCCCTGGACAGGCGGTGCTCAGAAGTCCGGAGGCCACGCCCCAGAACGTGGCCCGCCCATTGACGTCAGGCTTCGCCTCTATAGTGGCAAAGCCACGCCCCAAGGCCTAACCCGCAGGTTACAGCGGCGCGCCCCTTCTGCGCCTGGCCCTCAGCTGCTCCCCCTGCTCTCAATTCCTGAACTCTGCACTTATCTACCCCTGGCTCAGGCTGCAAGAGAAAATCTTTTTCAGCCTTCCTCTTTTTTTAATCAGGGAGAGAAAATATTTCCTAGCAGTCTCCCCCTGAGCCAGCACACTTCCCTCATTGCCTTAGTAACCGCTCCTCGCTGCAGAGAAGCCCGAGGAAAGGAGTGGCTGACTATTTATTCTGCACAATAGCGAAGCAAAGGAGAAGAGAATTGGTTGGGAATGGCTGTTAGAACAAATTGATGTTTCTCTGGCACACTTAGCAGTGTTGTGGAAGATTTTGGAAAAGAGAATTCTGGTCTGGATTTGTAATGGCCCTGAAGGAAAAGATCAAGTTTTGTTCTCTACCAAACACATACATTATCAGGGCCTGACATGTAACACGATAACCGCCAAAAGGAAATCCTACTGGACCCACCTCCATCTGTTCTTCATGAGTGACCTGGATATTCTGTCCAAGGGACATGCTTGCGTATGTATATGAATAGCCTGTGAGTATTAGTATAAATTTTCCTTGAGAGCCTCAGCCTAATGTTTGTTGGTGTAAATGCATAATAAGGAGTCACAGAGTTGTAGCAGCTCCACAAGTGAATGCTATACATACACATGCAACGTGTGTGTGTGCGCGCGCGCGCACACATGTATGCGTGCATGTAGCTGCAAAGCTGGATAACTTTTGGCAAGTTGTTTGACTTCTAAATTTTCTATCAAATAGAAATAAGAGAACCAGACTGCCTCATTGTTTGTGATTATCAAGCAGAAGAACAATGCTTCAATGTGTGAAGCACTTGAAACTTGGAAACTACGCCCAAATGCAAGGGGAAGCTCTCCCCACAGAGAGACTGATCTGCAACTGGGAAGCCTACCCCCACCCTCCCCTCACACTTAGCTGTGAGCTGCTTGAGGGCAAGAATCCAGCCCAAGGATCCTATAATGCTGAGCATATAATAGGGCCTGATAGTTGGGCATGTTGGCTCAGGCCTGTAATCCCAGCAACCCTGGAACCTAAGTCAGGAGGTCAGCCTCAGTAACTTAGTAAGACCCTGTCTCAAAAAATAAGAAGGGCTGGGGATGTAGCTCAGTGGTACAGCACCCTGGTTCAAACCCCAGTACTGCAAAAACCTCACCTGAAAAATATTTGAAACTTTTAAAAGTATTATGTGTAATGGGAACTAAAGAATATCAGAATATACCACCCTAAAATATGCCACTTTAGCATAAGAATTATTTTGAGGCAAAAGCAATTGAGAAACAGCAGTCGTAAGAGAAACTCTGTCTGCCCCTTCCTGCCTAAAATCAGAGCATAAATTTCCATTGTGAAGAAGATGTCCCCTTCCTCCTGTCCCATGCTAAGGAGAACTCATTACTGGAGAAGGTACTGACTTGAGTCTGCATAACAAACCTTGCCTTCCAGCAGTTTCTCCTATTTATTTACCTTCCCATAATTGATTGCCCCTAGAAACCCAAACATTTTTCCCCTTTCTCTGGTCACTTTTCCACAATTTATCACCCTTTGGTAAGTGGTATATAATTTCTCAAGCCTAACCACTTCCTGTGAGTCCCCTATGTGCATATGTTATTCTTTTGTCAGTTTAATTCACAGACCCCAGGTATAGGTACAGGAACTAAGAGGGTAGAGAGAAAAAGAGTTTTTCCATCTCGCATAGAACCATAGTAGTGGTAAGAGGCAGGGATTTGGACTTAGACCTGGGACCAAGTGTCCTGGATTGACATGTACTTAATTGTGTGAATGAACTTTCTGGACCTCAGTTTTGTTTTGTTATGTATTTTTTTTTTTTTTTAGTTGTAGGTGGACACAATACCTTTATTTTTATGTGGTGCTGAGGATCAAACCCAGCACCTCATGCATGCCAGGGAAGCTCTCTATTACTGAGCCCCAGCCCCAGCCCCTGGACCTCAGTTTTTTAATCTATATAATGGGAATAGTGATGGTACCTACTCACTTGGATTAGCAAGATTACATGAGATATTCTAAATACCTAACCATGACATTTTGCTCAGTAAAAATTAGCTTTTGTTATTATGTATTGAAGGTCCTTAGAAGGGAAAGAGATTTTTTCCTTATGTTTTTAAATGATGGAATGTATAATCACATTTTTACTTGCATATATCCTTTTGAAGAGGAAAAGCTTAACAGATTTCCCACCTTTAACTCCCAACATAATCTGAATATATTTTATACTGGATAGCTTAATTATATCCATGTAGTTGTAGCTGGTGGGTTAAATAAGAAGCTTTTGACAAAAATGTTTTCTCTAACAACTACACAATGAAAATCAAGTGCCTCCAATTCACAATAGCTAAACTGTGGAACCAACCTAGATGCCCTTCAGTAGATGAATGGATAAAGAAAATGTAGTATATACAAACAATGGAGTATTACTCAGCAATAAGAGAGGATAAAATCATGGCATTTGCAGGTAAATGGATGGAGTTAGAGAATATAATGCTAAGTGAAGTTAGCCAATCCCCAAAAGCCAAATGCCAAATGTTTTCTCTGATATAAGGAGGCCAATTCACAGTCGGGTTGGGATGGGGAGCATAGGAGGATTAGAGGAACACTAAAACGGCCAATGGGGAGGGAGGGGAAGGGAAAGGAGGGGGCAAAAGGGTGAATCAAAAAAAAAGATGGTAGAATGAGATGGATATCATTACCCTAAGTGCATATATGAAGTCACGAATGGTGTGAATATACTTTGCATACAACCAGAGATTTGTAAAAATGTGCTCTATATGTGTAATATGAAATGTAATGCATTCTGCTGTCATTTATAACAACTTAGAATAAAAAATAAATTAATTAAAAAAAATAAAGAAAATCAAGTGCCTCAATCAACAAACATTGAGATAACCCCAATTTGAAGATAAAGTCCATAGGGAGTAATAAGAAATCACAGTAGATAAGGCAAAATTCTGTACATTGTTTTGTTATGACAAGATTGCAATAAATCACCAAGTTGGTCTTTAAAGCAGGAGATGGAACCATCTTTATTCACCAGTTGGCAGGCCAAGGGGCAGGCTGCAAGTCTATATCCTTCAACCCTCTTCAAGGGTTAGAGTATACCTTTATTGTCCAAAAACCACATTAATCATAAGTGGCTGCTGCTGATTCAAAACCATAAACAAACATTATGAGATCAAAAATCATAAGCAGAAGGGGAAGTGGGTCAAAATGACTCTAGTTGAGTACAAGTTAAAGAATGATTTCTAGGGTCTAGACAATCATTCTCTGACAGGGTACATTGTCTAAGAAAAATGGGAACCTGTCGGGCCTTCTGGACACTCTTGGCCTACAGGATGGAAAACTCTGGCCTTTTTGGCTACTTGCTACGCCCTGTTACGGACCTAGGCTAAGCAGGGGGCGTGGCTGTGACATATCGTGATAACCGAAACCGCCCTACTGTTTACCGATTGGCTGCCGTCCGCTATAAAGCGATGTCCACCTTTTCAATAAACGAGTTTGCAGCACCGTCCACCTGACTGAACTCCCTAATGCGGCTCTAAGTCCTTTTGAAGGCAGCGGAGGAGGCCTTAGCGACTCCTATCCTCTCAGCCTTGTCTCCTCCGAGGTAGGCTCTCCCCACCGCCACCATTCGTTCTTTGCTGGACAAAGAAAGGTCCATTTTGGGCCCACGGGGGGTGGGGGGTGGGGGGAGGTGGGAAGGGTGGTCTAGAGACCTTGGCCCATTACCGTAAGTTCGCTACAGGAACCAAAAAGAGAACAATTTTCCATTGTATAATAATTGCCATTTGTGTTGCCAAACATACTATGCCAAGCAACTGTTGATGGGTTCAGAGGTGGGGTGTTCCCACGGGAGAAGCATTTCTTTTTTTTTTTTTATTAATATTTATTTATTTGCTTTAGTTGTACACAACGTGTTTTTATTTGTATGTGGTGCTGAGGATCGAACCTGGGCTGCGCACGCACTAGGTGAGCGCTCCACCGCTGAGCCACAATCCCAGCCCCCGGGAGAAGCATTTCTTACATGACATGGAGTCTCAGGGCAAAGTGAGTGCCTGGCCCATAACAAATTGTGCAAAAGCAAGTGTTTTGGAAACTCAGATTGGTGATGCAGATAGAGCAGGCCTGAATCTAACTTATATGAAACTTTTACCTTTCCCTTCCTGGGTTTCAAAGCTATATGTCATCTGACTCTCACTCAAATTCTCCATTAAGTACCACCATCCTGTTGGAGCTGGACCCAATTCCAAACACTCTGAGCCCCACCTTTCTGTGGACCCAAGGAAAGGTCTTTACAATAAAGGTCAGCTGGAGGATCTGGAAGGCCATGGGCTTGCTAGTAGTACATCTTGGGACAGAGCCCTCTCACCCAGTGCAGGGCCTGGTTAGAAAAGCCACAGACCAGGCTGCAGCCTTTACTGTCAGAGCAAAGATCAGGCCAAGGTCAGACAGGCTGGTTCTTTCTCCAAACTCACCAGTGAGTTGGGGCATAGAAATTCCTCTCCAACACCTTACACTCTCTGTTTAACTCAGGCTGAATCACTGCTGCTGCCATTGGCATTTGGAATTTTCATTTGCCAGAGCCCTCTCCAGCCAGAAGGGACTGGAGCAGCTGGGTCGTTTGCCTGCTTCCCTCCATCATCCTATTGCTTCCTTTGGAGATAGTATAGAACACCGGCTCTGGCTTGTTCCCCTCGGTTCCCTCCATTGCTTTAGCTCTGCAACTGGACACACTGCCAGCCATAGGTGCTCATCAGTATTTTTGGGTTCTTTAGTGTTTGTGACTTGGAATGCAGGCTGAATAACTCTTATCCAAACTGCTTGGAACAGCCAGGTGTGGAGGCACATGGCTATAATCCCAGCGACTCAATGGTTGAGGCAAGAGAATTCGAAGTTCAAGTCCTTGGCAGCTTGGTGAGACCCTGTCTCAAAATAATAAAATAATAATAATAATAAAATAATAAAAAAATAAAAGTGGTGTGGCTATAACTTAGTGGTAGAGCACCCCTGGATCCAGTCCCCACTACTGGGGGAAAAAATCCCAATGGCTTCAGACCAGAAGTGTTACAGATTCTGGAGGTGGGTTTTTTTGTTTTTGTTTTGTTTTGTTTTTGTGTGTTTATTTTTGTGAGTTTTTTTATTAGTTTGGTTTTTCTTTTAGTATTTGCATAGACTTTACAGATTGAACTCCCCTAATCTAAAAATTTGTAATCCATGCACCAAAAGCTGAAATATTTAGAAAGCTGATATGGCTGTCAAAAAGTTTTAGATTTTGGAGAATTTTAGATTTCTGGATTTCAACCTGTACAACAGAATTGTGTTTGAAACCAGGATTCTGTGAACATGAGATTGTCAGATCAGTTCTCTGAACTTCAAATTTTCTTTGCTTTCCTTTGAACCCAGAAGCACTTAACCACTGGGCCACAACTCCAGCCTTTTTGTGTATTTTTTTAGAGACAGGGTCTCATTGAGTTGCTTAGGGCCTCACTGAATCACTGACTCTGGCTTTGAACACATGATCATCTGGCCTCAGCCTCCTGAGCACCCAGATGAACCTCAACTTTCTGATTTATAAATTGAAGACAATAACTGCTTCATGGGGTTGAGGTACTTGATGAAAATGTGCATAAGCTGTACTGGAGACATGTACTAGGTGCTCCCTAATGTATGGCCTGGGTTATTATACAATTATACATGGATTTCATTCAGCACTGTGAATTGATGAGGACAGTGGAGCAGAGGGGGTATACCATCCCTAGAAACCAAACTCACTACAGATAATTTGTCAAGGCCCTTCCTGAGAAGCTGAGTATCTGCTGACAATGATAATAGGCATATAAAGAAAGGCCACAATGTCCCAGGCACTTGTCTAACTCATTTATTTTTTCTAACCCAAAGCTCTATTTTATAGATAAGGAAACTGAGGTTTGGCAGGTGACTTGCCCAAGGTCCTATGGATGGTTAGCATCCGACTCCACAGGCTGGCTTCAGTGGTGCATCTTCACCCTCCACGGCCACCCCCTGTACCCCAGCACTCAGGGCAAGGCTGTGTTCATGACCTCTGGACAGCCACCTCTCTTCTCAGCAGGACACTGGCTCTTACTGGAAGTTCTTTGTGCCATGATTTAAGGGCCAAGCTATAGAAGACACCATCAAAAAGCTACCAGCTAGAAAAAGCCCAGGATCTGATGGGTTTACAGCCGAGTTGCTACAAGACCTTCAAAGAAGAAATAATACCAATGCTCTTCAACTTATTTCAAGAAATAGAAAAAGAGGGAGCTCTCCCAGACTCTTTCTATGAGGCCAATATTACTTTAATTCCAAAGCCAGGCAAAGACGTAGCCAAAAAGGAAAACTTCAGGCCAATATCTTTAATGAACATAGATACAAAAATTCTCAACAAAATCCTGGCAAATCGAATACAAAAACATATCAAAAAGATAGTGCACCATGATCAAGTGGGGTTTATCCCAGGGATGCAAGTTTGGTTAAACATACAGAAATCAATAAACATAATACATCACATCAATAGACTTAAAGATAAAAACCATATGATCATCTCAATAGATGCAGAAAAAGCATTTGACAAAATACAACACCCCTTCATGTTCAAAACACTAGAAAAACTAGGAATAACAGGAACATATCTCAACATTATAAAAGCTATTTATGCAAAGCCCCAGGCAAACATTATCTTAAATGGAGAAAAATTAAAAGCATTCCCTCTAAAAACTGGAACAAGACAGGGATGCCCCCTTTCACCACTGTTATTTGACATAGTACTGGAAACTCTGGCCTGAGCAATTAGACAAAAGAAATTAAAGGGATCCAGATAGGAAAAGAAGAGCTCAAATTAGCACTATTTGCCGATGACATGATAATATACCTAGAAGACCCAAAAAACTCTACCAGAAAACTTTTACAACTAGTAAATGAATTCAGCAAAGTAGCAGGATACAAAAATTAATACCCATAAATCAAAGGCATTTTTGTACATCAGTGACAAATCCTCTGAAAGGGAAATGATGAAAACTATCCCATTTACAATAGCATAGCATAAAATACCTAGGAATCCACTTAACGAAAGAGGTGAAAGACCTTTTCAAAGAAAACTATAGAACACTAAAGAAAGAAATTATAGAAGACCTCAGAAGATGGAAAGACCTACCTTGTTCTTGGATAGGCAGAAATAATATTGTCAAAATGTCCATACTACCAAAAGCATTATACAGATTTAATGCAATTCCAATCAAAATCCCAATGACATTCCTCAAAGAAATAGAAAAAGCAGTCATGAAATTCATCTGGGGAAAATGAGACCCAGAATAGCTAAAGCAATCCTTAGCAAGAAAAGTGAAGCAGGTGGCATCACCATACCAGACTTTAAATTATACTATAGAGCAATAGTAACAAAAAACAGCATGGTATTGGCACCAAAACAGACGGGTAGACCAATGGTACAGAATTGAGGACACAGAGACTAATACATATAATTTCAGCTATCTTATATTAGACAAAGGCGCCAAAAATGTACCGTGGAGAAAGGATAGCCTCTTCAACAAGTGGTGCTGGGAAAACTGGAAATCCATTTGCAACAAAATGAAATTAAACCCTTATCTCTCACCATGTACAAAGTTCAATTCAAAGTGGATCAAGGACCTAGGAATTAGACCAGAGACAATACGCCTAATAGAAGAAAAAGTAAGCTCTAATTTCCAACATGTTGGATTAGGCCCCAAGTTCCTTAATAAGAATGCTGTAGCGCAAGAATTAGTACCAAGAATTAATGAATTGGATAGATTCAAACTAAAAAGCTTCTTCTCAGCAAAAGAAACAATCAGTGAGGTGAATAGAGAACCAACTAATTGGGAACAAATATTTAATACATGCACATCAGACAGAGCACTAATTTCTAGAATATATAAAGAACTCAAAAAACTTAACACCAAAAAAAAAAAATAACCCAATCAATAAATGGGCTAAGGAATTGAAAAGACACTTCTCAGAAGAAGATACACAATTAATCAACAAATACATGAAAAAATGCTCAACATCACTGTCAATTAGAGAGATGCAAATCAAAACTACTCTAAGATTTCATTTCACTCCAGTCAGAATGGCATCTATTAAGAACACAAAACAACAATAAATGTTGGAGAGGATGTGGGGAAAAGGCACACTCATACATTGCTGGTGGGACTGCAAAATGGTGCAACCATTATGGAAAGCAGTATGGAGATTTCTTGGAAAACTGGGAATGGAACCACCCTATGACGCAGCCATCCCACTCCTGGGTCTATTCTCAAAGGACTTAAAAACATCATATTACAGTGACACAGCCATCTCAGTGTTTATAGCAGCACAATTCACAATAGCTAGGTTGTAGAACCAACCTAGATGTCCCTCAAGATGAGTGAATTAATAAAATGTGGTATATACACACAATGGAATTTTACTCAGCAATAAAAGAGAATAAAATAATGGCATTCACAGGTAAATGGATGAAGTTAGAGAATATAATGCTAAGTGAAGTTAGTCAATCTCAAAAATCCAAATACCAAATGTTTTCTCTGATATAAGGAGGCAGATTCACAGTGGTGTTGGGTGTTGGAGTACATAGGAGGATTAGAGGAACTCTAGAAAGGTCAAAGGGGAGGGAGGGGAAAGGAGGAAGCAAGGGGGAGATGTAGGGGGAAGAAAAAAGAAAAGGTGGTATAATAAGATGGATATCATTATCCTAAATGCATGATTGAAGACTTGAATAGTACGAATAGACTTTGTATAGAAACAGTGGTTTGTAAAAAGAGGCTCTATACGTGTATTATGAATTGTAATGCATTCTACTATTACAAATACAACAACTTTGAATAAAAAAAAAAAAGAATGGCTGCAGGCTGGGCTTGTGGTTCAGCAGTAGAGCTTTCGACTAGCACATGCATGGCCCAGGTTCAGTCCTCAGCACTACGTAAAAATAGACGCATTGTGTACAACTTAAAAAAATAAAATGAAACCCAGAACAGTCTTCCTTTATTATTGATTTGAATAAACCATTGTGTGGGTCTGGAGGTGGGGACTCAGGCATGCCCACCGCCCTTCCTAATGCCCACTACAAGCAAGTTAATTAAAAATGCAGTTCAGCCCTTATTTGTGATTTCTTGGTAGATGTGTGCCTATGCAGCTGCAGGGTAAAAAATAAATTCTTTTTTAATAAACTGAACCCTGAAAGTATTTTAATGAAATAGAATGTGCAGAAGCTTAAACAAGCTGGGTTTAAGCCTCCCCAACCAACATCAACTAGCTGTGCTACCTTGGGCTAACTGTGCAGCTAGCACTTATTGACCACATACTATTACGAGTTCTCATATTGCTGATTGAAAGGAATAGATGTGTCAGAATTTCCGCTGGTAAACCACAGAATACGACACAGAGATTTATTACCAGAGGGCGATAAGAACACTCATGGAGTCAAAGGCTTAAGAACTAGGTTTCAATGGTGCAGAGACCAGGACAACTTCAGGAATTCAGGAATAGAAAGGAATCGAGAACCTCTTCAGTGTGGCCCCTGGGGTACTCGCTGCGGTTGGCAGGCTATTCTCAACGACTCAAGGACCCTTGCTGCCTTTCACCTGAGGCTGGAGTAAGTAAATACTAGCTTTGCCCACCCCTCACCCCCATTTTCAGCTAGAGGTGGCCATAAGACACAGCGCCAGCCAGAGGATATGATCAGAAGATAGTTGGGAGTTTTCTGGGAAATATTTTACTTCCCTAGTGAGAGAGACAAAAATGACTGAACTTTCCCCTTCACTTTCTCTTCCTGCCATGAACTTGAATGCAACTCAAGAACTTGTGCAGTCATTTTGTGCTCGTGAGGAAAAACCAAGAATACCACCAATATTCCAGCCTAGATATTGTTGAGCAGTTGAGCCATGCTTGCAGTTGCTTATCTCTGGATTGTTTATGGAAAGAAATCAGACTCTATCAGATTAAACTTCTCTAAGTTGGGCTAGGGATTTTTTGCTGCTAAATACCTTCCTGAGACTCATAGTACAACCAAAATAAATAAATAAATAAATAAATTTCTTTTTCAGTCCTTGCATAACTCCATGCAAGTCAAATTTGGGGAGAAATTTTGGCTAGAGGAGAGTAGGTTACTTATATTAACAGTCCCCCCGCCATAGAATGATAGATGTAATTCCCCCAAATCTTTGTCTTGGACAGAAATTTTTGGTTACCAGAAACAAACTTTCTCAAACTAGTTCAAGGAACAGAAAAGGGTGAGGGCATTAGAATAAGGCTAGATCTTACTGAATCCAAGGGCAGCCTTCTGAGCTTCAGTCAGTAAAAGGTATTGTCATCTATAATCTGTAAGCATTCTTAAGGGTTTGGGTATAGACAATACTATTCATAATAAAAATTTAGAAAATTAAGGGACCTGGTATATTACAGTGCTTAAAGGAGTGCCTGGCATATAAGAAGCTCTGGAGCTATGACCACTATATTCCCTGGTCCCACTAGGTCCATATTGGTGGAGACTATAAATTATAATTTAAATCCAGTTCCAGCCACAACGGCAGATCACACTAATTATGACAGCTACTTAAACCAGTAAGGGCCACCACCATCCTATTGGTGTAAACATTTTAGGCAGCCTGATCGACCTACCTGTAAGCCCACAACCAGGTTGGATGGGGTTAGGGGAGACAGTGAGCAATGATTATATATACACTCAACATACTGAGGCTGTAACTAAGAATAGCAAGGGCAAGAACAGCAAGGCCCGAGAGGAACTGATGACAGAAAGGAGTGCCCCACTCCACAGTCAAGGAAGTTGGAGTTTTCCAGTTTGTCTCTTGCAGGGTACATGCTCTCCCTCTTCTCTCAGACTCGGGATCTACACAGCAGCTGGGGAAAAGAGAACATCCTTACCACCAGTGATTCACTGCAGGCCCCCACCTAGAAATTAAGGCACTTAGCTGGACATGGTGACACCTGCCTGTAACCCCAGCAACTTGCAAGGCTGAAGCAAGGATTGCAAGCAAACAATACACAGCCCAACTTAGAGTAGCATCATCTGATAGAGTCTGATTTTCTTCCATAAACAATCCAGAGATAAGCAACTGTAAGGATGGCAAGTTCAAGACCAGCCTCAGCAACTTAGCAAGACCCCATCTCTAAATTTAAAAATAAAATGAAAAAGGTTGGGGATATAGCTCCGTGATAAAGCACCTTTGGGTTCAACCCCCAGAACCAAAAGAAAAAAGGAAATTAAGGCACTCAGTGTGGTAATTTATGTTGCCTCTAAATTATACGAATGTGGACGAACAGCTTTAGTTTAGACAAATAAGATTATCCATTATAAAATTTTAATGCTGAATAATAAAAGTAATTTGAAAAGGGAACCTCAGTCAGTTTCTGCTTATGTCAGTCAGTGAAATAAATGCACTATGATCCACTGTAGGTCTAAGACCTCTAGTCAGCTTTCCATTGCTATGACAAAATACCTGAGACAAACAACTTATAAGGAGGAAAAGTTTACTTTGGCTCATTGTTTCACAAGTTTCTGACCATGGTCAGCTGCTCCACTGCTTTTGGGCCTGTGGCAAGGCAGAACATACGGCAGGGAGCATATGGCAGAGCAAAGCTGCTCACCTCATGGTGGCCAGGAAGCAAAGAAGACGAGGAAGGGGCCAGAGCCAGGATCCCCTTTCAAGGGCATGCCCCAGTGACCTAACTGCCTTCTACTAGACCTCTCCCCTAAAGGTTCCACCACCGCCCAATAGCACCACCAGCTGGGGACCAAGCCTTCTTCTACACAGGAGCTTTTGGAAGACATTGAAGATCCAAACCGTAACATTCATATGTTGAGCATCTTTAATATTGCCAGACCCTTTACAAGTGTATTTTTTGAGCCTCACAACAATTCTTGAGGTAGGTGCAGAAAGCCAACACGTAGAAAGGTTAACACAACTGTTTTTAATCAGAGATCTAGCAAATTAGCAGATGATACAGAACCCAATTTCCTAAGTACTAAACCCACACACTTTCTGCCTTCCTCAAATGAAAAATCTCTGAGAAGCAGTGGGCATTTAGAAACAGTGGCAGACACCGAGTTTTGAAATGGTCTTCTGTTTCCAGAAAAGTCTAATGAGGTCCTGTAAAGCTCACATTGTAGGGAAATTTTCAGTAATAAAACGACTGTACTTAATGTTTGCTTTCCTAAGAAAGAGAGCAATTGATTTTTTTCAAAGTGCAAAAGCACCAGGGATCTATTCCAGGCTTCCTTCCAAAGTTAGCCTGGAGTACATTAAAGACAGTGTGCAAACGCGTAGGATAGTAGAGTGGCTTACCTGGGGAGCTGTGAAACTATTGCCTTGGTGGTCTTGAGCAATTCAACTAGACTCTCAAAATGTAGTTTCATCTTAGGCAAAGTGAGATGATAGTATGGATGAACATGTATTAAGACACTGAGCTCAGCCGCAGGTGGTGGTGCACATCTGAAATCCCAGAGGCTTGGAAGCCTGAAGCAGGAGGATCACAAGTTCAAAGTCAGCTTTAGCAACTAAGTGAGGCCCTAAGCAACTTAGTGAGACCGTCTCTAAAGAAACTATAAAAAAAGCCTGGAGATGTGGCAGTGGTTAAGCGACCATGGGTTCAATCCCTGGCACAAGGAAAACACACACACACACACACACACACACACACACACACACACACACACACACACACAGAGCTCAGAGCCCTGCACCAAAAAGCTTCCTTCATAGAAATGAACGACAGGTGGGTATGATCTCCAGGCAGCTCTGCCTTCTCAGCACAAGAACCCTATAACAAGAAGAACTGTTAGCATTATTTCAGATCTGGTTGCAAGTGACAGAAACCTATGTACACCAATAGGTATGAGCACCGCTGCAGAGTTGACTTACTGTGCAAGAGAAATCATCTGGTTCTGCTGAGGACTAAGATGTATAAAGCTGGTCCATTCTCTCAGGAGGCTGAAGTCCAAAACCTGTGAGTTGGGCAGGCTCGTATCAGGACACACACCGCATGATGTTCAGTCAGGGGGCTGACTATGAGGACACAAGAATATACCCATACCTTGAAGGCCAGTACTTCAAGATGAACTTGGACAATGATCAGCATCCTTCAGGACATAGCATGAGTTCCACTTACCTACCCATTGGATATACCTTGCACCCACAGCTCACCCCCAAAGACCCAATGGAGTTGTCACTATCCAATATTGACACCATGACAGTTTCTGTGAAGGATGCAAAGATTACTAGATCTAAGATCTTCTAGATCACACTCAACTCCTCAGGTCAGCCTCTCTGGCCTTTTCAGTGTTGCCTTTGGGTCCAGGACTCAACCTCGGTCTATGGCATTATTATAGCAACTTTCTACAGAAAGAGACCTCAAGGCTGAAGGCCGAGTTTAACTGATCAGCAGCCCTCTCCCCATCTGGCAGCAGCCAGATTCTGCTTTAAAGAACTACCTTTTCCCAATGCACTCTGGCCAAGAAGTGGACACATGTCCCAAGAGAGCAGACAGGCAGTCTCGTATTGGAATCTGAATCTTGAGAGAGACTTGTGGGGACTGCTGGCTTTGGGGAGTCTGGATACTTTTCCCCACAACGTTCCAAAAATTTCATTGTCTGCATAAGTGAGTCAAAATCTGTTCTTCTCCTTTAGAACTCATATAAGAGGAGCTGCTTTGCTCAGTCAGTGTCTGTGGGCACCGTCAGTACTTCCTCAGGCAGAAAAAGGCCTACTGAGGAAAGAGTCATAACTTGTCACGTCTTGAATGGATGATGTGAGGAAAAACAGTGTTACCATGGAGCATTCAAGGCAGAGGTGAGGAAGTCTCTGCTTTTCAATATTTGGGTAATGGCATCAACAGATGAAAACCGATACTGCCCAAGTGTCCTTCCTCAAGTTGCCACTGCTGAGCACAGTGCGTCTGGACCAATAAACCACACTCATCTATTTGATTATATTTTATTTTCAGAAAAGCAACATTTTTGCATTATCATCTAAAAGACTACACAATGCATTTGACTTGTATAGCAGATATAAAATCAAGAATTTTTGAATTAATCAAGAAATTCCTCTTTCATCTGCATAAGCCCTGCTATGCTGTTAAATACATCCAAGAACGTAGGAATACACATGTCATTAGGTCTATGGGATCTTAAGAATTATTCACCAGCAACCATGGGGAAAGGGGAAACTTCTGTCCTCCTGAAAGGGATATACCAGTTTGTAGGAAACAGGCAGAGCTTCCAAAAGCTTCAACATTGCTGACTATGATAACAGCCCGGGTGCACGTATTTTATATCCTCTGTGCTGAGTCAGCTAGGAGTCACCACACTGAATGCAGACAGGCAGGTAAAATATGCTTTCAGATCTTATGCTTTTAGTGATGGCATTGAGAAATCTCACACGGCAGCCCCAAAGGCTGTTCCCACTGCATGCATTCTGTATGCACGTGAGCGTGCGCGGGCACACATACACATCTTCCTTACAGTAACATTTAAAATAGGCACACTTAGTACCCCCCAGACATGTGGCATTCTATGTTTATTCTTACATTATTGTGTGGCAAAATCAAGATGTCCCATTTTTCATTAAGGCAATTAAATCTTTCTTTCTTATTCTTTTCTTTTGGTGGTGGTGGGGATTGAACCCAAGGCCTTGTGCTTGCAAGGCAAACACTCTACCAACTGAGCTATATCCCCAGCCTGGCAATTAAATCTTTCTGTTGCCGCCTGCAGCTATCGCCGCCTGCAGCAATGATACCACGGGAAAGAATTTAGAAGCAGACTGGAAAATGAATAGGCTCTTTATTCTTGCTTCTTCTAACTTCTCTCTCTGCCTCCAACAACCTCTCCAACTCCAACCACCCTCTAGCCAACCTCACCCAGTTAAATACCTTTTGCCTTAACAAGTATATACGTGTTAGCAGCTCAAACTTACAGGTGTGTCACATAGTATTCATGGGCATAGAAAGATTCTTAGAAAAATGCATGAATATCAGGTGAAATTACTGAAACACCTCTTATGGCTGTTAGCTAGCTTCCATTTTAGCTATCTCCTTAATAGGGCTCTTACATTTCCCCCTTTTTGTTTTAAAGGAAGGGTAGCTGTAGGGCATCTACATGTGCAACCAACATTCTTACCCGTCATCGGATAATCAAGGCTGTGCCCTTGACTCCTGTCTTAGGTTGATATGTCGGCCACATGAGACTTCCCGTGGATGGGTGACGCCTCACCACATCCAGATCGACTGTGCCTGTCTTAGGTTGTCCCCCTCTGTGGATCTTACCCGTCATTGACTACCAGCCGTCCAATCGAGCCAACCAAATATGAGGAGATGCTTCGGCTCAAAGCAGCAAGCTTTGCGCTGACCTGCCAAGTTCCATTAAATAGCGTAGTTCTTTAGATGAATCAACTGCCCTAAGTTTCAATAAGTAACGCAGTGAGTTCTCTTAGACAAATACCCTCAAGGCATTGTCTCGAGCAATATCCCAAACATAGAAAGATTTATCAAAATGTCCATTTGCTAACACATTGATCTAGGAGGGCTCGTGCATGCAGAGCAGAAGCCACATTGCTGGTGAAGTTGTTTGATGCTTGAGTAGCAGGGATCCTAGTAGCGATTGCGATCCCTGCAGCTGTAGCAGCAGCCGTCTTTTTTATGTCTAGACAATGCCACCGGCAAATCTTCAGGGCCCACTACCTAGAAACTCAAGCATCAATTATTAGAGGAAAGGCAGTGCCATTCCAGCACTGAGTCAAGAAGTGAGTTGTCAAACTAAAAAATAGAATTATTAGATCAGGTAGTTGAAGTTGATCTCTGCTCACACATATTGCTGCTTGAGCTCCCACAAACATAAGCTGGCAAAATATCACATTCATAACGGATTAAAGAAAGACTGAGGGTATTTAACTGACAAAATATTACATTTAAGATAAATTAAAGAAGAGCTAAGAGCATTTTAGAAAAATAATTTGTTAGCTGGAACTTTTGAGCCTCTGCATACACAGCAACCTTCCTTGAATATACCTGTTGAAACACTTTAAATTAATCAGCTATTTAACAAAATAAAGTTAATTACAAATAAACAATCCCATGTCAAATGCCAAAATATCAGGTTATACAGTATTAGTCATATTCTTTGCTGAAGAGAAGTCCTATGAGACACCTATAAATTAAGATTGAAGGTACCTTCATTTTTAATTATTTACCCAAATTGAATACTCTTAACTTAAATGAATTAAAGTTATTTGGATCCATATATATATATATATATAATTATTTTTCATGAGTGCTCGGTTTTTGTACATTGGACAGACGCACAAACATAAAGACATATATTTGTGACGTCACATTTACATGAAATCTAGACAAGCGCACAGACATAAAGACATATATAAAAAAGAAAAACACAATTGTGTGCACACTAAAGAGAGATCTTCTCGTCCCGGCCGGGAGGAATGAGACTTAAGTTGTGAATTTATTGAAGGACTCTTTTAAGGGAATCATTCCACAACAACTTCAACTTGGTCCTTCTGATTTGGTACCTGTTTTATTAATCTTGATGGTATCCATACCGGCGAGGTTTCATGCTGTGGAAAAACACAAACAGATCCTCTCCCCCAAATTAATACTGGGTCTGGACCTTTCCATGTACCTGAAAGAACATCCTTCCAGTAAACCAAAGGTTTGTTGTTGGTGTGGATTCCAGTGTCTGTCTCCAGCCGAATATCCTTTGGAATCCAAAGTTAAAAAATTTAAAGTAAAAAGGGCAATGGCTAATCTATCTTTAGGATTTGTCCAATTTCCTTCTTTTTGTTTCAAAAGCATAAGTTTGAGTGTGCGATTAGCTCGTTCAATTATACCTTGGACTTGAGGATTATATGGAAAACCAGTCTTATGAAGTATAATGAATTTGGAGCAAAACTGTTTGAAAGATGAGGATATATATGCAGGGCCATTGTCTGTTTTAAGCATTTTGGGAATGCCCAATGCAGCAAAAGCTTGTAGACAATGAGATGTAACATGTTTAACTTTTTCTCCAGAATGTAAGGAAGCAAAAATCATGCCTGAGCATGTATCTATGGTCACATGAATAAATAGCAATTTTCCAAAACTTGGCTCAGGAGTGACATCCATCTGCCACAAATGATTGGACATTAATCCTCTTGGGTTAACCCCATAATGTGGATTGGGCAAATGTGTCACACAAGATTGACAAGTCTTCACAATTGTTCGAACTTGATCTTTAGTTATTTTGAACATTTGTTGTAAAGTAGTACTATTAACATGAAATTGAGAATGGAACGAGGTAGCTTGTTGGACTGCTGAAAATATAAAGATTGTTTGAGTGACAGCATCGGCCTTTTGATTACCTTCATGGAGAGGACCAGGCAAATTAGTATGAGCTCTGATATGTCCAATAAACAAAGGTTCTTTACATTCCCATAGAAGGTTTTGAATTTGAAAAAACAATTTAAAGGCTGGAGTATGAGGTGCTATTGGACCTGCTAACTCCAATTTAGGGACAGCATGTACAATATAGTGGCTGTCTGAAAAAATATTTATGGGCTGTTCTTTAAAACTTTCAAGAGCTATAATAATAGCTTCTAGTTCTACTAATTGAGCTGATTTATGGGCAGTAATATGAATAATATTTTCTTTTTGAGTGAATACTGCAGCAGTACCATTAGAGGACCCATCTGTAAATACATTTAATGCATTAGGAATAGGTTGATTTTTTTATTACCTGTGGAAATATAATGGGATGATTGATACAAAAAATAGTATAGGAGACTTAGGAAGATGGTTATGAAAATTTGCAGAAGTAGAGCATGTAGCTATAGCCCAATCATTATCATTGAAGCATAATATTCAACCTGTGATGATGAATAGGGAGTAATAATAGTAGCAGGGTGAATACCAAAGATTTTAGTAGAAGTCTTAAGTCCTTGAAGAATAAGTTTAGCCACCATGGAGGTATAAGACTCAATTGTACTTTTAGGAGAGACGGGCAAATGTATCCATAATAAAGGCCCCTGTTGCCAAAATACTCCTGTGGGTGTATATTGTGAAGATATAATAATCAATATCAGCGGTCAAGCAAAATCAATTCTATCACAATGGGATCTTTCAATGGCCTTTTCTACCAACTTTAAAGCTTCCCTAGCATCAGGAGTCAATGTTCGCGGTGAAGATGGATCAGGGTTCCCGTGAAGGATATCAAATAAGGGTTTTAATTGTCCAGTAGTGAGGCTTAGTGTAGGGTGAAGCCAATTAATATCTCCCAGCAATTTTTGGAAATCATTAAGAGTGGCCAAAAGTTCCTTATTTATTAAAAATTTTTGAGGCCTAATAAAAGTATCCATAATTTGGAATCCTAGATATAATATTGGAGATCTAGTTTGAACCTTTTCTTCAGCAATGTTTAGTCCATATTGTTTCAAGTTTTCTGATATATTACTAAATATGGTGAATAAGACTTCTTGATTAGGATGAGCAAGCAAAACAGCATCCATATAATGGAGGTACATAAGCTCTGGGTGTTTGTTCTTGATAGGCTGAATAACTTTATCTACATAGATTTGACATATAGTGGGGCTATTAGCCATTCCCTGGGGCAAAACTTTCCAGTGGAATCTTTGATCAGGGCCATTATTATTGATAGAAGGAACTAAAAAAGCAAACCTGGGGGCATCCAGAGGATGTAGAGGAATAGAAAAGAAACAATCCTTTAGATCAAGAGTTATAAGATGGAAATTTTTAGGAATAGCTACAGGATTAGGAAGTCCAGGTTGGGTAGGGCCCATAATTTGCATGGTTTTATTGATTTCTCTAAGATCATGTAACAATCGCCATTTTCCTGATCACAAATATGGAGGAATTCCAGGGAGAAGTGAAAGGTTCTATATATCCTGCTTCTAGTTGTTCTTGGATTAGTAGGTGGGCTGCTTGTAATTTCTCTCTAGATAGGGGCCACTGAGGGACCCAAACTGGCTTATCAGAAAGCCATGGTATTTTCAAAATTGTTTTCTCAGTGACCCTTAAAAAAAATCCTTTACCTTTTTGATGATGATTTAGCTTAATAGTGTTACGACCCTGTAGATTTTTATTTTTAACACCTGCAGGCTTGGTTGCGAGGTGTACCCCCATCTGTTGCAAAATATCTCTTCCCCATAAGGTAACTGGCAAGCTGGACAAAACATAAGGCTGAAATGTTCCTTTATGCCCTTCATCATCCTCCCATTTTAAAACTATAGCACTTTGTGCTGGAGTGTTAGTATATTCAAAGCCTCTTAAACTGGTTGAAGCCTTCTGCAGAGGCCAGTGCTTGGGCCATTGTTGTAGATTGATGATGGAAGAGTCAGCCCCAGTATCAATCAATCCCTCCATCTCTATATCTTGAATTTTTATTTTTCACATAGGCCTCTGTGAACAATCCTGAACCCAGCAAGCCATAGGTCCTGAGCCAGTGGAACCATATCCCCTATTTTTCCTATTTTGAGGCATACTCTTAAATGAGTCATGTAAACTGGGAAGGAGAAGCAGCTGAGCAATTCTATCTCCTTGGTTAACAGAGCAAATGCCTCTAGGAGAGCTAAGCATAATTTTAATTTCTCCTAGGTAGTCTGAGTCTATTACACCAGGAGTCACTTGAAAACCTGATAAGCTTTTAGAGCTTCGCCTGAGGATAAGTCCTACAGTTCCTGAGGGAAGAGGTCCCCTGACTACCGTGGGAATCAGTTGAACCCCCATTTCAGGTGTTAGCACTATTTGGGTGGTGGAACAGAGGTCTAGTCCTGCACTTCCTCTTGTCCCTCTGACAAGGGAGTCAATGGGTAAGAGGGATTGTGTCGAGGAATCATCTGGATGGATGTTTGAGGATATTCCTCCTCTAAAGCCTCGTACATTTGTGGGCCCCAGGGCATTGGGCCCTGTGCCCCGTTTTTTGAATTCCTAGACAAAACGTTTCCATATATTTAGATCTGCACTTATTAGCCCAACGGTTTCCTTTTTTACACCTGGGGCAGCGGCCTGGGGCACGATATGAGCTTGGTCTTATTTCTCTTTGATGATATTGTCTAGAATAACCTGATTGATTATAAATTTTAGGTTGAGCCCTTGTGAAATTTTGAGGGGAAGTGTACCTCTCATTGCTGCTGCAATCATATTTCCTGTGACAAAGGCATCATTTATATCTTTACATAATCTTACATATACTGAAATGTCCCTTTTAGATTTCCAAGGTCTGATAGCATCTTGACAATATTTGTTGGCATTTTCATATGCCAGCTGAATGGCTAATGGCATAGCTTGTTCAACGTCTCCAAACACTCTGCCTGCAGTTCTCAAAAGCCTATCAGCAAAGTCAGCATATGGTTCATTAGGTCCCTGAATTACTTTAGACAAGCTACCCTGTAAATAACCAGTTCCTTGTAAAGTTTTCCAGCCTTAACAGCTGCAGCGTATATTTGAGCATAAACTCCAGGATCATATTGACTTTGAATCTGTAAGTCAGCAAACTGCCCTTCTCCAGTTAACATGTCTACGTTATGGTTTGGAAATCCTGCAGTTGCATTTCTTCAAGCTGTTTCTACACAAAACTCCTGGAATTGTGACCTCCAAATCAAGTATTGTCCCCCGCTCAATACTGCCTTACATAAGCCTTTCCAGTCTGAGGGGGTTAAAGTTAAAGTGTTAAGGAACTCCAACATGCTCAACGTGAAAGGAGCTTGGGGCCCATAGGTCATTATTGCTTCTTTGAAATTTTTTACTGTTTTGAAGTCTAGGGATTGGTGGTACCTCTGCCCATTTTCATTTTCAAATACTGGCAGATCCCAATGTCCCTGCGGGTTTTGACGTTCGAGGGCACGTAAGCGCTCAGAAAGGTCGTTAATCTCTGCCTCAAGGGCACACAAATGCTCAGAAATATCCCTCATGGTTTCTGTAATTGATTCAACCCATGAGGGAGCAGAGGGCACAAATGGTTCCTCTACTTGACGGTCCTTTCTGGTCTTAACTGACTCAGCGGAGGAGGCTGTGCTTTCATGGTTATTTGACTCCTCCTCATTACTATTATTTTCACTAGTAGTAACATCCTGAGTCCCAGGTTCAATTGAGAGCACATATTCCTCGGCTATCTCTAATAATTCTCGGATAGCTTTAGCAGCTCAGATCTTCGTCATTTTTGAGTTCACACCAATGTCATCCTTACTGTTCCTATCTGACTCAGCAGAGGCTATGCTTTCATGATCACTTTCCTCCTCATTATCACCTATATCAAAGAATTCTTCCATAGCCTTTATCACTCGGGTCTTGGTTATTTTCGAACCCATCTTTAGAGACTTCTCAGTTCTTACCTGCCGATTCCGAATTCCCCGTACGGGCCACCACTTGTTGCCGTCTGCAGCTATTGACACCTGCAGCAATGATACTGCGGGAAAGAATTCAGAAGCAGACTGGAAAATGAATAGGCTCTTTATTCTTGCTTCTTCTAACTTCTCTCTCTGCCTCTGACAACCTCTCCAACTCCAACCACCCTCTAGCCAACCTCACCCGGTTAAATACCTTTTGCCTTAACAAGTATACATGTGTTAACAGCTCAAACTTACAGGTGCGTCACATATTCACGGGCATAGAAAGATTCTTAGATAAATGCATGAATATCAGGTGAAAATACTGAAACACCTCTTATGGCTCTTAGCTAGCCGCCATTATAGCTATCTCCTTAAGAGGGCTCTTACATCTTTCTTTCTAGTGAAAGACAAAAATGCCCACCCAAAATTTAGAGACACAGAAAAATCAAATTTCCTCGATGTTCTCTAAGGACAAATTCTGTGTTTGTATACCCTGCCATCTAGGAATCTTACCCCGTCCCTACCAAGTGTCTTCTAGCTGAGAACAGAGCGGGGGTTCCCAATCTTTTGGCATTAAGAGCCTCATTACTCTGGCAGGGGGTGTAGCTCAGTATTGAGCACTTGCCTAACATGGGGGAGGCCCCTGGTTTGATCCCTAACACAGAAAAAAGAAAGAAAGAGAAGAAGGAAGGAAATAAGAAAGAAAGGGAGAGAGAGAGAAGAAAGAAAGAGAGAGAGAGAAAGAAAGAGAAAGAAAGAAGGAAGAAAAGAGAGAGGGAGGGAGGAAGGAGGAGAGGAGAGAGGAAGGAGGAAGGAAGGAAGGAATGGAAGGAAGGACAAACCTTATTGCTTCTTACCAACAGCCCACATCTAGAACATTTGACCAGCCTACAGGGCCACTGTAGCTGTGATGTTTACAAAGAAGCATTTCATATGAGGGAGAGTCTTCAAAAGATTCTCCCTGTCCCCCAAAAGTACTGCTCATAATGTTTAACTACATCCAAGGAACCACAGGGAAATACCTAAGAGTTGCTAAGAACCCACTTAAGCTATCCCCACAAAGCTGGTTCTCCCAAGAGCAGAGGGAGAAGCTTTTGACCCACGGGGGTCGCACATGCTTCACTCAAACTTCGCTCCCAAGTGCACCTTCCCTGAGCACAAGACTGGTCTTCCAAGTCTCTTGGAGTTCCTCTCTCTTATCCAAAGTGTTCCAGGATAATTTTATTCTTCCCAGCAGGATCCAGATGGAAAAGCATAAAGGCTTGGGAGTGCAGCAGCCAGGAAATGGGAAAGATACACAAGGGGAACAGCTTGCAGAATCCTTCCTGGTGTTGAATTAGAGAAAATGGTTCCAGGATGTGACCAGAACCAGCGGCACCACCAACATGGTTTTCCCTGATAAGGTGACTGTCCCACCTTTTTCTTTTTCTTTTCTTTGTCTTTATCTTCGTCTTTTTCTGGTTCTTTGAGGTCAAGGTTACACAGGCTTGTCTGACAGCATCTGAATTCTAGCTCAGGCTCAGACAATTTTTTTGAGATGGTTTCGGCATTGCAATCCATCTTCATCCAACACTGGTGATACTTTCGTGGCCCTGTGGGGAGACACACATGGGGTAAGAAATCAACTGTGTAGAGTTCTGAATCTGCCCTTGAACCCTCCATTCTACTGCCTGGAACATCCTCTGTGAAATCAGGTCTAGTCAAAAAGGGTCACCACAGCGGGGGCATAAAGGGGGACTGAGAACTCTTCCATAAAACCAGTCTCACCAGAGCCAGTGTAGATGTGTGGGGTGGAAGAGGGGGTGGAGTGTATAGGAGGGGAGCAGGCATTTATATATTTAAGAGAGAAATTTGGTATTATCTACCAAGATGTTAAAACAAAATTCCCTTTGCTTCAGCAATTCCACTTTTAGAGTTTACCCTATGAAGTAAAAAGGTTATGATGTAAAAAAGGTAAACAATATATGGTCAGGAATGGTCACTGAAGTACTATCCATGTAGCAAGTAAAAGCTGAAAAACAAAGTGTCTGCTAATTAAAAAGTAAAGAAATTATGAAAGAATTTCATACAGTGGCACTCCATGCAGATAAGGAACCACATAGGCCTGTTGGGGCACAACAAGAGCCTGAGTTTAGAACAAAACACACTAGGGGGCTGGGGTTGTGGCTCAGCAGTAGAGCGCTCACCTAGCACGTGCGCGGCCTGGGTTTGATCCTCAGCAACACGTAAAAATAAGGCATATGTGTACAACTAAAATAAATAAATATATAAATATATATATATATTATATAAAAAAAAAAAACTAGCCGGGCTTGGTGGCACACACCTGTAATCCCAGCACATGGGAGGCTGAGGCAGGAGAATGTGAATTCAAAGCCAGCCTCAGCAATTTGAGGCACTTAGCAACTCAGTGAGACCCTGACTCTAATCAAATACAAAAAAGGGATGGGGATGTGGCCCAGTGGTCAAATTGCCCCTGAATTCAATCCCCAGTACCAAAAAAAAAAAACCCCACAAAACACAAAAGACCTACTTCCCCCCTCCCCAAGCTAAAAGCTGGTACCACCAATTTTCCCTCCGGTCACAACCTGGACCTCAGGCACGATGTCATGCCCTCTGACATTTACACTGTCTAGGGGATTGCAGACAGGCTCTGCTTGAAGGTGGAGGGTGAGATGGCCAGAGGGACAGAGGGTGGCACTGATGAGCCTGTCTTTGGTGAAAGGCTTCTACTGAAGGCCCCAAGGGTGAAGGTACCTATGCACTGCCATCTCTGGGGTTGATGTGGTCATGAACCATCATCACTTGCAATATATCAGAGATCACATGAAATCCATCAAAGATAAATTTGAAGAACAGACTAGAGAGAGTAAAATCCCCTGTACAACAACGTTTTTTTTTTTTTTATTGGGAGGGAAGGGGACGAGTACTCAGGGGCACTCAACCACTGAGCCACATCCCCAGCCCTATTTTGTATTTTATTTTGAGACAGGGTCTCATGGAATTGCTTAGCACCTCACTTTTGCTGAGGCTGGCTTTGAACTTGTGATCCTCCTGCCTCAGCCTCTGAGCCTCTGGGATTACAGGCGTACACCACCTTGCCTGGCCAGAGTAAAACCTTTTGTGACAAGGAGGTGCAGAACAAACCAAGCATATCCCTGCTAATTTCAAAACCTACCCCATCTTTATTGGTGAAAACATGAATCTAGCTGGCAGCGTTGCTCTCCCAGGCATCAGTGAGGAACGTGTGACCCCATGTAGGATTTTCTTTAGGGATGCTTTAGAAATGGAAAATGTTAACAAATTTGACTTCGACCAAATTGGCTCCTGCTTGTTATCCACATAAGAATTAAGGAATGAAGGCAAATGGAGCTGAGACAGTCAGCTCCTCTTTATTCTGACAGGATTTCTAAATAAAATACAAAAAAGTTGGGAGTGGAGGCATTGTATTTTGGGGAAGGCAAATGGGGAGGTCAGGGTGGGGGAACATGTCATAGGCTGTCTAAAAATAAAGCACATTTTAACTTAAAAAAAAAAGGATTCAGAAAAATAGACACACTGGACTATGTCAAAGTTCAAAAATTTTGTGCTTCAAAGGACATAATTGAAAAACTAAAGACAACATGCAGAAAGGGAGAAAATGTTTGTAAATTAAATGATAAGAATTTAGTAGCAAGGGGACTGGGGCTGTAGCTCAGTGGCAGAGCACTTGGCCTCGCACATGTGAGGCACTGGGCTAGATCCTCAGCACCATATAATAAAATAAATAAATAATAAAGATATTGTGCCCATCTACAACTAAAAAAATATTTAAAAAAAAGAAATTAGTAGCCAGAATATATAAAACATCTAGCTTTCAGCAGGAGCCCAGAGCTGGGGGAGGAGGAAAGTAGATTTTTGTGTGTGTTTTGTTTTTAACTCAGGCTCTCTCCATACCAAATTTACAGGCCTGTGTCATTCCTTATCTGCATGAAATTCTACAAATGCTTTATAACTCCAGAATAAAGAAACAAACATGCCAAGAAAATATAGACATTTCTCCAAAGAAGATATACAAATGGGCAACAAGTAAGTGAAACCATGCCCAACATCATAAGTCATTAAGAATTACCAAAATCAAAGTCAAATCACAATGAGAGATCACTTCATACCTGCCAGGAGGGATAAGATCAAGAAAATGAAAGACAGCAAGTGTTGGCAAGAAAGTGGAGAAACTGGAACCCTCAAACGTGGATAGAGGGAATGTAACATGGTGCAGAGGCCTTGGAAAAGTTTGGCTGTTCCTCAGCATTGAGTTATCATATGATCAAGCAATTCTACTCCTGAGTACACATAACCAGGAGAATGAAAAGCTATACTCACACAAGAGCTTATGCACAAATGTGCATACCAGCATTATTCAAAATAGCTGAACAGTAGAAATAACCCAGATGTCAACTAAATAGTAAATGGGCAAACAAAATGTGGTGTGTTTATACCATGGAATATTATTTGGCCATAACAGGAAGTGAAATACTGATAGCTGCTCTAACATGGGTGAACCTTGAAAATGTAAGGCTTCGTGAAAGAAGCCAGTGATAGAGGACAATACTCTATGGTTCTATTTACATAAGTGGCCCAAACAGGAAAATGTACAAAGACAAAAAGTAAATGAGTGGCTGGCAGGGATGTGGGAGGGAGGAAAGAAAGTGACTGCTAATAGGTAAAGGGTTTCCTTTGGTGGTGACAAAAGTATCCTGGCATTAAATAGTAGCAATAGATGCACAACCTTGTAAATATACTAGAAGCTACTGAATTGTACACTTTAAACTGCACATTTCAGGGCATATGAATATCTAAACAAAAAAAAAAAAAAAAAAAGAACCTAGATGTGGAAGAGTATGTAGAATATGATCCATTTGCATAAATGAAGTATTTGTGCATGGGGTAAATGCAATATTTTTTATTTGGAATGACTCCATGTTACCTTCATGGAAGAGTAGTCTTCATTTATATTGCTACATGGAACAAGATTTATTTTTAAATTATCATATGACTGACTTATTTTTAAAACATTTTAAACTTTACTTACAATCATTAGACTACTCAGCAATATAGGAAAATTTTCCACAAGAATATACCATGATGGTCCCATTTTTAGAAAAAATATCCATGGGCATGTAGTGGAAATAAGGGCAGAAATATATATGATAAGGATTTTATAGCGTTTTAAAAAATATTCATAAAAAGCATGTTGAATGAAAAAGAAGTATTAGTTGAGAGAGAGGTGTTATGGTAGATTCTCCTCTCCCAATACAAAAGTGTCCCTGTGCCAGACTGTGTGCCAGACACTGGGGATTTGTACATATAATAAGGTATGACCCTTGCCCCAGAATCATTTTCTCATCTTCTGTGATAGAAAAGAAAAAAGTCATTATGCCTATTGTCCTTATTTAAGACATGTAACTATTTTATCCAATTTCACTCATAGCTTGGTGTTTAACAAAACATTTTTAAGTTCATAACTGCAGGTATATAAAGTGTCCTGCCCTCTTTCTCAGGGAGGATGGCTCCTGGGATTGGATTTTAATGATCTCTTGGTCAAGGAGCAGAAGCTTGCTACCATTCCCGAAATGGGAACTCTATTTGCTTGAGTCATACTTATTTAAATAGATGCTTCCAATATTATAGAAGAGGCTGCTGATCAGTAGGACAAGTTACTGCTTTATGTAATAGTAATTAATTAAGTATTGGAACTTCATAAGCATTAAAGTTGCCATGATTTTAATTAGGGAAGTCTAATAGCTTGAGGAGAACAGAGAGCAATTTCTTAATAATTGCTACCAATTAATCACTTACTATGCATCCTGCAGCATGCCAAGCACTTGAATTATCACATTCACACAATAACCACATCAGAACTGCCCAAAGTCAAGTGGGTTCTATCAGTCTTGTGGCATTAGAGTCTCTCTCTCTCTCTCTCTCTCTCTCTCTCTCTCTCTCTCTCTCTCTCTCTACAACCTCCCCACTCTTCTAAAGACTTGATTCAAATCTACTGAAAGCAACAGTTTCTGTCCTAGGCACCTCTAGGTGTGGCCCTTATTCAGGGCACTGTCATCAGAGGTTCCTCTAAGACTCTAAGTACATTTAACAGGGTTCCTACTGTCAGGAGGCCACTGAGTGGTGGCTGAGTTAGCATCTAAAGCCTGTCTCTCTTCTACACTTTGCCCAATACTATCTATCATATTCATTCTCTCTTCTAACTGCTCCAATAACCCTGGAGACAAGCATTTCCATTCTACAGCTGGGAGAAAAAAAAATGAGGTTCCAGGATCCCTTGAAGACCCTAAAATCTGAGAATGTGAAAGTCCCTTACATAAAAAATGGGGTAGTAGCTGCCTATAACCCATGCACATGCTCCTGTATATGTTTTAAAAATCTCTACATCACTTATAATGCCTAAGTGATGTAAATGCTATGAGAATAGCATTATACTGTATTGTTTAGGGAATAATAACAAGGAAAAAAGTATGTACATATTTAGTATAGACAAGATTGCTTTTCAAGCCGTTCTGATCTGTGGTTGGTTGACTCCCCAGGGGAGAAGCGCACAGATACGGAGGGATGACTATCCTTTCAAGAAACTTCTGGTTTTTACATGTCTGTTATTACATGTTTATGAGAAGAAGAAAAAAATGTTTGAGATTTACATGACCTTTAAAAATATATAAATCATAGTCCTTTGATCACTTGTAAGTTCACAGCAAAACTGGGCAGAAAATAGAGAACTGTGACCAAAACACAACCTCCCCACTAACAACAACCCAGCTGGTGTGGCAGCACTTGTTATGAGTGATGAACATACATGGGCTCACCATTGTTGCCCAAAGCCCACAATGTATATTAGGGTTTATTCCTGGTGTTGTGTATTGTGTTGGTCTGTTTTCCATTACTATAATGAAATGTCTGACATCGGCTAACTTTATAAAGGAATTTATTTAGCTTACAACTCTAGAGGTTCAAAGTAAGACTGGGCCTCCCCATTGGTTGGGCTTCTGGTGAGGGCCTAAAGGAGGGTGGCATCACATCATGGTGGGAGCATGTGTGGGAGAAAGGTTCATATCTCGAAATAGGAGGCCAGAGAGCTGGGTGGGGCCAGGCTCACTAATTTATAATAACCCTCTCACAAGAACTACTGAGGGATCACATAAGAGCTACTTTAATTCCTTTTGAAGGCTCCCAACTGCCCAGGGGACTCTGCACTAGGCCCCACCCCTTAAAGGTCCCACTTCCCAACACTGTCATACTGAAGGCCCAGCCTCCAATACATGGATCTTGTTGGTGGGAGACAAACAATATCCTAACAATTGCATAAATTCTGTGGGGTTTGACAGATATATAATGACACATATCCACAATCATACAGAGTAGTTCATTGCTCTGAAAATCCTTGTGTTTCCCCTAACATCCCTCCTTTTGCCATAACCCCTGGCAGCCACTGACCTTCTTATTGTTTCTATAGCTTTGTCTTTTCCAGAATGTCATATAGTTGGCTTCCTTCACTTAATAATATACATGTAAGATTCCTCCGTGTCTTTCCATGACTGGATAACTCATCTCTTTTTAATGCTGAATAAAATTCTAATGTCTGAATGTACCACAGTTTATCTATTCATCTACTATAAGACCTCTTGGCTGCTTCCAAGTTTGGGCTATTATCAGTTAAGCTGCTATAAACCTCCACATGCATATTTTTTGTGGACATAAGTTTTCAATCCATTGGGTAAAGAATGAGATTGCTAAGTCACATGGTTTAAAGGATGTGTGCTTTTTCATAAGAAACTACCAAGCTATAATCCGTGGTTGGATCATTCTGCATTCACACTAGCAATGAATGAGAGTTCCTCTTGATTCCCATCCTTGCCATAATCCGTTTGACATCTCATGTTGTTGTCAGTGTTTTGGATTTTGGCCACTCTAAGAGGGTGTGTCTCATTATTTACATTAACCATATTTTAAAAAGCTACAATTTAGACGAAAACAGGATTTGAAGTTGGAAAAAGATCTTAGCT
Organism: Tamias sibiricus; assembly: GCA_025594165.1. NCBI lineage: Eukaryota > Metazoa > Chordata > Mammalia > Rodentia > Sciuridae > Tamias > Tamias sibiricus. The sequence continues at coordinate 37,409,413 of CM046657.1, read as the reverse complement.
CTGGTCTATTTCCCTTTCCATCCCACCTTGACTATCCAATTCACACATTTTGTGAATAAAAAGCAGGTGGAAACAACCAACTGGTGGTAGGACAGGGTCAGAGCTCCTAAAATTGCTACTCTAATACTTGTCCAGCACCTTTGTTCTCCCATTTGGAAATTATACTCTTTAACATGAAGAGTCCAAGAGACACAGATGGGCAAGGTAAAGAACTGGGTCTTCTACAGAACTGGCAACCACATATTTGTGGAGGGAAAGACTGTGTCCTCTTCTAAGGCCCTTGCTACACTTTTACATAAACAGTGAATTAACAGGGTTTTTCAGTGAAGGTGGAGGAAAAGTCTTCCTTGAGAATCAAGAGCTCTGCATGTAGGGCTTGTAGTTTCAGTCATATTCCAGTAATTTAGGCAGAAATCATCAGGTACTCCTGGAGTATTGTTTTTAATAACAGCATAACTCTAACTGGTCCTTACTTATTGAAGAACTTCTCCTTTCTGGGGAAATTAATCTTCCTTGTAGATCTTTCTTTGCCTGTGTGTTTCCCAAGCCTTCTAGGAGTTTGCCTGTCACATTCACCATTTCATGCAACTGACCCTGGGAAGAGTTTGTGGTAGGAGGCTTGAGAGTGAGAACAACCTTGAAGAGTAGTGGTTTTATTTTATTTAGAAATGTAAGCCTGGGGGTTTTATCTTGCTCACCAAGACATCCTGAAACTGCCATTCCTCACCAGTGTCACAAATGACCCATATCTATTTAATCCAGAGCCATACCAGTTAAAACAAAGGGCATGTCTGCTGGTTTCTTTTCCCTCTCTACTACTTTATAAATTCTGACTTAATAGATTTATGGATGAAGAGATTTAACAGTTGAGTGAGTTTGGAAAATGCAGATTGGACAGGACTTGTGCATGTGAATATTTCCCACCCCATACTCCTGAGCACCTGGCTGTCTGTGGCCCCTGCACTTGGGTACCTGCTGTTGACTGTTCTTCTCTCCTCTCAGTCTTCTTACCTCCTGTTTATCCTTTGAGCTCAGCCTGAATGCCTTCAGGGCTCTGTATGGAGCGGATATCCCATGGAATGAGACAGAGGTGTAAATAAACTCATTTGACACAGCTGTAAGGACCTCAGTCATAATTTTCATGTATGTCCTTCCTTCACTGTTACAGCCCTATCCCCTAGCTCAGAGCTTAGAACAGAGAGTCTGTTAGTCAAAATTTAGGGGGTTCTGGGAGGCAGCACATGCGTGGCCCGGGTTCGATCCTCAGCACCACGTCCCAGTTTAAAAAATAAATAAATATTTTTTAAACAAAATTTAGGAATCATATGAATTTCCACGTTCAAATCCTGAGTTGGTTACTTGACCTTAGTCCATTACATAATCTGAGCCTCAGTTTCCTCATTCATCAAATGAGAATAAAAGAACATCCTGAGAGGCAGATGAGAAGCATTAAATAAAAAATGTATGGCAAATGCTTAAAAGTCTTATCTATAGCTGGTGCTAATCAGTGAGAATTTCACCTGTTGTGTAAGAGTCGGATGAGAAGAAGAGAGACACCAGTTTCCCAGGCTCTCATCACTCCATTGCACTTAGGAGACAGGGAATGGGAAGCTCTTACCCACTGGCTACAACAATGGCGCATGTATCAAACTCATCTTAATACAGCGGCGGTTGAATTGCAGTAGGCAAGAGGACTAACAGCTGTAGCATTCCAGGCCAAAACCTAGAATCAGAAAGAAAAACTGTCAGGGCCTGTTACATCAGTACTGACTTAATCCCCTAAAAGTAAAGCAGAGGTTAGCACCATCACAAGTACAGAGTGAGGTCAGCCCTTCTCCCTGCCTGCCTGAGGATCAGCCTGCTCAGGAACCACATGGTAACTAACCAGACCAGGATTTCATGTCCAATGAACTACTTTAGAGGAAACAAACGCTTGTTGATGTCTTTTACCCCTGGGACAGCAACAGTATCTCAGACAGAAATTCGGGACAAACTAAGCAAATTATTCAAATGACACTAGATGTCACCTTTCTATTTAAGATTCAGAATCCACCACACACACACACACACACACACACACAAAAATGAAAAAAGAACTAAGAAAAAGAAAAAAAGAAAAAAGATTCAGAATGTATTTTGGTGGTGGCAAGACAACTGGCTTTGACATGACATATGATTCTGTGAATTATGCATAGGAAAATGAACCCAAACGTAAGACCTGCAAGACATGGTCCACAGGAAAAGAAAAAGACCTCAAGGAAATAGTGAAAGAAATCTAAGAACAGAATGAAGAAAGTCAGGGGGACTGCTGAGGCCATCATTGGTATGCTGGCAAAAGGCAGAAGGAATAAAAAATGACTTTATCTCTAATAACTGTGTAAAATTTTCACCAGAGGATTTATAAACCATAAAAGCATTTTTAAAAAATGGGTGAAGTCAACATCTCATGCAGCACTTCCATTTCCACACCAATGATGGTGGTGATATCTTTTCAAGTTCAAACTAGATGTCCAGCAGCATATTTTGGACCCTTGGACAAGTCTGAAGGGAGATTCCACATTTCAAAATCCATCTAACTGTGCCACTGTGAAGCTCCTTCCTGACCTTCAACTGGCAAGTAATGTAATATCATAGTCAACGGAAAATAGCAATTCTATCAGAGCCTTCTAAGCAAACATATGCTCAATTCAAGCACATTTCTCATGGACTGATAAAGGGAAGTCTTTACTGTGTAAAAGAAGACGTTTTCAAAGATAAAATAGTAACCCTTCATTTACAGATCATTTGCATAATCACAATTCTGAACTCAAATTAAGAAAATGAAAAAAGATTCATTTAGCAAACGCACACCTAATTTGGTGATAAAGGGCACAAGGCCCTTAATTCTGAACTCAAATTAAGCAAAAAAGGGCTGGGGATGTGATGGTCCCCCTGAGTTCAATCCCTAAAAAAAAAAAAAAAAAAAAAAAAAAAAAAAAAAGATTCTATTCCTCTCATTAGCAGACATATAGTATATGTTTGCAGTCAATTATTACATTGTGAATTTGGTACATCAATTTTTTGTTGTTTCCTCTCTTGTTACTTACATAAGAGCCCACATAATAATGTCCTTGGATTTTGTCTCTTGACCTACACAAAGCCAAAAATATTTATTGCCCAGCCCTTTACATAAAGTGTGGCAACCTCTGGGATAGGGTATTATCACTGACCTGTTCCCTACTAAGGTACTAACCCAGGGCCAGAAGTACATGTGGTCATGGGCAAGACATCAGCTGCACACTAAACCCTGTGGGTGGGGCAGCAGGTCACAGCAGACACAGTGGAAACAGGGGTCAGCTTATATGACAAGCCCCTGCCCCCACTGCTAAACTAAAAATACTATATTGCTCCACCTCAGGTTCTTAGGACTCACCTTTGCTAGGGTTTTTCTGGGTTATTTTTCTTAGGACTCATCTTTGCTTGGGTTTTTCTGGGTTATTTTTCCTTCTCTATTTTCATCACAATAGTGACGAAGAAGAAGAAGAAGAAGAAGAAGAAGAAGAAGAAGAAGAAGAAGAAGAAGAAGAAGAAGAAGAAGAAGAAGAAGAGAGAGGAGGAGGAGGAGGAGGAGGAGGAGGAGGAGGAAGAAGTAGTAGTAGTAGTAGTAGTAGTAGGAGGAGGAGGAGGAGGAGTAGTAGTAGTAGTAGTAGTTGTTGTTGTTGTTGTTACAGTGAACATTTGTAATGGGGAAAAGCTGAGGAATCAAGAGTCAAAAGGGAATCTTCCCGAATCATGTGGATATGCCCCTCTCTAGCACCAGAGAGAATGACCTTCCTGCCACCACGTGGCTTCTGCCATGACATTACTATTTAGTGGTGTCTACATGTGTAAAGACATTTCCAAAGATGAAGTGTGTAAAATCTCACAGAAGAATGTTAGGTTTAAACCAGTGTGGGTTTTGGAGGCTGAGAGCTGACTTCTAGCTCTAAGGTCATCACCAAAGGATATGGAGATTTTTCCAGAAGTCCAACAGATGGCAGGGCCTCACTGCCTGAGCACAGTGAAGAGCTGAGCTCTCTACAGCATCTTATTTATTTATTGTTTTTAGTTGTAGTTGGACACAACATCTTCATTTTGTTTATTTATTTTTATATGGTGCTGAGGGTCGAACCCAGGGCTGTGCCCCTGCTAGGTGAGCACCCTACCTCTGAACCACAACCCCAGCCCTCTACAGCATCTGTGGAGGTCACGTCTGCCTTTAGAGGTGTGAAATGCCACCCACAGGAGACCCTGTGATTTGGGAAGGTTCCAGATAAACCCCTTGAAATATCAGTCCAAAACACTCCTCCTTCTCGGTTTGCAGATGACTGGAGAGGGGAAGTGACTCACCAAGGACAAGGACACTCAGCTACAAAGCAGCAGAGCTAGAGCCAGCCCCCAACCCTGTGGGCAGGGCACCATCAGACTGCTCTGCCTACTCCTCCTACTGGGTGAGTGGGGAGGTATAACACAAGGCATGAGGACACGGTTTCCCATAGTCTCTTCCTTGTGCCAGATGGGTGTATGTACACATGAGAAGAAAGAATAGAGCCAGGCACAGTGGTGCACTCCTGTAATCCCAGCAGCTCTGGAGGCTAAGGCAGGAGGATTGTGAGTTCAAATCCAGCCTCAGCAATAGAGAGGCGCTAAGCAACTCAGTGAGACCCTGTCTCTAATAAATACAAAAAAAGGCTGGGGATGTGGTCCAGTGGCCCAGTGGCCCAGTGGTTGAGTGCCCCTGAGTTCAATGCCCGGTACCAAAAAAAAAAAAAAAAAAAAAAAAAGGAATTGAGGAAGAACACCTTGTTGTGACATTACAACCTCCTTATGGAAGTGAAAGTGGTGAGGATGGTGAGGAGGGGAATACTGAATTCTCATTTTTCTCAGAAAAGGAGAGAACAGTCAAATCAAGGAGGAGAAGAAGAAAGAGGGAGAAGGGCAGAGAGAAGTGGGGCGGGGGGTCCTTTGCTATTGCCCAAGTAGCACCAGTGTTCTATAATAGAAGGCTCAAGCCAACTTCCTCCAGGGACCAAGGAAGGGTGGTCCAGAAAGGGGCAGCCCAGGAGAACAGGGAGTCCCAGGAGGGGGGCCTGGAGTAGGCATGAAGACAGGGGTCACATTTTGGTGAAAAACTTCCAGGTATTCTTTGACAAGTTATTTATTCTCTTTGAGTCTCAATCTTGTCATTTGTCCAACAGGGATAACACAGTACATAGTCCACTGGGTTGACATGAGGGTTAAACAAGTAAATCCAAGAGAAATGATTGGCATGCTGATTGGCACGGAAGTGCTCTAAGTTTTAGCTGCTGCTCTCACTATGATCATTATCACTGTCGCTAACAAGAAACCACAGGGTGGAAGTGCTCAGCTCAAAAGGCTATGGGGACTTGGAAGGACCTGAAGGGATTTTCCCAGCACAAAAAGGCATGCTTGTGGTGAGAAACTATAGGCTTTGGTGAAACCTGAACTGTTCAGTTCCTCTGCCCAGAAAAGAGCAGCCCTGTAACTCAGGATGGGCTGTAACTCAGGAAGGTGTCCCACTGACAGCAAGGTCACAACTTAGGAAGGAGTTGTCACAAAACCCCAGACCTGTGACACAGGAAGACAAAGAACAGAAGCCAGGCCTGGAAGAGGGACTGGGGTGGAAACTGAGGCCAGTAGTGTCAGTTTCCTCTCAGGACGGACTGAGACAGAGAGAAAGCTCAGGACCCAGGCAGGCAAGATGGTTCATATCTGTGTCCAGAGACTGTGTGCCACTCACCTGTGTGGCAGAGGACAACCAGGATGAACAGGACTCTGAGCAGGGTGAGTCCTCCTCTACTTCTCATGGTGACAGTGCACAGGGTCTGGAAGGAGGGGACAAGAAGAGTTGTTATGGAACAACAAGAGACGGCCGGTTGTCTCAGAAACCAGGAGCAGAAGTCAAAGGGGCCTCAGAAAACATGAGGAAGGCACTAACAGGCCAAGAACAGGAAACTTCCAGGCTAGGCGCCATGAACCAGGGGTACTCTTGGGTAGGGCAGTACTGGACCTCTCTTCTCCCTCCCCAAGACCTCAGCTTACTGGAGAAAAGCTGCCTAGCTTGGTGAGAGGGGCAGCTATGGGGGAATCCAAGCTCACTGGGCTCAGTCAGGAATGGCTGGACCCCAGCCCAGCTCTAACCTAGCCAGCATGTGCCCTTGAATAAACCCAGTCCTGACAAGCCCCAGTGTTCATTACCACGCAGTGGGCATACTATATCCTGTCCATTAGGTTGCTGAGTCCAGTGAAAATACCAGAAAACTAATGAATGTGACCAACTGCCGTTCCTGCCCTGCTGGCACCACCCCAAGCTGCTGGCTGGGTGGGAGGGCCAGCTTTCCAGACCAGGCCACTAAGTAAAGAGGACCAAGGATGTCCCCCCAAGGCAGCAGCATGTGTTCAGCAGCAGAACACGTGGCAAAGGCTGAGCATGCGTGGTGCTGTGGCTCCCCACCCTAAGAGATGTCATGGGGACACCTCCATGTTCCCCTGGGGGATGTAAAGAGAGGCTCTGGACAACCTCAGTGGCTAGTCCTCATTACATAAGTGACTGGTATAGCAGTAAGCATCAGCTGAGAAGGGAAGGCTGAGTGCCTTGGGCCCTCCTTTCAGTCAATAAGGAAAACAAGGCACAAAAACTTTTTAGACTGGCCTAAGTGTGGATTGGTAGTAGATTTAGGAACTTTCCCAACAACACCCCTTTGCCCATGGGCCTGTCCTGAAGTAAGGATATGATAGATGCTTTAAGTGAGGGTGCTGTACGTTCCACTCCCCTGAGCCCGACATGCCTAGCAGACAGATGGGGCCTTGGTGGGGACAGTCACCTCCCTAAGCTCTCTCACATCTGGGTCACAATGCAATGCTTTTAGGCAGCAGTCCCTAAGGCTTTTGGCCGCTGAGTCAGAATCTCTCACATCTTTGAAGGGCATGTGCCATGCAGGAATTGGTGGATGAAGGCCAGTGGAGAATCTGAGAAGCTGGACAGGCCAGGGTCTGGTAAGTCCACTATGACAAGCCATCTATGGGCTGTGTGTGTGAGCTATGTGCATTTGAGTGTATGAGAGGACTGGTGTGGTTTTACATGATTTTTGGGCTGTGTGACCTAACTGTGCCTTTTCTCTTGCTCTGCCTGTGATCCCATACAGTACCTGAGATGGGTGTGGTTTTCCAAGATGTCAATCAACCTGCTGACCACATGAATTCACCAAGCAAGGCTCCACCCTTCAAAATCTAATCCCTTGCCTTATTTGGGTGGAATAGTCTATGAATGGCTTTTCCCAATAAATAGGGGGGTTTCTGGCGTGCTCTCTCTCTTGCCTCTTGCCTCCCTTGCTCCCCTTGTCCTCCAACATGGGAGCTGAAACCTGAGGTCTCAGAGCTGTTCCTGATCCCCCAAAAAGGTATTTCTGTGTTTGTGTGGTTTTTCAGTTGCCAGCCCAGCCAACTGGTGACAGTCCACAAAAGAAAACACTGAGTCATGCTGAAGAGTGAAGGTGTCAAGGACAGCCACAGCCAGGCCTTTCCTTACAAGTGGAGCTCCCTCCAGCTCCCTCCACACACTGCCAGCTTCCTGCGTGGTTCCTGTGCTCTGGGGTTTCTGGGTAGAAAGGAGATTTATAGACTCAGGTTAGTCAGGGCTATGTCAGGATTCCCATCAGAGTAGGCAGGAAGGAGCCTCCTTACTTGGGTTAGGCACTGGAAAGGTGGCAGGTGGCAGGAGCTGCTAGCTCTAGGTCTTTGACATAAGTAGCACTGTTATAGCACACTGGGTCCCTTACTTGGAACCCTTCTATGACAAAGAAGTGATAAAGTGCTTTAGAAAGAACTGGCCTGAGAAGAGAGCAGGAAGGAGACCATGAACTTGTCAAGGGTGTTGCTTCTGAGACACTCTGGAGGCCTCTGAACAACGCCTTGAACAGTTCTGGCTCTGCCACTTATTTGCTATGTGTTACCTGGGACCTCCATTCTTCATTTAGTAACCATGGGGACAGTCATATGAGCTGCACAGCACAATACCTGGCCAGAGAAGGCACTCAGAAAGCAGTAGCCACTGCTGATATTACTGAGAAGTCATGAGATTACCAGGACAAGAAATCGGAGGGGAGGGAGTCCTGGAGGGCGAATGGGGGATGTGCAGAGGGTAGCACTGGTCGAAGAAGCAGCAAGATAAACACTCCAGATGGAGGAGTAGGGATATCTCAACCCCAAAACCTAAGGCAGCCTTCAGGTTTCTGGGTTGCAAGGGAAGTGTGAAGTCTTAGCTTGGACTCTGCAGTAACTAGCTAGTAGGAGCCGCTTCCGTGACGAGGCTGCAGAAAAGCACAGATGGCAGAAAAAAGAAGTGGCCAAGGTGATTCTGATGCCAGGACTGCGCTCTATTCATATTAAAAGATCGGGTTTTTCAGCACCACTAACATGGGTCTCCAAGAGGAACATGGTCATATGGCATGTGTGTGTGGCATGTGTGCTGGTGGGGAGACAGAAAAAGGAACAGCTGACTGGTTAAAGCTGTTTTATAAATGCCCCAAAATGTTGGCAGCAGACACCATTAAATAGGATTATTTGTGACTTTTTCTTTCTGATCCTTTACCTTTTGCCACCCCCCCCCAAATATTCTATAAGAGAGCAAGTATTGATTTTATCATCAGAAGTATCAGGATAATCCACGTTGCAATGTTTGCCTTTTTTTAAAAACACTTTTTAGTTGTAGTTGGACACAATACTTTTATTTTTTTTTTTATTTATTTTTTTATCAAACCCAGCACCTTGCAAGTGCTAGGCGAGCGCTCTACCGCTGAGCCACAACCCCAGCCCTCTTTTATATTTTATTAGAGACAGGGTCTCACTGAGTTGCTAAGTGCCTCGCCATTGCTGAGGCTGGCTTTGAACTCACAAGCCTCCTGCCTCAGCCTCCCAAGTGCTGGGATTACAGGTGAGCGCCACACCAGCCTGGCAGATGTTTCCCTTTTAATAGTGCCATATCAGTTATCTTTTGGTAAATCTGTTCCAGAATTAAAAAAAAAAAAAAAAAAAAAACAAAAATAACCTCAATCTGATGGTTTGAACCTCCTTCCTAGGCTAAAATACTCACCATTATAAAAAAAAAAGGGGGGGGGAGGCAGTTAAGTGTAGATAACATGGGCTCGCTAAACCAGACCAAGCACAACATAAAAGGAAGGCACACCCAGAAGGTGTCAGCCTCTACCTTTTCTAAAAATATCAGGATTCAGTAATAACAGTGTGTCTGCTCCTATGGACTATTCTAATAATACTGACATAACTATTCTAACAACATAGCTATTATTCACAGTGAGGCTTAGTTCTTTCAAAGAATGCACTACTGACAATTCCCAAAGAAGGCAGGGACAAGTCTTTTTCCTCTGAGGATAGACAATACTCAAAAACATCCCAAAGGTATTCTGACTAGGGTCCTCAGAATAAGATGGGAAGCCAATTGGAAAATACCATTTTGGGGTTGCAGATCACACTTTAATCCAGCCTTATGTATAAGGTTAAACAAATGCTGTTTAAAAGAGCAAAAGTCCAATGAGATGGAGATTAATACACAGAGCTAGAAGAATTCCAGGAGGGGAGGGAAAGGAAGGGAAGGAGCAAAAGAGTAAAAAAAAAAAAAAAAAAAAAAAAAAAGAGATGGTAGATTAAGATGGATATCATTAACCTAAGTGCATGTACATGAATGGTGTGAATATGCTTTGTATACGACCAGAGATATGTAAAAATGTGCTCTATGCGTGTAATATGAAATGTAATGCATTCTGCTGTCACTAATAACAACTTAGAATAAAAAAATTAAAAAAGCCGGGCGCGGTGGCGCACGCCTGTAATCCCAGCACTTTGGGAGGCTGAGGCAGGAGGATCACGAGTTCAAAGCCAGCCTCAGCAATACAAAAAAGGGCTGGGGATGTGGCCAGAGGTTGAGTGCCCCTGAGTTCAATCCCTGGTACCACAAAAAAAAAAAAAAAAAAAAAAAAAAAATTAAAAAAAAAAAAAAAAGAATTCCTGAAATGGAAGGTGCTCACAAGGTACTAAGAAAAATTCAGTTTAAAAATAGCTTTAATTTATTACTTTTTCTTTTAAACATATCTATATCTGTCTATCTACACACATACATACATAAACACACCTACATAAAAAAATGTTTGGAATACTGTATCACTTCTTCTGAACATTTTGGAACATGTGTTTAACAGAGTGGTAGAGTTAGGAGCAGTTTGTTCCTGCTTAACTTTTGTTTTTCCTAACATACAAAAATCTCAACACAATAGAACTATTTTAATGTACTTATACATCATTTCACTTCTGGTTTCTTAGTCCTATTTTTCTACTATTCTACCTAAATAGGCATAAAATAATACATATAGTCTCTCAAAATTGTCTACTTTAAGGTTAAAAAACAAGTTTCGTGTGCATTTGTGTGTGTGTGTGTGTGTGTGTGTGTGTGTGTGTTTTCTCCTAGGCCTGTCTGAAATGGTAATACCTTATATTTGTAAAAAATGAGGACCTGGTGATTTTCTAGTTTTTTCCTAAAAGTGACACCTATATTATGATGTTGCTTTGCCTCCAATAATGCAACCTTAAAACAGTCAAATCCTCTACCTCAGTTCCTAATTTGTAACATGATCAATAATAATATTATATGAGAATAAGATGTCAAGAATACAAAATACAAAAATAAGATGTGAAAGTTTTACAAACTCAACCCAGATTAGAATGTCCTAAGTCAGTTTCAGAGACAAACAAATAGACGAATGCAACACAACCTTGGAGTTCACTCTGTCCTGACTCAGGCTTGACCTAGAAATAGTATTTTAGTCAAGATGCCCCATTTCTGTATTTCTTCCATTTTTTCATAATAGCAAAACAGACAAAAGCCAGGAGAAATGGTAGAAGGAACCAGGACTGTGTTCTATTTGAGAAAGTGTATCAGAGAGAGTTACTGACTCCAAACTGCTGAAGAAGAAAGGGAAGGTTATTCCATGTAATTTCTTTTTTTTTTGGGGGGGGGGGTGGGGGGTGGAGGGGCAGTACTGGGGATTGACCTCTTGGGCACTCAACCACTAAGCCACATCCCCAGCCCTATTTTGTATTTTATTTAAAGACAGGGTTCTGAGTTCTTAGCACCTTGCTTTTGCTGAGGCTGGCTTTGCACTCAGGATCCCCCTGCCTCAGCCTCCCGAGCTGCTGGGATTACAGGAGTGTGCCACCACACCTGGCTCCATGTAATTTCCAAAGACAGAATTAGGATCAACAAGGGAAGCATTTTGGATTTCTTGAACATCAGCTGTTGGCCCTATCTGCCCCGCCACATGCCAGGATGGGCGCTGGGCTAAAGGTCAACACATCTGGAAGGCAATTCCCTTGGTGAAACGTAAAAAGCTCCCCATCCCTTGGAAATACTCAGAGAGTGGAGGTTGTGGATCAGAGATGATGCAGAAAAGATTCCTACAGAAGACAGTAAGAGGCAAAAACCAGATTGCCCAAGTACTGAAGTCTCTCATTCTATAGTAAAAACTACTTGACAATTATTTATTCATTTCCACCCACCTGAAATGCAAGGGGAAGCTAAAAAGTGGCAAAATGATTTACAAATACGGGCATCCCTTACTGAAAAATGTTTTGAGTAGCAAATGTTGGGGAAAATAAAAATGTGGCACTGTCCATCCTAAAGCCCTGAGTCCTCTAAACAGCACAAACATGTGATATATAAACATATAATTAAAACTCTATGTCTTTACCTACCTATGCTTATACATAAGCAATCCAGAGGTGCTTGAGAAGAAAGCACTTAACACATTAAATAATGATTTAGTGCCAGGTGCGGTGGTGAACACCTATAATCCCAGCCCATTGAGGGGCCTGAAGCAGAAGGATCATGCGTTCAAAGCCAGCCTCAGCAAGAACAAGATGCTAAGCAACTCAGTGAGACCCTTTCTCTAAATAAACTGCAAATAGGCCTGGGGATGTGGCTCAGTGGTTGAGTGCCCCTGAATTCAATCCCTGGTATCTTCAAAATGAATGAATGAATGAATGAATGAATGATGATTCAGTGATGGAATGAAGGCATCCACAGGTGGGTATACTAACTACTATGAAGTAGGTTCAGTCTCAACCTCTGCCTCCTGGTCATCCCTTCCACAGTAATTCATGGCCCACTGAGTGTGTGCTGGTGCATGCTGGGCACTGGCTACATGCCTGCTGATCAATATCAGAGTCTTATAATCTAGTGGGGGTTGGCACAATGAGGGCCAAAAGGAAGAAAATAAAGGGGTGTTACAACACTGGTTGTCAATTTCACTGAACATGCAAATCACAGATTGGCAGACCCCCACCCCTACACCTGGGATTCAGTAGGTCTAGCGCAGCGCCCAGGAATGTGCATTTCTAGCCAGTTCCCAGGTGCTGGGCCAGAGACCACACTAGAAACCACTAGAATACAGTGACCTGGCACAAGGATGAGGCTACTTTATATAGGGTTTCCCCACGGGGCTGTAAAAGGAGCTGCTGATTCTGATTAAATAATGAGGAGTTTCTTCCCATCTTCACGAGGCAGGTGATTACACCACTGAATGCAATATGTTACCAAACGCAAGCTATTAGGCAAGTCCTTGTTTCTGTGTTAACTTCTATGTAGTGAGCAAATATTATAGGTCATTTGCTATGCTGGGGACTCTTGCCATAGTTACCTAGTTAATCTTCACAACAATACTATAAAGTAAATGTTATCTCTGCTCCAGTTAAAAGAAATTGAGGCTGGGAGAGACCAGTTGACACAATTGTGGTATTTAGAATACCACCTCTTGCCCCCAGGATCTGTGAGGAGAGGCAGCCTTACATGGCAAGTGGCTTTTAGATGAGATTAAGATTATAGAGATTATTCTGGACTATCAAGGGGGCTCGGTGAGATCATAGGATCATTCAAAGTCAGAGAGGACATAGCAGATTCTGTCAGAAAGATGTGACAACAGAAAAAGAGGGAGGAGACCCGAAGAGAGATGAACTCAACTCCCTATTGCTAACTTAAGACAGGAAAGTTTCCACGTGCCAAGGCATACAGGCGGCCTCTAGAAGCTAAGACTGGTCCTTAACTAACATCTAGAAAGGAAACCAGACCTTTCCCTTCTCACAAGGATTGTATTTGCCAAGAACTTGAGTGAGCAAGCACATATTTCGGACGCTGAATTCAGAAGTCTCCCTGCCACAGCGTTATGATTCAGAAAGGAGCACAGGCTGCCACTCAACTTCCACCCCAGTGCCACCTGTGTCAGACTCCAAATGGAGGAAAGGACAGTGAGGTTAATAAGTTTGTGTTGTTTTAAGCTGCTAAACTTGTAATTTGTTTCTGAAGCAATGAAAAACCAATATAAATCAGGTGTGGCAGCATACTCCTGTAGTCCCAGCTACTCCTGTAAGCTACACCTGTAGTCCCAGCTACTCCTGTAAGCTACTTTCCTAGTCCCAGCTACTCCTGTAGCCCCCAGCTACTTGGGAGGTAGAGGTGGGAAGGTGGCTTGAGTTCCAGACCTGCCTAGGCTGCGCAGCATGAACCCATCTCAAGGAAGGAAACTGCTGGTGGCGCATGCCTGTAATCCCAGCACTTGGGAGGCTGAAGCAGGAGGATCCAGAGTTCAAAGCCAGCCTCAGCAAAGGTGAGACACTTGGCAACTTGTTAGGGATGTGGCCCAGTGGTCAAGTGCCCCCAAGTTCAATCCCTGGTACCAAAAAAAAAAGGAAACAAAACAATACCCCCAAACATACCCCGCCCCGAATCATAACACTGTGGCGGGAGACTCCTGATTTCAGCTTCTGAAATACATTCAGTTGAGGGGCATAAAGAGGAGAATTCTATTCTATTTGTTCTCTATCTCCATCTTCATCCTCTATCTCTATCTCATTGTTGTTTTTTCAGTGCTGGGGTAGAACCCAAGGCTTAAACAAACGCACTACCACTTAGCCACATCCACAGCCCAAAGAGAGATTTTAACATTTGCCACTTCTGTAGGATTCACAGACACCCAGAAGTACAGTTACTGCACCTGGGAGCCTGGGGCTGATGATCTCAAGATTCAAGAGGTCCTAGTTGGGCGCAGTGGCTGGCACACGTCTGTAATCCCAGCACTTTGGGAGGCTGAAGCAGGAGGATCACGAGTTCAAAGCCAGCCTTAGCAATGGCAAGGCACTTAGCAACTCAGTGAGACCCTGTCTCTAATAAAATACAAAAAAGGACTGGGGATGTGGCCCAGTGGTTGAGTGCCCCTGAGTTCAATTCCTGGTACCCCCCCCCCAAAAAATAGAGAGGTCCTAAAAATAAAAACTCCTGATGTCCTCATTTTATAGAAAATTAATGGAGGCCTGGGGGAGGGAAGGGGGTATGAAATTACCTGTCCCAGGATGATAGGAAAGTTGCAAAGCCACATTGGATTCATATTGCTTCTACTCATCAGGGGCTGGTAACTCACAACTGGCTTAATAGAACCTGGTGTTTAGCAGTGTCAGGGAACTAAAACATCTGTGTCCTTAAACCTTGGACATGCTAGAGCATAATATGCTGAGGCACCCCAAGATCAGTTACTCAGTTCAAAACAATAATGACATCAGCAGGTAGAGAAAGAACAGCACCATTATAATGGAAAAGCCCCTCCCAGCCACCCAAGGTGCCAGAAAGAGCCACCCCAGACTGAAAGCACACACATCCTCAGGTTCCCATCCAAGGGTGCCTCTGTAATTTGTTCAGGACCTCAAATCTCTGGTCTTTCATCCAGGTCCTCCCACCCTAAAATCCATATTCTATCTTCCTAACCTCTCAGCAGAAGGAAACGTTTTCCTTACAGCAAAATTTTCACTGTCAAAGTACATGACACAAATTTCAGGAAAGTTCGGTTGGTATTGAGGAAACTCTTTCTTGCCTCCCCATTATAAATTACCCACGAACTATAAATAGCCATATTTCAGCAAATGTTACCACCTCCAGTGGGGGATCTGAAAAATTGCTGCGAGATCACAGGGTAACTGAAAAACTGCCAACATTACCAGCTGCCAGGCTGGGCCTTTTAGTGATCTCACTTAATCCTCACCACCACCTTATGAAGCGAGGCCCACCGTTTTACTGAAGAGAAAATGAGGTTAAACAGCTTGCTGCAATCACCTACGGAGCGCCTGAAGGGCACTACATAACGTTTTGTTAAAAGTTCGACCTTCAGCCTCTAAAGAGAGTGCAGCTGAGCCGATCTGGGAAAACAAAAGTTTTCTGCTGTTCAGTTCTACATTTTAACCTCCAAGGGAAAAAAAGGGCGGTGCTTGAGTCTAGGTTGGGGTTAATCCTTTTTCTACCGCGCCAGAGCTTGTTTGGAGGTAAAGGCGCGGGCGGTGCTCAGGAGCCCCAGGGGACGAGTGGGGGCGGGGCCGCTGCTCCGCCCCACCCCGCCCTTTCTTGGTGCCCCACCCGGTTCTTTCAGGGTGGTAAACAAGGGCTACCCCTCACCGTGCGAGGTTCGGACCCCTTCTCGAGCTGAAAGCAGGGGCGGAGGGGAGCGGGCACACCCGCTGCGGCTCCAGGCCCGGACTTACCTGCGGGCGCTCGGGTGAGCTGCAGCCAGCGGGCCTCTGTGCTCTGCGCTCAGCGCTCTGGGGCGGGGCTCTGCGGGCCTGGCTCTGGGCCCTGCTTCCTCTCGCAGGAGAAATTTCGGCCCAGGCTCCACCCACGCACTGCTGACTGCTTCCTTCCCAGACAGCCGAGCTCTGCAGCCAGGACTGGACTAACATGTAAAACCCCAAAGACCCAAGTTCTTGTCAGCCTGTTTTGCTTTAGTTAGGGAAAATAAACACAAGATACTCCAGTAGACTTCTGACCCCCGCCGCCCCACCACTTAAAAAAAAAAATGTTTAAATATATTAATGTTTTCCAAAACGTTTTTGTATTTAAACGGCTCATGCCCTGTTCCCACACCACCTGTCCTGTATTTAGCCGCCAGGACTGCCTGAGATTTGCTCCTGCTCTCAGACTTGGACATTCTCCAAATACCCTCAACCACAGCCACATCTCCGCCTAGTCTTGCTAGGAACCTAGACAAAATTCTGCTATGGGTTTAGAAACTTTTGTGGGTTGGTCTGGGACCAGTGTGGAACCCGATTTTCAGCCTAAAGCCTCTTTTCAGTTTAACCTCTTCTTTTTGCTTCTGTAAAATGCTTGGCTTAAAGATAATGGAAGCCAAACTGCTGTAACTCCATTTTGTTATCAGCTGCTTCAAACTGTTGCAAGTCGCCTGTCATGAGGCAAGAATAAGCCTGGGTATGATGATAAGCCAGCCCACGCACAATAAGGTAATAGCAGGGCCCTGCAATGAACAGTCAGCATGTTCCATAGCTCTGGAATAGCCTCCACCATGAAAACCTCCTTAGTCACACGTGGGCTCCCCTGGCCAATCAGGCAAACTCCCTCCCTCTCCTTGCTTCTAGCTCTATAAAGACTCAGTCTTTCCTCGGTTCAGGGCTCTCAGTACAGATCCACTGTGTTGGTGAGGTCTGAGAGTCCGAGCTTAAGCCCGAATAAAGGCTCTTTATTTTTGCATGCACTCTGGATTCTTTGGTGGTTTTTGGGGTCTGTGCATTGGGCATTACAATCAGAACTGTAACAGGGGTCCACTTTACCTTTTGACGATAGTCCGTGCTGCTTATTTTTAAAAGGATATGTTTTTCGCCGGGTGTGGTGGTGCACACCTGTAATCCCAGCACTTGGGAGGCTGAGGCAGGAGGATCGCGAGTTCAAAGCCAGCCTCAGCAATGGTGAGGCACTTAGGAGCTCAGTGAGACCCTGTCTAAATAAAATGCAAAAAAGGGCTGGGGATGTGACCCAGTGGTCAAGTGTCCCTGAGTTCAATCCCCGATACCACAAAAAAAAAAAAAAAAAAGGATATGTTTCTTTTCTTCTTCTCCCTCTCCCCTTCCCTAACCTGGAGGCAGGGAAGCAGATTATTTTGAGTTATCAGTTCTCCATAGGAAGGAGATGGCATCAGTAGAACTAGTAAGTAACTATCTCCCAAATTAACAAGTGAATTTCAACACCCCATCAGGGCACACCTGGAAGGTAGCCTTTGACTAGCTTTTTATAAAGCCCTGTTTTCCCTGATGGGCAGAACCACCCACAGCCTCTGGGACTGGGGTTCCCTGAAGGAGCCCTAATTAGGAAGGGCTGTTGTAGCTAGCTGGAAGCCATGGGTTCCACCTGATATGTATGTGACGCACCTGTAGGCACCCGCAAACCTGAAGGTATATAACCGGGTGAAAGCGGTCCGAGTTAGGAGAACGGAGAATTCAGTCAGCCGGGCAGTCACTCGGTCGGTCAGAAGAATCAGAGCGGCCAGAACGTAGGCAGAGCGGTTACAGAAGAGAAACCAGATGGGTGTGGTGGTGCACACCTGTAATCCCAGCACTTGGGAGGCTGAGGCAGGAGGATCGCGAGTTCAAAGCCAGCCTCAGCAATGGTGAGGCACTTAGGAGCTCAGTGAGACCCTGTCTAAATAAAATGCAAAAAAGGGCTGGGGATGTGACCCAGTGGTCAAGTGTCCCTGAGTTCAATCCCCGATACCACAAAAAAAAAAAAAAAAAAGGATATGTTTCTTTTCTTCTTCTCCCTCTCCCCTTCCCTAACCTGGAGGCAGGGAAGCAGATTATTTTGAGTTATCAGTTCTCCATAGGAAGGAGATGGCATCAGTAGAACTAGTAAGTAACTATCTCCCAAATTAACAAGTGAATTTCAACACCCCATCAGGGCACACCTGGAAGGTAGCCTTTGACTAGCTTTTTATAAAGCCCTGTTTTCCCTGATGGGCAGAACCACCCACAGCCTCTGGGACTGGGGTTCCCTGAAGGAGCCCTAATTAGGAAGGGCTGTTGTAGCTAGCTGGAAGCCATGGGTTCCACCTGATATGTATG
Source organism: Tamias sibiricus (assembly GCA_025594165.1). Lineage (NCBI taxonomy): Eukaryota > Metazoa > Chordata > Mammalia > Rodentia > Sciuridae > Tamias > Tamias sibiricus. The sequence continues at coordinate 37,391,425 of CM046657.1, read as the reverse complement.
TGACGCACCTGTAGGCACCCGCAAACCTGAAGGTATATAACCGGGTGAAAGCGGTCCGAGTTAGGAGAACGGAGAATTCAGTCAGCCGGGCAGTCACTCGGTCGGTCAGAAGAATCAGAGCGGCCAGAACGTAGGCAGAGCGGTTACAGAAGAGAAACCAGATAGAAGAAGTAATGACTGGTCAGAGTTAGGCCGAGGCTCCCAAGGAAGACAGAAGACAGAAGAAAGAAGAAGGAAGAAAGAAGAGAGAAGAAAGAAGCTCTAATCTTTCTCTAAGCTAAGCTCTATCTTTCTATCTTTCTAACTAAGACTCTAAGCTAAGACAAGAAGACTCTACTCTAAGCTAAGCTCTATCTTTCTATCTTTCTAACTAAGACTCTAAGCTAAGACAAGAAGACTCTAAGCTAAGCTCTAAGCTCTACTATATCTTTCTTTCTCTCTAAGCTAAGAAAAATCTTTCTTTCCCTCTCTAAGCTCTAAGAAAGTAGAAGTAAAGTAGTAAAAGCTATACTCTGCCTCCGAGAATTTTCCTCCCGTGGCGGCGCCGTGGCTGGCCGTGACAGGCAGCTTACAGTTCCCTGTATTTCTCCTTTGCTAGCAAAGCAATGAATCTTCTTTTTCTGTTTTCTCAAAACCGTATCCTCATTATTGGATTGGCATCGGGGACAAGCTTTCAGTAACACAACCACCACTTATTTTTATGTGAAGATGTAATATTGTTTTCGAATACCACTTGGAAAGTGTCATGCTAACTGCAGAACCACTTTTTTGGGAGCAGCAGACCAAAAATACAAATCTACTTCCAAGAGTGGGACTTCTGTTGGGTCACACTTACATCCTCCTACCATAAAATCTGTAAAAATGATGATTAAGAATCCAATTAGAGCCGGGCGTGGTGGCGTGCACCTGTAATCCCAGCACTTGGGAGGCTGAGGCAGGAGGATCACAAGTTCAAAGCCAGCCTCAGCAATGGTGAGGCACTTAGCAACTCAGTGAGACCCTGTCTCTAATAAAATACAAAAAAGGACTGGGGGATGTGGCCCAGTGGTTGGGTGCCCTTGAGTTCAATCCCTGGCACCAAAAAAAAAAAAAAAAAAAAAAAAATCCAATTAGAACTGCTCAGCATGGGCCAAGGGAACCTAGAATTGTCATGGCACTCTGCTATTAATCAGAGTCAAGAGTGGACCTGGGCAGGACTCTCTGGAAACTTATCTGGGATCCTCAATGTTAGATTCCAGGCAGGAGGCTGTGCCTCCCAGGCAGAAGGCCACACCTCCCCAGGTGCTTTGTTAAAAACTACACCTCCCAAGATCCTCAGCGTGACCAGAAAACCTGACCAGCAAATGCCCTGTCCACTACCCCCCCTGACCTCTGATAGCCTATAGGGCAAGGACTCACTCCAAGGGGGTTTTATGACCCCTACTCTATTTAAAGCCAGCCCCGGACTAAAATCGCTCTCTGTTCCTGCTTGCCCCTGCTCCCGTCCATCCCTTCCCTGCTCCCCCAACCCTTGCCCACGTGGCACCCCAATAAACCCTTTTATTTCACTAACACGGTGTTCCCGGCTAAGTTAACTATGTTCAGCAATTTTTCTAACACTCAATAAAACTGGGGTGCAAGAGAGGCAGATTGTCTCTCTGCTCTCTGAGATGACCCACTCTCTCCCTTTGAACTTGTGCTGAATTGGAATTGGGAGAATACAGGAGATAAAAGTCAAGCAGTGGAAATCATGATAACTGCTTTGACATTGTTAGGGACAGACTGATGAGGATGGTGGGAACACAAGGTTAAGAGAATAATTTTATAAAATGGACCCACTGTGCTGACTGACCCCTACTTGCTTTCTTTGCCAAAAAGCCATTTACCTGCAACCCTGCCTGGCCTAAGTGGACAGGATATGTCATATTCTTCAGCAAACTACCTGTTATCTACAAGGAAATGCAGGCAGAAAATAAGGTTAATAAGAAGAACCCGAGGTTTTTGGAAGGGAGAGACTTTTGTTGTTGTTGTTGTTGTAGATGGACACAATACCTTTATTTTATTTATTTTTATGTGGTGCTGAGGATAGAAGCCAGTGCCTCACTCATGTGAGGCAAGTGCTCTACTGCTGAGCTACAGCCCCAGCCCCTGGGAGAGACTTTTTAAATTTTTTTTTTATTCTAATTTGTTATATATGGCAGCAGAATGCATTACAATTCATATTACACATATAGAGCACAATTTTTCATATCTCTGGTTGCATACAAGGTATATTCACACCATTTGTGTCTTCATACATGTACTTAGGGTAATGATGTTCATCTCATTCCACCGTCTTTTCTACCCTCATGCCCCCTCCCATCCCTTCGCCTTATCTAGAGTTTGTCTATTCCTCCCATGCTCCCACTCTCAAACCCCACTGTGAATCAGCCTCTTTATATCAGAGAAAATATTTGGCATTTGGATTTTGGGGATTAGCTAACTTCACTTAGCATTATACTTTCCAACTCCATCTATTTACTTGCAAATGCCATATAATTTTATTGTCTTTTATTGCTGAGTAATACTCCATTTTGTATATATACCACATTTTCTTTATCCAGTCATCTACTGAAGGGCGTCTAGGTTGGTTCCACAGTTTAGCTATTGTGAACATACTGCAATAAACATTGATGTGGCTGTGTCCCTGTAGTATGCTATTTTTAAGACCTTTGGGTATAGACTGAGGAGTGGGATAGCTGGGTCAAAAGGTGGTTCCATTCCTAGTTTTCCAAGGAATCTCCATATTGCTTGAGACTTTTTTTTTTCTAAAATTTTATTTGTTTTAGTTTTACACAATGCCTTTATTTTCACGTGGTGCTGAGGATTGAACCTGGTCTGAGCACATGCTAGGCGAGGGCTCTACCGCTGAGCCACAACTACCAGATTCTGGAAGATTAAGATAATTTCTCTGTAATGGTTAATTTGAATTGTCAACTTGATTGGATTAAGAGATGCCAATGATTATGCGTGTGCCAATGAGAGTGGGTCTAGGAATGATTGGCATGTGAGATAGCCAACTGAAATGGAGACCCTCCCTAAGTGTGAGTAGTACCATCTAATAGGATGAGGCCTGGATGGAATAAAAGTTGGAAGAACAAGGAAGCAGCAGAAAATACAAAATTGCTTCTTGAAGAGGTTCTTGATGGCTACTGGGATCCTCTGTGGATATCAGACTTTCACTTCTTCACCCTTCCAAAGCGGACTCTGCCAGGGATTCTCCAGAAACCTTCCATCTTGGACTAGGGTAGCACCGTTGATCCCTCTTGTTCTGAAGCTTCAGACTCTTGGACTTCGTAGCTATTGGTTCTTCTAGCTCTCCAGTCTACAGACAGCCATTGTGGACTATCCAGCTTCTAGTCATATAAGCCAACCTAAATAACTCATTTTTTAATAATTATAATTCCTGTTGATTCTGTTCCTCTAGAGAACTGTTAAACATCCTCCTATCATAAAACCTGTAAAAATGATTAAGAATCTAATGAGAACTGCTCAGCATGAGCCAAGGGAACCTAGAATGTCATGGCAATAGGTACTTGAAAATCTGATGTCACTCTGCTGTTGATCAAAAGTCAAGAGGTGGACCTGGGCAGGTCTGGGGTGCTTGGTAAAACTGGGGTACAAGAGAGGCAGATTGTCTCTCTGCTCTGAGAGAGGACCCACTCTCTCCCTTGAAAGTGTCCCCTTTTCCTATTCCTTCAATAAGCTCATTTCTGTTACTCTGAGCAACATGTCTGAAATCTGGCTTGATTGCAAGAATCTGGGTTTGAAGAAGTGGTCTTCGCACTGCCTCAGTTTCTCAGAAGGCCCCAGCTCTGCAGGATGTGCCTTGTACATGATCCTTGAATGGGTTTCACTTGTGGCACCCAGTTTTTCTCTATACAAATAGTAGTTCCTTAAATCAGAAGGACTTTCTTTTGCTATAGGGCACAGGCCTGTTAAGTGCCCCTGGGCTCAATCCCCAATACAAAAAAAAAAAAAAAAAAAAAAAAGTCACAGAGCTTCCCTTTCACCCATTTAAGAGTGCAATAAGAAGGCTCCATCTTTGAAGCAGAATACATGGGTGCCCACCAGACTCCTTGTTGCCTTAATTTTGGACTTTTCTGCCTGTAGAACAGTGAGCAATACATTTCTATTGTTTATGTTACACAGTCTAAGGTATTTTGTTGTTATGAAAGACTAAATGAACAAAGAGAGTTGATTAAAAATTAAAAAGGATAGACAGACATAGGTCAGGCATGTAAACCAGCCGGAGCAGAGGTGGCAGCAGCAGGACCAAGTTTGCATCATGCGTGAATATAAGCTAATCGTCCTTGGCTCAGGAGGGGTTGGAAAGTCTGCTCTGACTGTACAGTTTGTTCAAGGAATTTTTATTGAAAAATACAATTCTACAATTCTTATAGAAAGCAAGTTGAGCCAGGCGTGGTGGTGCACACCTGTAATCCCAGCACTTGGGTGGCTGAGACAGGAGGATCGCAAGTTCAAAGCCAGCCTCAGCAATGGCGAGGCACTTAGCAACTCAGTGAGACCCTCTCTCTAATAAAATACAAAAAAGGGCTGGGGATGTGGCCCAGGGGTCGAGTGCCCCCGAATTCAATCCCCAGTACCAAAAAAAGTAATAAAAAATAAAAAAGAAAGCAAATTGAAGTAGCTGCACAGTGATGTATGCTTGAAATCTTGGATACTACAGGGATGGAACAATTTACAGCAATGAGAGATTTGTACACGAAAAATGGACAAGGCTTTGCTTTAGTTTATTCTGTAAATTCTTTAAAGATTTATAAGATTAGAGAAAATAAATTCTTCAAATTAAAGACACTTGATGATGTTCCCATGATTCTGCTTGGTAATAAGTGTGACTTGGAAGATGAAAGAGTTGTAGGAAAAGAACAAGGTCAAAATCTAGTGCAGCAAATTAACAGAAAAAAATCCAGTTTCTGGAATGCCTGCAAAAAGATATATCACCTGCTTTAACAGACTAAATGCATTGTAGCTCTGAGCTGGGTCTGAAGAACTGTTGCCCAGTTCAACAGTGCCAGCATTCCAACTTTGTTAAGCCTACCACATCTTAAATGGACTTTCCTGTGGTGGTACCTTTTAAGAGGCAGATGAAAGCTACTATATCAGTTTGCACATTCTAATCACTTTTCAGTATCACAAGAGAGATTTTTACTTATATAATTGAGTATGTAGCTGTAAAACCAGATACTACATCCCAGTACTACTGGTAAGAGACATTCTTCATCCATCAATGTTGTACATGTATGAAAATTGTGTACTTTATACTTTAACATGCCCCATACTTTGCATTGGAGAGTACACTAATGTAAATCCTGAAAGCACCACTATTTTAGCATTAAAAAAGAATGTCCAAAGAGTTCCTATATAGACTACTCCAGATAACTTTGCTTCTTTGATACTTGTGGATTATTATGATTGTTTTTTAAATCCAAGGTCATTATCATTGTATTGTACGAAATAAGTGCTTTAACACAGCTATATAGTTTTTGAAAAACCTGTGGAGACAGTGATTTTGTCTTTAAAATATAGTCCTCTTTCTGTATGATGTTGACTTTAATATCTGTTGGGAAGGAAATGCCTAGATTTTTCAAATCTTAATTCCTTTTTTTTTTTAACATAGGAAACAATGTAGTTTTTAAAAAATATTTTTTTTAATTGCAGTTGGACACAATACCTTTATTTTATTTATTTTTATGTGGTGCTGAGGATCAAACCCAGGGCCTTGCACGTGCTAGGCGAGCACTCTACCACTGAGTCACAACCCCAGCCTCCATGTTTGTAGTTTTGTGTACAGAGGTCCCTGATTACAGCTGCTTAGTCTGAACACCACTCCCTCTTCCTACTATTTTCTCTACAAAAGAACTCTTCCTGGGGAAAACGGAAGGTGGAGCACAAAAGGACACAGTCAAAGCCAGGAGATAACTCTGAATGGGCCTGTTATACTCTGGCTGCAGGCCAATGAATATCAATGACACCTTCCATCTTAAAGAGCAAAGAGTTATTAATGTTAATTTATGGAAAATAGGCAACTACACAAAATACAGGATTGCAACCAAGAAGTATGTATTTTCAAACTTTTTTTATGATTTAACAATGTCTATAATTCATTTTCAGGCTTCTGCAGCTGTAGATTCTGTGACTCCCTTGCTCCTGCGTTAAGTGTATTTGCAATACCAAATATACAAGTTTAGTATTTTTGCCTGTCAGTGGTGGTTGCACATGTGTAATGTTTTGGTTGAGATGTTAAATGGTGGTTGAGTACTATGGATGTGAATGTGGGAAGTAATTCTAATGGTGTGTGATTGGTCACATGGTATAATTTGCAGTAACTCTTGCTGTTTTATTTAACAATGCCTTGTTGCTTTGTATGCATTAATGTTTGGGTATAAATATTGCACGTCTATCCAACAGGGAGCCACAGTCTTTAAATTGACCAACCTAATGTTATAACTACTTTAGGGTAGCCAAATGTAAAGTAAAAACTTAAAGTGGTGCAATTTTGTATAACTCAGCATCAGTAGTTCAACAAATATGGATTGCCATATAATTACTTGCCACTTGAAGGTGTTTTGTGTAATGTTTTGAAAGTGTTAGTAAATAAATATGGGTTTACCTTTCTTTTAAAACTTTAAAACAAAAAAGATACACATAATAGGACTTGGTAGCCTGATCATACAGTCATGTGTCACTTAGTAATGGAGATATATTTTGAGGAATGTGTCATTAGATGATTGTGTTGTTAGGTGATCTCAAGGGGCCACCGTTATACCAACCTAGATGGAATTGAGGATTTGCCCCAGCAAGTAATTTCCCTCCACAATCAGCTGATCTAGTTTATAAAAGTTCTTCAGTTAACTTCACATCAGCACTCACAGACCTACCACTTTTACATTAAATAATAAATAACAATTCTTCAATCATTTAAACTGCTCAGAACTAGCAACAAATTTAATATCCTGGTCAGGTTGAGCCCATCAACATTACAAACACACTTTTTCTTTTTTGTTATGATCATCATAATGATGAACTTCTCTCCCTGGTCTTCAATCCAGGTCATTAGATGTTTATACCAAATATAAACCTGTCTTGAATTTTTGCTAGTCTTGTTGGCTTCAGTGAAGCAGATCCTTGAACAGCTTCCATCACTTTGTTCTTGTTCTTCAAGATGGTAGCTATGGTGGGATGGCTGACTGGTGAGCAATAACTACCAATGATTTTCTACTTGCAGGTCAATCACTTGACATAGCCTCTTACTGGCAGTATTAGCAGTGGATTTTGTTTGCTTAGAGGCCATGATGAACAAAACAACACAAGATTAAATCAAGCACAAAAAAACCCCTGCTGCATTCAAGAGATGTGGTAAACACAGATGTACAAGGCTGCTGCTGACCACCACTGTATATGTGGTCTGTTGTTGACTGAAACATCATTATGCAGTGTATATATGTGAAAAATAAGCAGGACAAATGACTGGCTCTATTTTAGAACATTTTGTCATGAATCAATAGGAAAGGGGAACTTTCTTCAAGGTCCCTGATTACAGCTGCTTAGACTGAACACCACTCCCTCTTCCTACTATTTTCTCTACAAAAGAACCCTTGCCTGGGGAAAATGGAAGGTGGAGCACAAAAGGATACAGTCAAAGCCAGGAGATAACTATGAATGGGCCTGCTATACTCTGGCTGCAGCCCAATGAGTATCAATGCCACCTTCCATCTTAAGAGCAAAGACTTATTAACATTAATTTATGGGAAATAGGCAATTACACAAAATACAGGATTGCAACCAAACTTTGTTTTTACAAGATGAGTTTTTGACACTTAAGGATTTCATTCCAAACTCTCAATTATATAATTACAAAAAAAAAAAAAAAATCCATGTTTCAGGAAAACATCCTTAATTCTAACATAAAATTCATGTCACTTATCACAAAGTCAGATATAAATGAGAAACTAAATAGAAGCAGTATTTACAAATTTAGACAACATGAGACATTGTGAAGAAACTTTTGGTAATAACACACTACATACTTTCACACACTACATTTCCAAGTGATACCTTTGTAAATAATAAGATAAACATCATAGTATGAGGACTTTAACTTAAATTCAAAGTCATCATGTTGAGGACTTTAAATTAAATTCAAAGTTACAATTATGAAAGCTTTAAATTCAAGGTCTTAGTGACAAGGACTTTAAATTCAAGGACAGATTGTCTAAGAAAGGACAAACCATTAGCATTCAAGTTATTTAGTCAATTAGTTCCCCATGAGTACAAAATATTAGGAATCACTAAATGGATTAGTCTAATTACAAATTTTTTTCATTTCTAAATATTTCACAACTGTAAGAAGTCTTTTCACAGAATCATTCAGTCACATAGTTTCTCTCTATCCTTGAGTAGGTATTTCTGCTACATCTTAAATCCTTACTTCAAAACAATTCCCTCTCCATTTCTATATTTTTGTAAGTAGAAAATATTTTAAAACAGAGAACTATCTGTTCCTTAGCTAGAAATGAGAACTGCCTGTTCTTTTACTGACTCCTGGAAAAGAAAAGAAAATTCCCAATTCCTCTTCTACCTCAAAACCACAAAGCAAACCAAAACAACCCAATTCCTAATGTAGTGTCGCCCAGGGCCCAAGGCCTGGAACAATATTTCATGCTAGTTTCCTGCTATACGCCAAGCACAATTTAGTTATTTTACATTATTGAGAAATCTATTTAACAGACTAGAGTCATCCAGTGCTTCCACCAGCAGAAGGCGGGCTAAAAAAGGCGGGAGCAGCGGCGCCTGCGAATAGGAACATCAAAGACTCTCCTCCTCCTCTCCTCCTCTTCATCTTCATCTGATTCATCCATGTCGGCGGATTCATCGTCATCTTCCTCCTCCTCCTCTTCTTCCTCTTCCATCTCTTCGTATTCATCAGGACCCATTTCCTTGAAAGAGAAAACAATCTTTTGATAAGATTGTCCATTAGTTTCTTATAGTAATTTAATGCAAATTCTCATTTACCTAGAATCCATACATGCCAAAATGAGTTTTGACAGACTGTAAGTGTAGTCTTCATAATGCACATGCTGTGGCAAGACTCTAAAATATTTATTGTTATGATGGTAAACATATTTCACTAAGACAATACTTATTCCCACACGGTAGTTGGCAATTCATACAAGGTAGCAAATAGGCTACTAACAATCCAAGATAAAGTTTTACTGAACTTCTCCCTACTAATGTACTACATAACAATTCTTGGTTGGTCTATATACTTAACAGAAAAGAGGATTTTAAAATATCAGGCATGACCTCTACTGGTAACTTTAATACACTGTCAGAAAGAGGTCTCAAAAGATTTTGAGCTTCTACCAAAAAGACACAGCATTTTAATTCAAACATCAGTAGCCTCTAACTTTAAAAAGTTTTTTTTTTTTATTTTTTTTAGTGACTTAAAACAACAACAGTCATTTATTATCTCTCCTGGTTTCTGTGGGTTGGGTATCTGGGAAGTACTCAATGGGGTGGTTCTGGCTTGAGCACTTGTGATGTCACAATCAGATGGTGGCTGGAACTGGTGTCACCTCAAGGGCTTCTTCACTCACATGTCTGGTACTGGGCTGGGGTAATCCAAGTCTCCAGACTGAAACAGCTGGGGCTCCTGCGGCCTCCTTCTCTCTATGTGGTGTCTCTACATGGTCTCTCCAGCACGGTGGCTTCGTGGTAACTAGACTTCTTACATGGTGGCTCAGGGAAGCAAAGGCACACGTGTTTCAGGAGAGAGAGAACTAGGCTGAAGGTGTGTTGCCCTTTTCTAACTTAGCTTCAGAAGTCAGTGTCACTTGCCAATTCACTAGAAGTGTATCACTAAGATGGATCCACACTGTGGGGAAAGGGCAGCCTCTGCTATTTTTATATTCACTTGTTGGAGGCTCTAGAATAGGACAGGAGTGATGATGAACATGCAATATTTAAACGTCTCTTGGAAACTTCAGTTTTGCTCAAGCAATGCCTCTAAGCAAGCCTTGACTTACTTGACTGCCAATATTCTCTCTCACACATTTAAGACTCAATGGGAAGAGTTGCTATATCAGACAGAATTCTAGTCAGTAATCTGAGAAGAACTGGAACCTTCGGGCATGATGTCAGCAAAAGTCCTTCCATCAAGGCTTTTATGGCATTATATGATCCAGCACCCCACCCCTCCTCTGACCTCACCTCCACCAATTCTGCTCCCCCTCCTTGTTCACAGAGCTCCAGCAGCACAGGCCTCCTTGGTTCACACACTGGCCACAACAGCTGCATCAGAACCTCCACACCTGCTGCTCCTTGGCTGAACACTCCTCTTCCACACCTCCACCTCTGCTCCTTTCATGTCTCAGCTTACATGCCACCAAAGCCTTTCCTGACACATCTTTACATCAGAACCCAACAGGACACTCCTTATCCCCTGATTTTTCTCCAGGGCACTTGTTACTACTTGACACAAGTACATAGTGTTTGTTACAGTTTTTGTTCTAATTAGAGTAAATTTCAAGGCAAGGATTTTAATTGTATTGTTTACTACAGTACTCAAATATTTGTTGAATGAGAAAATGAATTAATGTAGGAGAAAGGATTTGGGTCACTTAGAATTTTATTTTCATACTAACAATAACAACCAGAAAAGATACACAGTTGTGATGTATAAGATATCCCATTATTTGTTCCTGATTTTTTTTTTTTTAATCTAAGAAATGAAGACTTTAAAATTTAGTAGCTCCAAAAGGCAAGAAGGGGAAGACTTTGAAAAGAGTAAAAACATGAGCTCCAGGTAGTATGATTATTAACTACGATAATGAAGAAAACAGAAAAACTTAAGAGATCCATGTGGCTAAAGAGGGAGATGCTCAGATGAAAGTGCTTGTGCATCAACAGCAGGTAGAAAGATGAACACAGCAACAGAAATAAGTGAGCAGCAGGAGCCTCTACAACACCCTCCAACAAGCACAATAAATGAACAACCTGCCTGCAAGAAAAGGCAAAGACTGACCAAAAGCACTTTTTAAAATGGCAGAGTATAAAGAAAAAGGAAACATTAAGCCTTCTAATTAATCAGACTGGTAGACGACAAAAGAAAGGAGCAAAACAATTGAACTTACATATCAAGAAAACTACATAGAAACAAAAGGTTGACAAATACAACGCCCATTGCCTTTTTTATGTAAATTAGAAATATGTCCAGAATTCTCATTTCTCTTTACTGATTTCTCATCCTTGAGAAGAAACATTTTCCATAAGGCAGATCAAGATTTAATATGTTTATTTGTGCTTAAGAAGAAACTAAAACTCTAAATAAGTAAATACATAGTTGAGAAGGGTGAGCATGTAATGGGTTTATTTATTGTAATTCTAAAAGGAATTACTAAGTAAATATCATCAAACTTCTCAGTTATAGCTTCTAATATGATAATCATCAATGTAACCCATGTAAGCAAGAGTTCTGTGGAGCCCTTACTGAGTTTAAGTGACTAAGAGGGTCATGAAACTGAAATGTTGGGGAATGACTGTCCTTAAGTAGAGAGCACTTTACACCCACCCCAACGAATTTTAAAAACAAGCCTCAAAAGGATCAAGCTGACCCAACAGTTGCTCAGCTGCCAAACAAGCTTCAGTGCTCTTTAAACTTCAGGACAAGGTATGTTATGGAGATGAAGAGGGAGATTTCAAAATAATAAAAGAATCACTTCATTAAAATGACACAACAATCCTAAGCACATTTGTACACAATTATAAAGCTTCCAAATACATGAGGCAAATCTGACAGAATGGAAAAGAGAAATAGACAAAACTGTAATCTTAGTTGGAAATTTCAACAATCATCTCTTCAGTAGTTGACAGAACAAAGGTCCCCCACAAAGCAATAAATATACAGATATTTGAAAAACACTGTCAACCAGTTTGACCTGTATTTATAGAATAATATTCCCCCAAGTGGCAGAATATACATTCTTTCCAAATACACAAGGATCATTTACCAACATATGTAAATTCTTCACATAAGATTGGGCCATAAAACATTTACAAGCATTGAAAATACAGAGGAAGTTTTCTAACCACAATGATATTAGAAAACAATAACCAAAAGATAACTGAAAGGTCCTCAAATGTTTAGAAATCAATACACTGGTAGAAAAGTCACAGGTCAAAATTAAGTTACAAGAGAAATTTGGGACTATTTTGAACTCATGTTAACAAAAACACATCAAAGTTTATGAAATACAGCTAAAACAGTGCTTAGAATTTGAAATCAATAAACTTCTCCTTTAAAAAGCTAGAAGAACAACAAATTAAACCCAAAGTAGAAAAGAAAGATAACTACAGAAATCAATGAAATAGAAAAATGAATAGAGAAAAATCAGTGAAACCAAAAGTTGTTCCTTTAATCAATAAAAATGATAATAATCATGTGATGAACAAAAGAGAAGATACAAAATACCAATATTAAAAACAAAAGAGGACATATGACTACAATTCTTGTAGCCATTAAAAGGATATCAAGGGAATATTGTGAATAACTTTACGCCAATAAATTCAACATTTAGATGAAATGGACAAATTCCTTGAAAGGCACAAATTACCAAAACTGAAACAAGAAGAAATAGAAAATATGAATATTAAAGAAATTAAACTCATATTTTAAATTTTTCCCACAAAGAAAACTCCAGTCCCATATAGCTGCACAGATGAATATCAACCATTTAAGAATAAGATAGACCGATCTCATACAGATACTGGGCTAGTAAAAAAACAGAAGTCTGTTACAGGAAGTGGCAAATTTCCAGTACTGGAAATACAATTTCTAGCATTCCTCCATCTGGAAGAAAATTAAAATTTCACTTCCAAATCCAGACTGCAGTTTCTTGTCACCATAAAACAAGTATCATGGCCTAAAGGCTCATCATCATTCTTTTCTTTTCAAACAGGAGTTAAGACTGTCATCTCAGGGTCAGGTTAATATCACATCCATCTTCCCAAACTTATTCAGACCCACCCATTAGGAACATCCCAGGAGCTAGGGGGCATTATCTGAACATTCAATGCCTACAACTCAGTTGCATTCTACATATACAATTCATATTTTATTCCTATTGTATAATGATCTTCACAATTTCCTTTAATCATTTTATAGTCCATAAATTTGGTTACTTTATGCCTGTCTTAAGGTAACCCTAAACATGAGGTTTTAAAAATATACTTGGTTGACTTGAGAAATGGTCCCAGAAAGAAGCTACTAAAAATACAAATCTACCCATTCACCCTCTTTATCATAATTGCTATAGAATATTTGTTTATTTTACTACCCAGGGAATTTTAGCAAAACATTATAAAAAATTGACTTCCCAGTCTTAATAAAATAAAGTCAATTCTAACTGGTCTAACATGGTACTTCTAATATTCTAACATATCTAGACCACAGAATTGTTTTGGGAAATGGTGGAAAAAAAGATGACTCTTTAGAACAGGTTAACAGTAGTTTCTCTGGTTGAAGAGTAGTGAGCTTAGTTTATCTCCTGTTCATCTCCACCAACATATTCACATACCCCCAAGATACTTCCATATTTCCTCAGAATGTCCAGGGTTCTGTGGAAACTTTTACTTACAAATTGCTTGTCTGCCTAAACAAAGATCCTCTGTAGAGTCAATTTTATAAAGTCATATAAATCAACACTAGAGGAAAATTTAACTTACCAGTCGGGCTATAGACACCCTGAATGTCGGACATGCCATATGGAATCGGGGAATGGCAACATTAAAGATCTTGTCTTTAAAGTAAAGAAAATGGAAGGTATAATATCCTTCCATATATCCTGATGTTGTAGAGAATGTGGTACAGCTGGTGTACTCGTATACCCGACCTGGGCTGATGATAGGAAATTCACCTGCAGAGAAAACAGTAAAAATACACCAAAGTATAAAATATATGTATTTTATATTTTATATATGTATATATAAATATATATACAAATATATATAAATACCAAAATATAAAACTTAGCTCCTCATTACAGTAAATAAGGTCTGTTCTCTAAGACACTATGTAAATTATGTGAAAGTAAGAACACAGTTGGGGGTGGGGAATAACTTATAAAGGACATACAACAAAATGTTAACAATGATGGAATTGTAGGCAAGTATTTTATTCCTCTTGACATTTTTCCTGTATTCCCCCAAATTCTCTACAATGTAGCGGATAGGGAATATGGAGTAAAACAAAACAAAATTTAAAAAGGCACATAAATTCCAAGTGTTTTTAGGCCTCAAAGACAAAATATTTAAGACATGAGTAACTGGTCAGGTATGGTGATTATAAGGCCACACCTACCATCATAGCAACTCAGGAGACTGAGATAGGAAGATCCAAGTTCTAGGCCAGACTCTGCAACTTAGTGGGACTTTGTCACAAAGTTAAGAATAAAAAGAACAGGAGATGTAGCTCAGTGCTAAAGCATCCCTGGGTTCAATCCCCAGTACCAAAAAAGACATGAGTAATGAAAAAGTGTCACAAATAGTAGCTCAAACAGGGATAAGGGTAATGTGTTTAACAGTAGCAAGAGAATAAAACATAAGGTTGAGAAGTTTCATCGTAAGTATTCGGAACAGACAAAAATGCAGACCAAGCGAGAGTCCTTACAGCAATAGACCAAATTAAAAGAAAGAAAAAGAATTATGGCTTAAATAAAATTCCTTAGCCCTACATTCAGTCCAAGAAAAATTCATCAAATAAACACGTAGAGCTGGGTACACTGGCAGATACCTGTAATCCCAGCAATTTGGGAGGCTGAGGCAGAAGGACCATAAGTTTGAAGCCAGCCTTGCCAACTTATCAAGACTCTGTCTCACAAAATAAACAAACAAACAAACAAATAAATAAATGGGTTGGGGATGTAACTCAGTGGTAGAGTTGCCCCTGGATTCAATCCCCATTATTGCAAAAGATAAACAAACTTTAGAATACATGCAGGACTGATAATAAAAGTACACAGCTTAGATGCTATTTTCCTAAAGCACATATCGAATCCTGAGTATTCTGGTGGTTCAGAAACTTAGGATAATCATAATTTTTTTAAAAAATTTATTTATTTAGTGGTGCTAGGAATTAAACCCAGCGCCTTGTACAAACTAGGCATGCACTCTACCACTGAGCTACATCCTTAGCCCCATCATAATTTTTTTAAAAAGCTGAATGTCAATGGCAGCCAGAAACAAAGTGAAGGAAATTCAAACAATAAAAGAATCTGTGTTGGGCTGGGGTTGTGGCTCAGCGATATAGCACTCGGCTAGCACGTGCGCGGCCCGGGTTCGATCCTCAGCACCATGTAAAAATAAACGCATTATGTACAACTAAAACAAATAAATAAATATATTTTTTTTAAATCTGTGCTATTAATTTCAACATCTCCCTCCAAACTTCAAAAAGGTTACCAATGTGAAATTTATTTTCTCTTTCTGTTCTATGCCACCTTAACTCACAAAATATAATAATGAATAATTGGTTTTTAAAAAATAATAATGAATGCAAGAACATTAACCCCAAATGATCCACAGGAAGAGAAATCAATGCCTGACCAATGGAGTTTGCTGTAATTTTAGAAAAGTTAACTTTGTGTCTGTGTGTGTTGCTGGGGATTGAACCCAGGATCTCACACGTGTTGGGCAAGCACTACACCACTGAGTTACACCCCTAGCCCTAGAAAAGTTAACTGATAGGATAACAACCTCTATACAACACATTTATGGATGCAAAGTCTAAAATTTCTTTGAATATACTCATGTGTAAACCTAAATCTTCAGTTACATACCAACTACTCCAGGTCCTTGAACTTCTTCTACATCACCCTTGGCATTTGTTATTCTCCAATAGCGACTGTCCAACTGACATGCTTTCTCAGGAAGTGCATCCTTTGACATTTCGATCCTGGGGAAAGGTAATAAAAGATATAAATCTGGAATTTGTGTGTTTTCTTTTGTTTAAGAGCTACAGTATTAAGAGTTAATACTATGAAAGAAATCCAAACCAAAATCAATGTTAGCCATTTATTTTTCTAAGTTCTCACAGATATTGGCTTAAGTAGCTTAATTCCCCCACAGAAATGCTTTCACTCAATTTAATGCACTTAACTTTCAGTGAGGATCAACCATAGAAAAGATAAACATAAATATAAAGAAACACAACGGTAAGAAGAATCTTGCTGTTCAAATAAAGACCTATTTAGCAAAGCTATACAACCCAGTTTTCTGTTTCTCCATATTATCATATCCCCCTTTCTCCAGGAATCTGCTGTCTCTTATTTTCACTTTGAGTACCCTATAAGTACATGGGGCTGTTTTTAAGCATTTCTTAATCCTACACAGGATCTCAACTAAATAAAACAAAAACATCTATACCTATATTTGGATGTTTTAAAGGTTACATGTAATACCAAAATCCTGAGTTGCTAAGTGCCTCGATATTGGATGCTTCCGCGATGGTGGGTATATATTATTAAAATTCCTATTGTATGTATACACATCTTTTTTTTTGCAGGGGGTTGGGAGAGACTGGGGATTGAACCACTGAGCGACATTCCCAGTCTTTTTAAAAATTTTTTATTTTGAAAAAGGGTCTCAACTAAGTTGCTTAGGGCCTCGATAAGTTGCTGAGGCTGGCCTCTAACTTGCAATCCTCCTGCCTCAGCCTCCTAAGTCACTGAGATTACAGATGTACACCACAGTGCCCAGCTTACATGCATTTTATATACTAAAATATATAAAAGTACATTTTAACATTTTATATGACATAAATGTTTACATTTTATATATGATATAAATAGCTTAATATTTTCTACAGATATATTAAAATGAAACATTTTACATATGTAATATATTTTATATATTATAAATATTAAAATTAAATAGTTTCTATATAAAATATGCACATCTTATATTAGAATATAAATATCCATAAATATTTTTCTATGTAAACATTCATATTTTATACATATAAAATATATACTTTATGTATAAAATATATTAAATTGTATTTTAAAATAAAGTATCCTTAATCCCTTGGAGATCGTCATAGCACAGAATACTTCTAACAAAAGTGAGTTTTAAATATTTGTTTTTAATCAAATCCACAATACCATGCATGACCTACATGAAGCACTCAGTAAATATTTATTAAAATTTTAAATTGAATATAGACGAGAGATGAAACTTAAAATGCAAGGTTTTATGTTTGGCAACTGACAGCTTCTAGAATGCATTAAAACTCTAATATAGAGCTTTGATGATTATAACTTAGTTATAATCACAGTACCTGGCACAATACTTTATACTGAGTATATGGTAAAGAAATAAATAATATAGAGGTTATATAGAGAGGTTAATATAAAGTCAAAGTCTTTTATAAAAACTCTATGTATCCTCCTTCCTCCAAAATTGAGCAAGAAATTCTTTCAAAATGCATTTTTTTGTTTGTTTGTTTGTTTGTTTTTGGTACTGGGGATTGAACTCAGGGGCACTTGACCACTGGGCCACATCCCCAGCCCTTTTTTGTATTTTATTAGAGACAGGGTCTCACTGAGTTACTAAGTGCCTCGCCATTGCTGAGGCTGGCTCTGAACTTGTGATTCTCCTGCCTCAGCCTCCTAAGTGCTAGGATTACAGGTGTGCACCACTGCACCTGGCTCAAAATGCATTTTAGGGCTGGAGATGTAGCTCTCTACTATTGAGCTACATCTTGTCTAGCATATACCAGGCCCTTGGTACAGAGAAGGAAAAAAAAAAAAGCCTTTTATACATCATATCAAATGGGGCAAGAGCTACCCACTCATTGGATATATTCCACCATGAACTGAAAGGCAGCTCCATTTAAAATTCTCACCTGATGCGATATGTGAAGAAATAGTGGGGTGGGTGTACAGAGCTGAGTTCTGGCAGAAATGATGTGGAAACTGACACTGTAATATCCCCAGTTGTTGCCACACACTCTGGATCGTGAACATATCTAGGAAATTTAAAAAATTAAACATTTTAAAAAAATAATTTCAATTCACAAAAGGTTTAAAAAGATACAGTGCACAACTGCCTATACTTTAGGATGAAAATTTAAATTGAAATTATATTAAATTTAAAAGAATTAGAAACATATTATAAACTCTGGCTCAGTAATGACAGCAATCAAGGATAATGACCAGTGATTCAAATAATGGATTGCATTGGTAATTATTTTGGAAACTAAAACAAAAATTTTTCAGAGCTAAGAAAATGTTGGAAATAACTGAAACCCAGTTATACCTGCTAAATGGTGCCTCTGACAAGAAATAACATGTAAAAATATATGAGTATGTATTTTGAGCCTTTAATATATAATTAAGCTACTGTTCCTGTCCCTATACTAAAGGCCTCTAATATGTAATTAATCTATTGTTTCTGTAACAAAGGCTACTATGAACCAATATCACCTCTAATACTAACTACAACACTTAAATGTTCCATTTAGAGAAAATAAAAAGATTTGCCAGGGTTTGCTGCCTTGCTATTCATAATAAATCTATTCACTGGCAAAGAGTCTTTTTTTTTTTTTCCCATAGAAACCATGTACCTACTATTGAGCCATAGCTTCAAAATTAAAATCAGTTTTCTGTCTGTATGCTCCAAGATAAGAAAACTCCTAACTGATTAAGTATTTGAATGTTTTGGCTTTTAAGTGAGAATAAATACTAAAAGTCAAAATAATGAGAGGTTCTGTATCATTAACTTTCTTGGGAAGCTTCATCTCATGATCTGTGATGGATGGCTTTTTCTGAGTTTTAATAATTTCAATTCAAAAAGCCCCAAATGAAATACCTGAAAATTTGGTCTCTGATGATGGGGAAGCCACCTGATACAACATTGTTGACATAAGAGGTAAACCAGTCAGTAAAAGTAGCACCTATAAACCAGAAAGGGAGAAAAAAAAAATGAGAAAAAAAGAAAAAATCACTTTTGTAAAATCTACACAAGAAACAAGTAATTATAATTTCTCTATGCTTAAGGTGTGATACTAAAACTGGAAATATTTAGATATCTATTCTCTATTCTATCTACCTTATTTCCTTAGAATTCTCTCCCTCTCCCTCCTCCCAATTTTTGTTTGGGAATTCCACAGCTACCTTCAAACTAGTTTTTAAATTTATCTGATAACACTTTCTGGTACAATAATGAAAAGCTTGCCTATAATTTCTAAAACATATATGAAAAAGGAGATATAGCAATGTGTAGGAAGAATCTGCAAGAAAAATACCAGCACCTATTCACAGATGAACAGGATACATACTGGTTCAGTTAAACCTTGACTCACGCTCAAAATTCTGGTCATCTACCAAGGACATAGGATTGTAGAGTTCTGGGCATCAGGCCAATCCCAAAGTGGTCTAGTTGCATACTACTACAGATCCAGTTGCACAGTGACCTTTAGATTCTCAGTTAGCAGCTCGATGCATAAAAGAATTGTATTTAGATGAATTATATTTATACCTTCTAGGTAATACAACTTAGCTCCATCAGACCCTGTTATTTATTGTTAATACAGCGCAAGACCTAACACATATTAATCCCTTAATTAATGTGTCAATTTCTTTGTAATCTGGTTTCAATTAACTCAATTCTGCGTCCACCAAACTGAACGTTAAATGCTAAATGTATAGTACTTACTATCTTATTTAGGGTATGATAAAAGATACAATTTAACTTAAATCTGAGAATACAAAGTTTTCAAATTTTAAAAGCACTGACTAAAAGAAGGTAAACTAATAGTTGGCTCTTTTTTCAATGTCTACTTAATGACCCCTCTGACCTGACCCATTATTTATTAAATGCTATTTTGTTTAAAGATCACTGATCATCCATCCATTATGAATAAAATATTAGGGAGGTATATAAATAATATTGTTAAAATTCACAAAAGGTTCTGGGTTCAATCCTCAGGTACTACAAAGGAGGAAAAAAACAAAAATCACAGAAGGTATAATTTTACATTTTATCTTTTATTCCTTGCATATAGCTCTTTTTATCTTCTACTTGATTTCTTTTTTTTTTTCTTAATATTTATTTATTTGCTTTAGTTGTACACAACGTGTTTATTTACGTGGTGCTGAGGATTGAACCCGGGTCGCGCACGTGCTAGGTGAGCACTCTACCGCTGAGCCACAACCCCAGCCCTTGATTTATTTTTTTACGTATTTTAATGTATTTTTACTCAAGTTTACATTTTTAGAACTAGTAATTTGCTGAAGAGTTTTAAAAATCATTTTGTTTACCTCATGAAATGTCACATAAGAAATGAGTTTTGCCAGGCGCGGTGGTGCACACCTGTAATCCCAGCACTTGGGAGGCTGAGGCACTTAACAACTCAGTGAGACCCTGTCTCTAATAAAATACAAAAAAGGGCTGGGGATGTGGCCCAGTGGTCAAGTGCCCCTGAGTTCAATCCCGGGTACAAAAAAAAAAAAAAAAAAAGAAATGAGTTTTTTATGGTTTGCAGAAAAAAGGAAATTGGCATGATATACTTAAGTGTACTTTAACTTATTACAATATAAACCAATGTATGTTCTTTAAGGTAAGAACAAAGTAGGCAGCATTCACTATTAAACTCATCTGAGCAGACTCATTTTCTTAAGTATCTATTAATAGAGCACCGGATGCCTAGAGATATCATCCCATGAAACTGAAACCTAATTTAATTCAGATGCAATTTATATGTTCTCAAGTAATTTACCTTCTAAAACTAAGCCCATGTTGGAGTTTCTTTGGTAGAGGTGGGTTTTGCCAACGTAACAAAAGGAAGCTGCTTTCTTGTCTTCCCCCAGCACTGACTTCCCATCTCATCTCTCCTCAGGGATCTCACATCCCTTTCCTCGCTCTCCCATTCTAGGAGAAATCCCAGCTTCTACGATAGCATTATCAGACCATTATTAGTATTCTGTTGTAATGGTTTCTTCTATACTATGTAGGATGAACACCAAACTAAGAGTAAGAAACTCGCAGAGCCTACCAGCAGCTTACCTTATTGTCCCAGCAGCCTCTAGTTCATGAACTAAGTAAGACTACTGAGCTAAAGCTGTGATGGTCATCTCTGAAGGTGTATTATGCAAAGATGAAGGGGGGGTGGTGTATGAGGATCAGCATGTGCACAATCTCCACAGGGTACTTAACTTAAAACCAGAGACCACATGAGTCACAGTAAGTTGAAAGCTAGGTCCTAAATTTAAAAGCTTTTTACAAGTTACTAGATAGGCATGAGATCTTTTTTTTGGGGGGGGGCGGTGGGAGGAGCAGCGGGGGGATACGAGGGAATAAACTCAGGGGCACTAGACCAGCCACATCCCCAGGCTATTTTGTATTTTATTTAGAGACAGAATCTCATTGAGTTGCTTAGCACCTCGCTTTTGCTGAATCTGGTTTTGAACTAGTGATCCTCCTGCTCAGCCTCCCAAGCCACTGAGATTACAGGAGTACGCCATGCCTGGTGAGATCTTCTTCTTTTTTTTTTAAATATTTTTATTTATTTACTTTAGTTGTACACAATGCAATGCATTTATGTTTACATGGTGCTGAGGATCGAACCCGGGCCGCGCATGTGCGAGGCGAGAGCTCTGCCACTGAGCCACAACCCCAGCCCTGGTGAGATCTTCTTGATGTTATAAAGTATGCTACAAACCTGGGCTGTGTAACAGAATAGAACAAGAAGACACTAATTTTCTGCTTAAGAGTTCAATTAGAAGATATCATTAAATATTAAATATAGACACCTTAACCAGCAAAGCCTTTTTTTTTTTTTTTTTTTTTTTTTTTTTTTGCTGCTGGTGATTGAACTCAGGGCCTTGCACATGCTAACCACATGCTCTAGCACAGAGCTACCTTCCCAGAATCCCTCTTTACTATTAATATGTTGGGATGTTTAATGTGCCAGCAATGCCTTTGAAAAACAGGACAGTCAGGAAGCTTCTGTTAGATGGGCAGAATGTAAGCATGATAAGACTGAAGAGTAAAAGGGTAAGCTGCACTTGCATATCAACTGAAAGGTTCTCAAAAACCTCTTATAACCAGGCATGGTGGCACACACCTATAATCCCAGCTACTGATGAGGCTCAGGCAGGAGGATGGCAAGTTCAAGGCTATACTGGACAACTTAGCAAGACACTGTCTCAAAATGAAAAATGGCTGGGGATTTAGCTCAGTGGTAAAGTGCCATTGGGTTCAATCCCCAGTACCAAAGGGGTGAGAGGAACTGTAAGAAACATCCTTTTATGGCCAAGAAAAACTAGTTGTGCCAAGGAGTTTCTGAAATGCAAAATTTATACTGGTCTTAAAAGACTGCTGCTTCTTGAGGTCTCTATTGTGATTTATCATTATCTTACTACAGCAATAGCACTGAAAGAGAAAAATCATAAAGTCACTTTATATAATTGTATCTCCAATTATATATTAACATGACCAATGGAAGATGCATGCATGTGTTAAGGAAACCACACACACAGCAATGCTATGTATCTCACTCATCCATAAGAGCATTAAGAGCACAAGATTACATAGGGCACAATTTTTTTTCCCAAACAAAATTCAAAGAATAAGAAATGTTCCAGTGATAGCTGACATGTAGTACTTTATAAATTAGAAAGCCCTAAGAAATCCAAGTATAAAACTGCCAGCTGCTCATAACTGAAAAGGTTTTGGAGGAAGAAGGAAAAAGAATGATTTTTTTCTTCTCTTACCTATGATAAACATGTCAATAGCAGCTGGATTCCGAGCCATTTGGTCCTAGATGAGAAAAAGAATGTAACTAACATAAATACATTTCAATACCTGGATCTTTTCCTGGAACAAGGCAAACAGATAAGAATAAAAATAACATTCAGATATTCCTCACACTTTTCGTTTCTGTTCTTATAATTTTTAGGCTTTCTATAAAGTCCTTGGAAGAATGCAAGATACTTCTCAATAAGATAAACACTTAGGTAGTGCTATTACTGTTACAGTGAACTTAGGAAATTATCCTTCAAGAACATAATTAGGAAACTGAGGTTATAAGATATATGGATTGTTATCCTAGAAGAAAGGGTTTTTGGATTTAGAGATCTGAACAATTCTAGGATGTTCTAAAGCTAAATTTTTTAAAAGTCAGAAGCATATGTTACAATTAATTACTTCAACAAGAAAGTTCCTCATTAGTTTCTCTTAAACTTAAAATGCCTTAACACAAATCACAGCTTTCCCTCTACATGTACAATAGCATGCAATGTTTGCCCAATGGTAAAATTTTCTTTTGGCATTCCATACCATTATGTCAGAATATCAGCTCTCTAACTAAAATGCACAATGCTCTGTACCTATTCTACAAACCTGAAAACACCTAATGCACACCTTTGCGTGTTCATTAGAATGTATCCCAAAAGCCACATTAAAACACACTTCCTACTTACTGGACATTGGTAGAAAACTTCATTTTTGTTTCGGCCCTCCGCAGCTTCCACTGCTATGTACTGACTCAAACCAGTATGTATGCAAAAAGTTAAAGGGAGACAGTATTTCAGTCCCTGTCTCTGCTGGAATCCTCCGGCAGCAGTATCGACGTCTAACAAATCTTCAGAACGATAGTGATTAGACAGAGCCATACTTCCCAACAACCTGAGGAGAATACAGACTCAAAAATGAAAAAACTCACAGCACCAAACAAATAGCTGTGCTTCATATTTTTGATGAGTAACTTCATACTGACGACTTTATAAGTACTGATTAGCATAATTCTAAACAGAGAATACCAAAACACTACAGTTCTACATATTAAATTCAAACTCCTTTTTGATCAGACAGAAGATTCTGATTTAAATTAAATGTCTAAATTGTCTAAATGACAGTTAAAAAAAATGTAATTTTACTTCTTTAAAGAATCCATCTTGCCATGATCTATTCATTTGCCAGTGTTTTGCTATATATATTGTTAATTTAATTTTTAAAGGGATAAATTCTCTGATAACTTTATCTTGATACAACCTTTCAGTTTACCCCATGCAACCAGACAGTATAAGTCAGGCTAAACATTGTAAATTGTAAATCAGATAAATTGGCCTAAACCATGTCCCAAATTTCACAAACTTGAAATGTGCAAGGTAAAAAAAAATCAATCTTGCTACATACACTATATGTGTGTGGACAATAATACAGGTAAAGGGCTACTTGATGGTTCCTAATGAGATTCACCTTTTTAGAAGTTTTAAATAGGCCATTCAATTATAAGTTGCACTTGAATAAAATAAAAGTATTTACTTATTTATTTATTTAATTAATTCTGATGCTGGGGATTGAACCCAGAGTCAGGCATGCTGGGCAAGCACTCTACCACTAAACTACATCCCTAGGCCCAAATTATCACCTTTTTACATGTAGACTAGATAGAATCTGCATCAAACTCTCCAAACAATTTACCTGGCCTATAACAGGATGAACATATCAAGAGTTCTGAACAGTTTAATTACAACATACCCACAATTATATTTATGGCTTCTCCCCTATTACCCATTTCCCCCTCTTCCCACCAGACTTCACTTTTATAAGGAATGCACTTGGTTAAAATGATGTCTTTATGAGATGTATTTATTTTGATAAACTTGAATTCAAATTATAGATTTTGCATAATGACTGTTATAAGGAGGAAGAAGAAATTCCTATATATGCTTTAACCTGTTAAGGGTAACTAAAAATACAATTTATTTACTTTCATTACAGAAAATAAACTTACATCACTAAAATAACCATAACATTGAACATCTTACCCAGGAACCACTAACTTCTGCCCATTGTGGATTCGGTATGAGCACCGATAGTCATCAGGAAGCTTGCAACCAATCTGCGCTTCCACAGCATCTAGGTCTTCCTCGCGAGCACCCTCTGCAAATGCACACCAAATAAAGAATTATGAAAATACAAAGCAATCTAAAAAGAAATAGAATCTATTTGCTAACCTCTGAAACAATCTCTCGGCAAAAGAATTCTGTCCAAATTGTATTACTAAAATATAGGGAAATGAATTGAAAATTTATTTGAAGCACCAAATGAGCAAATTCTTCAGTTTCCTCTGCACAGACTCATTAAAATGTGGAAAGGGGGCACCCAGGAGATGCACAATAATTCTATTACAATGCAAAACAAAGCTTAGGGTAGGATCTTGTTTTTTCTAAATCTGATTTATTCATACTGCTATTAAAAAAAAAAAAAAAAACCCTCCAGAAATTCTCTAAACTGATGTTGCTCTAGAGTTTTAACACAGATTTTTTATGTGAACTATGGGAATATAAAGGCATAGGTTCATGCTATGAGGAGGCCACTAACTTGAATTTTGCATATTTAAGAACTTGCCATGTATTCTAGTTTTCATTTAAAGATAGAAAGGAACAGCAAACACCAGTAGAAGAAGATATCCACTTTCAACAATGGCCCAAGTTGTGCAACACTTTAGGTAGCACTGCAGCATTGCTCAAAGGTTAAAAAAGAAAGAAGAAAAAAAGAATAAAAGAAAGAGCAGGGGGAGATCAGACTCAATTAAAGAGAAAGGAATGTCTAGTACACAATCAAACTAGGTATACATAAAGCCATGATCTGACTTGATGGGGAAAAAAAATATATATATATGTATATGTACATATATATACAGACACATATAACCTGGTTTAAAAAACACCAGATTTGTTGACTAGGATCCAGAAGGGTCATATCCTAGGGATAAGGGTGAATGAAAATAGATCAGTCCTCACAAAGAATAAAGCCCAGATTCCAACGTCTAATTGGAATGAGGTGATCATCAAAGGATGAGCTGCCGATCAAAAGCAGAAGTAAATCTCTAGAAGAAAATAATGTTATCCCCCAAACTCAAGTAATGTCTAGCAAACAAACAAAAAACCCAAGGTCTACATAAAGCCAAGATCTAACCTGAGGAAAAAATATATAGCCAAATCCACAATACATCCAGTTATTGAAGTCAGTAAACATGACAATTGATGTACTCATTGAATTAAATGACAGGACTTTCAGTAGAGAACTAGAAATTTAAAAATAAAATGAATGAAAATCTTAGAGCTAAGGATTATAATAACTAAAATTAAGAATACACTGAATGGGCCGGGCGCGGTGGCGCACGCCTGTAATCCCAGCACTTTGGGAGGCTGAGGCAGGAGGATCGCGAGTTCAAAGCCAGCCTCAGCAATGGCGAGGCACTTAGCAACTCAGTGACACCCTGTCTCTAAATAAAATACAAAAAAGGGCTGGGGACGTGACCCAGTGGCCGAGTGCCCCTGAGTTCAATCCCTGGTACCACAAAAAAAAAAAAAAAAAAAAAAAAGAATACACTGAATGGGTTTAACAGCAAACTAAGTTTAAAGATGAAAAAGGAAAAATAAACTGGAAACTGGATCAGAAGATAAAAAGAGGTGGGAAAATATAAAAAAAAAAATGTAAGACACACTGGGAGGACACAATGGAAAGATCTGAGATACATGCATTGGCATCCTAGAATGAGAAGAAAACCAGGAGAAGGCAGCATTATTTGAAGAGGTAGTCACAGAAAATATCCAAAACTGATAAAAATATCAAACCATGATACAAAAAGCACCCTAGGGAGAACAATTGTATTGAGACAAATCACTGGTGAAACTGCTGAAAATCAAAGACAAAGAGAAATCTTAAAAGCAGTTAGAGGAGGGGAAAGGGCATATAATAACCTTTAAAGGAACAAAGAAGACTGACAGTTGAATTCTCAATAGAAACAACAGAAGTCAGAAGAAGGATGTCTTCAGAAAGGTGAAAAAAATTAGTGCTGCCTAGAATTCTATATTCAGTGAAGATATTCTCCAATGGGGAAGATAAAATAAATAAATACATTTCTAGACTAAGAAAATAGGAAAACATTCAGAAGCAGCAGTCCCCCATTAAAAGAAATACTGCTGGGTATGGTGGCACACACCTGTAATCCCAGCAGCTCAGGAGGTTCAAAGCCAGCCTCAGAAACTTGGCAAGCCACTCAGCAACTCAGGGAGACCCTGTCTCTAATTAAATATAAAAAGGGGGCTGGGGATGTGGCTCAGTGCTTAAGCATCCCTGGGTCCAATTCTCAGTACCAAAAAAAGAAGGAAAGAAAGAAATTAAAAGGAGCTGAGCAAGGTGGCTCATGCCTATAAGACTGAGACTGAGGCAGGAGGATTGCAAGTTTGAGGCTAGCTTTCAGCAACTTGGCAAGGCCCTGTCTCAAAAAATACAAAATGCTAGGGATGTAGCACCATGGATTTAATTCAATTTCTAGTACCACAGACACACACAAAAAAAAATATTTAGGGGAAAAGAAAATAATCCCAGATGGAAGCATGAAGATACAGGAAGAAATGAAGAATGATCAGAAAAGGTAAATGTTGCCACCTGCAGCAACAATACCGCGGGAAAGAATTCAAAGGCAGACTGGAAATGAATAGGTTCTTTATTCTTCCTTTTTCTAACTTCTCTCTCCGGCTCCAACAACCTCTCCAACTCCAACCACCCCTCTAGCTAACCTCACCCGGTTAAATACTTTTTGCCTTAACAAGTATACACGTGTTAACAGCTCAAACTTACAGGTGCGTCACATAGTGTTCACGGGCATAGAAAGATTCTTAGATAAATGCATGAATATCAGGTGAAAATACTTAAACACCTCTTATGGCTCTCAGCTAGCCGCCATCTTAGCTATCTCCTTATTAGGGCTCTTACAGGTAAATATGAAGGTTAATCTAAAATAATAGTGAATATATATAAAATGTTTTTATGGATATTAAAACTACTGAAAATTAAAATCACAAAAAAATCATAATTCAAGGGGCTGGGATTGAGCAAGTTCCTAACATGAGCAAGGTTCTGAGTTTA
Organism: Tamias sibiricus; assembly: GCA_025594165.1. Taxonomy (NCBI): domain Eukaryota; kingdom Metazoa; phylum Chordata; class Mammalia; order Rodentia; family Sciuridae; genus Tamias; species Tamias sibiricus. Next base: position 37,363,444 of record CM046657.1, on the reverse strand, counting down.
ATTCCCAGCACTCCCCTACCCAAAAAACTATAATACAAAAGGCAGGAAAAAGGTAATTGGAATGAAAGTACTCTAAGGTTCTTTAATTGTCCAGGAAGTGGTAAAAATACTGATTTACATTAGACTTTAATAAGCCAAAGATGCATGGTTTAATCTCTGTGGTCAGCACTAAAAATGAAATACAAAGGAGGGAGAAAGAATGAAATAAAACATAATTAGGAAGAACACAAAAAAGAACAGTGAACATGATATTTGAATTCAAATACATTAGTAAATACAAGTAAGCTAAATAATTTAATTGAAAAGAAAACTGTCAGACTAGATTAAAATGCTTAGCATTTAGGAGGCCCTAGGTTCAAATCCTAGCACCACAAACAAACAAAACCCCCCAAACAAAAAGACCACCACACAATTATACACGAGATAAAACTTTACATAGATAACAAAAAGGGAAAAATGCTGAAATAGCTCTCCTAAAATCATACGAAAGAGACTTTAAGGCAAACAGCTTTATTGTAGCTAATGGAGGACTTTCCATAATGACAGAAAGGTTAAATTCACTACACAGATCATATAATTCTAACTTTATGAACCTAATAACACAGTTTTGAAATATAATTTTTTAAAATGACAGAACCAAAATGGAAAAAAAGACCTATCTACAAGCACACTGGGTATACTTGTTTTTTACTGCTGTTATAGTAGCAGCTTAAAATAACTAATTTTTTAATTCGCTTTTCAAGTAAATATGAGGCTAGGACAGCCCAGGTAAGGTTCCTTTCTTAAACACCTCTCCCATATAAGACGACACCTGGCCTCTTTACTTGAGGCTTGGCTAAGGGGAGGTGGAGCAGGCTGATCCCACCCCCAGGAAACCAGGCCAGGATACTCATTTATGATTTCAGTTTCTGTAGGTCAGAAGCCCAGCCATGACTCTACTGGATCCTTTGTTTAAGTCCCGCAAGGCTGAGATCAAGATGTCAACTGGGACTGCTAGCTCATTTTACAAATCTTTTGCTTGAGATCCTCTTCCAAGTTCAATGATCATTGGCAAAATTCTGTTCTTTGAAGTTGTAGGACAGGTCTACACTTGGGGGCACTCCCACTTTGAATCTCTCTGTCTTCAGGAAGTCCCAGTCCTCTTTAAGGGCTCACTTAATTGACACCCACTCAAGATAATTTCCCTTTTGATAAGGTTGAACTCAAATTCAACTAATTTGGGATTACATCTGCAAAATTTCTTCACCTGTTTCATATAATATGGCCTAATCGCAGGTGTGAGATCAATTATATTCATAGTACTACCTACAATCAAGGAGAGATAACTATACCAGTGGGTGGGAATGTTGCGGCTACCTCAAAACTCTGCCTGCAACAGTGAAAGACTTTAACATACCTCTCTCCATAACTAATAGAAATAAGCAGACAAACAAAAAAAACAACAAAAAAGACAGTTGGGGCTGGGGCTGTAGCTCAATGGCAGAGCGCTTGCCTAGCACATGTGAGACACTGGGTTCAATCAATCCTTAGCACCACATAAAGAGGAACAAATAAAACAAAGGCATTCTGTCCATCTACAACTACAAAAAAATTTTTTTAATTAAAAGAAAAGACAGTTAAGTGTGCATAAGATTAACAGATTTTACCTGATTTTATATACTTTATAAAACCCAAGAATGCAGAATATATATTCTTTTCAAGTGTACATGAAACAGTTACCAAAATAGATGATACACTAAACCACAGAACAAGTCACAACAAATTTCAAATGATAGGACTCACACAGAATAGCCTCTCTGAACACAGAAGAATTACATGTAAATTATATTTTAAAAGATTACTTTAAAAAAAGCTCCAAATGTTTGGAAATTAAGTGACACATTTCTATATAACCCAGGGGTTAAAGAAGAACTTTAAAAAAGCAGAAAATACTTTGGACTTCATGGTAATGAAAAGACAACATATCAGGGAAATTTATCACCCTAAAGGAATTGAAAAAAAGCAAGCAAGCAAGCAAGCCAGTCAGCCTGAAAATCTATGAACTAAGCAATCATTTCAAGTCAGTGGGGTTGGGGAGCATGGGACAGGGGACGGAACAGACACAGTAAACTCCAACAGAAGATATTAAAGAAATTAATGAAATATAAAACATATAATAAAAGAACTAACCCAAAAGTCAATTCTTTGAAAGGATTAATTAAATTGATTAGCTCCTACCTTCTACAACTAATCAAGAAAAACAGAACATACAAAGAACTAATATCAGAAATGGAAAAGGTAATTATCACTATAGATTCAATGAGCATTACAAAGATAAAAGGACATTATCTTAAAAATACAATGGCATTTGAAAAAGAAATGTAGAAAAAGTTGGAAATCTCCTAGACAAACACAATTTATCAAAATTAACATAAGAAAAAACAGAAAACCTAAATAGTCCTATATCTAATAAAGAAATTGAATCCTTCATTAAAAACCATCCATAATGAAAATCCCAAGTTGAATGGCTTACTGGCACATTCTACTAATGATTTAAGCAAGAAATAAGACCAAGCTTACATAAATGCTTCCAGGGAACAGAAAAAGAGGCAACACTTCCAGACTTGTTTTACAAGGCCAGCATCATCTTGATACCAAAACCTGATAAGAACATTGCAAGAAAGGAAAATTACAGGCCAAACTCCCTCATGAATATCAATGCAAAAACTGCAATAAAAATCTAGCAAATTAAATCCAATATATTTAAAAGGACAACATATTACAACCAAAATAAATTCATTGCAGGAATGCAAAGTTGGTTTATCATTCAGAAAAATCAATGAATGTAATGCCACACTAACAGAATAAAGGAGAAAAATCATATGATAATCATAAGGCAGACGAGACATTTGATAAAAATCTAATTATTCATTTGAAATACAAAACCAAAAAAATTCTCTTCCCAAACTAGAATCAGAAAGAACTTCTTCAATCTGACAACAAACATCTATAAAAACCCTATTGCAAACATCATATTGAAAGGTGAAATGCTGAAAGCCTTCATCTGTAATATGAAAGGTAAGGATGCCCACTAACATCACTTCTACCCAACACTGTACTGACGACTCTAGCCAGAGCAATAAAGAAAGAAAGAAGGGAAGCCGGGCGCGCGGTGGCGCACGCCTGTAATCCCAGCACTTTGGGAGGCTGAGGCAGGAGGATCGCGAGTTCAAAGCCAGCCTCAGCCATGGTGAGGCACTTAGCAACTCAGTGAGACCCTGTCTCTAAATAAAATACAAAAAAAGGGCTGGGGATGTGAGCCAGTGGTCGAGTGCCCCTGAGTTCAATCCCCGGTACCACAAAAAAAAAAAAAAAGAAAGAAAGAAGGGATACATACAAATTGGAAAGCTAGAAATACAACTGTCATTACTCTACATCCTCAGGAAAATGCAAATTAAAACCACTACTACATATCTACCAAAAAGACAACATCTACAAAAACAACAACATTAAAGTACTGGTAGGAATGTAAATTTGCAGAATTGCTTTGGAAAACTAACAGTATCTTTTGAAGTTTAAGGTAAGCATATTCTATAACCCAGAAAACCCAATCCTAGGTATTTATTTGATAGAAATATATGTATATCATCTGGGCGTGATGGCGCACGCCTGTAATCCCAGCACTTGGGAGGCTGAGGCAGGAGGATCACGAGTCCAAAGCCAGCCTCAGCAATGGTGAGGCACTTAGCAACTCAGTGAGACCCTGTCTCTAATAAAATACAAAAAAGGGCTGGGGATAGTGGTTGAGTGCCCCTGAGTTCAATCCCCAGTACCAAAAAAAATAAAAAACTGTACATCAAAAATTTACAGCATCAATAGAAGTTCATTGGATTAGACAAAGGAGAATGGAGGGAAGGGATGAGGGATAGGAATAGGAAAAACAGTAGAATGAATCAGACATAACTTTCCTATGTTCATATACGAATACACGACCAGTTTAACTCCGCATCATATACAACCAGACGAATGGAAAGTTATATTCCATGTATGTATAATATGTCAAAATACAATCTACTGTCATGTATATCTAAAAATAATTTTAATATATTTTACAGCATCAAATTGTAATAGCCAGAACTTAAAATAATCCAAATATTCCTCCACAGTATAATGAATGTATATGTTGTACCCTACTTACATAATGAGTACTACTTTGTAACAAAAATGAAAAAACTACTGGTTATGGTTTGGATCTGGAAATGTCCCCCAAAAGTTCATGTGTTGAAGACTTCATCCCCTAAGCATCAATGTCTAGAGATGGGACTCTTGGGAAGTGATTGGATCATGAGGGCTCTAACTTCATCATGGATGTAGACAGGTGGGACATGGCTGGAGGAAGTAGACCCTGGGAGGGCATGTCCTATGGGACCATATGTTGTCCCCGGCTCCTTCCTCCCCACACTCCTTTTTCTCTCTCTGCTTTGGGCTGCCATGAGCTGAGAAGCTTTCCTCCGTTGCTTCCTTCCACTATGATGTTTCTAGCTTTCCTCTGTTGCACCCTTCTACTACAATGTTTCTGCCTTGGAGCCAGCCAACCATGGACTGAAACCTCTGAAACTAAGAGCCAAAAAAGTCCTTCCAGGTATTTGTCAGAGCAATGAAAAGCTAACTAACACACTACCATTAAACACAACAGCATTTAATCTCACAACCAAAACAGAAACAATTCATATAAAATACATACTTAACCATGCAATTTATATCAAGTTCAAAGAGAAAAAAATTCACTGGCTTAGCAATCAGGACAGTTGGTTGCCTCTACAAAAGAGGCAAAAGATATGAGTAGGCTTCTAGGTAGAGATGATACTCTTCTTTCTTGATCTGGAGAGTATTATGTGGAACATGTTCACTTTGTAATAATTCAGTGAGTTGAGCACCTATGATTTGTGCATACTTCCGTACATCCATTAACATCATTATTGTACCCATGTATGATATGTGATTGGAGAGGTAGTTCAATTCTGCAGGAATCTTTCTGAACATCCATAATTCCAGTCTAACATTGAGTAAAATATCAAACAAAACCAATTTGATCAGCACCACGTAAAAACACATTGTATACAACTAAAAGCAAATAAATAAATATTTTTAAAAATTAAAAAAAAACAATTTGAGGAATTTTCTACAAAATACCTGATGAATATTTCTCAAAATTGTCAAAGTCAAAAAAAGACAAGGAATGACAGAGTGAGAAACTGACATAGACAATTACAGAGACATGACAACTAAATGCAATGTGGTATTTTAGATCAGATCCTGGAACAGATAAAGGACATTAATAAAAAATCTGAGTAAATCCAAATGAAGTCTAGGGCTTGGTTAGTAGCAACATGTTAATGATGACTTTTTAGTTTTGATAAATGTCCCATATGGTGGGACATTTGGAGTAACTGAAACTGACTGAGGGATATACAGAACTATCTTTGCAACATTTCTATAAACCTAAAACTACTCTAAAACGAAGAGGTGGGACCAAGGCACCAACCTGAATAGTTGCTTGAACTAAATACACTAATATTTGTATGTTATGTGCTATACATTTAGATATTTAACATATAAGATTAAGAAACTAAGAATTTCTTGAAAAGAGACAAACAGAAAAAAGTAAAAAACAAAAACAATACACAAAAAGAGAAATGTAAAGAAATAGATATTTACAATATGGTAAAATCCAGATTGAAAGAGGCATACTACTATGATAGAATTTGGAAGCCAGACAGTGTTCTTATCTTGGCTCTACTACTTGCTGACTGTGTGACTCTGGAAAGTTATTTCACCTTGTTTCTCAACTGCAAATGGGAATAAAGCCACCACCCACCTGAGAGAATTATAGTGAGGATTATGTAAGACTTCGTGTACTTATTTAATAAAGTGTTTTACTGATATTTAACAAATATTCCTTCATTTCTCTTCCCCCTTCACCTACTCAAATGAGGAAGCAGTGAAAGGCTACTAGAAGCCAAAAACCCAGATTGAAGTTCTACCTCTGTCACTTACTACTAGTTACAGGGCCTTACACTAGGGAATGTTTTTTCACCTGCAAAATGAGTGTGGTAGTATAAACCAGGGATTGGTAAATTAGAGCCCACAGGCTAAAAATCCTGGCCTGCTGCTTATTTCTATATGTAAAGTTTTACTGGAACCTAGCCATACTCCTTTGCTTATGTATTGTCTATGGGTGCTTTACTGAAAAAACAGCAAGGTTTAACAACACAGACCATGTGTCCCACAAAGCCTAAAATATTTGCTATCTGGCTCTTTAAAGAAAAAATTCACCAACCCCTGGTCTAAATGATCACTAAATGTTCTTTCAACTCTAAAATTCTAAACCAACACTTAAGATGAAATTTGAAGGTACATGATAAAAACATTAATATGCCATAATCTCAAGATGCTTCATAAAATCTGTCCCAAGGGGCTGGGGTTGTGGCTCAGTGGTAGAGCGCTCGCCTAGCACGTGCGTGGCCCGGGTTCCATCCTCAGCTCCACATAAACATAAATGCATTGCATTGTGTACAACTAAAGCAAATAAATAAGTATTTAAAAAAAAAAAATCTGTCCCAAGCCTAATGCCTGTTTACTCACCAATTTTCCTTGTTATTTGCCAATTCTATATCTTTGAAAGTGAATCAGGGAATGTGGCATCTGAGATGAGCAGCTAGACTCCTGCCTCAGTTATAAAATTCATATACCCAGAGTTTCTCGAATCCCCAGCACTGTAGGCACCAAGGGTTTTTTTTTTTTTTTTTTGTGGGTACCGGGGATTGAACTCAGGGGCACTCGACCACTGGGTCACATCCCCAGACCTTTTTTGTATTTTATTTAGAAACAGGGTCTCACTGAGTTGCTAAGTGCCTCGCCATTGCTGAGGCTGGCTTTGAACTCGCGATCCTCCTGCCTCAGCCTCCCAAAGTGCTGGGATTACAGGCGTGCGCCACCGCGCCCGGCTGCACCAAGGGTTTTTATCCCATTCCTCTCAAGGCAAGCCCTTGAGAACTGGCACCTGGCAGTAAAGCAGGAACTGTCAAGGAGTTCTCTGACAACCCTACCTCCAACTGCAAGGTACAAAACAGCAGAGCCTGGGAAAACCAAATTGAATGCAAAAACATCAACAACCAAAAAACAAACAAACAAACAAACAAACAAACAAACAAAAAAACACAAAGAAAGAAAAGAGAAGCAGCTGTACTTAAGAACAATGTCATTTTTTTTAATGCCTTAGGTAGTTCCCCTATAAGACAAAAATACAGCTGGGCATAGTGGCTGAGGCAAGAGGATCCCAAGTTCAAGGCTAGCCTTAGCAACTGAGCAAGACCCTGTCTCAAAACAAAAAATGTTTTGGGGATGTAGCTCAGTGATAGAGTGTCCCTGGGTTCAATTCCCAGCACTGGGAGGTGGAAAGGAGGGGGATAGTAATGACCTATCTCAGGATTTGTGCAAATTAAGTGAATACTCACAGAATACTCAGTTTAGTGCCTAGTTTTGTGTTTAATAAACAATAGCTGCTGCAAGCTATTACCTATTTAACTTATCACCAATAAATATCTATTTTTCAGAATTATTGTACTCTTGAAATATTTCACAGCACATACCAGCCGAATAATATTCTTCTTAGCAAACATGTTATTAAAATCACTAACCAAAGTTCTTTCCTTCAAAGCTCTACTCTACTCCCTCTCCTAAAATTTTCTTCTACCTTTTAGAAATTCAGTTTTAATCACAATATGTATGAAAGTGATATGTTCATAGGAAATTTTAATGGAAATATGAAAGATAAAAGGAATGCTATTTCAAAAAAGATCTTGGTTCTAAATAAAGGAAAACATTTGAGAATGGATTCCAATTTTAGCTTAATAAAACCAAAACGTGTACAATTTCTTACATGGAGGAAATTTGAAAAATGTTGGAAGGTAAAGCAGATAAGTGGCAATATATCTATGCATTTTCACTAGTATTAACCAATAAAATTAAGATAATTTGTTAATATTTCTTGCTGAAATTGGACAATAATAGTATAGCAGAAAGTACACCGAATCCTGGGATCAAATAAACCTCAGCTGAAATCTTAGTTTCACTACTTTGTAAATATCAAAATAAGCATAAAAGTTTTATTATACTGCTCTTATACTCAGGACCCAGGATCTTTCCAAACATTAGACTAATAATATTTACTTGTACTAAAAATAAAAAGAATGCTGATACTATATGCAAAGTTTTCAAATAAAAAATCTTTTGGGCTTGGGGTAGTTCATTGACTCACTATTTGCCTAGTATGGGTGAAGCCTTGTTTTGATCTCCAGTACCACAAACATACACATACACACACAAAGAAAGAAAGAAAAAGAAAAAAAAAAAAAACTTTCAAAAAGAAATGATAAACTCGGCATGGTGAGGCATGCCTGTAATCCCAGTAACACTGAGGCAGAAGGAATGAAAGTTCGAGGTCAGCCTAAGAAACTTAGCAAGATCCTTTTTCCAAATAAATAAAACATAAGAAGAGCTATAGATGCTGCTCAGTGGTAAAGCATTTGCCTAGCATGCACAAACCTTGGATTCAATCCCCATCACACACAAAAAAAGAAATCACAATAGTTAAACAATCTTAGCATAGCATTATTGGTTTCTTTACATAAAACAAATAAAAGAATAAAAGGAGTTGTTCAGCTTTCTCTTCTAGTAAATAACCATGTGGGTCCCAAGGCTGAACAAAAACAGGGCAAGCTCTGCAGCCCAGGCGCATTTAACAATATTGGTGTTCTGTTTCCTAGGCCAAGTATGATTGATGAATTACAGACAAGGTTAGATGACCACAGTTGCACAGATAATAGATTCAAAGTTACTTAAAATAATCTATTTATACTAACAGTAACTAAATGGGGAAGGGGGACCCTGCATTCCCAGTACCTTTCAGAGATAAGACCATCCGAGGACACCTGGGCTCCAAATATTTCTTGAGATCATCCCAGGCCTTTTTAATAGCAGCATAATGATCAATGTATCTTCCTACATCAGAGTAAGTATCTATGAAGAGAGATTTCCAACACTGATTCTTCCGAGATTTCTCTTCCCTAAACAGATTTTAAAAATGAGATTAAAAATCTTCTGAAATGATACCAGAATATATATTCAACACTTACCAACATACTTTATTGGGAGTTTGTGATTTGCCTTCCTTTTTCACTTACTTTAGCCACAGTGGGAGACTAAATAGCAAAGTGATACATACATCAAAAATTTTAATAGGAGTTACTGCTTACATGATGGGATTGAGTCACTATTTTCTTATTTTCTACTTAATTTTTTCTAAGTTTTCTAATCCTTAATAAAATATAATGTGAATAGTACCCCTACAAACACATCGATATAAAATTTAAAAAGGTATGTTCTATTTTAGAGAACACTTAGCACCTGATGATAATAACATTAATCTAGCACATCTACACTGAATGAGCCAGAAAATCACAAAGCATTAAAATAACTATACATTTCAACATTTTAATTTTATATAATTCTGCAAACATTTAGCCACTGAAGGCATAAAAAATAAAGACCCTTTTTTGGGGAGAAAGAATAAAGTATAAGTGGGAGAGGACAGAGCAGCCACAGAGGACCTGAAGGTCACATACTAACGAGCTTGGGCTTTCTCCTGTAGAAAATGTAGAGCCACTAAAGGAGTTTAATGGGGAGATCAAAAGAGCAGAATTGTGGTTGTAGGTTAGTAGGGGTATATTTGAGGAATATAAACTAGAGGCATAGAGAGGAGTTAGGAAGGTTGTGCAGTAGTCCTGGTAAGAGAAGATGAACTGAACTAAGCTGCAGTAGTGAGGTAAAAGGAATAGAAAGACTTGAGAAATATATAGAAGCTGACCTCAGGTAGGCTTGGTAATTAAATGAACTTAAGACAGGAAATCAAAAATATTTCCTAATTCTGGCTTGGATGCCTGGATAGATGTGGCTGCCATGAAGACTAGGAACACAAAAGGATAGGTTTAGGACTGGGAAAAGAACAAATTGGGGTGGGCATTTTTTTTTTTTTTTAATGGGGGTTGAGGAGAAAAGGGAAGCATCTTTTCATTAATCTAAATTATACATACATATTAAAAACTAAAAAGAACTCAAAAACTGGGTTGGGGATAGCTCAGTGGTAAAGCACTCACCAAACACGTATGAAGCCCTGATTCCATTCCCAGAGCCAAAGAATAAAATAAGAATAATTTAAAAGTACCAAATATTGTGGTTTAAAAAAAAATAGTTTCCAGTTCTAAGCCCTACCCCTCAAAGGAAATATAAGTTAATATCTCAAAGTGAAAGATAAGGTCACAGCAATACTTCTAATACCCCCTTCCCAGTTCCTCCTCCCTACATGTAACAGCTCTGTTATTAATGTTTAGTTTGGTAGAACTAAAAGCTTGCAGCTTTATATGATAAACTTCTTCTTCCCCAACTTTTGTTACTATCTGACAGTATTTTGACTATCCTTTTGTTGACTATCCTCAACAGTATTCCCACCTTTCCTTTCACCTTTTCCAACTCCCACTATTTATCTACTTTTATTCTGTCAAATTTATTAACCTGTGTGGAACAGCCAAGAGAAAGGTCTAGCAGACAGTTGTGCCAACAAGCCTAGAGCTCAGTGGGGATGTCAGTGGGCAGACTCAGGTCTGGGAGTTAGGATCACTCTCAGGTGGTCACCAGGAACTGGAACAACACATGCAGAGTTCACAGAGGGAGAGACTGGTGGACCAAGAACCGCTCCCTGGAGAATACCAACATTACTGGCAGGCACAAGAACAGCCAGCCACCAGAGGAGATATAGAGATACAGTCTAGAGAGAATCAGGACAGAATAGTATTATAAGGATCAAGTTTTGAGAATGCATGTTCCCCATCAGCTGCTAGGAAGGAGAGAATAGAGGGGAATCAGATGGAGGCTGAATGACAGGTACCAAGATACAGTTAAATAAGGAATAAGTTTGAGTGTTCTATACCACAGTAAGGTGATTATAGTTTGCAACAATTCATTATATATTTTATAACATATTTTATAAAGAACTAAGTTTCCCAATACAAGGAAATGATAAATGTTTGAGAGAAAAACGCTTACTAGCCTGATTTGATTATTACATATTACACACATATATTGAATTATTACACTACAGCCCATAAACATGTATACTTGAACATATCTATTAAATTATAAGTTAAAATTTTATTCTAAAAAGTTTAATCCCCCCCACATTCACACATAAAGGAATACATGTTCCCTGAATACTTACTCAGATATCAGCCAGTATTTTTTGCAATGTCTTCTCCACAGTGGATCATGACTTGATAGCTGGCTAAGTCTTCGACTGACATAGCAACAACTAGCGGTAACCAGATTCACAATTAGTACAAAATAAAAACTTAAAAAACAATTTAAAAATATAGATTAAAATAGTCATTGTTAAATTGTTTTATTCCTTTTACTTTTCTTATTTTCCACTTACTTTCTTATAAATATAAACAATACTTTCTAAAGTTTGTTTAATGTGTTAGCATAACTCCTTGTGAGTAGTAAAATCAACTATTTTGATTCACACATAAATCCTGAAACCACTACAATTGCAATTTCCAACTAAAAAGAATATCTACATCATTATAGTTCTATTTGGCATTTATGGCTATACAAGTTATCAACTGCCCTAAAACATAACTACTAGAAGCACATGATTTTCTTATTATATTGAGATTTACAACACAATAATGCTCTAATCCCATAATGTTACCCTACATAATTAATTTGTAAAAAGAACTGAACCTAAGATTAGGAAAGTGGATTTCTATCCTTTAGAAATCATAACTCACAGAAAGTAGATATACAAAGATCTCACTTGGGCAATAACTAATCAACTCATGGAATCTTACATCACATGGAGTTTGTCAAGGCCAAAAGCAGGCATGTTAAAGACTGATCTATGATAAACAGATAAGCCTTTGATTTTCAAATTTTATAGAAACAGCATCCTCTTCCTTTTCTGTTGAGCTCAGAGAATATCCAAACTAACTTTTGTAAACACAAGAATTCCTACAGTTTTACAAATTCAGGTTCCATTTTCTCTGTTCTTGATTACTCTCCCTCTACTTGCCCCAGCAGTTAAACAACATAAAAGAATTGGAATGAGAACCAAAGGTGACTTTGATGCACTTCAAGGTTGAAAACTACTGCTCTAGGGATGGATTCAGTTGGCTTAGAGTGAGAGCTGTACCCCAGGCATTGGTATGTTTAAAAAGTGCCACTGAATGTAGAATGAATCTGACAAAAATTATGCAACATGCATGTATAAACTTATACCACAGTGAATTCCACCACTATTCATATCTATAAAGTACCAAAGAAAAATAAATGAGTGAGCCAGGAAGCAATGATGCATGTAATCCCAGTGGTTCAGGAGGCTGAGGCAGGAGGATCGAGAGTTCAAAGTCAGCCTCAGCAAAAGCAAGGTGCTAAGCAACTCAGTGAGACCCTGTCTTTAAATAAAATACAAAATAGGGCTGAGGATGTGGCTCAGTGGCCGAGTGCCCCTGAATTCAATCTCCAGTACCCTCCCCCACCAAAAAAAATAAATAAGTGAAAGGAAGACCAGTAGAGTAGAGGAGGTGGGGATGGAAAAGAGAGAAGGGACAAAGAAGGCACTGGGTATTGAAATGGAGTAAAGAAAATTCCATGCATATGTGATTTTGTCAAAATAACCCAACTATTACGTATAAGTATAATGTACTAATAAAAGAAAAAAAAATAATTAAAAAAAACTTGCCACTGGTTATTGTGACACACAATGAAGGTGGAAAATGGTATGTGATAAATCAACCTGGAATGGAAAAACTATGCAACTGATATTATACCAAGAGCTCAGTGAATTAATCCAATCTAACCCAATACAATTGAGCAAATATGTCCTAAACCTGTCAGTGCTTGGCAATTGGCTGGACACTTGTTAAGTTGGGCTCTATGGTACAAGAATGAATCGTAAGTATACTGGATATGTCTGTGGACAAAATTTAATGGTTTTCAACTCATCTGATTTCCACAAGCATTTATGAAGGGATCAGGTATGTCTGTTTAAATTTTGTATTGCTACCTAAATAATTTAGAATAAAAAATCTCCTCCCTTTGGCTCACAAGATCCTACATGATCTTACCAGCCTCAAGTCAGTCAGTCTGTGAGTCACTGCCTACCTCCAACAACACCAGCCTTTCTAGCTCCTCCAACAGGCCATGCTGTTAAAGTCCCATCAGTCTCTGAAAACACACTGTTCCCTCTGCCAGAACTGCACTATGCCACGCTTCATATATTCAACTCCTTCTGCTGTGAATCAGTTGTCTCTTCTTCCCAATTTTTAACAGAGCAATCTACTTCCTTCAAAGCACTAAGCACCTCTTATGTACTTGTCTGTCTTTCCATCTTGCCCATTAGTCTGTAAGCTCCATGAGAGACCTTATCTGCCTGGTTTGCTATTGTATCCCTAACATTTAATAGGCTGCCACACTGCAAGTACTCCAAGAAACAAAAATCTGTTGAATAAATGATGACTATAAAGATAAACAAGACAGTCTTTACATTTGAGAATGTACCATATTTTTGGTATGGCAAATAAATTCTGTACAGGAAGGAAAAAGGTAAAGGAGGGTCTTAAAGGAATTTCACCTTAAGGTTAAGAGGTGAGCAAAATATTTCCAGCAAGGTCAAGAGCTTAAGCCACAAAAGGAAAAAGATGCAAGTACACTGCATTTGCTTCTACTATCTGAAAGGTCTTAGATAATAAACCAGGTGATAAGAGCCTTATATGCCCCACAAGTTTAGGTTATAATCTGTAAACAAGGGGTAATGAAGGTTTTTATGGGGAATGGCAGCCAGATGTGACTTGGGAAGATCACTCTGGCAGCAATCAAAAGGGGGGTGGGGTGTCTAGACAGCAAGAGGTCATAGCAAGAGAATATTCTGGATGAAAGCAGTTTGAGCTAACAGTCTTTCCTGAAGAAAAACTATTTCTCTGCTTTAATACAGCCTGAGTAGGAAAAAAATATATATATTTTCTAGAAAAATAAAAGCAGTAGCCGGTACTAGTAAGAGATGCCAGCAAGAAACTAGAGATATCCCTCTGACACCACTTAGCTGTTAACTCCCAAGTAATGTGTATTTCTATAAGGACCTTTTATAACAAACCACAATCATCAACGGCTAGAACCAATGGTTATAAAAAAAAAAAAAAAATCAAAACAGATCTGCCTACCCATACTGAGAGCGACTTTGTCTCCTCTGCAAACATTCATGGTAGGTAGCACAAGAAACTCAAAGCCACGCTGTCAAGGATGTAAACAATCCTGACACCCGGGGGTTGAGGAAGTGGGGCGGGCAGCACCTTTTCTTCCACCATCCCAAACCATCCCAATTTCTTAGAGAATTTAACCACCTTTACCAGCAACCGGTGCTTTTTTTTGGAACAGATGCTCTAAAGGGGGAAACCCTGCGAAAGACAGTCACCTGTATCGCATCACCGGAAGTCAGAACCAAAATATAAAATCCAACATCCAACCGTAAGGAGGACGGTTGAGAACAAAACAATCCTCAAACACACAAATCCGAAGTAACCTCTGCCAGCGACCACGGTGACGGGTGCGGCCCCTGGGGGGGTCAGGAGTCGCCAGCCTCCTCTCGCGCGTTCTACCTGCCCACGCTGGCAAAGGATTCTGCAGGCGAGGCGGCCAACAGAGACAAGCGACCGCCAGGACAGGGGCTTATCCACGGCGTCCAGGGCTGGGCCAGGCCCGGAGGGGCCCCAGCGGAACCAGCGGTGGTCCACGGGTCGCGGCGGGGCGGCACCCGGGCGCTACCTCCCTCCCTGCGACTGGGCCTCGGCGAGGCCTGGGAGAGAGAGCTCTTGTCACCCGGGGCCTGAGGCCTGAGCAGGAGGAAAACCCCAGGGCCGGGCCCTCTCCGCCCCGGCCTCCCCCGGCCCAGCTGGCTCTGCAGGATAAGGGCGGCCCTGGCGTCACCTTCTGGTGCCGCCGAGGTCCGGTCCTGTCGGCGGCCCCAGCCTCCTTCCCTCCTGCCTCACCGCCTTCTCTCCCACCCCGCCTATGCGCACCGCCCTATTACTTGATTAGGTCCCGGTAGTCCAAGAAGGATAAGATGAGGAGCAGGGGATCGGTGGGCAGCGACTCCAAAGTCATAGGCACCGTCTCGGCCTCCATGGCCGCCATCTTGCCTGGCCCGGTGCAGGCCTGGCCCCGCCCCCGGCCCCGCCCCGGCCCCGCCCCCGCCGCCGCCCGAGCCGCTCCCCATCCGCTCGCACAGGTTTGTTATGTAACCGCCGGATAGCCCCGCCCCCAGGGCGGTCCCCAGGGCGGCTCCCGGAGAGGCCCCGCCTCCGCTGCGGGCTGCGGGCGGGCGCGATGTTCTCCACCGCAGTCTGTGCTTCTGCTGGTGTTCCCACCTACCCAGATCTGTCCTCTCGTTGCTGCTCCTAAACCTGCCCAGATCGCTGTCAGTCTTGTTCCCAAGTCTTCTGTTGCAGTCCCTCAGTCCCTCATGGGCAAGTTTACACCTGGAATCCTCAAAATCTCGCCCCAAATCGCATCCTAACTACTCCCTGCCCTTGGGCCCCGAAACCCATCGCTTCTGTTCGTTTTCCCAACCAGGAACCCCTCGTTTCCCACTTCAGCCTCCCTGGTCGCACGTGTCCCTCCCACACTGCAGAGCTGTTCCGAGGCTTACCCACTCGGTAGGGACAAGACTAGGAATCAGCCAGGGGTGCTGAGGAAGGCTTCCCAGCTGGCAGATGATCAGCGAGGGCATAATTTTATTATCCCCTCCCCAAGCAAAATGTATACTTAAGACTGACGAGTGTCGGCTCTGTCGCTTAATTTGGTTGTCATGGCTATTTTCCAGCCTATTAGGGCAATGCAAAGTGCATAGTTAATGGATTTTTTTATTCATTTATTTGGCTAAGGTTTAGATATCAGGATTTAGAGGGATGAACTGAGACCTCTGGAGGGCATAATGACTGAGGCACAAGATGGTTTTGCCAAGATGGTATTAAAATGGGAGAAAGAAGTAAGTGTAATGGATCCTGAACCAAAGAACACATCCCTTGTCGGCTTTCTTTCCCGTTGCTTTTCTAGGAGCAGTATGGTGTAGGGATAGGTGGGGGCTTGGGGAGTCCATACAGACCTGGACTTCTGTACCTGTCATTTATTTGACTAATAGTGACGTGTTGGACTAATTAACCATATCTAAATTTTATGAGCCTGTTCCTCAACGCTAAGAACCTCCCCTCCGCCGGGCGTGGTGGCGCACACCTATAATCCTAGCACTTGGGAGGCTGAGGCAGGAGGATCCTGAGTTCAAAGCCAGACTCAGCAATGGCGAGGCACTTAGCAATTCAGTGAGACCCTGTCCCTAATAAAAATACAAAAAAGGGCTGGGGATATGGACCAGTGGTCAAGTGCCCCTGAGTTCAATCCCTGGTACAAAAAAAAAAAAAAAAAAAAAAATCCTAAAAACCACCTCTCCTAATGTGAGAGATACTAACCCTTTGTTTTCATCAAGTGCCCGGCTAGATACCCAATAAATATTAATTTCCCAAGCTTTATACATACAGCAGTCACTAAGTTTGCCAAACTCGTGCATGTCCTGGAGAAAGTTTCTCCTGTGTTTGGAAAAGTGCAAATGAACTCCCTCATTCCCTCCAAAAAGTCTGTTTTCTCAATTCACTCTATCATTAATGCCCTCTATTTATGGTTTTGTTTTTATTGTTATAACCCATACCCTTGCCCAGCAAAATGAAATAACTTCTTGCCCATATCGCTGAACTTCGGAAGTATTTATGCATATATATTATTTACTGAATTGGGTTCAGGTTAGTTGTTCCTTGTTTGTCTCTCCAAAACAAACTCAGGACGAGGTTCCAGACCAAAACATGGATTGAATCCAGAAAAGTAAACTCAGACTTATTCATCCTTGTAAACTCAGGACATAGTATGGCATTTGTCAAGTAGAAAGTTTAAATCCAGGTTGATCCACGATAGCTGTCTTTTCTGTTCAATAGGGAATCGTGCCTATTTATGTAGGTAAATGTTTATAAAGGCATTTGATTCTAATTTCTGCTTATTTCTATTTCTCTCTCAGATGGGCTACTTGTTTTAAATCCAAAGCTGGTGGGGGTTTCATGTACACTGCATTTGCTTCTACTATCCCATTGCTCTTGGACTTGCTCTAAGCTATGACCTAATACAGAAGACCAGGACTAAAGTGAGGTGAGAAAAGCAATTGTCTGGGGCACAAAATGTAAGAGGGGTGCCAAAAACTTGATAATCAAGAAGAATAACATTTTAATGCAATGTCTTTAAAAATCAAACTTGATGACCAAAAAATTCCATGATAAACAAAACACTGAAATCTTAAGTAAAACAGAATCAAACACGGCCATCCAAGTCATAGTAAAGTCTAAAGCAAAAGGGAAAATCTGTATCGCTGAACATGTTTTTATTTATTTTAAAATGGTTAAATTCTCAACTGGGCATGGTGTCTTATGCCTGTAATCCCCAAAGACTTGGGAGCCTGAGGCAGGAGGATCACAAGTTCAAGGCCAGCTTCAGCAATTTATCGAGGCCCTGAGCAACTTAGTGAGACCCTCTCTCAAAATACAAAATTATAGAAAGGGCTTGGGGATGTAACTCAGTGGAAAAGGGCTCTTGGGTTCAATCCCCAGTACCAAAAGAAAAGAAAAAAAAAGTTAATTCCCACCATGAACAACACCAGAAGGTGAAAAGCAGTGCTTCAGGTGAATGACTTGCTTCTCCCTTGTGACTGGGTTCAGAGTTCCTGCTATGCCCCTTCAGCCTTTCTTTTCTACACTGCCACCCTCTGCTACTTCCCTCTTTGGAAGATGCCATAGGATTGCCAGCCCCTTGTGCTACAGACCAGGCCTTCCTGAGGAGATAGCCTCAACCCAGGCTTCATTTTCTCTCCAACATGTTATGAGGCAGGTGAAGGAGGTTGGGGAAGTAATGCAGGTGGTTAGGACCCAAGACAGCCCTTCCTTTTCTGGGCTATGGCTTCTTATTGACCCCACTCTGCCACCAATAATGGCTGGACAAAGGGATAGGAAGGAAGATCCCAGGACTTGTTAATTCAGGTCTTCTAGGCTTAAGAAGAAGGGAAGGAACTAGGTATGGTGGTGCACACCTATAATCCCAGGAACTTGGAGGCTGAGGCAAGAGGATCAGAAATTCAAAGCCGGTCTTAGCCACTTAGCAAGGCCCTAAGCGACTGTTGCAAGATGCACTATTTATAATTACTTGAGGAGGATTGTATTTAAATGCAAGCATATATCCGATCACACCAGTCATCAAACACAGTTAATGCAAAAAGTGTTGGGTGTGCTAGAGCACCCCAACTAGAATTCAATGCACACTAATTAAACACTATAAGCAAATCACACAATCCTAGGGCAACCATGAGCCCCAAAATATGCCCAATGCCATGCAACTTCTCTTAGCTGAAGAGCAGATGTTGTTGTCCAATTGTTCTCTCCAGCTGACTGTTGGACGTCAGGGAATGGTGGCATCAATCTGGGGACAGACAGCAAGGCGGCTAGTCTCACTGATGTCCTCAGAGCAAAGCTCTTTGATGTGGCAGGACAAGCAGTTTAAACATAGTTCCAAGTTGGTGTTGTTTATTGGTGATTAGTTAGACCCAGTGAGGCATTGGTTACACTCAATGTCCATTGTCCAATGTCCATTGGTCATGTCCAGTGAGATGATGTAATTGCTACAGAGCATGTTCTTTGTGCATGTCCATGGAACTGTGCTCCTTATCAATTGCAACCAATTATTGCTAAGCATGCCTATGGCCAGTGCTCCTTCTAGCTCCTTATCAATTGCAACCAGACGTGACTAAGCATGCCTATGGTTGCTGTTCCTTAAGCCCAGCAACTTAGTGAGTCCCAGCATGTCCCAGCATGTCTATGGTAGCTGCTCCTTACAGCGACTTAGTGAGACACTGCCTCAAAATAAAACATAGAAAGGACTGGGGATGTGGCTCAGTGGTTAAGTGCCCCTAGGTTCAATCCCCGGTACAAAAAAAAAAAAAAAAAAAAAAAAAAAAGAGGGGAAGAGCCTGTGGACCTGGGTGAGAAAAACTGTCCCTCCAACTCCACTAATTGTTTAGGAAACTGGTCTCTAAACAGCGCCGAAAAATGTCACTAAAATAGTATCTGCTTGCCATTACAATGCCTATAGATAGGTCAGAAAGCATGAACTTCTGAAAGAAATGTTCATAAGTGGAATTTATTTATTTATTTATGGTACTGGGGATTGAACTCAGGGGCACTCGACCACTGGGCCACATCCCCAACCCTTTTTTGTATTTTATTTAGAGACAGGGTCTCACTGAGTTGCTAAGTGCCTCACCATTGCTGAGGCTGGCTTTGAACTCGCGATCCTCCTGCCTCAGCTGAAAGATGAGAAAATGCAAAAACTTGTGTAAGCACAAGTCCTTCCCAAACTGTCCTCAGTTTTCAGAAAAACTGCAGAATGTTCCTGCTCCTTATTTTGTCTATTTTGCAAAAGCCGGGTGGCCGACCACCCGACCCCCTTGCGGTCAGGCTGACCCAAAACATAAAAATAAAAATGCTTTGTATGAAACTTTACATGTCAACCAATCAGAAGAACGCTGTAAACCCCCCCCCCCCTTTAACCTGTTTGTATTTCATCATAAAAACCCTGCTAAATCTGAGCTAGGGGCCTCTTAGCGTCACTGGTCACCAAGTGCACAGAGGACCAAGCTCGAGCTTGCTAATAAATGACTCTTCATTGCTTGCATTGACCAAGGACTCTGGTGGTCTTCTTGGGGGTCCCAAGCCGCGGGGCCTCCAAAAAGTGCTGGTATTACAGGTATGGGAGTTTATTTTTAAAGTTTCTTTTTTTCCTCAGGAATAGAATAGACAATGCTTGAGAAATACATATACTTACATGTTCCCTTTAGGACCCCAGTGTCACCATGCCTAGAACAGTCCTTACCAGACAATACCTTGCTTCTTGGTAATTGCATTATAGCTTTGGCTTTAAAGTTCCTAAGGGCCATTCAGATCAATTCTTCAGACAGTAATTCACATTTTATCATGTGTAAGCATTTGGGCTGAGAAACTGAGAAGAATATAGTGCTAGGACTCCTCTTTAGAAGGTGAAAAGTATACTCCCTAAAAGTTTGGTTGGGGACAGACAAATCCAAATGGACTTGGACATTCATTTTCCCCCTCATTTTCATGGTTTAGTAACTGGCTGCCATAGCAGTGTTGACTTAGCTTGGAGCCAAGACAGGAAGTCAGGAGATGCTGAATTCTAGAGAGTTGTTGCTGTCTGAAGCGATGGCCTCTTGGAGCAACGAAGCCGCGGGAAGAAGTTCAGAGGCAAACTGGAAACAAACAGGCTTTTTATTCTGATAACTTCTCCCTAACACGCACCACACACCACCAAAAAACCCCCAAACAAAATGGCGCCGACCCGATCTGATCTCGGCTCAAGTCTCGGGAGATCCCGGGCCAAGTCCCATGAGACCACGGAAGGCGGCAATGTCCGAATATCTCTATGGCCCGCAGCCAACCGCAATCTCAGCCATCTCCCCAATCAGGGCTCCTGCAGAGAGTTCTTCTAAATGATGGCCTAGATGTACCCCCTCCCCATATGTAAAACACCATAGTTTAGGGTCCAGCTCCATTGGCTGTTTTCTGGGATGGGTCCAGTTTTACTCTTCCTAGTCTAGGTGGTCCTACCAGTGGAACAAGAAAGCTGAGAGCTAGGATGGGCAAAGGGATGGGGCAAGAGGATCATCTACATTCTCCTCTTTCTCTGTCATGCCCTGACCTCCAGTTTGCAATTATAGTACGTGGCATTGGATTTGTGTGCCCTCAGCCCCTGAACTGCAGCTACATGAAGGTTGTGCCCCATGTTCCACTTTGACTCAGGGCTAGCTAAGTGTTTCTGGAGCCATCCTAGTTGCGGTGAGGCAGCCTGTGCATCTGGGAGCCCTGGAGATAAGGGGAAGGGATGGGAGGACAACATGGAGACCTTACTTCCCCAAATAAGCACACACCCAAAAAATTCAAAAAACAAAAGAACACCTGAGCTAAAAGTCTGCTGGTGATTTGTAAGAAGACCCACCTCTTCAGAGCACAGGAAAATTCAGGATGTGCTGAAATCAGGGAGAAGGAGCAACGTACTGGGATGATGAAGATTAGAGGCTGCCATTGATGCTGTGAAAGGCAGCGAGGTTGACTGGGTAATACAGAAATCTAGAATGGATTTAGCTGCTCCTGTGGAGCAAAACCACAGCCAATGAGAATCATGAAAGGGATGTAAAAGATTTATAGGTACAGTTTAGCAACTATTCAAACTGAGTTCTGGGACTTGGTTGCTTGCTCCCTTCTTAGGATTCCTGACATTCACCAAATGTCTTTTATTTTTTGTTTTGTTCTTGTTTTCTTACAGCCCATGAATCTTTGGAACTGCCATTTGGATACATTTTAAGTGTTCCCTATTGGTGTCTTCTAATATGGTGGGCTGAGGGTATACACAGCCAAGAATGGCCTGTAATCCCAAAGCCTGCCAAGATTGCACTATTGAAACAAAGTCTCCTACCAGGCAAAGATAAAATGCACTCTTCTCACTCATGATGAGTGAGAATACTGGCCAGGGTGCTGAACACCACCACCCACCAGTTCAATACTGCTACAGGGCTGGGGAAGCCCTTTGTGTCTAGAGTCTAACCGTGTCCTATTGAGTCTTTAAACAGTTAAGTAGCCACTGTTGAGCTTGCACTGACACTTGTACACAGGCTTGCATGGGCAAGTATTTGCTTTTTTATACTCTACAGGAAGAGGAGAAAAATCAGGCTCTACCCTTTTCTGTGCCCCAGAAGACTGATCTCCACAAACGCCTTCACCTGGGCTTCCTTGTTATTGAGCCTGGTGGGCTCAGTCAATGTTAAGCATTGGTGGGATAATGGAGAGCCTACCAGTGCCTCGCCAGGGGGTCCTTCTTCCTGCCCAGGAGGGTGTAAGCTACCAAAGAAAATAAGTCAGAAATAAATAGTGAAGAATAAAAGACACAGAGTCAGAAAAATAGTTTTAAAGCAGAGACCCTGATAGATCCAGCCCACACAGGAGCTGGGGCTGGACAATTATAAAATGGCTCCTGTGGTTTATTTAAGGGGGTACATCAAAGGCAGGAATAAGGTTTCAGGGGTGGAGACTTGCTTCACGGTGTCTTGTAGTCAGCAGGTTGATTGGCATCTTGGCAGGTCACCCCATCTCTGAGAGGCTGTGTGCCTGCAGCAGGTCACCCCATATCCGGGGCTGTGGGAGACCTCTTAGCAGAGCTGAGGGGGAGCTCACTTGCATTTGGGTGATCTGTTATGATGGGACTGCCACGGGAAGTTCCCAATGCCACATATGCTCCCTCGCTGGCGACGATGCCAATGTAGTCCACACACAGTCCGCAGATGGCCCTCGACAGTGGGATAGTGGGTAAGGAAAGAGGAAAGAAATCCAGGCATTTACTGTCCATCTGTGGAGGTTTGGGTTGTGACTGTGCTCCTCTGTGCAGACTCCTTTGGATGCCTGGTGCCCAATGCCCTCTTTCCTATCTTCAGATCACCTGATTGAGATAACATGGCTCCCTCACATTGCTCTTTCAGGGATAGCACCAGCTCCCCCTGTGGTGCTAACCCCTGGGCACCTCACTATCCCTCATTGGTTCCTTAGTCGAGCTCAGAGCTCTGTTAGTACTCTCCCCATTGAACTGTTATGTTCCTTGGAATGCTCTGTTTCTTGAGAGGACAGACTGATATCATTTGCCCTCATCTACCAAGGCAAGTGGTGCTGTAACAAACTCCCCAGTATACCTTATCAGTGAGTTGAACAAATGCCAGTACAGTGACAACTGCAGGTTTGGGCCAAACCTTCCACTCTATTGATGACATCTCGACTGAGTGTATCGTGTGCATTCCACTGCATCCTATCTCAGAAAAGTGGGCACCAAATGGATGGGTTGCCAAGGAAGAAGAAATAATCCTGCCTCTCAGGTGAACGTCTCAGGGACTTCCTGTGCCACAGCCCAAAGAGACATTCTGCTATTAAAGACAAAGTTCTTCTCCTGGGGCTGACGTCAGGGATGGAGGCCCAACCTCTCACTGATCTGTTTTGGAAACAACACTCTTCCTATCTCGGAATTTTACTATAGGATTTGCATAAGAGATAAGTAACTACATTCAGGGAGGGGATACCTATGGCAGAAAACTTGAAAGCAATCCAATCATCAGCAAAGCAAACCACATCCTGGAGTCTCCTATCATCATCTTCAGACCCACAGAGTCACAGATTATAGTGATCACCCTCATGGTGGATTGAGCCTTTGGAAGTGGGATTCCACTTTCTTGCCAGCCAAGTCCACAAGGGCTTCCTTCTGCAGCCAAGACTGAAACTAACCCCCTCTGGAAAAAGAGAATGTTACTGGAAAAGAAATATGAAAATTCTGACACCTCATATCTTTACCTCATGTTGTTGTAGGGACAGAGGAGGCAAGGCACCGAAGATAACAAACAGGGAACAGTTTTATTATTTTGGCTGCAGGCAGTCCAGAGGGGATTAATCCATCACAGGGAGAGCCATACCCTCTCGCTGTTATCAACAAATCCCCACCCCCAAACCCCGAGTTCAGGTTGTTTCAGAATTTTATACACAGCAAGTAAGGGGAGGGACTCAGAAGTACAGTTTACGGAAGTTCACATAAAAGCAGTTTTTTTTCTCTTTCACTGTTCTGGGCAAGTTAACCCTTCAAGGATAACACCTCAGAAAGGGAGAGCTTCTTCTCCCCTACAAGCTGATACTACGGAGCCCAAATAGTAACTTCTCTTATCTTAGCAATGTAGACATCTCTGTGAGCTCCAACTCAAGGCCAGAGGCCTTGTTGAAGAATTTGTCCCTCTTATTATCACACTTCATATTTGCAGACACACTTATACTAAGAAAAGGGGCGTCCAGACCTGGAGTGCAGATTTCTTCCAGGCCAGTGGCCAAGTAATAGAGCAACAGGAAAATAGGGAGTTTATCTACCCTGAACTTTTTTGTAGAGACTCTTTTGCCGACAGTCTTAAAATAAGCTATGGTGAAGATTTCTGGAGAAGCCCATTTAAAATTTTCTGTAAAGAATAGGAGTGCCACTACAATGTTGAGTCCTGTCTGAATGGAAATACTCGGTTCGGTAGCAAAATGGGAACAGTACCTGCAAACAGAGCTTAAACCTGGTCCCTGATACCTTAACCAACTCAGGAACAGGTGGTAATCTACCCTTCAGACACAGGAAGTTCCACCCACTGGAAAACCTATCCAGTTGGCTCACTGGGGCCTCTTTGGTAAGACTTGCATCTGACAGGCATGGCTCACTGATGGAATGGTTTGCCTCTGAGATGGGTGAACACCACTGCCAGAAATTGTTGAGGCCCATGCACTTGATATGCTGAAACATCAGCTAAATGCCAGGTGCTATTTTTGGCTATAGAATAGACAACTCCAAGATTGATGGAAAGAAACCTTCACATTGTATTTCAATTAGGATCCTCCAAGAACTAAATGCCAAGACAGGATTAAGATCATAAAAGATAAACTGGTATAGGAGTGGGAAGGCTTGTGAAGAAACAGGAGTGGCCCTGAGACCATGACACAGGTCTAACACTTGTTTTTGTTGGGAGTGGCAGTGTTTGTTTTTGGTAACAGGAATTGAACCCAGGGACACTTAACCGCTGAACCACATCCCCAGCCCTTTTTAGTTTTTTTAATTTGGAAACAGGGTCTTGCTTAGTTGCTGAGGCTGGCCTGGAACTTGCAATCCTCCTGCCTCAGCCTCCCTAGCTGCTGGGATTACAGGCATGCACCACTTATGAAGAGACAAAGGAAGGATGGCTGGGCAGAACCTTTGAGTGGACCACAGCTCTGAGAATGTCTCAGCTAAGATGAGGAAGAGTCCCCAAGCCAAAGTTGCCTTTTGAAGAAGTGTGGAGACCCCCATACTGACCAACATTAAGACCCTGTTGTACTTAGTCTTTGGTTGGGAGCAACCCAGGGAAATGATGCCCTTGGTCCTTGTCATTCGACCATCCTACCTGCAGCAGGGGATTGGAGCAGCTGTCTTCCTTGGCCATCATACACGGGAACATCACTAACCACCTAACCATTGGGTCAGGACCTGGAGCCACCCAAAGACTGAATTAGTGAAGGCATACCAATATGGGCCACCCCCATGGAAGACGTTATGAGACAAAAGCTAAAGAATTGAGTAAAAAGCCCGATCAAGTACGCATAGGCATCAAGTTTATCTACAATGGCCTGTTCAACCTATGCTGTGACCCACAAAAGCAATAAAACCATCAGAAGGACTGGGGATACCCAACCAGAACTTCATTCAACCAATGGAAGCCAGTGTTACTGGATAACTTTGTGCTCTTGGCCAACTCCACCAGTCTGTCCATCCGTGGTGAACTCGTGATGTCTACAGGTCACGCAGGCTCAGACCAGGTAACTCCCAGCAAATGCTTAGAGTGCTGAAGTTAGGGGTGCCAAATTTAATGTGCCCACACATCACCAGCAGCACCACCAGCAGTAAAAAACAAAAAAGGGGAAAAAAATTAAACGAGAACTAAACAACCACCACCAAGAAACCCAGTTAAATTTGAATTATTCATACTTGCCTATACATATGTACATTAAAATAGAAATATCACATAGGACGTACACTTAAAAAAGTAATTTTTTTTTTTTTTTTTGGTACCAGGGATTGAACTCAGGGGCACTTGACCAGTGGGCCACATCCCCAGCCCTTTTTTGTATTTTATTAGAGACAGGGTCTCACTGAGTTGCTAAGTGCCTCACCATTGCTGAGGCTAGCTTTGAACTCGTGATCCTCCTGCCTCAGCCTCCCAAGTGTTGGGATTACAGGCGTGCGCCACCGCGACTGGCTCCAAAAGTAATCATTCTTTTTTTTTTTTTTTTTTTTTTTTTTAAAATATTTATTTATTTACTTTAGTTGTACACAATGCAATGCATTTATGTTTACGTGGTGCTGAGGATTGAACCCGGGCCGCGCACGTGCGAGGCAAGCGCTCTTCCGCTGAGCCACAATCCCAGCCCCAAGTAATCATTCTTTATCTGAAATAACAAGCACATAAACTACCTACCTAGTTTTAAAAATTATACTTCCTGATGATTTGGTTCTCCTTAATATTTCCTTGTTTTGCAGAATTTGCCTATAAAATTCCTTGTATTTGCCATCCATTTCATTTATATTGTAGTGGTTTATACAGTAGTCATATCCAACTCTTTTTTTGGGGGGGGGAGGGGAATACCAGGGAATGAATTCAGTGGCACAGGGTCTCACTAAGTTGCTTAGTGCCTCACTGTTGCTGAGGCTGACTTTGAACTCAGGATCCACCTGCCTCAGCCTCCTGAGCTGCTGGGATTACAAGCGTGCGCCACCACGCCCGGCACATTCAACTCATTTTATCCTTTTGTCCACTGGACATTCATTAATGAGAAAAGATGTTCAATAATAACATCATAGGCTGGCATTCGAAATACTGGTTGCCACTGATTGGCTGCTTTTCAGAAACCTGGGGCTATCGGTGATCAGCTGAGCTTTGAAGATGTGGTTATTACCACGAGGCTTCAAGGATTGGTTGGTTTTCGGAGCATGTTATCACAATTAGTGGTGGTTAGCTGTTTGTGACTTGGACCTTGGACCAAAGAAAGATTTCTTCCTTTCTTGAATATGAAAAATCAGGACTATAAATGCTCATTTCTCCTTTTTGATCTAGCCTCATCCAAATCTGCGGAAAACACCATATGGGATGGTCTGCAACTTTATGTGGAGATACAATCTTCAGCTGTCTTGCATTTAAGTAACTTAAGCTTTAAATGTTATGATAGAAAAATAACTAACTGTCGCTGCCTGAAGCGATGGCCGCTTGGAGCAGCAAAGCCGCGGGAATAAGTTCAGAGGCAGACTGAAAACAAACAGGATCTTTATTCTGTCAGTTTCTCTCTCTGGCTCTAACAACTCTAACACGTACCACACACCAGCAAACAACCAACAACCAAAATGGCCCCAACCCGCTCTGCGCTGGGCCCAAGTCTCTCGAGATCCCGGGCCAAGTCTCGTGAGACTATGGAAGGCGGCAATGTCCAAAACTCCGTGGCCCGAAGTCAACCGCAATCAATAGCCATCTCCCCAAACAGGGCTCCTGCAACTAACTGCCAATATTTTATAATTTATTCAAAAAACAAGCTGAATACAGGGCATGTAGGGCACCCTGGAAAAGTCAGTACAGAATACAGGACACAAATATTAAATACAGGACCTCTCCTAAGTACAGAGGACCCCTGATAAACCCACTCAATGTGGGTGTCTCCTGGTTGGTAGTTGGACCTTTGACAAGGATAACCTCACACTGGGTGCTTTGGATCCTGAAAGGACACCAACAGGCTGAAATTCAGAGCACTTGAGAGCTCTGCAGGGAGGCTAGTAGAACTTGGAAACAAGAGAACCCCCGCCCCTTCTTGGCCTCCCAGTCTCCCCGGTACCCCCACTCACAGTATGCAACAGAAGTTCAACATCAGAGAAATGTTGTGTTCAGCCCTGCAGGACTCAGCACCAAACAAACTATGTAAAGGTGGGCCCAAGCCAAGGGACAAGGTAGTTAATGCACAGAGCAACACTACCCTCCCCTTTCCTCGCTGTGTCTTTGGTGAATGGATGGGATGTTCTCATAACTCAGATCAGGGACGGGCTGACTTTGCTTCAGATGATTCCCAGGGTACCTATCCCTTGTATTATTCAGTTTTTATAGCAGGCTTTGTGAAAAAGCAAAAGTCATCATGAACTAATCTGAAGTTTGCATATTTTACAATGAGCTCAGGGCTTCCATAGGACCTTGAATCTTCCTATTTCTCCCTGATTCATATATTTCCTTTCATCCAGGCTGTCAGAATAGCTTCCCATTGCTCCTCTTCAAGTACATGGTTATATTTATCCACTTAAAATACACACACACACACACACACACACACCCCACATTAGGTCTTCCCAAAGCAATGATTTCATCTGTTCTTTGCTTTTTTTTTTTTTTTTAATCTTCTACAGCCAGATGAGGTGGCACATGCTTGTAATGTCAGTGATTAGGGAGGCTGAAGAAGGAGGATCACAAGTTTGAGGCCAGCCTCAGCAGCTTGTCTCAAAATAAAAATAAATTAATTAATTAAAAGGGCTGGGGATGTACCCAGTACCAAAATACATAAATAAATAGATAGATCTGCTACAGTGTTAACCACAGAATATTATTAAACCTTTTAATTCGGCTTTTGAGGCCTTCTGCAAACCTCTGTTTATTCAACAAACAGGTCTTTTCATTATATAAATAACTTGTGGGAATATAAAAAGGAAAGAAAAAGTATCTTTCCCAAATCTCATTGCATCTTAGTTGTGTGTTTTCCTCATACAGACATACAAGAAATGTTATGGTTGTTTTTTATAAAGGGGGTTATGCTTATATTGCTATATAAACTCTTAAAACCAATTATGAATACTTTTTCCTTCTTAGGAGATATTAATCTGTATTATCACAAATGCCTGATGAGTATTGCTTAATATGAATGCATCATACTGTATTTAATCAGTCTCCTGTTAAGATAGTTAGAAATCATCCAATTGCATTGCAATAAACAACACTGTGATAAATATTTATATACATTTGTTGTTGGAATTGTTTCAGTTGTGTATATTGCTTACATTTTAGATGTGGAATTAATAGGTTAAGAGTCGCAAACTTTTTTCATTTGTCATATATTTCTAAGTGGCTCCCAAAATAGAGACAAAACATGGAGTTCCAGATGTAGTAGTACAGACCACATTCTCTGGCCCAAATACAGTAAAATCAAGAATGTATAATAAGTGTGTGATCCAAAAAGCCCACTGACCTTAAAAAAGCAAATAAAAAACATCCTCTTAATTATTTGGTCAAAGAATTAAAACAGATATTATAAAATTATGTGGCAGTGCCGGGCACGGTGGCGCACGCCTATAATCCCAGCACTTGGGAGGCTGAGGCAGGAGGATCGCGAGTTCAAAGCCAGCCTCAGCAATGGCGAGGCACTTAGCAACTCAGTGAGACCCTGTCTCTAATAAAATACAAAAAAGGGCTGGGGATGTGGCCCAGTGGTCGAGTGCCCCTGAGTTCAATCCCCGGTACCAAAAAAAAAAAAAAAAAAAATGTGGCAGTCAGATAGCCAGAATAGCATATAAATTCTATTTTTCTGCCAAAACTGTACCTAGAGAAAATGTAAAACCTTACTTTGTTTTGAGCAAGAAATAAAAATTATATATATTAGGCATTCTGCTGAAATTAGAAAAGAACGCCAGGTGTTCTGTAATCCCAGTGGCTTGGGAGGCTGAGGCAGGCGGATCACAAGTTCAAAGCCAGTCACAATACCAGATGCTGACATCACAATACCAGACCTTAAATTATACTACAGAGCTATAGTAGCAAAACCAGCATAGTATTGGCACCAAAACAGATATGAAAATCAATGGTACAGAATTGAAGACACAGAGACATACCCACATAAACATAGTTATTCATACTAAACAAAGGTGCCATAAACATACATTGGAGAAAATTCAGCCTCCTGAACAAATGGTGCTGGGAAAACTAAACATACATATGCAATAAAATGAAATTAGGCCCCTATCTCTCACCCTGCACGTAATTCAACTCAAAGTGGATCAAGGACCTAGCCATTAGACCAGAGACCCTACTAGAAGAAAAAATAGGCCCAATTCTCCATCATGTCAGGTTGGGAACCAAATTCTTTTTTAAGACTCCTAAAGCACAAGAAGTAAAATCAAGAATCAATAAACGGGATTGAATCAAACTAAAAAGATTCTTCACAGCAAAGGAAATAATCAAGAGCATGAAGTGAGAGCCTACAGAATGGGAGAAAATCTTTGCCACTTGCACCTCTGATAGAGCACTAATCTCCAGGATATATAAAGAATTAAAAAAAAAAAACCAAAAACCAAATAACCCAGTCAATAAATAGGCAAAGAAACTGAATAGACACTTCACAGAAGAATACATATGATCAACAAATACATGAAAAAATATTCAATAGCACTAGCAATTAGAGAAATGCAAATTAAAACTACACTAAGATTTCCTCTTACTCCAGTGAGATTGGCAATTATCAAGAATACAAGTAACAATAAATGTTGGCGAGGATGTGGGGGAAAAGGTTCACTCCTACATTGCTGGTAGGACTGCAAATTGGTACAATCACTCTGGAAAGCAGTATGGAGATTTCTCAGAGAACTTGGAATGGAACCACCATTTGACCCAGTTATCCCACTCCTTGGTCTACACCCAAAGGACTTACAATCAATATATTACAGTGATGCAGCCACATCAATGTTTATAGCAGCTCAATTCACAACAGCTAATCTATGGAACCAACATAGTTGCCCTCCAACAGATAAATGGATAAAGAAAATGTGGTATGTATTTATATTTATATTTCATTATATATGCATATATAATATTATTATATATTATTATAAATATATAATATTTATATATAATATTATATATATAATATTATAAATATTATTCAGCCATAAAGAAGAATGAAGTTATGGTATTTGCTGATAAATGAATGGAACTGGAAACTATCACAGTAAGTGAAATAAGCCAATCCCCCAAATCCCAAGACCTAATGTTCTGTCTGATATGCGGATGCTGACTCACAATAGGTCCGGGGGAGGGGGGGAGATGGGAAAGAATAGAATAAATCAAACATAACTTTCCTATGTTCATATATGAATACACCACCAATGTAACTCCACACCATGTACAATGGAAAAAAATGGGAAGTTAGGCCAGGCCTGGTGGCTCACACCTGTAAACCCAGCGGCTCAGGAGGCGGAAGCAGGAGGAAGTATATATATAAAATTTATGTTCTGCAGTTTAGGGTTCTAGGTCCAGAGCTCCCTGGTGGGGACAACAGCTGGAGTCTCTGCTGGCCTGGTAGGAAGGAGGTTGTGATTGCACCCAGGGTAAACTGGAGCCTTAGAAAGAGGGTCTGAGCCGGGCGCAGTGGAGCACGCCTGTAATCCCAGCACTTGGGAGGCTGAGGCAGGAGGATCTCAAGTTCAAAGCCATCCTCAGCAATTTAGCAAGGCGCTAAGCAACTCAGTGAGACCCTGTCTCTAATAAAATACAAAATAGGGCTGGGGATGTGGCTCAGTGGTTGAGTGCCCCTGAGTTCAATCCCAGGTAACCACCCCCCACCTGCCACCGCAAAAAAAGAATGGGAAGTTATACTCCGTGTATACGTGATATGTCAAAACACAGTCTACTGTCATGTATGACTAAAAAATAAATAAATAAAAAATCAAAGCTTAAAAAAAAATAAAAAAGACAAAGTCAGCCTCAGCAACTTAGCAAGGCCCTAAGAACTCAGTGAGACCCTGTCCTTAAATAAATGGGCTGGGGATGTTACTCAGTGATTTAGAGCTCCTGGGTTCAATCCCTAGAACCAAAACAACAACAACAAAAACAACCAAAGAATAAATACATCTAGGGGAAGCAGATACAGATAAATCAAGGTGAAATGAGAATGGAAGGAACTGGGGACAGGAAATAGTGAAATTGGCAAGTTCAAAATCTTGCCGTGCTTGCATGCGCACTCACATGCCTGGAATCACCCCACATTTTGCTGACAGTTCAGCAGACAAGAGAAACTTGAGTGTGAGTGACATTCACAGTGGGAGAAACCGGGATAACTTCATTGCCAACACAAGCGCACAGGTGGAAGTGATTAATTTAGTGGGTACATCAGTGAAGGAAAGCTTTGCACAGAAGGTGACAGCTGAATTGAGCATCTTGCTAAAGGTAGGATTTGCCAAGTAAAACGACTACAGAGGCAGAGATGTGGTGGTAACCACAGGGATGGTTTTCAAGGTCTAGGATTTTTTTCCATGCCTCATCAGTTCTAGACTGATTAATTATACAATCTCATCAATTTTAATAATATGCTTTTACAGCTGGAATCCTTTTGATTCAGGTGCTCTATTTTTATAGGCTGTTTTATATTATTAGTAATTATTATAGAAATAACTTCCTAGAAATTAAATATGCCATTTTATTTCTTATCTGTAATTAGCTGAAGATGTTAGTATGCAAAGATATATTCAATTCTAGCTTTGCCGTATGCAAGATTTAAATGTGGTTAAGGAATGGAAAGTCCATAAAATCCCAATGGAAATACTTTTTTTTTTTTTTTTTTTTTTTTTTGGTACTGGGGATTGAACCCAGTGGCACTCAACCACTGAGCCACATCCCAGCCCTATTTTGTATTTGATTTAGAAACAGGGTCACACTGAGTTGCTTAGCACCTCGCCATTACTGAGGATGGCTTTGAACTCATGATCCCCCTGCCTCAGCCTCCCAAGCCAATAGGTTTATATGCATGCACCGTTTTGCCTAGGTACCAGTGGAAATACTTTAATCTTAAATTTTTAGGCATTTATCTGTTGGGTGTCCCATACCTACATTATAGTATTTTAAACAACTATGTAATAAGAACAAGGTATAGAGAACTTCTTTTCCCAAGAAGTGACCTCAACCTCACAACTATTGCTGATTCATCTTTATGACCCCTACAACTCTAATGAAATGTCACTTACATAGCTATTATTAAAAAGCACAAGAGTTACACAGCAAGCAAAGAAAGTCGAGAAGACCATGCCCACGAGATGCTTCTAGTCTGGGCAATATGTATCCATCAAGCCAAAATATAAATGACCTTGCAAAATAGAGCAAAGGCTGTCTCCAAAAGTGCTATAGAAATAAACCATTACATTACATGGTGATTTCTTGAATAACAGTGCACCCTAGGTGGTACCAGAGTATAAAGAAGGGAGCAACAGGGCTGGGGTTGTGGCTCAGCGGTAGAGCGCTCGCCTAGCACGTGTGCGGCCCCGGGTTCAATCCTCAGCACCACATAAAATTAAAGGCATTGTGTACAACTAAAAAAAATAAATAAATAAATATTTAAAAAAAAAAGAAGGGAGCAACACTGTATTTGGTGGATGGATGGAGGAATCACCTGCAAAGCCATTGAAGGAAAGGGAATGGGAAAAGGAGTGTGACTTGATACCCGGTAGAAATGAATGATAGAGTACTGAGCGCCTCCCAACAGTACACCCAGGGGAAAGAAATGTAACCAAAACAGCTGAGCAGAGTACCCTGCCCCCTTTAGAAAAAAAAAAAAACATTTGGAATAGTTTCCCACACTTATGAAATGTTATAGTTTGTAAAGTTGAGCCTCAGAGAAACCAAGAAACACAAAAACACAAAGTTAGGAGGTGCTGTGGCTAGAAATAAAACATGGACCCACCTTCAAAGCACCTCCTTCTATTCCACCAGGCTGCCTCTCCCAGCAGTAGACTAGGTGGAGCTAAGTAGAGTTACACTGGTCGTGTATTCATATATGAACGTAGGAACGTTCTGTCTGATTCATTCTATTGTCATTCCTATTCCTATCTCTCCTCTCTTCCCCTCATTCCCCTTTGTCTAATCCAATGAACTTCTATTCCCGCCTTATTGTGGGTTTGCATCCAGATGTCAGAGAGAAGATTCAGCTTTTGGTTTTTGCTTTTTTTGTAGGGGGGAGGGCAGATTCACTTATTTCATTTAGCATGATAGTCTCCAGATCCAACCATTTACCAGCAAATACTATAATTTCTTTCTTCCTTATTACTGAGTGATATTCCATCGTAGTTTTTTTTTGTGTGTGTGTGTGTGTGTGTGGTACTGGGGATTGAACTCAGGGGCACTCGACCACTGGGCCACATCCCCAGCCCTTTTTTGTATTTTATTTAGAGACAGGGTCTCACTGAGTTGCTAAGTGCCTCGCCATTGCTGAGGCTGGCTTTGAACTCGCGATCCTCCTGTCTCAGCCTCCCAAAGTGCTGGGATTACAGGCGTGCGCCACCGCGCCCGGCTCCATCGTAGTTTTAACAAGCATTTCTCTAATTGCTGAGATGTTGAACATATTTTCATGTTTGTTGACCAGTCGACTTATGGACACTACTGTCCTTCAGTTCAATGAGTTTTAATAAGTGAATAAATCTGTGTAACCATTGTCACATGTTCTCCATCTTCATCACCCTCAGAGATTCCCTCGTCTTGGCTGTCACTCCCTCCTCCACCTCCAGACCCAAGCACCTGATCTACTTTCTGTCTCTATAGGTAAGTCATACCTCTTCTAGAATTCACTATAATGGACTCATCATCTTGTGTGTCTGGTGTATTCAGTGGTGAAATGTTGAAAAATTCTCTTTGAGACCGAGAATGAAGCCAGGCTGTCCACTATCACTGCTTCAGTTCAGCACTCTACTGAGGGATTTGGTCAGTGAAGTAAAGCAAGATATACATGGTTAAAAAAAAAAAAAAAAAATCCTGGAAGCAAGCTGGGCACATCTGTAGTCCCAGCTACTCAGGATGCAGAAGCAGTGGAATTACACATTTGAGGCCAGCCTCAGCAACTTAGCAAGATCCCATCCCTGTCTCAAAATAAAAATTAAAAAGAACTGGGGGTGTAGCTCAGTGGTAGAGAGCCCCTGAGTTCAATCTCCAATACCAAAAAGAAAAAAAGCTGTCATGATATGTGGATAAATTCAGTTATATGTTTAGAAAATTCAAAAGAATCTACAGATCTACAGAAAAATTTTAGAATATGAAAGTGTCTTAAGTTTTCTCAATATAAAACCAACATAGAAAATTACATTTCTACCCATGAATAAAATTAGAAAACTGAAATTTAGATTACATTCACTACAGCAATGAAAAATAGAAAGCATCTGGAAGTAAATCCAACAGATATATGCAAGATTATTTGGAAAAATATGTAAAGACATTAAAAAATACTTAAACAAAAGGAGAGATTTTACTTTTCTTATTTATTACAAATACACTTAAAGCTTTAATGTCACCAAAATATAAATGATCAAAAATTAATCTGAGTATTCAACAAGAAAAATCCAAATCCCAACAGATATCTCACTAAAACTTGGCAAGCTTATTTGAATATTCATATGGAAGAGGAAAGGTCAAAAAGTCAAAATACCCTTGATAAAGAAAAATTGTCCTACCAGATATAAATCTGTAGCAACTAGTTCACTGTGATATTGTCCCAGTGACAGAAAACAAAGCAAATTAATGCAATAAAACAACTCATAAGAGCATTAGGTGTATGGGAATATTGTTTCTTATGGCAACGGTGCTATAGCTGGCCAGTGGAGGAAAGGTTGAATTTTTTCAGTAAAAGGTTCTGGGATCACATGGATAAAATGAAATAGATTAGAGGAGCAATAAAAATATGTAAGATACATAGCTGGGTATGGTGGAGCATGCCTGTAATCCCAGCGGATGGGGAGGCTGAAGGAGGAGGATGGCAAGTTCAAAGCCAGCCTCAGCAAAAGCGAGGCATTAAGCAACTCAGTGAGACCCTGTCTCTAAATAAAATACAAAATAGGGCTGGGGATGTGGCTCAGTGTTGTCGCCTGAAGCGATGGCCACTTGGAGCAAAGAAGCCGCGGGAAGAAGTTTAGAGACGAACTGGAAACAAACAGCTCTTTATTCTGACAACTTTTCTCTCTGGCTCTAACTACACCCCGACACGCCGTCCACGCTCCTCTAACCTCCAAAATGGCGCAGACCTCATCCGCAATCTCGCTCAAGTACCTCAAGATCTCCGCCAAGTCTCGCAAGATCCCGGGCCAAGTCCCGTGAGACTACGGAAGGCGCCAATGCCCAAACATGTCCAAAGCCAAAGCCCGTAGTCCACCGCAATTTAAGCCATCTCCCCAAACAGGGCTCCTGCATTTCCCCCCTTTTGTTTTAAAAGAGGTAATGCTCTAGGACGTCTATGTGCAACCAACATTCTTACCCGTCATCGGATAATCAAGGCTGTGCCCTTGACTCCTGTCTTAGGTTGATATGTCGGCCACATGAGACTGTCCTGTGCGACTGTGCCTGTCTTAGGTTGTCCCCCTCTGGGGATCTTACCCGTCATTGGCTAACCAGCCATCCAATGGAGCCCTTTAGGATCGACTGTGTATGATGACTAACAGTCGTCCAATTGTGAGGAGATGGTGCGGCTTTAAGGCAACAAGCCTTTTGGTGACGAGCCAAATTGTATAGCGTATCAAATTGTTTAAACAAATTACCTGCCCTAAGTTTCATCAAGTAACACACTGAATTCTCTGGACAAATGTCCGCAAGGCATTGTCCCGTAAAGTCCCAAACAATGAAAGATCAAAATGTCCATTTGTTATAACACATTGATGTAGGAGGTCCCATGTATGTAGAGCAGAGGCCACACTGTTGGTGAGGTTGTTTGATGCTTGAGCAGCAGGGATGCTTGTGGTGACCGCGTTCCCTGCAGCTGTAGCAGCAGCCGTCTTTTTTATGTCTAGACAATGCCACCGGCAAATCTTCAGGGCCCGCTACCTAGAAACTCAAGCATCAATTATTAAAGGAAAGGCAGTGTTATTTCAGCACTGAGTGAAGAGTCAAGTTGTCAAACTAAAAAACAGAATTATTAGATTAGAAAATTAAAGTTGATTTCTGCTCACACACATTGTTGTTTGAGCTCACACAAACATAAGTTGGCAAAATATCATATTGAGAACAAAAGAAAGAAAGACTGAGGGTATTTACTGTATTAAAGATAGATTAAAGAAAAGCTAAAGGCACTTTGGAGAAATAATTTGTTAGCCGGAACCCTCAAGTCTCTGTATATACAGCAATTTTTTACCTGTTGAGATAATTGAAATTAATCAGCTATTAAACAAATGAAGTTAATAACAAATAAACAATCTTATGTCAAAACACCAAAATATTAGGTTATATAGCACTAGTCATATTGTTTGCTAAAGAGAAGTCCCAGGGATACCTATAATCAAAATTGAAAGTACCTTCATTTATAAAATTATTTACCTAAATTGAATACTCTTAACCTAAAATGAATTAAAGTTATTTGGATCCATATATATATATATTTTTTTTTCATAAACGCTTTGTTATTTGTGACGTCACACTGGACAGATGCACAAACATACAAACATATATTTGTGACGTCACATTAACATGAAATGTAGACAAATGTACAGACATAAAGACATGTATAAAAAGAAAAAAAAAATACAATTGTGTGCACACTAAAGAGAGATCTCCTCGTCCCGGCCGGGAGGAATGACTCTTGAGTTGTGAAACATTTTGAAGGATACTTTTGAGGGAGTCATCCTATATCTTCATCTTGGTCTTCTTGATTTTGTACCTTTTTTATTAATCTTGATTCCTTAACAACTACATCTTGATCATTTTGATGTGGTACCTGCTTTATTAATCTAGATGGTATCCATATTGGAGAGGATTCGTGTTTTGGAAAAACACAAACAGATCCTCTCCCCCAAATTAATACTGGATCTGGACCCTTCCATGTACCTGAAAGAACATCCTTCCAGTAAACCAAGGGTTTATGTTGTTGGTGTGGATTCCAATGTCTGTCTCCAGCAGAATAACCATTAGAGTCTAAAGTTTAAAAATTTAAGGTAAACAGGGCAACTGCCAATCTGTCCTTAGGACTTTTCCAATTTCCTTCTTTTTGCTTTAATAACATAATTTTCAGTGTGCGGTTTGCTCTTTCAATAATGCCCTGACCCTGAGGATTGTATGGGATGCCTGTTTTATGGGATATGTTGAATTTTGCGCAAAACTGTTTGAAAGATGAGGACGTATATGCGGGGCCATTATCTGTTTTAAGCATTTTGGGGATGCCCAATGCAGCAAAAGCTTGTAAACAATGAGATGTGACATCTTTAACTTTTTCTCCGGAATGTGAGGAAGCAAAAATCATGCCTGAGCATGTATCTATGGTTACATGAATAAATCGCAATTTTCCAAAGCTTGGCTCATGAGTAACATCCATCTGCCACAAATGATTGGGCATTAATCCTCTAGGGTTAACACCAAAATGAGGATTGGGCAAATGTGTCATACAAGATTTACAATCTTTTACAATTGTTCTGGCTTGCTCTTTTGTGATTTTAAACCTACGTTGCAAGGTGGTGCTGTTGACGTGAAACTGGGAATGAAATAAAGTAGCTTGTTGTAGCGCTGAAAGTATAAATATTGTTTTTGTAAGTTCATCAGCCTTTTGATTACCTTCATGGAGGGGCCAGGAAAATTAGTATGTGCTCTAATATGGCCTATGAATAGAGGTTCTTTTCTTGCCCACAAAAGTTTTTGTATTTGATAAAACAATTTAAAAGCTGGAGTATGAGGTGCTATTGGTCCTGCTAACTCTAATTTTGGGATGGCTTGTACAATATAGTGGCTATCTGAAAAAATGTTTATGGGCTGCTCTCTAAAATTTTCCAGAGCTCTTACCACAGCTTCCAATTCCACTAGTTGAGCTGATTTATGTGCAGTTATGTAAGTCATATTTTCTTTTGTAGTGACTATTGCAGCAGTACCATTTGAGGACCCATCTGTAAATACATTAAATGCCTTAGGAATAGGTTGATTTTTTATTACCTGTGGAAATATAATAGGATGATTAATACAAAAAGATAATATAGGAGACTTAGGAAGGTGATTATCAAAATTTGCAGAGGTAGAGCATCTAGCTATAGCCCAGTCATTATCGTTGAAGCATAAATATTCAATCTGTGACGATGAATAGGGAGTAATAATAGTAGCAGGGTGAATGCCAAATATTTTAGTAGAAGTTTTAAGTCCTTGAAGAATAAGTTTAGCCACCATGGAGGTATAAGACTCAATTATGCTTTTAGGAGAGACAGGCAAATGTATCCATAATAAAGGCCCTTGTTGCCAAAATACTCCTGTGGGTGTATATTGTGAAGAAATAATAATCAATATCAGCGGTTGAGTTAAATCAAATCTGTCACAATGAGCTCCTTCAATGGCTTTTTCTACTAACTTTAAAGCTTTCCTAGCATCTGGAGTCAGTGTTCGCGGTGAGGATGGATCAGGGTCCCCTCGAAGGATATCAAATAAAGGTTTTAATTGGCCAGTAGTGAGGTTTAGGGTAGGGCGAAGCCAATTAATGTCTCCCAGCAGTTTTTGGAAATCATTGAGGGTGGTTAAATGTTCTTTATTTATTAAAATTTTTGGGGGTCTAACAAAAGTATCCATGATTTTAAATCCTAAATATAATATGGGAGATCTGGTTTGAACTTTTTCTTCTGCTATATATAATCCGTATTTTTTTAAATTTTCTACCATGTCACTGAATATATTAAATAAGATTTTTTGATTAGGGTGGGCCAGTAAAATATCATCCATGTAATGTAGACACATGAGGTTTGGGTATTTATTTTTAATGGGTTGGATAGCCTTGTCCACATATATTTGGCATATGGTGGGGCTATTAGCCATTCCCTGTGGCAAAACCTTCCATTGATATCTCTGATCAGGGCCATTAATGTTAATAGAAGGAACTGAAAAAGCAAACCTGGGGGCATCCAGAGGATGTAGGGGAATAGAAAAGAAGCAATCCTTTATATCAAGACTAATAACATGGAAACTTTTTGGAATAGCTACAGGATTCGGAAGTCCAGGTTGAGTAGGGCCCATGACTTGCATGGTTTTATTAATTTGTCTAAGATCATGTAATAATTGCCATTTTCCTGATTTTTTCTTGATCACAAATATGGGGGAATTCCAGGGAGAGGTGGAAGGTTCTATATGTCCTGCTTCTAATTGTTCCTGAACTAGTAGGTGGGCTGCTTGTAATTTCTCTTTAGATAGGGGCCACTGAGGGACCCACACTGGCTTATCAGAAAGCCATGGTATTTTCAAAATTATTTTCTCAGTGGCCCCGAAGAAAAATGTCTTTTTCCTATATGATAATGATTTCTTTTAGGGTTAAGCTTACCCTGTACTTTTTGATAATGATTTCTTTTAGGGTTAAGATTACCCTGTATATTTTCACATTTAACACCTGCAGGTTTGGTTGCAAGGTGTACTCCCATTTGTTGTAAAATATCTCTTCCCCATAAAGTAACTGGTAGGTTAGGTAAAACATAAGGCTGAAACGTTCCTTTATGTCCTTCATCATCTTCCCATTTTAAAATTACTGCACTTTTTTCTGGGAGGTTATTATATCCCAAGCCTCTTAAACTGGTTGAAGCTTTTTGCAGAGGCCAGTGTTTGGGCCATTGTCGTAAATTAATGATGGAGGAATCAGCTCCAGTATCTATAAATCCCTCCATTTCTATTCCTTGGATTCTTATTTTACACATAGGCCTCCTAGTACAGTCTCGAACCCAGCAAGCCATGGGTCTCGAATCAGTGGAACAAAATCTTCTATTGTTCCCTTTTTGAGGCATACTCATTTTAAATGAATTATGTAAATTTGGAAGGAGAAGCAGCTGAGCAATTTTATCTCCTTGATTAACAGAACTTATACTTTGGGGTGAGCTAAGCATTATTTTTATTTCCCCTTTGTAGTCTGAGTTTATTACACCTGGGGTCACTTGCAAACCTACTAAGCTTTGAGACTTCGCCCGATAATAAGTCCTACAGTCCCTGAGGGAAGAGGTCCCCTGACTCCTGTGGGAATCAGTTGAACCCCCATTTCAGGTGTTAACACTATTCGGGCGGTGGAACAGAGGTCTAATCCTGCATTTTTTCCTGTTCCTCTGGCGAGGGAGTGGATGGGTAATAGGGGTTGTGTCGGGGAAGCATCTGAATGGATGCTTGAGGATACTCCTCCTCCAATGCCTCGTACATTTGTGGGCCCTGGGGCATTGGGCCCCGTGCCCCGTTTTTTGAATTCCTGAACAAAGGATTTCCATGGATGTCAAATTTTGAATAGCATTTATTGGCCCAATGATTTCCCTTTTTACACCTGGGGCAGCAACCTGGAGCACGGTATGAATTTGGTCTTATTTCTCTTTTGGGATTTTGCCTAGAATAGCCTGATTGATTATGATAATTTTTCCTGGAATATCCTGATTGATTATAGTGTCTAGGTTGAGTCCTTGTGAAATTCTGGGGGGCAGCATCTCTAACAGCTGCTGCAATCATATTCCCTGTGACAAAGGCATCATTTATATCTTTACATAGTTGTATATATATGGAAAGATCCTTTTTATTTCTCCATGGCCTGATGGCTTCCTGGCAATATTTATTAGCGTTTTCATATGCTAATTGAACAACTAATGGCATAACTTGATCAACGTCTCCAAAAACTCTACCTGCAGTTCTTAAAAGTCGATCAGCAAATTCAGCATATGGTTCATTAGGTCCTTGAATTACTTTGGACAAGCTACCTTGTAGATCCCCAGGTCCTTGTACAGTTTTCCATGCCTTTAAGGCAGCTGCATTTATCTGAGCATATACTCCTGGGGTATAATATTTTTGAACCTGTACGTCTGCGAATGGCCCTTCTCCTGTGAGCATTTCTATATTATGGTCTCCAAACCCTGCATCTGCATTTATTTTAGCTGTTTCTATACAAAGTTCTTGAAATTGCAATCACCAAACCAAGTATTGTCCCCCACTTAATGTTGCTTTACATAGACGTTTCCAGTCTGAGGGGGTTAAGCTAAAGGTGTTAAGGGACTCCAGTATACTCAACGTGAAAGGAGCTTGGGGTCCATATGTCATTACTGCCTCTTTGAGTATTTTTATTGTTTTGAAATCTACTGACTTGTGGCCCCTCTCTCCATTTTCATATTCAAATACTGGCAGTTCCCAACGTATCTGTGAGTTACCCTTGAGAGCGCATAAGCGCTCAGAAAGACTTTTTATTTCTATTTCTAGGGTATGCAAACGCCTAGTGATACCCTTCATATTTTCTGTAATAGATTCCACCCATGGGGGAGTGGAGGACATAGGTTCCTCCACTTGATGGTCCCTTATCTTGGTCTTCCTTAATTTCCTTTTGTTCATTTTCTCAGAATCACTTTTACTTAATTCCTCCTCACTACTACTACTCTCATTGGTTCTAACTGACTCAGTAACATCCTGAGTCCCGGATTCAATTGAGAGCATGTATCCTTGAACTATCTCTAATAAATCTTGAATAGCTTTAGCAGCTCGGATCTTTGTCATTTTTGAGCCCGCACTGATACTATCCTTACTGGCCCTAACTGACTCAGCCGAGGCTAAGCTTTCATGATCACTTTCACTTTTTTCCAAATTCTCCTCACTAATAACTGACTCAGCTATATCAAAGAATCCATCAAGAGCCTTGTACACTTGGGTCTTAGTTATTTTCGAACCCATTTTAACCGCTCTGACTAGAGACTCCTGCGAGGTTCCTCAGTTCTTACCTGCCATGTCGATTCCCCGTCCAGGCCACCACCTGTTGTCACCTGAAGCAATGGCCGCTTGGAGCAAAGAAGCCGCGGGAAGAAGTTTAGAGACGAACTGGAAACAAACAGCTCTTTATTCTGATAACTTTTCTCTCTGGTTCTAACTACACCCCGACACGCCGTCCACGCTCCTCTAACCTCCAAAATGGCGCAGACCTCATCCGCAATCTCGCTCAAGTACCTCGAGATCTCCGGCCAAGTCCCGTGAGACTACGGAAGGCGCCAATGCCCAAACATGTCCAAAGCCAAAGCCTGTAGTCCACCGCAATTTAAGCCATCTCCCCAAACAGGGCTCCTGCAGCTCAGTAGTTGAGTGCCCCTGAGTTCAATCCCCAGTAGCCCCCCCCCCAAAAAAAATATATATACGTGACATATATAAAGTGAATGGCAAAATGGTGGATGTAAATCCTACCAGATCACTTATTGCATAAGTATAAATGAATTAAACACTTCAATTAAAAAATAGATATTGGCAGAGTGGACTAAAATCCAAAATTTTAAAT
The DNA here is from genome assembly GCA_025594165.1 of Tamias sibiricus. Taxonomy (NCBI): domain Eukaryota; kingdom Metazoa; phylum Chordata; class Mammalia; order Rodentia; family Sciuridae; genus Tamias; species Tamias sibiricus. Next base: position 37,320,347 of record CM046657.1, on the reverse strand, counting down.
ATAAAAATAAAAAAGCAAACACAATCCAAATATATGTTGACTGACGTGAATACTTCATCTTCAAAGAAACAGTTAGGTTGAAAGTATAAGCATGGGAAAGGTATACCATGCAAAAATAATCAGAAGAAACCCAGAGTAGCTATGCTAATAAAAGACAAAATATACTTGAAGAATTGTTACCACAAAGACTTAACAGTGAGCCAGGCAGTGGTGCACACCTGTAATCCCAGCAGATCGGGAAGCTGAGGCCAGGGGTCAGGGGTTCAAAGCCAGCCTTAGCAATTTAGGGAGGCCCTAAGCAACTCAGTGAGACCCGGTCTCTAAATAAAATATTAAAAAGGACTGTGGATGTGATTCAGTGGTTAAGTGCTCTGAGTTTAATCCCCAGTACCAGGAAAAAAAAAAAAAAAAAAAAGACTTAACAGTGAAAGATCAACCGATCAAAAAGATGAAACTAGCTGGGCGTGGTGGCGCACACCTGTAATCCCAGCACTTGGGAGGCTGAGGCAGGAGGATCACGAGTTCAAAGCCAGCCTCAGCAATGGTGAGGCACTTAGCAACTCAGTGAGACCCTGTCTCTAATAAAATACAAAAAGGGGCTGGGGATGTGACCTAGTGGTCAAGTGCCCCTGAGTTCAATCCCTGGTACCACCAAAAAAAAAAAAAAAAAAAAAAGATGAAACTATTTTATGTAGAGAATTCCAAAGCATGTGAAGCAAAAACTGAGAACAACTATGGTTGCAGACTTCAATACCCATCTTTCATTACTACACAGAAGGTGGAAACTGAAAATTTGAGCAATACTGTAAACCGACCAGACCTAACAGACATATATAGAGGACTGCACCCCAAAATACCAGAACATGTTCTCAAGTACACATGAGATAGTCTCCACGACAGACCAGAAAACAAATCTCAGTAAATTTAAGAATACTGAGTATGTTCATGGACCACAATGAAATAAAGTTAGAAATCAATATAGTTTATTTCTGTTGATTTCTGGAGAATGGGAAGTCCCAGGTCCAGCGGTCTCACAGGGCAGAAGTGTGGAAACATGGAAGAGACCAAAGTCCCTCTTTCCAGCCCTTTTGCACAAACACTCATGACCTCACTGCCCTCCTGACTCATTGTCCACCAGAGGCCCAGGAATTTAATATGGTTTCATTAGAGATTCATTTTCCATGAGTTTGGAAAGGGACACAAACAACTGAATCACAGCACATTTGACTTCAGCGAAGCTCCACCCTTGTTTCACAGGCCAGTTCCCAAAGCACAGGGACATTCCATGGCCTCAGCATGCTAATGAGGGTGGATGAGCTCATGTGCCCACATCCTGGATGCCAGCCAGTGCTCATTTTGGTTCCGGTAGCCTGGACACTAAACCCAGGTCACCCTGCCCACTGCTACAAAAAGGCGTCAGCAGCATCGGGATCTCAAACGTCTCCTGCAGCAGCTGCCCACAGTGTGAGGACAATGTGGGGCATGACCGCAGGAAGAGCAGCTGTGTTGCAGGAATCAAGGGGAGCAGGTGAGCGTGACCTTGGTGAGGGAACTCAGAGAAGCCAGATCTGGGCCGAGGGAAGGGAGGGCAGCCAGGCCCGACATCCCTGTTTGTAGGACAGGATGTGTCCCTTCAGCACCCCCTACCAGGCTCTGCTCCTAATTTAGGGGGGGGGGGAACAAAAACAAAAAAACAAGAACATCTTTAGCCTTTGAACATGGTTTTCCAATTTCAATTTTTGAAAAGTTACAAATTAAAAATCACAAGCTTCTAAATAATTACACACGTTCATAATGCAGGGACTGGTCCAAAATTCACAAGTCTCTTGCTTTAGATGAAATACATTAAACCTCTATGGTTTGGAATTCTGTGTCTGCCAAAACAAGGGACTGATAAAACACTGATGAATTGGGAAGTGTTTTACTCCTATCATGTTTTAGCTAATTTAGAAATACACTCCTGTATAACAGCCTCAAGAGTCAAGAAATCACCTTCTCTGCTGGACTCCAGTTGCCCCTAAGGGGAAATTGGGGGACCAGCAGGCCTCTCTGGTGACTCCTCAGAAGCCCTCCCCTCAAATCCCCACACCAGTGAAGCTCAACTTTCAAATGCTTTACCAATGCAGGTTCTGGGTAAGATTTTCTTGCCACAATGTTATCAATGGCTAAGGAAAACTTTAGAACTCACTGAGCTAATCCAAACCCTTCCCTGCAGCTGTTTTCATAAGTAAAAAAAAATCATCTTCCAGGTTTCTAAGCTTGCTCAAAAACACTACCATAAATGCAGAGTATCCTTCCTTTTGAAAATGAGAACCAAGCCAGAAATCAGAGGAAACAGCAAGAATGGACTTCGACAAAATAAAAATGGCTGGCCAATGGGATTTATAGCATCGATGGAACACATTCGATGTAAATGCATTGGAGGGCTGAGCAGGGTGCCTGGAGGTACAAAGCAGGAAGAATTTTGGAACTCAGTAGCCAGAATTTAACTCAAATCTCTGTTGTTGTTTTTTCTTTTTTGTTCCACAGTTTTTTATTGGTTCATTATAGTTGTACATAATGATGGAATTTGTTGTTACATGTTCATACCTGCATACAACCAAACAATTTAATTTGGCCAGTGTCACTCCCTAGCACTTCCCCCACTCCCTCCCCACCTTCCACCCCTTCACGGTCCCTTCCTCTACTGATCTCCCTTTGATTTTCATGGGTCAGCCCCCACCTTTCTTTTCCTTTTTTCCACTCTAGCTTCTGCATATGAGAGTAATCATAGGGCACTTGACCTTCTGAGTTTGACTTATTTTGCTTAACATAATGGTCTCTAGTTCCATTTTCCTGCAAATGCATGATATCATTTTCCTTTATGGCTGACTAAAATTCTCCTGTGTATATATGCCACATTTTCTTTATCCATTCATCTGTTGATGGATACTGTTTTAGTCAGCATTTTTTCTGCTGTGACTAAAAGACCTGATGAGAGCAATTGTAGAGGAGGAAAAATTTATTTGAGGGCTCACAGTTTTAGAGGTCTCTGTCCGTTGACAGCCAGCTCCATTCCTCCGGGCTGGAGGTAAGGCTGATCATCATGGCAGAAGAGTGTGGCAGAGGGAAGTGGCTCATATGATGATCAGAAGGCAGAGAGAGCTCTATCTGCCAAATACAAATATATACCCAAAAGCCATGCCCCCAAATACCCACCTCCTGCAGCCACACCCCACCTGCCTGAGTTACCACTCAGTTAATCCCATCAGATACCTAGGCTGGTTCCATAGTTTGGCTATTGTGAATTGTGCTGCTATAAACATGGGTGTGCATGTGTCGCTATAATATAATGATTTTAATTCCTCAGGACAAATACTAAATATAACTGGGTCATATGGTGGTTCCTTGCCTAGTCTTTTGAGAACTCCATGTTGATTTCCATAGTGGTTGTACCAATTTACAATCCCACCAACAGTGTAAAAGCGTTCCTTTTCTCCACATTCTTCCTCATCAGCATTTATTATTGTTTGTATTCTTGTTGACTGCCATTCTGACTGGTATGAGATGAAATCTCAGTGTAGTTTTGATTTGCATCTCTCTAATTAATTGCTAATGATGTTGAACATTTTTTCCTATATTTATTGGTCATTTGTATTTCTTTTTTTGAGAAGTATATGTTTAATTCACCTGTCCATTTGTTAACTGAGTTATTTGATTTTTTTGGTGTAAAGTTTTTTGAGTTCTTTATATATTCTAGATATTAATCCTGTCAGAAGAGCAGCTAGCAAAGATTTTCTTCCCATTCTGTAGGTTCTCTTCACCTTCGCATTCCTAATTATTTCCTTTGCTGTGCAGAAGCTTTTTAATTTGATGCCATCCCATTTATTATCTCTTCGCATTATTTCCTAAGCTTTAGGGTCCTATTGAAAAAAATTGTTGCCTCAGTCTATATACTGGAGTGTCAATTGTATGTTTTCTTCTAGGAGTTGTGTACTTTCTGGTCTAATTCCTAGGTATTTGATTTTTATTTTTTATTTATTTATTTATTTTTTGTACCAGGGGCATTTGACTACTGGGCCACATCCCCAGCCCTTTTTTGTATTTTATTACAGACAGGGTCTCACTGAGTTGTTAAGTGCCTCGCCATTGCGATCCTCCTGCCTCAGCCTCCCAAGTGCTGGGATTACAGGTGTGCACCACCATACCAGCCATATTTGACCCATTTTGAGTTGGTTTTTGTGTAGGGTGAGAGGTAAGGATCTAGTCTTATTTTTCTATATGTGGATAACCAGTTTTCCCAGCACCCTTTGTTAAAAGGCTGTCTTTTCTCCAATGTATGTAATGTGAATCCACTGGTTTTAAATAAAAAAATACCCTCCTGTCACTGTAAGGGAGGAAGCTGGTCTTTCCTGTCGTGAGCCATCCATGGGCTGTGTGTGTGAGCTATGCGTATTTGAGCATATGAGGGGACTGGCCTGACATTACTGCCTGATTGGGCTCTGCGATACATGTGTGCCTTTTCTCGCTCTGTCTTTGATCCCACACAGCACCTGAGATGTGTGTGGCTTTCCAAGATGTCAGTCAATCTGCTGACCACAAGACATCACCAAGCAAGACTCCACCCTTTGAAACCCAATCCCTTGCCTTATTTGGGTGGAACTTTCTGGAATGTCTTTTTCCCCAATCAATGGAAGGTTTCAGGTGTTCTCCCTCTCCTGCTCCTTCCAGAGCTGGAGCTGACCCTTGGGATCACCCAGCCAAGCTGTCCTGCCTTAGAAATTCATGTTCGTGAGCTGCATGGTTTCTTTGCTGTTTTCTTAGTTATTGATACAGCCAGCCCCTTTAAACCCAGTTCATATGGCCAGCCCGGCCAGCTGGTGATACTTCCCTGTAGTGAAAGGGCTAGGAGTCCTGTAGTTTGTCTCGTAACTGTACAAACACCTGGGGGAACTGGTTTACCCTAGTTTTTGGAAACTTTGTCAAGGATCAGATGACTGTAGATGTGTGGGTTTGTCTCTGTGGATAAAAACTGGATTAAAACCAACTATTGGACCAAGAGCCATTGTGACAATATTCAAGGAGTAGGAAGCTTTAGAAAATGACTTGTCAGGAAATAATAATTCAAGGACACAGGAGCATTATCAAATGGCAGATTTTTCTTCCCTTCATTTATAATTTGTGGTTTTATTTAAACATATAAAACAAACATCCAAAATGTTAATCATCAAAACACATGATGCCGTATAGCACATGTACTCCCTCCTCCAAATTCCAAAATCACTTTGCCAATTAACAAGTGTCAATGAGGCCCATTATTCCTTCTTCCCGCCCAAAGTAAATAGTCCCCGGTGAAAGTCAAGTACTGTAGTGTTTGGCCTCGTACTCTCAGAAGGTGGGTGAAACTCAAGGGGACTCTCTGAAGATGTGGTTGACCTTCTCTGATGAAATGAAGAGATCTCTACCCATACCACATGCTGGAAGAGAATCCCACTTCTTTCTAATTGCTTGAAGCTTCTGTGTCCAAAGATGAGAAGGGAGGAATCCTGAGGTGTCCTGCTGGAACAGTGGCTGGGGAGTTCAGAACATTGGCCCATCGCATCTGAAAAGCATCCTGAGGCAGCGCAGTGTTGACTTTTGATATAACCTACTGGGGAATTTACATACTTTTACCTTATGGAATAAAAAGCTGAAATAGCTGGGCATGGTGGAGCAGGCCTGTAATCCTAGTGACCCGGGAGGCTGAGGCAGGAGGACCGCAGGTTCAAAGTCAGCCTCAGCAACTTAGCAAGGCTCTAAGCAACTTAGCAAGACCCTGTCTCAAATAAAAAATAAAATGGGGGGCTAGGGTGGTGGCTCAGCGGTAGAGCGCTCGCCTAGCACGTGCGCAGCCTGGGTTCGATCCCCAGCATCACGTAAAAAAGAATAAAGGCATTGTGTACAACTAAAGCAAATAAATAAATGTTTAAGATAAATAAATAAATAAATAAAATGGGCTGGGGATGTGACTCACTGGTTAAGCACCCCTGGGTTCAATCCCCAATACAAAAAAAAAAAAAAAAAAAAAAAGAATTCCAAATGAATACCTCTTACCAACTTATTAAGGATTCTGAAAAGGAGCACTGCTTTTGTTAACTGTGATAGCAATAAAAAATAAAAGTTTTGAATTGGTTTGAGTTTGAGTATAACAATGTGCTAATAAGGTTAATCTCTCTCTCTCTCTCTCTCTCTCTCTCTCTCTCTCTCTCACACACACACACACACACACACACACACACACACAGAAGTACTTAAAAACAAAGGAAAAAATTTTGCAGTTTTCTAGAATGAGACCAGGAAAAAAATAAATCTCTTTACCCTCTTTGGGCTCTGCTTTCTCCCTTCCCCTCTCTGCTGCTTGAATTTCACTGGCACTAACCAAGGGCCTCCCTAAACATTGCTTTAGGGTCAACAGAAAGGTCCAGAAGGTTCATGGCTACCAATCAGTTCTCAAGTACCAGAAGGACTTTACCCTATGTTAGTTGGCTCTTTGCTACTGTCACAAAATTCCAGAAATAATCAACTTAAAAAGAGGAACATTTTGTTTGTTCTTGGCTCACAGTTTTAAAGATTAGTTGGCCCAGCTGCCTTTTGGCCTGTGGAGAAGAATGGCACCCAGGTGGGAATGTATGGTGGAGGAAGCCAGTTTATCTCATAGTCAGGAACTAAATAGAAAGAGGAAGAGACAGGGATCCCACGTCACCTTCAAGGGCAATAACCTAAAACGTCCCAGTAGGTACCATCTCCTAAGAGCTCCACCATCTCCCAATAGTGCCACAGGCCGGAGTCCAAGCCTTTAACACCTGAGCCTTTCTGGGATATTCTATGTCCAAATCCCTTACTGAACCCTGTTACCTGCCAGGTGCTTCCCGTGCACTGTCTCCTTTCATCATCACCAGAAGCCCAGGATGCAGGGGGTTTTGCATCCATTTGGCAGATGGTCACAGAGAAGTGAAAGTGAGGTTAAGAATTTGCTTACCATTCAAAGCTAGCTAGAAGTTGAGCTGAGATTCCATCCCTACCTCTCATTCCACTGCACAAACCATCTTCACTATGTTGACAGCAGGCTACATGATCACTGCTGCACCTGCAAGTTCTCTGAGCCTAGGCTTGTAAGGCACCCAGCATCATGACTCATCCTAGACATGTGCCCTTTCTAGGGACACAGATCAATGCAACAGAAATGACCAATTAAGATCATTCCCACCCACCTTCCAGCATATCCCAGACTTCAGCAGAGATGACACCTGCCAAGCTGTTGTGTAAATTTCAGGCTGTGACAATACTCTGTCCCTTTTCCTGCCTTTGTTTCAGCATCCAAGAATATCTGTTAACAAGGTTTTATTCTGCACGCCTCCTAAAAACAGATGAAGAATCGAACACATCAATCATTGATAGCCAACTGTAATGAAAAAAAACTAATTTTAAAAAATAGGACACCATGATTTGTCCCTTTAACCACTTTAAAAAATGTATTTAAGTGCCCAAAATATCACTGCTTTTCATTTCAAGGACAAGAGAGTACCACTTCATATAAAAACATTAAACAGAGGATAATGTTCACAGCAATAATTCATGTAATGGGAATGTTTTTATAAGACAACACAAATTAGGTTGGAATAAAGAAAAATCAGACACCAAAAGTAATTCATACAGCTCAAAAAGTAAAATCTACAGCTTTGCCCTTGCCCATACTGTGACTTTATCTAAATGTTAGTGCTGCACACAGACATTATCTTAGCAACTGCTCAAGAGGACATCAGAGATCTGAATGCTAGTCTCCACTATGCCATCTCCTGGCATCTGGGGGGAAAGCACATTTTGCAATGGATGATAATACCCATTTTGTAACTCCTTTGCAATATCTCTTGATGTCTTAGTGTCATACACTTTGGAAGGTGTGATATTGTGAAATAGGTATTTGGTCTTCCTGGTAAACCGCTCCTAAAATCCGTGGCATCTTGGAAGTGTTAAGTCTTTTGTATTGTCATGAAATGACGAGTGGCTGGAGACTGGTCACAGTAAAGATCAAGGCAAGATTAGAGGGTGGGTCTTTCCCAAACTCCAAAGTCCAGGGAGTTTGGAGTTTGGGAAACTCTCTCTGTGCAGATAAGCTCAGGATCCTCCCAGACCTCACCCTATCTATGCATCTTCTCATTTGCATGTTCATCTGTATATTTTACTAAACCTTTAATTGATAAACTGAAGTGTTCCCCTGAGATCTGTAAGCTGCTCTAGCAAATCAATCAAATCCAGCAGGGCTGCAGTTTGCTTTTTGTGAGTATCTGGAGGTTATCCTCAGGGCTTGATCAGCTTCGAAAGACTGAAGAGCAGCCTCTCAGATCCGAACCACTGCCTCTTCCAGGCCTTGGGAAGAACATGATAGAGGAGTTGGAGATGAACTGGGCTCTGGACCAGGCTCTAATGCTGACCCTGTGTGCAACTTGGGAGACCGTCCTCCAGCTTTTACACATTGGTTTCTTTGGCTGTATTTTTAAGAGACTCAAATGATACCAGGAGAGATTCCAAAGAGACCTTTGGAAACTCTAAAGGACTGTCTGCCTCTGACCAACCTGGGGGCTTCTACAGGGGTCCAGTCCCCTGTAATAAAATCAAGCAACTTGGATCATTGTAATTAGGTCCTCACGGTATATATTTTAATTTAATGAAATCAAAACACGTTTTCAACTTCTCATAAATCTAAACCCAAACAAATTACAAAGAAGTGAACAAAAAGAACTTCCAAATAGACTTCTGTAGTAGGTGAGATCTGACACCCACTCAGAGCACAAAACAGAAACAAATTTTAAGAAAAACTTAGAGACTTAAAAGAAACCAAAAGCATGAGTGGTCAGTGAGTAAGAGTAAATCCAATGACAATTGTTTCCCATCAACTATTTTTCAAATGCTTTCAGAAGAAAAAGCTCAATTTCTCTTGTTAGCCATTCTTTCCATTAATCTTTTAATGCTCTAACTTCAGTATTTTTATTCTTTTAACACTGACATGGTTTGAATATTTTAATAAAAATGCACAAATATTTAAAAACTTTTTGAAAGATAAAAAGACTTGGGAGGCTGGGGCTTAGCAGTAGTGCACTTGCCTGGCATGTGTGAGGCACTGGATTTGATTCTCTGCACCACATATAAATAAGTAAATTAAATAAAGGTCTATCAACAACTAAAAAAAAAAAAAATATATATATATATATATATATATGTATAATATATATATATAAAAGAAAAACAGCCTGGATACTACACTTTTGCATGGCTGCAGATTAATTCTGAAATTCAGCAGCATCTTGGGACTAGTCACAAGTTTAGCAAAACAATTGCTTTATAAGAAACAGGGAAATCAAACATGAGAACACAATGCATTATTATGAAACAATCAGAATGCTGTATCCAAGAAATATGCACCCCTGCTTCTAATTCAAGTTGGTTGTTAAAATATATACCTTCACTGCAATTTTAACTACTGGTTCACTCATCAGTCTTTATTTCTTCCCAGTCTGCAGTAACTTCTGGCACACAGGAGGCTTCCTGATGATCATCAATTTCTCAGATGAGTACCTGACAGATTTGGAAATATCCTTAAGGTGGAAATAGTTTTGGTTTTGAAATTCATCAGCACCAACTCTCAGAACATCAGATATAAGAATGATCAGAGTCCAGACAGGGAATGTTCCAACTTGCATTCTCTCTTGATTCCTTCCTACAAAATCACAGCAATGGAAGACACTTTCACAGAGATCTGAAGAGACAGGGCACAGAGGCTGTCTGTACTTTGAGTTCCTGAATCATCAAACGTCTTCCTCTGAAACCACTACAGACAGAAGAACACACTTACCCTGTATGGCACCAATAACTTTTTTCTAAAGAATTTGAGAAAGTTAAACAAGCACTAGCATCTCACACATGGATTCATGACATGCCCAAATACTTGTGCACAGTTCCAGAAATTGTTCCTACCCGCACTTTTTTTTTCTTGTAGTGTTGGATTAAACCTAGGGCCTTGCCCATGCTAGGCAGGTACTGTACCACTGAGCCACATGCCCAGGTACCCAGCACCTCAGATGTTTTTAATCCCCATTTTCACAACTGATATTTTATATGTATCATATGAATACCAGAAAGAGCTTAATGGAACCACTGGTGTAGGTTCCATTGGAAAAGCAGCTACATAGATGGTAAAGCAGTGGTACAGCTGGACTTGAAATTCAGGTTTCCCGAAGGCCAAGTTCAAGGAAATCTTTTGCAACATGGGAAGCAGCTAAAACAAACAAAAACAAAGCAAAACAACCAAGAAACCCCCATCAACTCAAAAAGGTGTAAAAATAAACAGTTAGCCAGGAAGGGCATCCTACCTTACCCATTCCATCCTCACCTGATGCCCTCTGTCAATTTCTCTGTCAAGCTCAAATACCAGAGCAGTTCCTAGCCACTCTGGGAAAGCCCACAGGTCCACCTTCAGTCTGCATTGGGCAGGTGAGAACACCTGTGTGGTCCTAATGTTTGCTTAGTGTTGCCACCTGCAGCTATCGCCGCCTGCATTAATGATACCGCGGGAAAGAATTCGGAAGCAGACTGGAAAATGAATAGGCTCTTTATTCTTGCTTCTTCTAATTTCTCTCTCTCGGCTCCAACAACCTCTCCAACTCCAACCACTCTCTCTAGCCAACCTCACCCAGTTAAATACTTTTTGCCTTAACAAGTATACATGTGTCAACAGCTCAAACTTACAGGTGCGTCACATAGATAAATGCATGAATATCCGGTGAAAATACTGAAACACCTCTTATGGCTCTCAGCTAGACGCCATCTTAGCTATCTCCTTATTAGGGATCTTACAGCTTAGGAAAACACTTCTTAAAAGAACATGTGTTTAGCCGGGCGCAGTGGCGCACGCCTGTAATCCCAGCACTTTGGGAGGCTGAGGCAGGAGGATCGCGAGTTCAAAGCCAGCCTCAGCCATGGTGAGGCACTTAGCAACTCAGTGAGACCCTGTCTCTAAATAAAATACAAAAAAAAAGGGGTGGGGATGTGAGCCAGTGGTCGAGTGCCCCTGAGTTCAATCCCCGGTACCACAAAAAAAAAAAAAAAAAAAGAACATGTGTTTGCATTTTATTCAAAAACCCTAAGGAAACTCCATAACATTCAAAAGGAACATCATTATCAAAGATGCAAGATCATTACGCATGCTTGGAGTAATTTTTTTTACTTATTTTATGTAAACAATTAAATTACTCATGACATTACATTTTTTTATATTCATAATGACTTACAAAAATGTCCCCCAGAAAGAAGCCTGGGGGCTCACTTGTTCAAGGTCTTTCTAGGGGAAAAATACATAAGTTCTACACACACAAATGGTGTTTTCTTAAAGTAAATTTGGGATTCACATTTTATCAAAAGATATATATTCAGGAGCACTATATTCACAGTGTGATCACATTTTATTAAATCCTAAACAAAACAGAAAAAGTTGTACTTATGAATGTATTTGATATTTTCAAATACATTTTTTATAATGAATATATATATATGTCTAGATTACAAAAATACAAAATTGACATGCATCCTCAGCAATACTGGCATAACTAATACTCAAGCAATAATAAACGATTATGAAATCCTTCAAAATAAAAATATGGTTCTGGGCCGGGGCTGTGGCTCAGTGGTAAAGCACTTGCCTAGCACATGTGAGGCACTGGGTTCGATCCTCAGCACCACATAAAAATAAATAAATAAAATAAGAGTTAAATTCTTTTTAAAAATTAAGGTTCTGATGCTTAATTATATTTATGTATTTAAGGAAAGTCATATATATCTTACTAGACTCACTTTCAGAATGACTGTCCTCTCCCAAAAGAGAATATGCGCCAAAAGATGTGCACAGTGAATAGAACATAAGAACTATTTTTAAGTTAGACATATCATAAAATAGATTCAAACTAAACTTTTCTTCATCAATTTTAATCAAGTCCAAAACAAGTCTGTTTCATATTGAAGGAGACTCATTATTCTTTGGAAGTAGATAAAATATACTTAAATTGCTTGAATGTGACTCCAAATGACAACTTGGGCCACAGTAATGATTTCATTACTGCCCATGCCCTACCCAGCCTTGCCTTGGCCCTACCCTCCCACCTCACTCCCTAAACCAGCACATCTACAAGGTTCACCTGCACAAATTCAATGACACAACAGTGATGAATGCTGGCGTATAAGTGCCATTTCTCTGAATCCCAGGACAATGTGAGTCCGTATTATTCAACTACACTTTGGTGATTCCCAAGAAGGTTCTTTCTAATTCTTCGTTCCCAACTCAGTGACTTAGCCCTCTGCAATCAGGATTCTGTTGCCACAACTGGTTCCATACAAATGCTTTCCCTGATGTCCCCAAACACCAACTAACTCCCAGACCCCATGGAACCCTCCTGCCACACACCCCTCCTGTGGAAACTGCCAGGGTTCTCCTCCATTCAGAGTGCCCTTCACTTGCCTTCCAACTCCCCTCCGCCATCTTGGTTCCATCTACTAACATCCCCACCCCACTCCCAGCCTCCTTTACATATCCAGAGACTAGGAAGGGGATCTCACTACCTCCGCAATCTGGGAATCTGATCTCTTGTCTCAAGAGGTACCTTGGGTCTCTCCCAGACAACATAACAGAATCATGGCCCTCGCACAGCCATGTCCAGTCCAAACACATGGCCTCCCACTTCCCCTGACACAGCCTCACCCTCCACGCAGCCAATTAAGCCATGCTCCATTATTTCTCTCCCTCCAAATGACTACAGACAACTAGAACTAATGATTGTCAGTAGTGATGATGACAAAGGAAAGGTTGGGAAATAATGGCAGTGCACAGCAGCTTTGAGTGTTCATTATGTGCCAGGCACTCTCCATTTACTCAATTACATATTCAATGTGCATTTATTCAAACAGATATTCAAGTACTCATGAATCCTAATGATTACCCAATAGAGTAAGCAAATCACATGCAAGATCACCACCTGCAACCCTCCCCCAGTAAACCTGGAGCAAGACTACAACTGAGGCAGATGTTTCTGGCTGTGAATTTGCACCCTCAGCATGTCATTATACTTACGCATGGTTCAGAGGTCCTCTTTAGCTGGCCTGGGGTACAGACTGAGCCCAACCACCAGTATTTTCAAAACCTCTCCTGGTGACGGTATGTGTAGCCAGGATGGAGAATCATTGGACTGGAATTGATCTCGATCACTCTTCTGTTCCTCGAAACCTACACCCCATGGTGTATTGCCATTTCTATTCCTCCCTGTCGTCCCAGATGCCTTTCCACCGTGTGGAAATCTCTACCTCAGGAGTTCCAAGGTGTCTAAGAAGTGAGAGCTCAAAGGACCCATCTGCTGAAAAATTCCTTCCGTTCCACAAGTTGGTTGCAGGCCTTTGGTGATCCATTTACTCTACGGCCCAGCAGTAGCTTCCTCATCAGCTTATTGGTCTGAGAGACTGAAGGACAGATGCCATGTGATTCTCCTGCATTCCTCAGCACCTGTCTTGACACAGGTGCTTAATAAAGGAAAATGTGAGCGCATGAATCTTCACACAGCTGCTTTTTTGGTACCAGGGGTTGAACCCAGGGGCTCTTAACGACTGAGCCACATCCCCAGCCCTTTTTATATTTTATTTAGAGACAGGGTCTCACTGAGTTGCTCAGGGCCTCACTAAGTTGCTGAGGCTGGCTTTGAACTCATAATCCTCCTGCCTCAGCCTCCTGAGCTGCTGGGATTACAGGCCTGTGCCACCGCGTCCAGCTTTCACACAGCTTTGAAGTAACAAAGGAAACTCCACCGTAACCCCTCGAAATCTGATGGTTACATCTCAAGACTGGGACCTCAGCAGGATACAATATTTTCTAGAGAAGGACCAAGTACACATCTGGATGGGGATTAGTGGAAGTGTGCGACACTATAGAAACAGGAGAAGGATCAGATCTCGGGAATGGGACTAGAGGATGGATTAGGAAGAGATGGTGCTGGGGTGAAGGATAGGGTTGGGACTTGGAATGGGCCTGGGGAGCTCAGGAAGGCGAAGTGAAGGGAGTAAGGCCAGTTGCTTCCACCAGGATGAAAGTAGCAGTGGAACAAATTCAAGATATAAAGGCAAGACTGACTGTCCAAGTACACTAAGATAGTGGACATTCACAAATGGTCAAGGCTCAGTGTTGGGAGCTGAGTTTAGCCCAGCAGCATAAAGTCAAGTGCTTGGTCATGGAATAGAGTGGGGATAGACAGGGCTGCAGCTGGGGCCAAGCCTGGGCCTGGGCTTGTGGCTGAGGCTGGTGAATGGAAAAGGGTTGAGGGTGCTGATTAAGGCACATGCCTTCAGGATAGGAAAAGTAGCCGTGGGGAGAGGCCAACACTTACAGGCCAGGACTGAAAGGCCAGAGGAGCAGCTAAGTGCAATGGGTCAAGCGCTTAGGGCAATATGTTTGGACCTGAGTTTAGTCCAGATGGAAAAAGGCAAGGAGGTTGGATGATAGGATAGGAAGAGGTCAGGAGAGGGCTGGGGCTGGGACTGGGGCTTGGGCTTGTAAGCTGCCTGTCGTGGCCAGCCACAAACACCGCGGGAGGAAAACTCTTGGAGGCAGAGTAAAGCTATTACTACTTTTACTTCTACTTTCTTAGAGCTTAGAGAGAAAGATAGAGCTTTTTCTTCTTCATCTTCTTAGAACTTAGAGAGAAAGAGAAAAAATGGCTGTGGGGAGTGGCCAATACTTAAAGGCCAGGATTCTAAAGGCCAGCAATGTCAACTGCTCCAATGGACCAAGTGGTGAGGCCCAAGTGTTCTAGACATGATTCAGCCCAGCAGAATGAAGCCACTGGTGTTTGATCATGGGGATGGAATAGGTATGGAGAGGGCTGGGGCTGGGCCCAGGACTGGGGCGTGATTCTCCACTCACAGATCAATGCAGACTCCTTAGCATGGGGATGAGGGCTAAAGGATCAGGATCTGCCACTCCTGCCCCACAGCCCCACCTTACCTCCCTTCCAACTCCCCTTCCCCTCAATTGGTCCCCTGGCCCCCACCACAGGACTCAATCCAGTCATCTTCTCCCCTGAGGATCTCCAAGAACATACAAACTACAACCTGAGAAAATATAACTACATTGAACTTAGGCCTCAAATAATCTTGATGCTCACACTAAATAAACATGAACAAACACATTCTAATTAACCATATGAAATAAAAAAAATCAAATTATATAAAATCACCTGTATTTAATGTTAAAATTCAAGGTCTGTTCCCCTTAGGCTTCTGTTCAAATGAGTTTATATTTGCACTTTGTTCTGAATGACAGAAGCAAAGCTAACGTTAACATTTTCCTGTCAATAGTGGGAAAAGGTTTAGTATCCTTAATTTATGCAGTGGAAGCAAACCAAGACAACATATAGTAACAGCTAAAAAGAAAAACCAGGGGGCTGGGGGCTATGGCTCAGCGGTAGAACACTCATCTTGCATGTGTGAGGCCCTGGGTTCAATTCTCAGCACCACATAAGTAAAGATATTGTGTCCATCTACAACTAAGAAAATATTAAAAAAAAAGAAGAAGAAGAAGAAGACAAATCAGCACAGGCAATTTCACTAATTCACGCGGAAATATAATGTTTTAAAAGCAAAGTATTCACTTCTGAATCACACATATGCCATCTGAAGTCAGGCTTGGTGGCACATGCCTGTGTACCCAGCTAGTCAAGAGGCTTGAGTCCGGAGGGTTACTTGAACCCACAAGTTTGGGAAAAATAGGAAGACCTCCCCCAATCTCAAAACAATAAGTAATAAAACAGATGCCATCTGGATGGGATACAATTGAAAATTTAACCTATCAGGATAAACAAGTTTTGTGGGTTTTAAAATCGTTATTGATCTGAGTGATGCTTGCTAGAAGGGCATTCAAATGGTTCTCCAACCTGATGGAAGAAAGCAGAACTTGGCACAACATTTTGGCATCTCAAAGACGAGTGTGTGCAAACACATACAGGCACATAAATGCTCCAGGAATCCATCCTAGGAATCCTGGATTTGTGTGAACTTGAGATGATGAAACTGGAAACTGCGGGAATCCCCAGCAACTGGGGACTGGGTAACAGCTTGTGGCTTCTACACAGAACAGCAAGGGCAGATGCTTTCCAACTCCAGTAATTTATTTGCCAAATCAACAGACATTCTGTGCTTTCCTATAAAACGCTATTGGCTGGCAGGACTCTCCTATAAAATGCTATTGGCTGACAGGACTCTCGGTCAACCTGCACATCTGTGCTCCAAAAACCTCAACATCATGCCATCTAAGACTCAGCCATGTCCGCTCCAAGCTCCTCTTTATGCCAGTTGTACTTGGTTACCAGCCTGGAGAAATGTGCAGACCCTTCAGCAGGTAGCATACAGGGTCTTTCCATGTCTTTTCTGGTCTCCATCCATGTTACAGAAAGCAAAACCAGATATGCTGGGTATGGTTCATGCAAGAACATCAAATAAGTGACCCTGATCTGCAAGAAAGGACTTTCAGACCACAACTAAAACACTGGTGAATGGAAATATGTTCGTTTGAAATTAAAATACAGTGTTTAGGTACGATCATTGTTGTCGCGAGCCATCCATGGGCAGTGTGTGTGAGCTATGCATATTTGAGTGATATGAGGGGACTGGTCTGGCATTGCATGCTGATTGGGCTATGTGACATGTGACTTCCTCTCGCTCTGCCTGTGATCCCACACAGCACCTGAGATGGGTGTGACTTGCCAAGATGTCAATCTGCTGACCGCAAGACATCACAAACCAAGACTCCACCTTTCAAAACCCTATCCGTTGCCTTATTTGGGTGGAATATTCTATAGAATGTCTTCTCCCTAATAAATAGAGGAGTTCCAGGTGCGCTCTCTCTTGCTCCTTTTCCAGTGCTGTCCCTCGCGGAGCTGACCCTTAAGGTCGCAGAGCTGTCCTGCCCTCATTCTTAGAAACGCATGTTCGTGTTATGCGTGGTTTCTTTGCGTTTTCTTAGTTTATTGCCACAGCCAGCTCCTTTGAACCCAGCTCATCTCTCCAGCCCGGCCAGCTGGTGGGACATTGTTTATTATTTCTTGTGTTGATTCACTTTATTTTTGCTATGGGGATTGTATCCTGAGTGCTTTACCATTCAGCTACATTCTCCAGTCTTTTCTATTTCTTATTTGGAGACAGTGGCTAAGTTGCTGAGGCTGGGCTTAAATTTACAATCCTCCTGCCTAAACCTCCCGAGTCACTGGGATTACGGGCATGTGCCACTGTACCAATTTGATTCACTTTTTAAATAATGACTATCTATAATTCTCCAACTGATCAAAAACACATATTGCTGGTAAATATGTGTACTAAAAAAAGACTGACATGGGGAAATAACAATACAAAGAAATGAAAAAGATCAGAAATGGAATGTATAGTTCATTCAAATATTTTTAAAGTATGCTTCTTAGAATTATAAATCCAAAAGGAATATATTGCAAAATCCTCACAATTCCCTTGAGATATTAAATAGCAAATGATTTTATTTTATTTTTGTAGAATTTGCAAGTTTTTCTACAACTAGCCAGGCACAGTGGCACACACATATAATCCCAGTAATTTGGGAGGCTGAGGCAGGAGGATTGCACAAGTTTGAGGCCAGCCTCAGCAACTTAGGCCCTAAGCAACTAAGCAAGACCCTGTCTCAAAATAAAAAATAAAAAATGTTGCTCAGTGGTTAAGCACCCCTGAATTTAATCCCTGATACTCCCCCACAAAAGATATTTTTTCTATAACTACTTCCAAAATCAAAAGAAATGTTACCTGAAGTTTAGTATTTAAAACTCTTGTGCGCGCACTCGCATTCCCCCAGCCCAGCAGAAATTCTACTAAATGGATAATCAAAGAAGGATTCTGATTGGAAAGCCCACAAGTGGAAGCAGCCCATCCACAAAGGTCATTCAACAAGACAAAAAGTGGGGCTGGGCATATAGCTCAGTTGGTACAATGCTTGCCTAGCATGCACAAGACCCCGGGTTCAATCCCCAACACCCCCCACCCCACAAAAAGGCAAAAAGTGCTTCCCCTAAGAGAGTGGTTTTGAAGAATAATTTCCTTGACAAGATGAGCCACAAAGGAACAAGGAACAAGAGGCCCACAGCACACCTGTGACTTTGGCAAGAAGGACAACTAAGACATAAACTAGAGAGGAAGGCCAGCAGGGTGGAGCTGGGGGGGCAGCTCTGGCCACCTCCCAACTTTCTGGACGTGCCCAGATCCGGTTTCTGCTCACCTTCTGCTTCCCTTCCATGGAACACACTTGGGCCACGTGGCCTACCACACACTGGGAGCTGTTCAGCCCACCTCTCAACTTCCACTCCTCCTGAGCCTTACCTCTAAGCTTAAAGCATGTAAGACCTGCCTACTTTTAAATTTTCTATAAATATTATAGAGAGATCACATTGTGATGTTAAGTAATGCTCTCGAGCACACTCTTTAATTTTATGTTAAACAACAAGCTCCCTCGTTTCTTCAGACTCACAACCATGTGTGGAAATTTCCATGGCGTATCAAGCGGCCAGGAGCTTGGAGAATTTGGAATCTGTCAAGGCTCCTTGGCCCTTGACGAGAGACTTTGTCTGTTAGTACATTAGACATTAGAGACACGTCTGTGAGCAAAATAGCACGGTGTGGTGGGCAGGGATTGCCCAGGCTCAGAGAGATGATCTTGCCCAAAGTGATGATGACTGGTAAATAACAATAAAGCTAATGCTGAGCATTCCTTTTCCTAGGCACGTTATCTTGACTATCTCATAATCTCCAACCTCTTGCTTGGCTTTGCTCCTCCCTCAGCCTATCACCTTCTCAATTCCCCTTATGCCCAGTCTATAGGCCTAGAGGGAGTTTTTCATGCTTAATGCTGACATGACTACCTATAAGGCTCACTTTCCCGTTTGTTTGTTTGTAGTGCTGGGAATTGAACCCGCGGCCTTGCACATGCTGGGCAAATGCTCTACCACTGAGCTACATCCCCAGCCTTCCACTTTATTTATCATAGGGAAAAGAGGTAAGGGGGAATACCTGTGAATCTGTGACCCCTTGGGTCATGGAGAAGCCAAACTGCTCTTTTTTCCTCCTTTCTCTTCTTTCCTGCTCCAGTTTGAAACCTTTAGATGTAGAAATCTGTCTGAAGAGGCATGACCAGCATGACAGCATGAGGCCATAACTTTGCCTGCGTATAAATAAATTTTTTTTTTTTTTTTGAGAAATAGGGTCTCGCTATATTGTCCACACTGGCCCCTAGAACTCAGCATCTTCCTGCTTCTCTCCCCTGAGCTGGATTATAGGCACATGCCACCACATGGGGTAAAATCAGCAGATCTTAATCAGCTGTCTCCCCTGCCAAATCTGTGACCCTCAGGTTCCCAGTCCTGTCTGCATGTGAGAATCATCTCAGAAGTTTTTGTTTGCTTTTGAGACAGGGTCTGACCGTTCCCCAGGCTGGCCCCACACGACCCTCCTGCCTCAGCATCCTGAGTAACTGAGACTACAGGTGCCAGCACTCGTGCCCAGCCGGAGGAGCTAATGGCAGGTACGTGGGCTCCGCCTCAAGCCAGCTGCACTTTCTATCCCTGGGAGTCGGGGGCACAGGCACTGCTATTATCTCGAAGCTCCTCGGGTGTTCTACGCATTCCAGGTCCAAAAGCGCTGATAGAAAACGCTGAGGCTCTTGAAAGTGTGAAGGCTTTTGGGGATCACCTAGCCCAGCCCATTTGCTCCCATTTCACAACTCTAGGAAAAATGGTGGGCTTGGGAGTTCCTGGGAGATAGAACCAGAACCCAGGGACCCTGACGTTTGGCCCCGTTCTCCTTCCTCCATAGCACATGCTCTCCCGTATTTAAGTTGGCCAGAGCCTGAGAGGACACCAAGGAACATCTCTTTCTTCCTCTCTGAGCTCAGGGTTGTGGGCCCCAGCTCAAGGATCTCCTCCTGGGCAGGAGAAGTCCAGACTCACCTGCGGGAATCAACTGGAGAAGAGCCGCAGCCATGCCTGTGCCTCTGTGCTCCAGGAGACCAGAGGAGGGAGAGAGGGAGAGCTACAGTCCAGAAGGATTTCCTGGAGATTGAGGTGGAAGTGGAAGATGATTTGGATTTCAATGGCCTGTGAGTGGTGGGGGTTACATCAGAATAAATCGTGGGCATTGATGGAACCATCTAAGGAAGGTGTGGAGAGCCGGGGGTGTTGCCACCACAGGCACAGAAAGGGCATGGTGTGTGGATACTGACCTTGACAGGAGACCAAGGAACCAAGGACCTTCATGAAATGTGCCAGGGTTCAGCCTGGATGCAGTGAAGACTTGGAAGGGGTTTGAGCCTGGGAGGGATGCAGGACAGCTGGGCCTTACAAAGATGCCCCTGGTGGAGGATAGGCTGGGGCAGAGATGGAGGCAGCATCCAGGGAGTCCCCTTGGCATCCTCCCTCTCGAGACCCTCAGAACAGGGAAGGGATGTGACTTTGGGGAGATGTCCTAAAAGTATTGGTGGATTAGAGTGGCACTTTTTTTTTTTTAAATAATATTTATTTATATTTTAGTTGTAGTTGGACACAATACCTTTATTTATTTATTTTTATGTGGTGCTGAGGATCGAACCCAGGGCCTCACACGTGCTAGATGAGCGCTCTACCGCTGAGCCACAACCCCAGGCCCTAGAGAGGCGTGTTTAAGCAGAAGAATATGTTGTGGTGGTGGACAGTGGTAGAAAAGACGGGAGAAAGAGTAGTTTGAAGAATAGCAGGGAGCCCTTTCTGGGGGCTCTTCTAGGTCTGACAGCTTATGGGAGTGTCACAACCTCAGGACGGTGGTGCTAAGAGTGAAAGGACCTCTGCCCTCTCCTTCCTTCTCTTCTAGTCAGGATGTTCTTGGAGCGCCCCAGAAACTCCACCCTGAGCAGGCCCCGGAGCTCGGCATTAGCCCTCCACCCCACCTGTGTCTTCAGAGTGCGTCCTGTGCTGCCGGCGCTGTGTCGTGCCAGCTCTGCCCAGCCTCACCCTCGTCTCTGTAGGACCACGAGTCTCAGGGATGACGAATGCCCCACTTCCCCACTTGCAGCTTCTCCCTGAGCAAACCCTACCCTATATCTACACCGCATGGCACTGGTGTCATGTGCCCTTGTCCTCCTTCCAAGACATCTGGATGCCACATTTTCCCCAATGTTGGGTGTTTCTGGAAGGGGCTTTCTTCAACCAGGTTTCTGTGTGGGTAATGTTTGGCTCACAAACATCCTGGCAGGTCTTGGTGTTTTATATGATCGGGTGGGGAGAAACGAGAGTAGCCAATTAATATATCCTCTATTTTTTTTTTCCTTTTTCCTTTTTCTTTTTTTTCTTTTTTTGGTGCCAGGGATTGAACTCAGAGACATTTGACCATTGAGCCACATCCCCAGCCCTATTTTGTATTTTCTTTAGAGACAGGGTCTCACTGCATTGCTTAGCACCTCGCTTTTTGCTGAGGCTGGCTTTGAACTCGGGATCCTCCCATCTCATCCTCTTGAGCCACCAGGATTACAAGCGCACGTGCCACTGCGCCCGGCTATATCCTCTATTTGTAAGACAACACAAACTTTTCAGAACAGCTGGTCTGCTCCCTCTTTCATTGTTCACCAGAACCTTCTGAGGTAGACAGGGAAGACCAGGGCAGGCGAGGATGCCAGTCCACTCTGGCCAGCCAAGTAACAGAGAAAAGGTGTCCTTCAGCAGGCATTGGTGGGATCCATGGATCCGAGGGACTAACTGTGTGCCTCGAACAAAATGAACTGACTACAGCTGTAGGCGTCAAAACACATGCAATCTCACAAATATATATGTGGAAAATGATTCTATTTGTGTAAAGTAAAAAGAGGGACGAGAGGGCTGGGGATATAGCGCAGTTGATAGAGTGTTTGCCTTCCACGCACAAGCCCTGGGTTCGATCCCCAGCACTACAAAAAAAAAAAAAAAAAAAAAAAAAAAAGGAAGAGAAACACGTAAACAGCATTATTTAGGAATAAATTCCAGTATAGTAAAACAATAAAGAAAAAGGCATAGGAAGAAAAAAGGAAAAGGAGAAAGTAAAAGCCATGTGCAGTGGTGCATGCCTGTAATCCCAGCACTTGGGGAGGCTGAGGCAGGAGGATCAGGAGTTTAAAGCCAGCCTCAGCAATGGCGAGGCACTTAGCAACTCAGTGAGACCCTGTCTCTAATAATTAAATACAAAAAAGGGCTGGAGATGT
Organism: Tamias sibiricus; assembly: GCA_025594165.1. Classification (NCBI taxonomy): domain Eukaryota; kingdom Metazoa; phylum Chordata; class Mammalia; order Rodentia; family Sciuridae; genus Tamias; species Tamias sibiricus. Next base: position 37,298,032 of record CM046657.1, on the reverse strand, counting down.
GGCCCAGTGGTCGAGTGCCCCCGAGTTCAATCCCCAGAACCAAAAAAAAAAAAAAAAAAAAGAAAGAAAAAGGGCATAGGAACATTTCGTACAACCACCTGGGTGATAGATCTTCTGGGCAGGGAGTGATAAACCAGCCTAATTCCATCTTTTTTTTTTTTTTTTTTTTTTTTTTTTATTTTTATTTACTTATTCATCATGCACAAGTATAGTATCTTTTTACATACAACTGCTTGTATACAAAGTATATAAGTACCATTCAGATCTTCAATCATGCATTTAGGATAATGATATCCATCTCATTCAACCACCAATTTTTTTCCAACCCCCCCCTTACTCCCTCCCTCCCCTCCCTTTCCGTTGACCATTCTAGTGTTCCTCTGATCCTATGTACCCCCTTCCAACAACTCTGTGAACCAGCCTCCTTATATCAGAGAAAACATTCGGTACTTGGATTTTTGAGATTGACTAATTTCACTTAGCATTATATTCTCCAACTTCATCCATTTACCTGCAAATGCCATTATTTTATTCTCTCTTATTGCTGAGTAAAATTCCATTTTGTATATATACCATATTTTCTTTATCCACTCATCTACTGAGGGGCATCTAGGTTGGTTCCATAACCTAGCTATTGTGAATTGTGCTGCTATAAACATTGAAGTGGCTGTGTCACTGTAATATGCTGTTTTTAAGTCTTTTGGGAATAGACCCAGGAGTGGGATGGCTGGGTCATAGGGTGGTTCCATTCCCATTTTCCCAAGAAATCTCCATACTGCTTTCCATAGCGGTTGCACCATTTTGCAGTCCCACCAGCAATGTATGAGTGTGCCTTTGTCCCCACATCCTCTCCAACATTTATTGTTGTTTGTGTTCTTGATAGCTGCCATTCTGACTGGAGTGAAATGAAATCTTAGAGTAGTTTTGATTTGCATTTCTCTAATTGCCAGTGATGTTGAGCATTTTTTCATGTATTTGTTGATTAATCGTGTATCTTCTTCTGAGAAGTGTCTTTTCAATTCCTTAGCCCATTTATTGATTGGGTTATTTGCTTTTTTGGTGTTAAGTTTTTTTAGTTCTATATACATTCTAGAAATTAGTGCTCTATCTGATGTGCATGTATTAAATATTAGTTCCCAATTAGTTGGCTCTCTATTCACCTCACTGATTGTTTCTTTTGCTGAGAAGAAGCTTTTCAGTTTAAATCTATCCCATTCATTAATTCTTGGTAATAGTTCTTGTGCTACAGGATTCTTATTAAGGAACTTGGGGCCTAATCCGACATGTTGGAAATTGGAGCTTACTTTTTCTTCTATTAGGCGTATTGTCTCTGGTCTAATTCCTAGGTCCTTGATCCACTTTGAATTGAATTTTGTGCATGGTGAGAGACAAGGGTTTAATTTCATTTTGTTGCATATGGATTTCCAGTTTTCCCAGCACCATTTGTTGAAGAGGCTATCCTTTCTCCACTGTACATTTTTGGCACCTTTGTCTAATATAAGATAGCTGAAATTATATGTATTAGTCTCTGTGTCCTCAATTCTGTACCATTGGTCCACCAGTCTGTTTTGGTGCCAATACCATGCTGTTTTTGTTACTATTGCTCTATAGTATAATTTAAAGTCCGGTATGGTGATGCCACCTGCTTCACTTTTCTTGCTCAGGATTGCTTTGGCTATTCTGGGTCTCTTATTTCTCCAGATGAATTTCATGACTGCTTTTTCTATTTCTTTGAAGAATGACATTGGGATTTTGATTGGAATTGCATTAAATCTGTATAATGTTTTTGGTAGTATGGACATTTTGACAATATTGATTCTACCTATCCAAGAGCAAGGTAGGTCTTTCCATCTTCTGAGTTCTTCTATGATTTCTTTCTTTAGTGTTCTATAATTTTCCTTATAGAGCTCTTTCACCTCTTTCGTTAAGTTGATTCCCAGGTATTTTATTTTTTTTGATGCTATTGTAAATGGTAGTTTTCATCATTTCCCTTTCAGAGGCTTTGTCACTGATGTACAAAAATGCCTTTGACTTATGGGTATTGATTTTGTATCCTGCTACTTTGCCAAATTCATTTACTAGTTGTAAAAGTTTTCTGGTAGAGTTTTTTGGGTCTTCTAGGTAGATTATCATGTCATCAGCAAATAGTGCTAATTTGAGCTCTTCTTTTCCTATCTGGATCCCTTTAATTTCTTTCGTCTGTCTAATTGCTCTTGCCAGAGTTTCCAGTACTATGTTAAAATAGCAGTGGTGAGAGGGGGCATCCTGTCTTGTTCCAGTTTTTAGAGGGAATGCTTTCAATTTTTCTCCATTTAAGATAATGTTAGCTCTGGGCCTTGCATAAATAGCTTTTATAATGTTGAGATATGTCCCTGATATTCCTAGTTTTTCCAGTGTTTTGAACATAAAGGGGTGCTGTATTTTGTCAAATGCTTTTTCTGCATCTATTGAGATAATCATATGATTTTTATCTTTAAGTCTATTGATGTGATGTATTATGTTTATTGATTTCCGAATGTTGAACCAGCCTTGCATCCCTGGAATAAACCCCACTTGATCATGGTGCACTATCTTTTTGATATGTTTTTGTATCCGATTTGCCAGAATTTTGTTGAGGATTTTTGCATCTATGTTCATTAAGGATATTGGCCTAAAGTTTTCTTTTTTGGATGTGTCTTTGCCTGGCTTTGGAATTAATGTAATATTGGCCTCATAAAAAGAGTCTGGAAGAGCTCCCTCTTTTTCTATTTCTTGAAATAGTTTGAAGAGCATTGGTATTAGTTCTTCTTTGAAAGTCTTATAGAACTCGGCTGTAAACCCATCAGGTCCTGGACTTTTCCTTGTTGGTAGCTTTTTGATGACATCTTCTATTTCTTTGCTTGTAATCGATCTGTTTAAATTGTGTATAGCCTCCAGATCCAGTTTAGGCAAATCATATGACTCTAGAAATCTGTCAATGCATTCAGCATTTTCTGTTTTATTAGAGTACAAGTTTTCAAAGTAATTTCTAATTATCTTCTGTATATCTGAGGTGTTTGTTGTGATATTCCCTTTTTCATCACAAATGTTAGTGATTTGAGTTTTTTCTCTTCTTCTTTTTGTTAGCATTGCTAAGGGTCTGTCAATTTTGTTTATTTTTTCAAAGAACCAACTTTTAGTTTTGTCAATTCTTTGAATTGTTTCCTTAGTCTCAATTTCATTAATTTCTGCTCTGATTTTAATTATTTCCTGTCTTCTGCTGCTCTTGGTGTTGATCTGTTCTTCTTTTTCTAGTGCTTGGAGGTGTGATGTTAAGTCGTTTATTTGTTGGTTTTTCTTCCTTTTAAAGAATGAACTCAGTGCAATGAATTTTCCTCTTATTACTGCCTTCATAGTGTCCCAGAGATTTCTATATGATGTATCTGTGTTCTCATTTACCTCTAGAAATTTTTTAATCTCCTCTTTGATGTCTTCTTCAACCCCTTGTTCATTCAGTAGCATGTTGCTTAGCTTCCAGTTGTTGGAGTAGTTTTTCTTATTCCTTGTTTTGTCATTGATTTCCAATTTCATCCCTTTATGGTCTGATAGCATGCAGGGTAGTATTTCTATTTTTTTATATTTGCTGAGATTTGCCTTGTGACATAATATATGATCTATTTTGGAGAAGGAGCCATGTGCTGCTGAGAAAAAAGTGTATTCATTTACTGAGGGATGAAATATTCTATATATGTCCGTTAGATCTAAGTTATTAATTGTTTTAAGGAGGCCTAAGGTTTCTTTGTTTAGTTTTTGTTTGGATGATCTATCCATTGGTGAGAGAGGTGTGTTGAAATCCCCTAGAATAACTGTGTTGTGGTCAATTTTACTCTTGAACTTGAGAAGCGTTTGTTTGATGAATGTAGGTGCTCCATTATTTGGGGCATATAGATTTATGATTGTTATATCCTCTTGATGAATGGTTCCCTTAAGTAGTAAGAAATATCCATCTTTGTCCCTTTTGATTAACTTTGGCTTGAAGTCTACCTTATTTGAAATGAGAATGGAAACCCCTGCTTGCTTCCGCAGGCCATGTGAGTGATAAGACTTTTCCCAGCCTTTTACCTTCAGTCTATTGATGTCTTTTTCTATGAGGTGTGTTTCTTGGAGACAGCAGATTGTTGGGTCATTTCTTTTAATCCATTCAGATAATCTGTGTCTTTTGAATGGCGAGTTTAGGCCGTTAACATTCAGGGTTATTATTGAGATGTGATTTTTATTCCCATCCATTTTTATTTGTATGATGATCTTTAGCTTGATTTGGTTTCTCTTCTGGTTGGTATTTCCCTTAGTTTAATATCTCCCTTTGTTGATTTTCATTGTTATTTTTCTCTTCTTCTTCATGGAAATTTTTGCCCAGGATGTTCAGAAGTGCTGGCTTTCGAGATGTGAAATCTTTTAACTTTTGCTTGTCGTGGAAGGTTTTTATTTCATCTTCAAATCTAAAGCTCAATTTTGCTGGATATAAGATTCTTGGTTGACATCCCTTTTCCTTCAGAGCTTGAAATATGCTATTCCAGGATCTTCTTGCTTTTAAGGTCTGGGTAGAAAAATCTGAACAAAGTCTGATTGGTTTCCCCCTATATGTAATCTGCTTCCTTTCTCTTGTGGCTTTTAATATTCTCTCCTTGCTCAGTATATTAGGCATTTTCATTATAATGTGTCTTGGTGTGGATCTGTTGTGATTTTGTATGTTTGGTGTTCGGTAGGCCTCTTGAACTTGGTTTTCCCCCCTTCATTCCTCAAGTTTGGAAAATTTTCTGTAATTATTTCATTAAATAAATTACTCATTCCTTTGGCTTGAAACTCTGCCCCCTCCTCTACCCCAATCACTCTTATGTTTGGTCTTTTTATGTTGTCCCATAATTCTTGAATGTTCTGTTCTTGGTTTCTTACCATTTTTGCTGTGTAATCTAGATTTTTCTCTAGGATATATATTTTGTCTTCATTGTCTGAGGTTCTTTCTTCCAAGTGATCTACTCTGTTGGTGATACTTTCGATTGAGCTTTTATTTTGATTTATTGCTTCTTTCATTTCTGGAATTTCTGTTTGGTTTCTCTTTAGAGCTTCTATCTCCCTATTGAAGTAATCTTTTACTTCCTGTATTTGTTTATGGAGTTCTTTGTCAAAATGATCTTTCACCTCCTGTATTTGCTCCCTCATCTCATTTTTGAGTTTCATTCTTAAGTTCCGCTAACATTTGGAATATGTAATTTCTGAATTCCATCTCTGGCATTGCACCAACTGTGCATGGTATGGAATCTACTGAGGAGGTATATTGATTTGTTTGTGTCACTTTCTTCCCTTGTTTCTTCATATTGCTTGTGCGTCTATTCTACCTGCACTGTGGGACCTTGTCTACTTTGATTTTACCTTAAAACCTTATGTTGCTCCTGTAGTACAATGCTATCAGATCCCCTTATATTTCCTTTACACTTTAAAATCAAACACTTTCTATTCAGAGAATCCCAGTTTGATCACAATGTACAGATTTAGTTAACCCAGATGTTGTTTCCAATTTACTCTGTATGCTTCTGATGGGGTTTTAAAGTTTCAAGTAATGGACAGAGAGGTAATATGTTTAGGAAGAAGGAAGTGAGTGTATTGATTTGTTCTTTCTTAGAAAGTATGAAAAGAGAGTTCTATAGAAGTGGTTTAGTATCAGCCGATGAGAGAGGAAAGAGAATGGAGTGAATGAATAGATGGAAAGACTGATTTACATATAAACCTAACTTATGCTGCGGTTGAGAGGAGAAATAAAGAAAGATGGAAAAGAAAAAAAAAAAAGAAGAGAAAAAAAATAATAACCAAGGAGTAGTAATTAGTGTAAGAGAGAGAGGAGAGAGAGAATAAGTCTAGAAAATAGAGAATAAACCATATATAACACCACTTTGCTATATATTTCAATTGTACACGTTTCTAGAAATCTCAATTTGTGCGTATAACTTGTTTTTGCCTCTGTTGAGAATGCAATGGCAGGGTGTAAATAGGGAAGATGAAGGAAGAAGAAAAAAAAGAATATAAAAGTGAGAAGGAAGAAAAGAAAGAAAAGAGGAGCAGAAGCACACAAATACACTGTCAATCAAAACAAAAACAAACAAAAAACTCCCAAGAAACAACAAAACAAACAAAACAAGCAAGTAAAAAAAAAAAACGTTCAGTGAAGGAGTGGACCAGGGGGACTGTGTGTGTCAGCAGATGAATGGCGCAGGAAGGGGGATCTTCCCAGAAGGCACCCCTCCCCCAAATGCCCACCCACAGTTGCAGTCCCTGTGGCCGCTGTGCCAGCATCAGAAACGCCTTCCCCTGCTGACCCAACCAAGTCTAACCCAATTGTGCGTTTTCGGTCTTCAGAGAGCTGGAGAGTTTCCCTGGGTGGATGCAGCAGGGTTTTGTCGCTCTCCGTACTCCTCCCCTTTGTCAGGACCAGCCCCTGCAGCTTTCAAAGATGGCGGCGCTCTCCTTCCAGTCAAACAGCAGTCCGCAGACTCCCAGACCTCCCGTGCCTCGTATCCTTGCGATCGCACAACGGGAAGCCACACCGAGGGTCGCGTCAGGCGGAGTGTGGATTCGAAACTGGTGTGTGGACCGCGGTCTCCCGTGGTCCCCAGCTCCAATCCCGCCGGCTGTTATCCACCGGTTTTTATCGCCGGTTTCCCGCTGGTGTGCCGTGAGTTTGGCTGGGGTTGCAGCGAGTAGCGCGGGTCTCCTCACCCTGACCTTGTTTCGCCCGGCTCTGTGCACGCCCAGGCGGTTTGCAGGTGCCTCACGGCTCCAGCCGCTGCAGACAGCTTGTCTCTTTCTATCTTTGGTAGTGGTAATCAAACCATCAAGGATATCGGTATTTTTCAGTCTATATATATATAATGAAAGGCAATTTATCTGCTTTGTTGGATTCTTTCTACGGAAATGTCCTGAGAGTGGAGTGCGGCTTTCCTCTAATCCGCCATCTTGGATCTTCCCACTTCAGTTTTCTATGAAATGCTAGGATTCTTATTTGGCTTGAGCTTATTGTCTGGCATTCATTCCCAGGCCTTGAGCTCGGCTCAGGCCTGGCTTTCCTTGACACAAGATAACAACTCTCTCAAAAACTAACGGTGCCTCATAAACTTTTTTTTTTTTTCTTTTTTTTTTTTTTTTTTTTTTTTTTTGTTGGGTATCTGGGGGATTGAACTCAGGGGGCACTCGACCACTGGGTCACATCCCAGCCACGTTTTTTGTTTATTTTTATTTAGAGATCAGGGTCTCACTGAGTTGCCTAGTGCCTCGCCATTGACTGAGGCTGGCTTTGAACTCGCGGATCCTCCTGCATCAGCCTCCCAAAGTGCTGGGATTACAGACGTGCGCCACCGCGCCCCGGCTCCTCATATAACTTTGATGTGAGGGTTTGACTTTTACTCCCTTTTTTCTTGGAATGCAATGCCATGTAGATATTAGTTCGCTACTTGCTTTGAATTTACACATGTCTGACCTTGCTAGCTGTAAGTTCCCAAGATTTTCTGTAAACTCTTTGAACTATAAAAACATTGTCTTCCCGGGAGAGCGGGGCTGACCCAAGCCCAGTGTTTGGGAGGGGCAGCCCTGGCCAGCTCTCTTTATATGTATACAATATAAGCTTGCTTTAATCTAAAATTGGAGTTGGTGGTCTTTTCTTTGTGTCTTGGATCAACATTTTTGGAGGCCGCACGTGAGATTCAGACCACTACAAATTTCTGAAGCGGACCTTCGCTCTGGGGACTCGGGGCGGAGTGCTACCCTAGGGGGTGCGCACCTTGAGAAGTTCCAAGGCCCCAGGGAGGGTGTGCCTTCAGTCCTTCGGACTACTGGAGTGAATCTGCTTGCATCAAAATTAGCAAGCATCCAGTGGAAAAAAAAAAACAAAAAAACCTCCTACAGGCAAGTGGCGCCCTGAGTAACATCAGGGTATCTGGTTTTGAGATCTCTTCTGGGGACAGCGAGGTGCTGGCAAGGCACATACACTCTGTCCAGGGCAGTAGCGAAAGGTCGCAATGCTTTCTGGTTCTGGTCGGGAATTCCCACTTGGGGACAGAGAGGTGCCTAACGAGAGCCGGCACATAAGCATCCTGTCGGAGCATTAGCCTAAGACGTTGCACTGCTCCCTGGTTGGTTTGTTTGTTTGGCGCTTGTTCTTGTTCTTTTGTGTATTGTCGACTGTGTTCTGTTTTTTTTGTTTTGTTTTGTTGTTTTTGTTTTCTGCTTTCTCATTGTGTCTTCTCTGTTGTAAATGTAAAAATTGAACAAAAGCATGGGTAATAAGACATAGTAAGCCTGATACTCCTTTTGAACTGTGTTTTAAGGAATTTTGACAAACTTTATCCATTTTGTTAAGCAGGATTATGATTATCCCATCACCAAGAAACGCATCTTTCCGAACATTCTGTGAGGCTAGAATGGCCCACCTTCGGCGTTGGCCTGGCCCCCTGAGGGCACCTTCTTTGATCCCCAAGTGGCATGGGCTTTATCTATCATCACTCTATGGTAATCCTGGTCCACCCAGATCAAAATAGGATATATTTCTAACCTGGGCGGAGGAAAGCAACAAACTAATTCCCCCGCCTGGATGAAGGTTTGGATGATCAGGAGATGGACAGGGAGGGCAAGCCCTGGTTATGGCTGGGAGAACTCCCTGGGTCCTCAAAAACAAACCATAATATCCACTAAGAGCCTCTGTCCTACAGGACTCTCCGGAGGATTCCCTCCTTCCCCCAGGATGCTTCTGGCTCTCTTTATCTCCTGCCGTGGGTGCAGTCGCAGCTGAGCCATTAACTACTCACCATCTCCCTCTCCCTCCCCTCATACCACTTCCTCCAATTGCCCTCCATCTCATCCACTCTCCAACTCTAGTCTTCCCAAAGGAGCCAGCCCGCTGTTCTTTTCCTCCCCATATACCCGACAGGGCCACCCTTATGGAAGGCCTGACTCAAATTGCTTCCCCTGGCCGAACCTGCGGCTCCATTTCTATTAAATATCCCTGAAGTGGAACCAAACTCTGGCCCCTGTTCTTCCTCTCCGCCAGATTCCAGAAGGTCGCTATGTGTATGTATCCATTTTCCACAACAGACCTTTATAACATGGAAAAACCAGGAATCCCCCTTTTAGCACGGATCCTAGTTCCTTGATTTCTCTGGTTGATTCTGTTTTCTTTAATCACCTCCCCACCTGGGATGACTGTCAAACAGATTCTCCATACTCTCTTCACCACGGAGGAAAGGGAGCGAAGTGACCTGGCAGAAGCGGCTCTAAAGCGCTGCCTGGGGATAAGTGCTCTTACAAATAGCGACGAAAAAAAAAAACAGAAGTGATTGAACAAGCTTTACCTAGGAGAAGACCAAGCTGGGGACTATGGGACAACTGAATGGTAGGAGCAACTCAGTGAGTACCACCAGACTCTGTTAGAGGGCACTTAAGAGGGCAGCTCGAAAACCCACAAATCTTTCTAAGGTAGCAGATTGTGATGAACAGGGGCCAGATGAGTCGCTTCAGCGTTTTCAAGCGCCTCCTGGAGGCAGTACCGTCTATATACTCCTATAGACCCTGAGGACCCGACAAGCAAGCCTCAAGGCGATTAATCTGGCTTTTGTTGACTCAGTCAGCCCAGACATCGTATAAAGATTCAAAAAGATAGATGGTTTTGCAGGATAAAAAACCTGGTCAGAATTATTGGAAAAATAGCCCACAAAGGTGTTTTGAAATAGAGATAGCCGAGATGATCTACTGATATAGGAAAGTAAACAGGAGGTCACAGTGGCCGCGTTACAGGCTACTGAAACCTCGAAAATCCTAGACAAACCAAAGGCAGACCACACTACAAACAGAGACAAAAAGCGGTCTTCCCTGCTACAAAAACAGTGTGCTATATGCAAAGGGAGGAATTGGACCATTGGAAAAATGAATGCCCCCTCACGTATTCCGAAAAAGCTTGCCCGATCACAGGCCAGAGCTCCTCAGCCAAAACCAGTTTTAACTTTTTAGAAGAATAGGGGGGGCCATGGCTCTTTCAAAACTAGGCTCCGAGAGCCATGGTATACTTTCTCAATTGGGGGCCATACCTGTAAATTTTCCTTAGTGGATACAGGAGCTTCACATCCAGTGTTACAGAAGGGCCATAGGGACCCCTCACTTAATGAAACCATGGAAGTGCAAGGGGCAACAGGAGAATACTTAAAAAGTACTTATAATGGACGAACAGGAACGGGACTGTAATCTTAGGATGAGGAAACTGTAACTCATCTTTTCATCGTTATCCCTGAATTGCCCTTTCCCGTTGCTGGTGGGACGGGACATGTAAGGCAAATTTCAGGCAAAACTATCTCATTTTTTTCTGGGAGATCTGTCCTACATTAAGAATTGGGGGAAATCCGTGCAAAGGCCCTAACTATAAACTTGCACATTAAGTGAGGAATATCTGCTTTTTCAAATATACCTATCCACTAACTTCAGTAGGAAAATGGGGGGAGAAATTAATAATTCTAGTAATTCCTACAAGTTTGTAGGGCTGAGGATAAACCCTCCAGGGCTAGCTGAGCATGTGCCACCAGTTGTAATACAACTAACATCTGGGGCTATGCTCATCCGGGTTAAACAATACCCATATGTTGCTGCCTGAAGCGGAAAACCGCTTGGAGAGCGAACGCCGCAGGAAAATTCGGAGGCAGGATGAATAAATGAAAAAGGTCTTTTTATGCTTCTTCTCTCTCCGGGCTCCAGCAATCACTCCAAACGCTCTAACTCCAACCACACTCATTCTTCTTCCACATACACACTACCCAAATCACCAGTTATATACATATAGCTTTAACAAGGACACGTGCTTACAGCTCGAGCTTACAGGTGCGTCACGCAGTGTTCACGGGCATACAAAGATTCCTTGAATAATGTATTACTATCAGGTGGAAACTAGAACATCTTTTATGGCTCTCAGCTAACTGCAATCTTTAGCTATCTCCTTGATTATGGGCTCCTTCATTTCCCCCTTTTAGTTTTAAAAGAGGGGATGTTCTAGGACGTCCATGTGCAACCGACATTCTTACCCGTCATGGGAGTCTAGGCTGTCCTGACTCCTGGCTTAGGTTGACAATTGCCGGCCACATTAGACTGTCCCCCCCCCGTGCGGACTGTGCCGTGTCTTAGGTTGTCCCCTTCTGGGGATCTTACCCGTCATAGGCTAACCAGCCATCCAATAGAGCCCTTCAGGATCGACTGTGTGTTGACTAACACCGTCCCAATTTTTCAGGAGATGCTGCGGCTTTAAAGGCGGTCGGTAAGCCTACTGCTGACAAGCCAAGTTTCCCCATAGCGTATCAAGTTCTTTAAGCCAATCAGCTGCCCTGATCAAACTGGGTAACTTCTTGGCCAGAAGGAATTTGTAGTCCCCAAAGTCTATACTTTTTTAGCAACACATGGAAAATTGCAGCTCCAAAGGAATTTCTACTATGTCAGATCGGTTTAGAATTTCAGTGTTTCCATAGTCAACATACCTCACCAGACACTTTTCATCACTGATGATTTTCAGTACTTTGCATCTGTACCAACACTTATCTTCAGAATATAATCCACCATAAATCTTCTTTGGATCAAGATTCCCAAAAAACTGAATTGGCAATGGGGACAAACTTCACACCGCAGCGAAGAACCAATCTTCATAATATCTTTATTTCTATTAATATCTGGGCCCAAAATGTTACTGCATCTTCGACATGACTTCCAACCACATCTTCGACTTTATTGTAATGTATAATCTTTCATCCATTTGGACAATTCCTCACACTTTCCGTCACAGACCGCTCTAGAAAAGGGGCCCTGGCCCCACATTTGGACCCACTCAGCCCGCCGCCCGCCTCAGTAGAAAGCCCCCGGACGCAGTCGCGCGCATCCCCATCAGTTTTGAAGCCAAAGAAGGAATTAAAACCCACATCAGGCGTCTCCTAGAAGTGGGTATACTAATTAGATGTCAATCGGGCTTGGAACACCCCCTTGTTGCCTGTCCAAAAAGCCTGGGACTCAAGATTACAGACCAGTACAGGACTTAAGGGAAGTGAACAAACGGGTAGAAACTATACACCCAACTGTCCCTAACCCCTACACTTTGCTCAGTTTGTTGCCACCAGAACATACAGTTTTATACTGTATTGGATTTGAAAGACGCAATTTTTCTCCATCCCTTTGTCAAAACTGAGTCAGCCTATCTTCGCTTTCGAATGGACGGATTTGGAGATGGGGATATCGGGACAACTGACCTGGACTCGACTACCTCAGGGATTTAAAAATTCCCCCACTATCTTTGATGAAACTCTCAATCAAGATCTGAGACAGTTTCGCAGTAAGTACCCTGAGATAACCTTGCTCCGATATGTGGATGAACTCCTGTTAGCAGCAAAAGACAAAGAGGACTGTTTAAGGGCCACTCGGGGTTTGCTAGGAACCTTGGCTCAATTGGGGGTGGGGTACCGAGTCTCCAAGAAAAAGGCAAAAATCCTGTTCCTCTCGGGTTTACTTATTTGGGATATGAGCTGAGGAAGGAAAAAAGACTGTTTTCCCAATCCTGCATAGAAGCCATAATAAAGATCCCAACCCCAACCACTTAAAAGAGGCCAGTGTAGGGAATTTCTAGGGGGCAGTGGATACTGCCCCGCCTTTGGATACCTGGATTTGCTGAAATTGTCCAAGCGTCATATATACTGCAACTGCAGGAGGCAAAGTCACCTTTAATTTGGACTGAGGAAAATGAATTGGCCTTCAAAAAATTTAAAGGAGGCTCTGGTTCAGGCCCCTGGCCTTAACCTCCCTGATATATCTAAGCCCTTTCATCTTTATGTTCATGAGAAAAAGGGTATTGCTAAAGGAGTTCTTACCCAAAATTTAGGGCCATGGAAAAGACCAATTGCCTACATTTCAAAAAAGGCTGGATCCTGTAGCATCAGATGGCCCCCTTGTTTACGAGCCATAGCGGCTACTGCAATACTGGTTAAAGTGAAGCAGGACAAACTTTCTCTGGGGGCAGACTCTCACTGTGACTGCCCCTCACACAGTGGAAACCCTATTGAGGGATGCCCACCCCAGTCGATGGATGTCAAATGCCCGTCTCACTCAGTACCAGGCTCTCCTCCTAGATAAGGACAGTTGACCTTCAGTAAATCTCTGGCAATCAATCCTGCAACCCTGCCTGCCTGATGATAAAAACCCAGAGGAGCCAATTCATGACTGCCCAGAAGATGCTGGATGTCATCCAAGGTACCCGACCAGACCTGACTGAACATTCCTCTCACCAACAGCAGACGCAGACCTTTACACCGATGGTAGCAGTTATGTCCGGGATGGAATAAAGGTATGCGGGGAGCAGCAGTAGTTACGGGGGCCAAAAGAAATTATCTGGGCCAGGCTTTGCCCAGAGGCTCATCAGCCCAAAAAGCAGAAAACCGTTGCAGTAACACAGGCATGGAGATGGGCAGAAGGAAAACGGGTGTAAACATTTTACACGGACAGCCATTTTATGCTTTTGCTACAGTACATGTGCATGGACAGATATACAAACAAAGGGGATTTTTAACTTCAGATGGAAAGACTATCAAAAATAAACAAGAAATCCTTCAATTACTGGAGGCTATCTGGTTGCCAGATAAAAACTGGCATTATTCCACTGGCCTGGACACTGTAAAGACAATAGCCCCCCCAGACCCAAGGTAGTAACTTGGCCGATCAAACAGCCAGGGAAAGAAATAGCCCTTGGGGAGTCAAAATGTCAAACTATTCTTGACACTCTCAATTGCCCCAAACTCCCAGTTAAAATTGAGGAAGAAACTCCTTCATACACTACTGAAGAGATAAACTTATATACTCCTCTATGGGAGAGCCCAACAAAACTGTCACGGCTGGTGGACCTCTCCTAGATGGGAAAATTTTGCATGCCTAAGCTTTTAGGAAGAAAGTGGTTAACTGATCTTCATCAGGCGATGCATTTTATCCCCAAGAAGGACTTCAGAACTAATTTCACCCCACGTTTGGTTCCCAGGACACTGGAGGGATACTCCAGAAAACATTTCAAAATCGCTGCATGGACATGTGCACAGGTAAATGCTAAAAAGAACCATCTTCACAGGGAAGTCAAGGTTACTGTACCTGGTGAATTTTTGGGAATTGGACTTTACTGAAATTAAACCAGGACTATATGGATATAAATACTTGTTAGTCTTAGTTTGAAACTGTCTCAGGCTGGGTAGAAGCCTTTCCTACTCGAACAGAAACAGCACAAATAGTAGTTAAAAAACTAATAACTGAGATTGTTCCTAGATTTGGCCTTCCTTCTAACTTTGGGTCTGACAATGGCCCGGCCTTTCATGGCCAAATTATCTCAATTAATTTCAAAAGCCACTGAATATAAACTGGAAATTACATTGTATGTACCATCCTCAATGTTCAGGGAAGGTTAGAAAGGATGAATAGAACATAAAGAAACTTTGACTAAATTAATACTTGAGACTGGTGGTAACTGGGTAAGATCTCCTGCCTTTTGCTCTCTTAAGGGCCCGTTGCACTCCTTACCGGGAAAAATTTACCCCTTATGGAAATAATTTATGGGCGGCCACCGCCTTTGGTTCCCAGAGTACACCAAGATCTGGTGGGAGACATTCCAATCTCAGAAACACTCAAAGGGCTACAACTAATGCATAGATAAGATCTTATCCCCAGGTCCAGGCTGCTCAGCCTGTTGGACACAGACTGCCCGAATCATTCATTCCAACCAGGCGATGCTGTGCTGATACGACGTTTGAGAACTAACAGCCTTGATGGCCCAGATGGAAGGGCCCTTACCATTGTGATTCTCCGCACTCCTACTGCCGTCAAAGTTGCTGGTATTCCTGCCTGGATCCATCCACTCACAGCTAAAGAAGGCACCTACAGAAACCATGGAGGAAGAACCCACTGGAAGAGAATCCAGCAGCCAGAGGTGGAAAGTGACTGAGCGTGGGGCCTTTTTAAAGTTAAAATTACTAAGTTTACGTTTAATATTTTGTCACTAGTTCTTATTGCTTTCCTGTTATAATAAGCAATTATGCTAATAATTTTTGCCTGTTGGAGTATACATGTATCCTTGGGTTTTTAGCTATGCTGCCTCAACAAACCGTTGTACCCATCTGTAGTAGCCCAAGAAGGACCTACTATTGCAGGATCTCCACTAATACTAAAACTTGTACTTACTCTTGTCAAGATCCAGTAATTGGCCCTATCAAATGGTATAAAAGATAACCAAGAAATTTTTAGTCAGATATTCAGGATGGGGACCATGGAGAAATCTTACAGGACAAAAAAAACCCATCTCGAGGGGATAATATAAATTTTGGAATCTATAAATACTCTGCTCACCCTCAAGATTCAGGACAGTATTCCTGTAACTAAGCTAAAAAAAGGGGCCCAATACAGATACTGTTTATTCAAAAAGCTACTTTAAAGGTGGATGTTTTCTGTGAGTCCCCTAAATTTCTGTAACTACTCAAAATTTTTGGTTACAAATTGGCTGTTGACACTATGGACAAAATGTTCCCTTCTGTGTATACAAGAAGAAACTCCATCCATCAATTGCTTAGCTAACAATCTTATGGGTCTATCTGTAAAATATACTGACTATTGTTAAAGTCCACTGGTGATAGAGCAACGCAGCAAGACTGGCCAGTATACCATGCAGAGCCAGTTTTGCCAGCTTCACTGGTTATTCAAAAGCATTGTTTATGCATAGATTGCATCCTTCCCCGATCCCCCCCAACTTGTTCTATTGAGCAAAATAATATCTCCCTACCCAATGGCAAACGACTGCCAACAGGATGGGTTTTTCTCTGTAATAAACGCAACTTTCCAGCTTTGCCTACAAACTTTTCTGGGATCTGTTCTAGTTGGGACGGATTCTTTCCTTTACTGCCATCCTCTGACAGCTCCCCACACGAAATGGCCCGACAGTCTGCCCTCCAACTGCGATGACAATTTAATCCTCCTAGAACCCACTAGACACTGCAATTGCAGCAGCCTTTCTTTTGCCACTTCCGGGTCTAGTTGATAGGAAATACAAAGAGAAATCAAAATTAGCCTGTGTAGTTTTAGCAGAACAGCTAACCTTATGCACACGTTTTGTGCAGAAATTATTCATGGAGATGAAAGAACCTTCGAACCTCAATGTTACAATAATAGATGCGGCTATTGATTTTCTTTATTGCAAACATCACTTGGGGTTGCAACAAATCCCAGGACATGTGCTGTTTTAATGATTTCAGATTATTTAAACGTTATTCAACACAGGTAGATGGTATAGACAGGTGATTAACAAAATTAAAACGATGTAATTATTGGTTTAGGCTTGGGAGATTGGTTTCCAGGGTTTAATTCTCTCTTAGGGTCCTATAATTTGTATCCTTCTCTTACTGTTGATTGTCCCATGGGTTATTAACTATATGCTCGGGTTTATTGGGCCTTGCATTTAATTCTATTATGGCCTATCAATAATATTGCTGCCAATATACGATTACTCCCTTTCAGATTTGAAAAGTACAAAAAAAAGGGGGGGGGGGGGGGGGATGATAAACCAAGCCTAATCCATCTTAAGTACTGGGAGCTCATACTGTCAAAAAAGGTATGAAAAGGCCCACTCAGTTTTCTTATGAACTGCTAGGATTCTTATTTGGCCTTGAGCTTATTGTTGGCATTCATTCCCTGGCCTTGAGCTCGCTCGGCCGGCTTTCTTGACCAGATAACAACTCTCTCTCTTCATCTAACGGTTGCCTCCATAAACTTTTGATGTGGGGTTTGACTTTTACTCCCCTTTTTTCTTGGAATGCAATGCCATGTAGCTATTAGTTTGCTTCTTGCTTTGAATTACACATGTCTGACATTGCTAGCTGTAAGCTCTCAGATTTTCTGTACTCTTTGAATATAAAAAACCTTGTTCTTCCCGGAGAGCGGGCTGACCCCAGCCCAAGTGTTTGGGAGGGGCAGCTCTGGCCAGCTCTCTTGATATGTTTACAATATTAAGCTTGCTTTAATCTAAAAGTGGAGTTGGTGGTCTTTTCTTTGTGTCTTGGATCAACAAGGAGCAAGCTGCTCACTCTAATCTTATTCTTGAGTGAGTGTATTAACATACTGGTTGTTGTTGGCATTTTCTATAAAAGCCCTCTCCTTTTTCATGAAGAAGAAGATATGGTGTGATTGAAAGAGTTAACTTTGACTTCTACTTGCTGCTCTGTTCAGTTTTTATTACATATATGGCCACAGGTATCACTATTTCATTATTTAGATCCAGGACTAACTCTCTAC